>JAIEZT010000304.1:7275355-7882955 GCA_019594935.1 Periophthalmus modestus | reverse complement strand
GGTGCAGAGTGTAGAACAGTTATATTAACTGAGGCTCATTCGGCACCAGGCAACTCCCTCACTCCTGTTTTGGGTGGAGTGCGCTCTGTTATCACACGGGTAGACGGCTTATCAAGGCCGAAAAGAGGAACCCGATGTGCACTGTCCCGACTGTACCGGAGTGGCATCATGACTACGTGCGCGACAATGCCAAGAGCTCCTGCAGGGTGCTATTAACCTACATAGAATGTTCCAGAAAGACTAGGTTGTTGGAGGTAGACCTCATCCATGTTTGCCTCGTGCCTAAGGTAATTTCCTTTTTTTCCCGGTGAAAAATAGCTCAGATGGAGGGTGACGGGTTCACCACAACTTATGCGCGTCATATAGATGCCTAGGAGTAGTTGAAATGGTTCTCCACCAATTGCGATGTTTGTCTAAATGCATGTCAAATAGGTGATGTACCAATAGAGTAAGCATCTGTTACACTGATCAGGACACAATCACGCTTTCTCACATCAATAGTGATGTGATTCTGGCTCAGTTCTGGGGTACACCAGCAGGTTATCACATGCGACATTACAATCCCTTGTTTTAGACGGCCACCAGCTCGGGCCTTTTTGAGGGATAGCTCATTTAATTCTGAATAAATTGCGGATGTCCATTTGGTTGATTGGCCCACAGCTGTATCCTTACCCCTTAAAAAAAACAACCAAAGAAATTTAGTACCACTCATAAACAAGAACAGAACTCTTAATCAGGTGTAATCAGGTACTATTAATTAACTGTATTGAGATTTTCCCGTTATGTGTTGAGATGTACAATACAACATTATGTATTCAGTACGTTCATTAGTCGTGCCTGTTATCCCCTGCTTGGTGTATCAGGTAACACCATACATTAAGTTATTAGAAATGGATAGGATAGATCAAGTGTAGTCTAATTATTCTTAAAAGGCCCACTATGGTCCACTTTTCGGGTGAGGGGCCACTACCTGCTTGAGGTCCTTAGAAGTGGTTTCTGTCTGCTCTATCTTGCATTTGTGAGTGGGATAGCCCACTGTGAGTGGGACAGTGTCTCCCTCCCTGCTTGATGGTATGACCTGCTTTTCTCTGGTGGTCATATAGTTCAATGCCATACTGTACGGTAACTGTGGACAGACACTCCAGGCAAATCCAGTCTCTATACATGCCACAAGCAGGTGCTGTTCCTCCTCCAGCAAAGTTCCACAGTTGCAACTTTAGTATACATTTTTGGTGTATGAGATCACTGACATATACAGTTCTATAAATAATCGACATTATTTAGCTTCTTGACATTAATGGAAACACAAACATCCATGTTTACAGTGTGACATCACCACATTTTTTTTTTTTTTTTTTAGAAATAATAAATTAAATGTTGAACTTTTTCCTATTTATAGCTTCATGTTTTGCAGGCTATACCATGTTTCCCATATTTTTATGAATTAGTATAATCTAGTAAATATTTAAATCGCATTTGTTCCGTGTGCCCAGAGCTCAGTAATGCTCGAGTGTTTTGGTTTTTTGTTCTTCTTTTTCTTGTGTTTTAATAGGCGCACAGAGGATGTTAAACTTTATCTGAACTCCCTCCCAGGAACCCATCTGTCTCTCTTTAGCAAACAGCCAAATCTGTTGACCTCTGATCTGGACTTAATTCGTAGAAGACACGGGGAGGTGCATGGTAAACTGGTGCCATGAAAGCGCGCGCGCACTTTAGGGTCATGTGGTTTAACGCCACTTTTTTCTTATTAAACAACGTGCCTTTTTTACCGCAGCGTCATGACTGGAACCCCGAATAAGAATGTGGAACGCAGTTGTTGCATAATTAAAACTGTGCAGAGGAAGAGTTATGGTCCTCTCGCCGGATACTCAACAAAACCCAAAAAGCCACGAGTATCACAACGTGGGCGGCGCGCGGTGAGAGAGGACACTCGCTCACACGCACCATCCCGCTGCACTGTACACTCAACTCACACGGACACAGCAGCACGGGAGAGAGGGATGTAGACGCTGAAGGAAGAAGATACGACTGACTGACTGCCTACTGTGTCTGCAACCGGCCATGTAAAAGGAGTTAACGCGCGACGTGTCCTATATTTCGGATTTAGTTTCCTGTAACGCAAACTGGACAAGCGCGCTTCGTTTCAGTCAGACAGGACACTCCATCATCATCCTGGGAAACACAAAAAATCCACTTTCACTATTTCGTTTACTTTAATCAAATGGAAAACACTGCATATTTAACCAATCGTTTTAAATGTTTTGTCGCTACTTTAATGGACTCCGAGAGAGAGGCGGAAAGGCGACTGTAGACACTGCAGATTGTATTTTCATTAAGAAGAAATGTGAAAGACACGAGAATGCGTTTTTTCGCAAATGGATCTATGTTCTAGGGGTAAGTGCTTAATTTCGTCCACTGTCAATGCTGTTTGATTTTAACTTTCAATCAAAGCCCGCACAGGGAGTTGAGCTGGTTATTAGGTGCGTTATTAACCAAGCAATCCAGGTGCCAGTTTTAATCAGTCCCCTAAATCCCTGTATCAACAAAAGTGTATAGTAACGCACGTAGGGAGCTCAGTGATGCTTGGTCCCCATTGTCCTATAAAATTAGATCTGCATCCGCGTTAAACAGTGAGAAAATGCTTATGTGGCCAGTGCTTGTAAACAGTGGAGCGTGAGGATGTACTTGGGAGAGCAAGACGCACGACAAGTGACAGGACTGCGAAAGCACGAAGAGGCTGAGGGAGGGAAAAGCCTGAATATGGGACACCCAGGATTTAAGGAGACGTGTTAATTCAGCAATCTAAAGCCTTTTTTTTATCCCAACTTTCCCCCCATGGAATTACTGTAGCCCTATATAGGGCATTGTACTAGACTGCTTGTTCAAGTTCAGATAAAAACTTTGAATTAATCTCTTTTCCTTTCTTGGTTGAGGTTTATTGTCTGCTGCAGTTATATGACAACTGCAGATCTATGTGTGCTTTATTGAAGTTTATAGCCTATGTTGTTATGGATAGCTGGGGGTTCATTTATTTCACCTATAACTCCCACTGCACAATGGCAAAACTGCAGTACTAAGAATAGCTAAGAATCTTCACATTTCTACACCTCTTTTTTTTCTTCTTCTCCAAATGGCCCCTCCCAGCCTCCCTGCTATTCCCCATTGTCAAGATTTAAGACCACAACCGCCTTCCTTCACCCCTCCTCTGCTTTCTCACTGCTTATGCTCCTGGCTGAGGTCAAATATATGATGCCCCTTTATGAAACTCTCCAGTCTTATACACATTCTTTATGCTATATCGATTTACACCGCCTAGGTTGCTATGCGCTTTAATACTTGCGAGGTAAGGGCTTTTTCTACGCTCCTGTACCATCATGATACCTGTAATGCACTTGGTGAGCGTAAAAAATGGGGCCAGCAAAAGGCGTCAAGATCTTTCATCTCCTGCTTGAGAAAAAATCTGGAGCAACCTGGAATGTTTTTAAGACTTGATGGAATTTTCTTACAAAGTGCTGACTGACAAGGTTGGCACATTTCCTGGGAAAAAAGGTGCTCTTTCAATTAACCTTATCTTCATTTTCTGCTCGCTTCCTCTATTGCATTATTTATTAGCAGGTTAAGTGAAAATATGCAACATTGACTTTAGTGGCCATCTTCTGTCCCTCCATAGGGAATATCCAGTGAGTATAGATTCAAAAGTCAAGTGGAGCAGCCGGTTTCGTTCTCCTATATGCAAAATTGTGTCGAGCATCAACATCCTTAGTCTTGTGAGAAATGCCATAGACACAAGCTGCCGCCAGATGCATTGTAGATGCATTATAAATCTTTCTAGCATCAGCGTGACCCCCCTCCTCCCTCTTTCTTTCAAACGATTGGACATTTTTCAGCATTTTCTCATCATCTTCGGTTTGCAAGAAATCCAGAGATCAAAGAGTTGTGGATGAAATATTAATCCTAGCATTGTATTTCCCTATGGTTGGCCACACTGTCGCTTAAAATGAGCCACAAATGGGCTCCTCTTTTTTCTGTCTGTGTAAATATACCAAATGGCATCTCAGTAAGAATGCTGGGAATCATGTTGTCACACTGGACACTGTCATTTTGTTCTTGCAATTATTTGACAAAAAAAACATATGTATATATATATATATTTTTTACTATTCACAATTACTGACATTATAACCAGACAACAATGAAAGCCTTAATTTTGTTGTGGCCATTGTTGTATGTGACTAACTGTGTAATCTGAACGAAAACTGGGACATAAACAACTAAATTAAAAAAGCACTTTACACTGAGCTTTATTTAAGAAGACAATCTATAACACCTGTGGATCATTGTTATTTTTTGGAAATTTAAAATTCCAGTATTGATCTAAAACAACTTAATAAAAAAAAACAGTTCTGCTGATTTCCAGGTTGGAAAATTGCGATGCTCAGTGAGGTATTAGGAACCGATTCCCACCTGCTCTTTTACTGTATGTCCCCGTAAACATCACCAAAACAAAGTGCTGTATTCTGTTGCCCCCTCCTATGGATAGCTGCAGATCACACTAGTGAGCAGTAGATATTTTTTTTTACTTGTGCCAAAATAGCTACATGACTCTGCCTACCTGTATCACAGATTAAGAAAATATAATTAGAGAACAAAGTAAGTAAAAGAGCAGTGGGCGTGTACCGGTGTGAAAATGTGGGTTAAACCGCTCAAACATGCGTGAATTATGCTAAATACATCTGTGAGTAAGCTGATGAGAAGGAAAAACAATTATAACATGGTTAAAAGACCTTTTTACAAAACACGCTTCCTGGAAAGAACTGCAAATGACAGTGGCCGTGTTAACCTATTGTCAATGACGAAATGAGGTCTGGTGAAAAGAGAACAAAAGGTGCCACTTACTGTCCTCGTGAGACAACCCATAAAACCTGAGTCATAATTACTTATAATCATGAACGAGAAATTTCTGCCATTTAAATTCAGAACATTTTTGACAATTATGTTTAGGATTAAAAATCTGATTAATCTAAAAATAGCATAGACATCAAAGCGGTCAAAATGACTCACTAATCACGTTTTAATAGTTTAGATTTTTGTTCACCTCTGAAACTTATATCATATACTTCCGTCAAGTCATGGGTTTCAGTTACTCGTTTATAGGCGCCATTTTGTGAACTCTTGACTATTCAAAAGGTAAAGTAGTTGGTTTGAATTGCTATGGCAACAGTCACTACTTTTCTTTGAAACCCATGGGTGGTCAGGTTGCAAAAAGTTCTATTAATAAGCAAAGTTATAATTATGACCAACAGCCAAACCTTGTACAATATAATGTCTCTTTGAGTGATTTTCGTGTAGTCTCAACCTCTTGCTTCATAGACTTACCAATTTAAAAGAACTGCAATCAGCTCTATTCAGATTCTGCCTGTGCAAATACTATTACCAAGTGTGGTGTCATAATTATGTGCATTATTTTGAGATGTTCTTGCCTGCATAGATACAAATGAGGTTAACAGTGGGATTGAAACCCATCTCTGAGAAGGACAATATCGCCTGATTTCAGGTTCAAATGGTAATTGTTGTGTTCAAACTTGATCTAACCTTGTTTCTATAAAAATGAAAGCTCACTGACAGAGGAAACGATTACAAACTACAAAGCAATCTCAATTTAAGAAGCAGTATCTTTTAAATGTATTCACCACCAGAAGCTCAAGGACAACAACAGCAGAGCATGTCTTTCTCTGCACATGTGGGACATTAGTGAAAAGCGTAATCCCAATTCAAATGAAGTTGGTACGCACAGTGTAAAGTATAAATAAAAACTACTGCACATCACAATCATTTTCTCAGTAGTTCATTTTGTGTCAGCAGCAACACATCTCACAAAGTTGATACTAAGACTACAAAAACATCCACATTGATATGCTCTGAATGTTTTCTGCCAACAGGAATGTAATATTGAAGTGACATTTTAGAAAGGCAGTGTCTGTTTTCATTAGTATTTCAAATTTGGTGTCCAGTTAAGTAATCGTGACCAAGATCTGGAGAAGGGTCCCTGGGCATTTCACTGCGGTCACCCACTGCCTATAGGCACTGTTTGAAGGGTGCATCAAATACCAAGGGCACGTTTCCATTTGGGACAACAAGCATCATTGTATTCAAATAATTTAAAGGTGCACCATGTAACTGTTCCAGCGAGGGGTCCGCCAACTGCTTGTATATATTGAGATGTTATTGTTTTTCCTGTAATGTCCCACAGTATAACATTAAACTCCTCCATCTCCAAGGAGGATAGGCCAAGTTACAGATCTGATCAGTGGAGACTGTGAGAATGCATGTTTTTTGAGGTATTTTTTGAGAGCAATAGGAACATCTGTAAATTAATAAAAGAAAGATAGACGTTTGCTGCTATACTGTGGAATATTCCAGGCACAGCAATAACATCTCCATGGAGTATGTAGCAGACCCCCAATGGAAAAATTACATGGTGCACCTTTAAAAACACTGCATACACCAGAAACAAACAATTCTAAGTATTTTTATTGCCAGTAACACCTGGAATTATACAAACTAAACATTGGGGTATATTTTATGCTTTGTTCCAACTTTCTCTGTTTGAGGGTTGTTCAAAAAGATCATCCATCTTTCCCCCTTGTGTGCTTTTACAATGGCGTTTTGCTGTGATGTGATTTATGGACTGTGTGACCCTTTTGGGGCTCTTGTCTATTTGCAGGTGTGGGCTATCGTCTGCCTGCTGCCTCTGGGCTGCTCTGCACAGCTGACATGTGAAGCTCTGCTGCTGCTTGCAGGAAATCTCTCATGTAAGTATATAGACCCAACATGTGTGCGCTGAACCTTTGTCATCCCGAAGACTAGCCTTTGATCACAGTTAGAGTGACTTTTTTCAAATGCCACCAACTCCTGACTACGACCTTTCACTGCAAACATAGAAGTGAACTTATGAATTGATTTTTTATTCGTTTCCAAAGTCGCACAGGGGCCCGAAATGTCAAATCTTCATCTCCACTTTTTGTGGGTATTGGCCAAATACTACCACTTCATTGTAACTACACTTTACAGGTCCTACATTACACAAAATTGACTCATGTGAGCTTTAGGCCATGTTGTAAAGTTCTCCTCAAAAAAACATACCTGAGATGTGTTTTGTTTCATTCACACATGTTTGTTATTATGAGTCTGTCTATATGTTGAAAGCTCAAAATCCTCTGTTCCACTTTTGATGTCATGAATAGTCATGATAGTTTTCAAATTAAGATCTTCCTTTTACGTTTTGTTCATTAGAGATTGGCAATTCCAGGGCTGAAATTATCCAAATGATTCTAATGAAGGTTTATGGAGTTTAAAAACACAGTGGAGCACTTCCTGTATTACCACATGACATCACAGGTGGAACAGAATGTTTTCAAATTGACAGAAGAACTCATATACAGTTATATAATATATAAAAATATACAGTTTGTTCAACATGTGTAAATGAAACCAAACATAACTCGAAGTATGTTTTTGATAAGGAAACAACATTGTAACATAGCCTAATATGAGCCCTTTAATATACAACTGATTTATTATGAATTAAGTATTTGTTCATGCTTTATTAACAGCATAATTATTAGAAAGTATTACAGCAAAATCATTTTCATTTCTGTAGAATGTAACAACATGGTAAAACAGTTCAGAAGGTTAGGCATTTTGTTTTGAGAGCTATTTTATTCATATACTGTTACCAGACAGAGGCAAAGTAAATAGAAGACAGTGCACTAAGCAAATCAATACAAGTTTGAGATTTTCAATAGCAATGAGGTGTGCTGGAAGAAATCAAAGTCTACTGGGAAAAATTAACAGGTCAAATATATATTTTTATATATAATATAATTCTCAAAAACAAGTGTTCTCCTTTCTAGTCTTTAACACAGGAGTTAGCACAAGGAGGTACATTGCTTCAATCCCGCAGCACGTCAAAGCTAAATATGATAACTTATGTTGACACAGTATCCTTGGATCCATAAATACATTTTGCTTAGCTGCTCATTTGTGATTTCACTGTATTTCTCTGGAGATGGGACGGGGAGGTGGGGGGGTCACTTCATATTGAGTTGTTATGTGGTATTTGCATTTAATATAATAACTACTAATTAGAGAAAACTCACAAAATATTGATATACTAACAATCTGGAGAAATTTATGAAAGTATCTGTATTTATTTTTTCAAACCTTCCAGGACAAAACACATACATAACTTAAGCCCCTCCCTTTGTATGAATGAGGATTGTGGGTGATTGGTGGGGATCAGAAAGGCGGTTGACACAGATTGACTTCCATATTTCTGCCATGGAAATGTGGCAGCCCTCGGGCAACTGTGACTACAGAAGAAAGAAACATAATTGGATCACGGCACTCTTTTAAAGCTATGACTGGAACAATACATTTAGCTTGCAGTGACTACAATACTGGCATAACATTAACTGACACCGGGGACATTAACATGGGCCCGTAAAAACAGATAACTAGAATTATCAGATGTGTTTACTAGAGATCAACCGATACGGGTTTTTCATGGCCGATGATGATACCATTGTTTAGAATACAGGGTATATAACTATCAACTATGCCAATCTGTCTCGTGTTTGCATGCACAAAAGAAATCTGATTATCAATGATCACCTGGTGACATGAAGATTTTTAGAGCAACTATTGTATTTGAAAGACAAAGTACAATTCATTTTAAAATAACTTTTCCCTTTAAAAAAAATAATTTTCCCTTGTCAAACCCAGGACAGGTGTGAACAATCAGGTTACTCACGTCATATGTTGCAGTTTGACATTTCAATCATCTGATAACTCCAGAAATCGTATAATAAACAGCTTGTTGGTGTACATGTAATCAAAGCCATTGTCGTGAATCCACACTTGTATGTTAAAATATGTAGTATTTTTTTAATGCAGGATCTAGTTATAATTCCCCATTGGCCTTGGGGTGACTGAGCTCTTCCTGAATGATTAGTGCCACAGTAATAGGGCGACCCCAGGGCACGTCTGGGCACATATTTGCTGCTATGGTTCGTGTTATTGCTCGGGGAAAGGTCTGTCACCAATGTTTACTGTTGCCCTTTAATGCTCTATCGTTGTGGCTCTTAAGCTGAATCTAATGAGATTTTTGTAGCCTCTGAAAGATGTGTTATAATTGATGAAATCTCTCCTCTCACAGCACAAACGTTGGTCGCCAACTGGAGCATTACCCTGCCCAATGTGTCGAGCACGTGGACAGGTGAGTTATACAATCCAATTATAATTATATACTATATGATTTATTATAGAGCTTTGGATCAAACGTCAACATCAATCAAAACGTCCATTGAGATGAATTAATTAAACAATTTAAAGAGTAAACAAAAGAGCCATGTCAACACCTTTGAATTAATGCCATGTTTAGTATTTAGTATTTTATAATCTCTATTGGTTTAACACGAGGCTATCTGAAATGGATCCTTGATGTTCAGCGTGTTTGAGTGCCTCGAAGGTGCAAAACCTAGTATAAGTACTATTATTACAAAATAGTATTACCAAAGTTTGGGTATACTAGCTTGGCTTGTTCCTATACCCTACTAAAAACAGTGGCCAGGGATATGGCCACAAAGAGACATACGACACAACAATAATTCATTTACAAAAACAAACAGAAAGTTACTTGTACTACATTTACTACTTAGTACTGAGCTGTTATGGTCAAAACCTCTTTTCAGTTCATGCCTTTATCATTAAGAGTCAATTTATCAGTTTAGTGACATTTCCAAACCCACTAACACAAATTGGCAGCAACCCCTAAACGTCTATATTGGTCTGGCATCGGTAGTACTACTAATACAACTACTGTGATTCACTGTACTGCATACTGTTGCTGGTACCACTACTACTGTAATTCTACTCCTTCCACTATTAGCATCATTAAAATGTCTTTTGATTGAGCCGAATTGTTTTATTTGGAAAACGCTCTCTGGAATTAATTCAAAATCTTCCCATCAGCCTCTTAGATGAAATAGCTGGATGCACCTTAATATATGTGTGGAATGTGTCGATTTGGATCTCAGCCATTACATGCTTTAGCGAATACCCCTCGGAGGGATGTAAATTTGATGTGAACCGTGATTAGGTCGAACTTCAAAGCCAATAACAAACAATGCTAGAAATAGATTTGATGCTTTGCCACATTAGCAATTTTCACAGGGGCTGATCATTAAAACTGCATACATAACAAACAATTCATTCAGGCCACAATTTATGACCAGCAACAGTGCGGCATTATGGGCATTTTTTTCCGGTAGCTATAAACAGCCCACAGTCATTCCAGTAATGTAGACTTGACATGTCTCCATAGGCTCTGGACCTTACTGTGAGATCTACATTGATGGCATGGCACCTGCTGGCCCAGGAGTAACGCGGGGCAAATGGTGGCACGACCCTGCCCAGAGATGCTTTATGGCGTTAGATACAACACCACAAGTAAGTCTTATGCTTCTGCTGCTGTAAGGCGCCCATAAACAAGAGCTAGTGTTCACATTCTACAATTTAATTATGTCATAACTTCAGATGGAGGGCAGGGGCCTATATAACGCTATGGAACATTCAGGTTTTTTGAAAGAAATAGCCAAAGTTTTGATCCAGAAATGGTTATTATTTGTTATTGATGGCCCTGTGCTTGTTATTTCCCTGAATTTTATTTTTTTCCTCGTACAAATATACTGAATAAGCAGCTCTTGGTCAAAATAGGTACTGTCTGATTGTCTAATTATAAAGTGTTTCATTGCACGAGTATCAGGAAGGGCACTGTTAGCATGCTAGATGGTGTTGGCATTACCATCAGTGGAATCTGGCTTCTGATAGTTGTGAAAAGCACTGCATAATTAGGATAATTGAATTTCATTTGAGGAAGTGAGGAATGCGAGGAATAACTTTGGACCATGTCAGATCATAAAATGAGCTAGTTCTGCTTTGTCATTTTTAAAACAGTAAAAATCGGGTATAGCAGCTTTCAAGTTCTTTCAAATGCCTTTGTAATGGCAGCTCTTTCTGAAAAAATAATTTCACTGTTATTTATTTATACCGACAGAGAACATGTGGAACTTTTGCCAGTTTTTATTTCATGCGGATTGGCCCAGTAATTACAGAGATCTCAACAATAAACCAGGTCAGCAAACCTGTAAAAGAAGAGTTAAACAGCAAATCCAACCTGTTCTCCAGCTCAATTTTAGAGAGAGAAAAAAAGATTTGATGTTTATTTCTTCTAACACCAAGCTGCTCGGCTACCCCCCCGGGCCAATCTTGTTTATGTAATTGTTTATACAGAAAATTAGCATGAGAGCATACAAATTAACAAGGCACATAAAAGTGTAAAAATCGTTTTTCGGGAAAATGTAGGACTGAGCTGGATAATAGACCACGAAGAAAAATCATCAAATGAAAAATAAATTACTGTGGAGAATGGTGCGTAATAATAAGAAGAATAGGTTAAAATTGCTAAATGAGCCACAAAAAGTCATTGGCGGAGCCTTTAAAATGATGGAAGCCTATTTTGGTTGCGGTCTGGTAAACTTTGGACACCCTTCTGTGAAGTGTCATAACTGGTTCTAATCATGATAAATCACTGTCAGATCTTATCGCCTTTAATTACATTCATGTTGAACAATGAGATATTGTGACCTCTGTGTGGTCTATTTTTTGAAACCAACATATAAATAAGTATTTTATTAATTACATAGTGGTTTAAACCTGAAGCTTTTTTATGGAAAATAGTAACAAGCACCTGTAGTATTTATCCAGTCCTAAAGATTTTTATTATCTAATGACATTGCAGTATTACTACTACTACTACTACTACTACTACTACTACTACTACTACTACTACTACTACTACTACTACTACTACTACTACCTATTACAACTACTACTACCACTACTACTATTACCACTACTACTATTACCACTACTACTACTACTACTACTACTACCACCACTACTACTTCTACTACTGCTACGACTAATACCACTACGACTACTTATTGTTGACAAAATACTACAATTTCAAACTCCTAAACTGATTTCAATGCTTCAACACAAAATAATAGTAGTATCTTTAATATTCCCATGTGGTCGAAATGGTCGAAAGCCATTCTAAAATTATACAATTTTTTAAAATGTCATATTTATGTGGTTTATTTTACAACTCAACTCCTCCTTCTACTAGTACTAACTACTACTACTACTACTACTACTACTACTACTACTACTACTACTACTACTACTACTACTACTATTACTACTACTACTGCTACTACTATTACTGCTATGGCTAGTGTTACTGCCACTGCATATACTACTTGTTTGTACGTCTTGAGTGAATTCATTTTTCCTTCAAGATCGATTTCAGGTAAAAGTTATTATAGTACAGGTAATAGTTAGTAGTAATAATAATACTTTATACACATCCAGTTTGATTATTGTTGTTCAACCTGATACTTTTACCCTTGTGTCGTGAACCGCAAACCCAAATATGTATCGCTCTGGTAGTAATAATGATCTTCTCAGGTTTCACCTAAGTGCTTATAATTCATAGCGTCCATTCCCTGATCTCCCAAGGTGCCTCTTTAAATTAGGGAGATGTTATGTTGTGATTTACAAGCAGAGATTAATTCATGTGTAAGATCTGCTATAAATATTGTGGATATTATCTCGTCAACCTTTCATTCAGCCACACTGCACGCAGACAGGTACCAGCCGTGCACAAACTCAACCTCTTGGCAACATCTAAAAGGCAACGATGCGTATCTATTTAGGGCACTGCGGCACTCTGAAGGTAAACAATAGCCTAGCGCTGCATTGTAAACCCATTTAGCTTACATTTATGGGACTAAAACCGGCGCTGCTTTAAGTACTCAGTTTTGTTACTTAAATAAAAGTACAGATACACTGGCAACAAGTTAGTAAAGTAAAACTATCACATAAAAAAATCAACTTAAGTACATTAAAAGTATTAAAGTACATGCTCTAAATTATTTCACACAGATTTTGATAAAGTACTGTTCATTTGTTAAAGGTGCACTTTGTAACTTTTCTGGTTTGGGTCTGTTACCATGGAGATGTTATTGCTTTGCCTGGAATATTCCACAGTATGATTTTTAAACTTATCTAACATTCATTTATTTAACTTTTAGATATTTTTATTGCTGAGAAAGTCCTGGAAAGACATGCGCTCGTACAGTCAGTAGGGTCACCTCTCCACAGAGCTGACCTGTAACTTGACCTGGAGGCATCACCTGCTTGTCATCAAGGATTTAAATAAGCTTAATGCCATGCGGTGGAACATTCCAGACAAAGCAATTACATCTCTATGGGGACCACCCACACCAGAAACGTTACACAATGCACCTTTAAAGTGTTAAATGCAGTGATATTGATTTTAAAAATTATACAGATTTTGGTCAACAATACAAATACATTTTCTCTTTGAATTTTGCTCAAAGCCGAAGCTTTTTTTTGCTCAAAGCCGAAGCTTGAACTCGAAAACTTTAGTCAGGATGTTACTATGGACAGGGTAAAAAAAACCCCCTGAAATAATACAAAAAGTACTTTTTACTTTTCGGTCCAGTTCCAAAATGTAACGGAGTAAGAAGTACAGATACCTACTCTCAAATTTAGTGATGCAAAATTAAAAGTACCCACTATAAAAATGTACTCAAGTAAAGGCCAGATACCTGAAAATGGTACTTTACTACTTTTACTGCGTTGCCTTCCACCACTGGATAAAAGTAACTAGACAAATGTATGTTCTTGGTAAATAAAGTCTCTTTAACAGTCTGCGCTGTGAGGGGATAAAGGAAGAGAGACAGGCAGTGAACCTAACCATAATTCTGCTTGATCCCCCCAGTAATATGACACTGCAAGCCTCATTTCACCTTGAGGATTAACAAGTATCTCTATTGAAGCATATAGCCTAAAAGCGGAGTAAAAAGCACTTTTCATTTGACAGTGAAGGTCAGCAGTCACCGCCTGAGGGTCCAGTTGGTATTAAAGAAGACATATTGTGCTTTTGTCTGCTAAAGTTCTAATCTATGACACCCCTGGATCTCTGTGTTATATTTTGGATATTTTAAATTGCAATATTCATCTAAAGCAGCTTAAAGAAGACTTATTGTGCTTGCGTCTGCTTTATAGTTATTTTCTGTGACACCTGCTATAATTTGCATATTTTAAATTGCAATATTCTATCTAAAACAACTTAATAAAAGGAAAAAGTCAGCTGATTTCCACGTTAGAAAACTGCTGTGCCCAGTTGGAGCTGACGTGGCCGTAAACATCATCACAACCGAGAGCCATGTTGCTGTCAGCCCCTCCTATGGACAGCAGCAGATCACATCACCAAGTAGCTGATTTTTTTTCATCTGTACCAAAATGCCTATGCGACGCTCCCGAATCCTATGCGTATCATTGACTAAGATGATAAAATTGAAGAATGGAGTTAGTAGAGAGCAGTGGGCGTATGCCGGTGGGAGTGAAAACGAGGATAGATCAATAGGCATTATGGCATCTTGAAAATAAGATTGCTCAAACATGCACGAATACAACTCCACATACAACTTCGAGAGGGTAAATGAGTAGGGGAAACAACTATAACATGTTTAAAAGCCCCGAAAAGTCGATTTTGCGTAATAGGGCTGCTTTAATAAAAGAAACAAGTCATCACACCACCCCTACTTTGGATAGTTGTAGATAATGCTAGCAAGCAGCAGATTTCTTTTCTATCTTTGCAGTTTTTTCCCATTTTTTCATGTGTATCATCATTGGACACTGAAGTACAGAGCAGTGGGAATGTTCCGCTGGTGGTGAGAACGGGGGTAGATTGGAGCAGTGAGGTCTGAAATAATAATAATAGAATAATAGAAGGATAAAGATAACTCAAGCATGCGTGAGTCACTCTAAACGTGGGGAAATGAGAAGGGAAAATTTTGCAGTATAGATCTCCTATATTACACAAAACTGACTCCTGAGAGCTTTAAGCCATGTTATAATGTTGTTACCTCCTCAAAAACAGATCTGGAGTTGTGTCTTGTTTCAGTCACACATGTTTGAGTAACTCTTTATTATTAGTCTGTTGGCTGCGCTTAAATAATCTAAATGATTCTAGTGAAGGTGCATGGAGTTTAAAATCACAGTGCAGCACTTGACATGACATCACAAGGTGGAGTATTGTCTGTTTGAAAGAAGAACTCAGCCTAAATATGCAGGGTTTGTGTGTTAAACATGTGTGAGTGAAAAAAAAAGCAACTCCAGGTATGTTTTTGATGAGGAAACATTATAACATAGATCAGAAAATAGCGTAACAAGTGCATATGACAGGTGTAGTGAGTAGTCTAACTTCATATGCACTTTAATTAATAATAAGTCAATATATTAGTCTGTGACCACAAATGGTATGGTATGGTATGGTATGCTTTTATTTAGACAGGGACAGTGCACAACATTACACCTTAAAAAATAGGAAAGCTGTATGGTGCCATGTTATAGCATAAATACAAATTTCCACCTGTAGTCCCTCGACAGGCTGATGTTAAATAAGAGTAACAGTTTGGTGTAGATGGACGACCTGTAAACATGGTACACACACCAAATACAACAAATCTCGCCCTCTCAAATACATTCAGTTCACACACACAACCATACCAGTTTATTCACACAATCTGTCACAATCAGAGACACTAGTATATGTCAGTGGATTTATAATAGTAATAATAGCAAGTGTTAATCAGTTGGAGCGAATGACGGTGATTCATTGTAAGAAATCGAATCACGACTTTCTCGTCAAGGATATGCCTTTGTCTCTTAGAGGAATAGCACGTAATGTTAAGGTAGCGTAGGAACAAACATACCTCAAGGATTTTAGAAAGGCGTCATCGGAGCGCCTCGAACATTATAAACCTGCCTTCATTATGTTTGACGAACTGAAGTCATTACTCAAATTTTTTACATCCCTTTCAGCTTCATTTCTTTTTCAGATGAGTTAAATGATTTCTGCCTACTTCCATACTTCTATTGTTTTCTTTATTTCAAAACGTCCTTGTATCCCTTTAAGTTAAGTGAGAATTTTTTTTTGTGTTGTAATTGTCGCTTAAATACTTATTGAGGTGAAATATGTTGCCATTTTATTAGTTAGAATCATGACAGAAGAATGTGGCCTCTCTGGATGAGTGGGCCGTAGCTATGAATTACTCTTCTAATTGCTAACTGATTAGCTGTCAGCGCTAAGAGGGTGGGAAGGACCAGTCAATTTATGTACTTCTGAGTAACTACATTAAATAGTCACGTAAGTCTGACTGGTTTTAAACACGGTACGGTATGCACTAACTGTATAGATACTACAAAGGATTAGATGTATCAATAGTATAGGTATAGAAACTGCTATGAGCGTCTTGTATCGGAGTTTGAAATTTTTGCTTTTGTAACACGAAGGATATGATGTTGTACCGAAATATTTTACTAATTGCTACTTCTTGTTACCACGGAAACTTGTACAGCTCTCATAAAGGTGAATAATGGCACAAAACGCCCCAAATGAATCATCTTGTGCTTGGCCTTTCCTAGAATATTATCTTCATAAAATTTTAGATTCCTTATGTAGGCAGTGCGGCGTAGAGCCTTGCCTTTTTTGGCGTTGGGTTCGAGTCCCATTTCTGACAGCTTTATGAATGGCTCCCTTCTCTCCACTAGTGTATGTAATTATGTGTGTCTAATTATGTCTATTTATTATCAACCTTGACTGTAAATAAATGAGTCACAAAAGGCCAGACCTGAGAATGAAACTTGTACTGCTCTTTTGAGGACATAATAATTCACGCTGCATGTCCTGCTAATACTTGATAAACAAATGGGAAGTATTCAGCCAGTTACTGTTTGTTGTTTGTTTGTTTTTGTTTTTTGTTTGGGGGTGTACACTGTTTCATGTGAATACAATGTAGAAACTTTATTGGCAAATCATAGAGAAAGAGAAATGCACTAATGAGGGCACAGTCACTTTTGAAAAGTCTCCTGGAATGTTCTTGGGAACCAATAAGAGACCAAATAGGGAAAAAAACATTTACAAGCGCTATGACGTACAATTCCAGCAATACAATATTTATTTTTTATTTTTAGCTTTACACCAGACATTCACATCTGTAGCAACAAGTGCAAAAATAAAAAAGATAGAGATAATAATAGATGTGTGATAGCTCTGTTACTGTGCAATTTCATGTTTTATTTGCCAAAACAAATTAGACCCAGGTCATCCACAAGAGAATACGGTATATGCTCACTAGCTTTACGATTTCTGGCTATAATGAACAGAATATATAAATATATATGCAGAAAAATGTATTGAGCGAGTAGGGCAATGTATCTCGCCCAAGGGACAAGTAGTCTATCGAGTTGTGTGGAATGAAAACCACTAACCTTGTGGTCAGAGGGCAAACCCGGCTCAATGGGTTTTCCTGTACTGTATGACAAAAAACTTTAATTGCATAAACTCTATTACATAAGAGTGAATGTCTAAATTGTATTTGTCTTATTGCCTTGGGAAAAACTTTCATAAATGGTTTTGAATGTTTATGAAGCTAATCTAATGAAAGTTTTGTCTCATGCGATCTGATTCGGAAACACACTGAATCTTTTTTTTTCCTTTCCCATTGGTTTGTTTTGACTCGTAATGTCAACTTCCAGCAAATTCAGTGTTGCATTTGGCCATTGTTACTTCTTTTTTTAATGTTTTTGCTCAAAGAATTAGTACATAATGGAATTTTTATGTTTTCTGTAATGGTGGCAAATATGTTTGCTCTTCCATTCTTCATCTGTGACCTTTGGCATTTTGTCATCTTCCTGCTGAGTGGTTTGCAGCTGGATTGTGTAAAAGCCCAGTGTTCTTGGTCTACAGTAATAAGCGCATTTCCTTAGATTCTATTTATATCTCTGGATTAATTCACACCATGATGTATTACAGCAGATTGTGGAATCAACTCAAAATAAAGTGACTAGAGTTTTAAAGCTGAAGTACCCAACTTTTTTTCCTCACAAATACATTTGTGAATTAAAATCAGATTGCTACATGCTGTTATCATCTAATTACAAAACATTTATCTTTTGCAAACCTGTAAGACAGAGCCATGTGAGTCACCATATGACACTGTTCTAAGGCTCTGTTAGTGACCAAATAAATCATGCATGTGAAAGCCAGGGAGTGCCAAAGGGTTTGTGAGACCTATAGGAAAAAGTTTTACATTAATGCAAAATTACACACATTTTCAGCATAATTTTACTATTCAATGTGACAAAATGGGCCTTTATCCCTTAATAGCACAATTGTTTTTTTCACACATTTGGTCATTTTCTATAATTTTGCAATATACAGCTAAATAGAACTATCCCGGGTTTAATTTAATCACCACACACACTTGTTACTTTAAAGATATTTTATTTGGGTATAATACATCCATCTACTTACCTGAATCTCCACATGGTGCAGACAAAGAGGGGGGCGTGCCCTAGGTCAGCCGTTTATAAAGGCTTGGGAGTGGCCGTGGGTTGGGCCATGTGGAGGAGAGAACTGACTTAAATTTTTTTTTCTTTTTTGCTTTAATGTCATTTTGTATTTTGTCATGTTTAAGTGTTTATAGTTTTATTTTAAACACTTTTTGAAGTAAAGGGTTTTAGGGTTTTTTACTTAGTAAAGTCTGAGATCCTGCTAAAGTTGTACTGCCATACTCAGCAGTAAATGGTGCCTCTGGGTATAAAAGCAGGACAAGCCAATCTTTCGAGGAGACCATCAGTGTGTAGCTGGGTATATGTGGGATTTTTCCTCAGTTTCTTAATTTCTGTTGCTTTTTGCTTATGTTGAGCAGTTATTTTTGTAAATATGTATTATCTCTTTTTCCACGCCTTACCATGGTGAGCTGTAATGCATTTTGTTAACTGGGAATTTTTCTACTTCGACCACATCGGGCCAGCTTCCCCACATCAACTATGACCAATTAATATTTACAGGGCTCTAAGCTGCAGAGACGCTGGGAATATGTACCGGGAGACATTGATGGGAGGAAAAGATGCCTGCTCCCCTTTAAGAAAAGCTGTGTTGGTACTAAAGCTAAACACTAGCATGTCCATTCAGACTCGAGTCTGGAGCAGACGGGGGGTTAAAATGGGTGTACGGGCTTTACGCATTACTTACTGAAGGAGTGGCAGACTTGTATGCAAATTCACTCATTGGCCTGTTGAGACTAAAAAGTAAATAATGAAAGAAATCAGGCATGAGAAGTAAGTTTATCTATAAGTTAAATTGTCCAAATATATCTATAATAATACTGTTATATAATTACCAGTCTCTTATATTGTGATTTAAGCCCCATCGCCTTGCTCTTGATTTAACCCCAGCAACTGACAGAATTATTGACAAGTGTAGACATGTTGATTACATTCACTAGATTCTCAGTAACATTATACAGCCAAGTCTCTCTGTGCTAATCTTTGAATTTGGGCCACACTAAAATAATTAGTTCTGAAAAGCGACTTTACCCTTCTTATATGATTGCTTGGGGTTGAGCATATTGATTGTAAAGACTTTAAAGAGCAAATGGAAATACTATATGCCCTTGGACAAACAAACCTTTTAGGGTTTTCACCTCTGCTTGTCACTATCCATTGCCCCGTGCTTCTCCTGACCTCTTAACTCAGCACAATACAACACCACGGGGGATAATAAACTGGCAGACATTTTTAATTAGCAGAGGGGAAAGTGTTAGCAGCACTCACAGTTTGGAAATGAAAGTGCACTCTCTTTCTACTATGCTAAAGGACTTTAAATGGTCTATATTGCACTATTTTTTGATCTATGTTATAATGTTGTTTCCTCATCAAAAACATACCCGGGTTTAACACATGAATCCTGCATGTTTAAAATTAGTTCTTTTCTCAAACAGAAAACACTCTGTTCCCACCTTGTGATGTCATGTGGTAGTACATGACATCACAAGGTGGAACAGAGTGTTTTGAGGTTTAGGTGATGGAGACAGCCCAATATGCAGGGTTACTCAAACATGTGCGAATGAAACAAAACACAACTCCAGGTATGTTTTTGGTGTGAGAACCATTAAAACAGGATTAAACCTCACAAGAGTCAATTTTTAATATAGACCTTTAACACAAGCATTTTTGGAAAAAAAAATCAAACAATGATTTTTTTTGTGCGTGATAGACATTTTGTGACTCTACAACACTATTTTCCATGTATCTGAGCAACATTTGTCTTCCTCTAGTACAGATATATTGCAAAAGCAGCTCTTAAGATCAAAATGAGACTGCTCTTTGTGGTAAGACAATAAAAATCATACAGCGCCTTTAACATTTGGGAGAATAATGAAACATGAACTGTTAAACTAACACAATAATCATGCTAATAAGATTTAATAAACATTCTTTTGCCAAAATAATTGTTTTTTGTTATACTCCATTAAAAAGAATACTGACAATGAATGAAAACGCATACTGTTTCCATAACTGTACTAGCATCAAGAGTCATTTAAGAAAAAAAAAAAAAACACAACAATAGCTGGCTTATATAATATGTAACATGATCCTTTTTTCTATATTCAATTGTTAAAGCTAATCTATCATGAAATCCACCATAATAGAGCACATTCTGCGGCTAAATCTGATTCCTCTTTTGAAAATGCACTGTGCTCTGCTTATGCCCGAAGCACTGCTCTTTTAAACGCGGTCACATTGTTTCTAAAGGGCCGTGAAAGCCTCTATAGGAGCAGATAGAGCGGACACGGGAGCGGATAAATTGTGTTGCGGCAGCGGCGGTTGGCCTGTAATATCAAGGGCACAGCTGTGAGTCCGGAGTGACCAGTTAAAAGCCTCGGTCCGTGTTAGTTCGGATCCAGAGGGACTTTTCTCCAGAGTTCAGATCAGAAGACGCTAAAGTCATGTGAAAAAAACTCACTCTCACTCGTGATGACGCTGCAAAACAGAAGAGAGATTTATAAAACTATCAATGAATATATTTTATGATTTATGATTTCAACGATGAATGTGTTAAGAGAACTGTAACATTTTGATTTGAACAAATTCCTTAAACATAATCTAACTGTGTCCTTAGATGCGGGGTTATCATTTTTTAAATTAACTGTTGCTTTTACTGATAACAACTGTAATGGTTATTTATTCTTGATTACAAAAAGATTAGTCATGAAGGCCAAGTTGTTTATATTTTAAATTGGTCTTTTAGTTCTCAAGATCATTATCCAACAGAATAAGCCTCACGACTCTCTCTTTTGGCTTGCCAGTTTCATGAGGCATGGCCTGAAAAAAACACGCATGTGTCCTCTGTTCTGTCTGCAAGATCAGACACTGGAAACCCAGGCTCAGTTGTGATTGTAGGATCTTTTTAAAAACTGAATTAGCACAGACTACGTACAGTTCCTTTAAATAATATAATGTGTCAATGTCCAGTGTGATCAACGTGCAAGTTAAAGTCAGTTGTATTTGTGCTTACATTATCCTGAATGGAATAACATTTCCATGAATAAGGACAGATTGAAGCATGAGGCTGGATTTCCAAAATTAGATTGTGACAAATCCTTGACTTAAGTTGCTGAGCCACTGGAGTTTGGTTCCAGTCGGTGCACTTTTTTATGGGTGCTATGTGCATTTATCAGTCTGGTTCCAAAAATATACCTAATACATTTGGGCTATTTTAAGCTCCAAATCCAGTCCCTCATATGCCACATTGAAGATTTATAGCATATATCTTCGTGAATAGCCTCCCCTCCCAGGTTTGATATGTACAGTACGTGCTATTTATCATATAGGCTGCAGAAGGTACAGGAGGTCAGGGCATGACATGGGATTAAGTCCGTATTAAACTGAAGAAAATAGAATTTCGACACAACCCATTGCAAAACAAATAGTAACATCTTAACCTAGTATAATTAAATCAATACACACCCAGAACCAATCCACAACTAAACCAGGACTATAGATTAAAACTTTAATTAAAGAACTGAAACAATCATTATTTTTAAATTATAAACTGCAATACTGATTAATAACAGAAATGCGATCATTGACTTCCTGTAGGCAGGGTGGGTGAAAACAAATTTTCTTAGCACTCAAGCCTCAAACACACATAACATAAAGGCAATTGTGCATAATAATTCTTCTTTAATTAAGGGATTCATTATCAGAGCTGACACAAGAATAAAAATATGTAAATTAAACTACATCTGGGCTCTATGTCTAACTATCTATGGTCAACCCAAGATTTTTTTTTTTTTTCTCCCTACCCACTTTTGCCTCTAAATGCTACTAAACCACAGTTTTGTTGTGGTGGCACTTCTGGTTAAGCAGGAATCCCATTTATTCCGATGGATAATTTGAGAAATGTTTCATGTTGCTTTGTGCACGTTGCTTCAGGTGCACCAACAAGTTTACGATTCTCTGGGAGGCTTTAAAACTGTCAAACTCAGAAGCTCCATGCAAAATAATAGACTTTGAGAATAAGATGGATACAATGTGCAAAGTTTGTACATGATTAGTCCCCTGGCCCTGTTTGATACTGGCTGATAGTACGCTGTCTAACATACAGGCTGCTGCAGTGACAGGCATTTGCAACTGTGTTGTCTAGACCGTTCAGTGGTCCGCTGGTGACAGGTGCCTGTGGCTTCTCTTTCCTCCTCTCCTCTCTCTGTCCATGACTCAGCCTGGCATTACTGTCTTTGTTTTGTGCCCTGCTTTGAAAACCCTGCAATCTCCCTCACCATTTTGTTCCCCTCCTTCTTCCCTCCCCAGAGCACTGTATTTTTTGAATGCACATCTAAGAGGAACGATAGAGGAGTTCTGCCTCCTTTGACTTGCCTAAAGTGTTGTCAGATCGCGTCCCAGTCATTTTATGTGTGCAGAGTGGTGGGGGAGGGAGGGCAGGTGGTTTATTTAGATCGGAGCTTGGAGTCAGCGGGAGGTGGGGAAAACGGTCGCCCCGGATCACCCTACTGTGCACTCAACAGGAATGCCATAAACTGGTTTTGTTGAATGGACAAGTCAAAATGGGTTATACAAAGCCCAAAACAAAAAGTGCGGTTGTGCAACTGATCTAATATATATATTTGTTATGATTTAGATAGTAAAAGCTGTACAAAAGATATTACAATTGACATGTTTATTAATTTCTTTTTATAAAACTGAACTAAGAAAACAGAAAGTATAATAGTAAATAAAAAAGAACAAAACACAAAAGCTAAAATTTAAACACAATAAACCAAAACTATGACACCATGAAGTTAGGCAATTGCATAGTCAGAATGCATGTTTTATATGGTGTTTTTGAGCAATATCAAGTGTAATTTAATACACTGAAAATAGCATACGTTTAATGCCATGCTGTGGGACATTCCAGGATATGCAGTAATATCAAGAAGACAGGATGATAGCAAACCAGCACTCACGTAGAAGACTAAACAAGGTTGACTTTAGAGACTTATTCCATACATTAACCCATTAACCCTATAGCGTCGGATGCTATCACCACAGATAGACTCACGGTTACTTTCCATTACCGTAACTACGCAACCAAATGTGCTTCAAGTAAATTCAAATGTCATCTCAAAGCAGAGGCATGGGGCTTTTAAATATGTTACTGTCATTACGGTAATGTGCTTACATTGTCAGTTATTTGATGCATCAAAGGAAACATAAGGATGGATATGTAAAATAGAGGAAGTTGTGTGAAAAAAGGCAAAAGTACATGCTAATACTTCCTTTAACGCGATTTGTATGGCTGAAAAAAGAATAAAAGGTGAGCTATAATGGTCTATAATGTGCTAATTTCTTAAAGTTTTAACCAAAACTATGGCGTTGCTTTACCACAGCCCCCTCCCAACCACACAACCTTCCCACAACTGAACAATTATAAAACGAATTGGGAATCTGACATAGATCGCAAATATTGACATGGGGATTTTCAATTGACCGGTCTAAAGCCAATCATCTGTAACTAAAATTACACGTTTAGAAAGTTGTTTAAATTTTAGGTTGACTTCTAGGCTAATTAAAAAAGTCTATTATGTCTATGTTCACAAACCTTGTTATGTGAAGCCATAAATTTGTGTATTTGTGATTGATATTGCAAAACCATTGTCAAATTGAGGAAAAAAAGATTGTATTTTATTTTTAAATTTTTTGTAATATCGATCAGCTCTTCCACAAAGCCAATAATTTTTGTCAAAGTGAAAAATTAAACCTCATTATTTTCAGGACTGCTTTAGGATTATTGCACTATTATGTGAATTATCAAAGGGCCAATCAACTTTCATATTTCATATTATCCTCATGTTAGGTACAGTTAAGCTCTCCCTTGGATGTCGCTAACTCCAAATGAGCACTTGTGAAAGCCAGAGGGGGTTATTAGGTGAAAGATCAAATGCTTCACTGTGACCATGTAATTTCTTTTTCTAAATTAGGTACAGCAATGATACATCAAAGTTTGAAGTTCGGTACTGCATGAAATCACAAAGGCTGCAGTGGATACAAGAATGTCCTTTGCAAAGAACAAAATTTTCTGTCTGCACCTGCCCTTTTTACCTCTACAGCAAGAGCCAATGACAAGACAATGACGACTATTTCATGGGCATCCTGTTCAAAAACAAATATGTATATAAGTCAGTTTAAAACATTAAAAACAGGGGCAGGTGTGAGTGTAAAAGTTTGTTGCCAGATTATTAGATTGCGTTTCCTATCCAATTTTGCTTGTCCTGCAAATATATACCTTTGTTGTGAAGCAAAACTGCCAAAAGTCCTTTTTCCCATCACACTTCTGGTTCTTAAACTTATACAGTCATGTCATTTTGTAAGCCTGGGATGCTTGTATTAGTTTATCAGTTCATATTTCACTGTTTCAATTCTCCAGGACCTGTTTACTGTGGGCCCTCCTACTTTTTAAACATAAATCGCAAATCAAAACACTCACATCTCGTATGCATACACAGACACTGTTCTGTTCTTCAATAGAGGTATTATCTTACTGCCCTCCTCATAGCTGAACGTGACCTCCGCATTTGACCCATCTTCTGTGTCTTGTGTGGCAATTTGTGAAGAACAGCAAGTACCGAGCTCGAGGATTTATCTCACAAAACCAATAGAGTGCTTGTTTGAGGTTGATGGGGGAAACCGGAGCAACTTGAGAACCAGCCAGACACGTGGGAAACATGCCTGGGTCCGGATCTTTGGCTGGCACTCAATCTCTCTCTTTCTATGGCTCCTTCCGTCTGTCAAAATGAATGAAAAGGTGAATTGGCAAATTGAATCGTGAATGAACAAGCAAGTGAAATTGTAGTAGTTTTTTTTTTTAGTCTACAATTTGAACCTTGAAACTACCAGGTCATTAAGGTTAAGGTACACTTTATTGTCCGCTAAATTTGTCTTTTGCATTTGACCCATTGTCTGCCATGTAACTTGGGTCTTACAGGCTAAGCACAATTATCTTCAACTTCTAAACAAATACATACAAACTGGTTCATTTTGTAACTTTTCTGGCAGAAAATCTGACCCCTTGTCTCTATGGAAGTGTCATTCCTTGAATATTGCACAGTATGGCATAAAAAAAATGTATATATCTCCATGGAAACAAGCAGGTGACCCCAACAGGTCAAATTTGTGGAGAGGCAAGCGTGCTTAGTTTAAGTGTCTTATTTGACAATGAAATAGATTTACTTTAATATAAGGTAGATAAGAATAGCTCTCCATGAAACAAGCAGGTGGGCGACCCTATACCGGAAAGGTTACATAGTACGCCTTTAAATAACCTGCTTACGTTACCTTCCCTGTCTTATGTTGAGTGCTGTAACATTACATAAACAGTGGAGACATGGGGTTAAAGCCAAGCCCTGATTAACTTTGGGCACGCTGCTCTGTCAATTACTAAATCTTTTCCACAAACTGTGAAGCGTCTCATTCAAACAACAGTAATGCCAGTGTACACAACTAGTCTAAAGCTGGCGTCGGATCTTGTCAGTTTTTGTGATACTTCTCCAATTTCACACTTTCTCTTAATTCAACGCATTATAACTTTATTGAAAATGAGGTGAGGCTAAGTTTTTCCATGTGGGTTTTAGACAGGCAGGTACAAACCTTTACCTGAGACCGTAGCAAGTCGGAAAATCACTGAAGTAAAACACAAGGCAGGTTCATTTCAAAACTGTTTATTTAAAGATACAATCATGACCGCAGAAGATTTGTGTTAAGTGGTAGTAGCAGCAGCGTTTTTCCAAAGAACACATGACACCTTATTCTTTCTGCTTATACTCAAAACCATGAACGCTCTACTTGTAGGTAAAAAGGTTCTTGTATTGAAAGGTGCACTGTGTCACTTTTCTGGTGTCCCACAGTATGGCATTAAATGTAACTCTATGGAGACAAGCGGGTGACACCACCGGGCTGAGTTCTAGGTCGGACAGACATAATGCCAATACAAAACAATTTAATGAATGCAAAATAGATGCGTTTAATGCCATACTGTGGAGCATTCCAGGATATGCAATAACATCTTAAATCCACTTTGTGTGTCCAGATATCGCTATGTAAGATATTTTAACCCAGAACATGGAATGAAGCAGATATAACATTAGCACTCCATACAAACCTACCTAATATTACCTCAAAACCTGGGTGAAAAACCAAGTGGACTGTTCCAGAACAAACAATGGCTTAAAGTGTGTGGGAATCAGGAGTATTTGTATTGACATTTTGTTTCACTATCTCTTTGCTTGACACTGGTGAAAACACCTCACCCACTCACTTATTTACACCCCATATGTTCTTGCTGTTTTGCATTTAATTGAATCCCCATTGGAAATTCACAGGAGGAGGAAGAGCCGCAACTATTGATCTGAAGCTATGCCAGACTAAATTTGAGTTTACTGATTTCCTCAGCGGTGGTCGGATTTACAATCACTTTAGCTCCAATGAGACTTTTTAAGATGGGGGAAGGCGCCTTCGGAGGTGATCTAGGCTTGTCCAGTGCAAAGCGGATCATGTCTCTCCGTTCAGACTTGGACTCCAGCCTGTATTCCATCGGAGTGTGCCTACCTAGGCTCCTGTTTCCAGAGGGAGGATTTAGCACCTGGCACAGTCTCACTGCTGTTTCTAATACCCATTCAACTGGCAACAATGGCCAAGCTCTAAGTAAAGATTAATACAGATATACTAGACATCGCTGAAACAATCAAATCCCAGAGGCCCTTCTCAAAAAGGCTTCTATCATTGGTGCTAGGAGATATATATATATAGGAGTAAAGCGAGAACTAAAAGCAAGTCTAATTTAAGGACCAGGGCAAGATTAAACCAGGTCTAAATATAATCTCAAATTTGAACCAAGTGTAAGTCTATAAGTAGACCAAGTTAAGTCTCGGTCTTGGATGGAACAAAATGCAATTAAGTTTGTAATATATGCTTAAAAAGTAACATTCTGTTCAGTTTAAAAAATAGCATTCTCAAATGTTAACAACTCCAGGAGCATTAACACTTGAGAGAACAAGACTGACTTTGTAGAGGTCTAAACTACTGCTCCAACAACATTTTCTATTATAAGACAGGATATTTTGTGATATCTTTGCAGACGACATTCCATTTTCTAAATAATTGCAGCCTATAATTTTGATTTGATTGGGATATATTTTGCAGCCCAGGATGCATTCAAATTTGCACATGCACCACATCAAAAACTGCTACAATAATGTGACTAAATCCATAACTAATCTTGGTTTACGCCAGAACTAAACCAGGATTAGAGCAAGACCAAATCAAATCTACATCATAACAAAATGGACTAAACCCAATAGCAAATCAGTGTGAACCCACCTTGTATTTAGTTATAGGTGCAATCGACTTTTAAACCAAAGCCAAACCAGGACTATACCAAGGTCTGGGCTACTGGTCACTATGGCTAGTCTTTATTTTACTAGCCAATTACTGTACTTACCACAGTATGATAGTTGTAATGCTTTGTTGTATATAGTCTTTGTAATAAAATATATTCTTCTAGTTTTAGATGTGCAGTTCTGATGAAATGCTATTCTACGCCTGGAAATGGACCAAATTAAACAAGACATGACATGCATTATATTAAGTCTATATATAAACATTTGTCTGTGTAATCCCTCAGTCATTCAGGTGTGATCCGTAGTAAAAGTAGACAAAACGTTTTTAGAGTGAAGACTGCTCATCCAAGCCGCTTCTTCAGTTCTGGTCAGGTTACTAGTCGACATGGCCTTATATGTGTCTGAAGGGAGGAACTAAATACACTGAAACTAACACATGTGTTTGTTGACAGTTTCTGTTTGTTGACCGGGTCTATTGAACTACTGTGCCTGAGTCAGTTTTGCATAATGGTTCAAGCCCCTAATGGGTGCTCTCATCCTATTAACATACTGGCTATCACTATTGTTTGCGTTGTTTTGATTTGGGTCTGACGATGGAATTAGAAATAGGAGATAAATACTCGGGAGCAGCAGCCAAATGTCTTCACTCCGTCCAATTGACATAATTGAATTTTTCTTTTACTTTGTCTATTTATAATATTTTAATTAGCCAAAGTGGTTATTGCGGCTGAGTTTGTTAGCAGTCAAAATCTAAATATACAAACATTTGACTGATTTGCTAGTGTTAAATGTCACCTGCCCCTGACTATACCAATCCATCTCTAAACCTATAGATGTGCTATAGTCAAAGTAGGGGATCGATTCAGAGGTAAAAACGTTCTAAACCAGAAATAAATCAATTGTATCAAAATACTGACTGAATTGAAAAGCCATGTTTCCTTCATTATAAAATCTTCACCTAACATCTTTGTTCATTCCTGTCCTAGAAGACCAGAACATGTACTTAACTGTTCTATGAATGTATCTTTTCTGTATCATGTGGGTCTTTCTATTGTCTATCATGTATACACCACTGAACACATTGCATTTCTGTCTCTTTTTTGGCCGGTGTAAAAAGAAGAGTTATTTTAGGCAGTACGAGCTTGTGAGCCCCATGCAAATAGATTTCTTTTACGACGCTGTCAGTGAATTATTCTGGGCTCCCTCGTAGAGACTGCTGGAGAATGCTAATAAAGCTAGGGACTGCACCACCTAAAGGAATTGAATTCATCTTATAGTTTCAGTTTGATGCTTTGAGACAGTGCATGTTCTGCTACAGGCACTTTGCCATCATTTTGTGTTGAAATACATGTTAACACAGAAAGCCACAGAAATTTTGGCCTCCGTTCTCCAGTTCCCACTTTTATTTTACAACAAGTCTGGTTTTTGTAATTATTTTTTACTACCAGACCTATTCAGTTCACATTCTATGATACTCTGGACGATGATTTAACCAAGTCTAAATGGGTTTTAAAGGGAATAACCTGGACCAAATCTGGACTAAACCAATCGTTAACCAAAATTCTTATTATTATTATTATGCCAGAGCAAAGCCAGGTCAATCTGTGCACATTAACCCTGTGTTTTGGTGGGTGACCTCCAGTTTCCCCCATCAACTCAAACCATGCGCCATAGCTAAAATCCTCTAGCGAAGGCACTGTTGACCAAGCGTAGCTCAAGATCTGGAGATGGATACCTGGGTGCTGCTCTCTGGCACCCATTGGTCTTGACAGGCACCCCAGCGGCATGGGATGGGGCAAATGCAGAGGATACACTATGGGTACAGTAAAGTGTACATATACCTTAGGTCTTAGCAGGAGGAACCAGCAATTAACCAGTACATAAACAAAACTTAGAGTCAACCTTTACAACCCAAGTTAAATGAATCAAGTTACTTTTTGGACACACAAAAATGACAGTATTAAAATTCTTAACCTCCAAACCACAGAAATGTTGGCCCCTACTGTCCAATTCACATTGACGCTAATACAAGCGCTTTTATTTTTGTAATTACTTTAATTATCTGGACTTTTCCACTCACTTTCTGGGGCAGTTATACAAATAGAATGTTCTCCCTCTCAAAGTGTGAGAAGCAGAGCTAGTGTTACAAAACATGATCAGAAATGATGGTTGCATATTACATTGTAAATCCATCATAATTTATTTTTTAGCCCTGAAACTCGCCGCACCTCTTTGCTTGCACATCTAAATAAAAATAAAATGACTATACTTACAAAGAGGATTACAGGCTCCATAGTTGATTGCAAGCACATATCCTTAATGACATTCAGTCTGCATTGGGACATTTTATTAGTTAAGCCTTCAAGGTCGTAGCTCTGAATTTCAGCTGGTTTTGTTTAAATTTGACTATGGGTACGTGTTTTGTTTTTTAAGTAGTCTTTTCTATATAAAGTAAGTTATCTCAAGTTAAATCAGTGTGGATGATTTTGAGCCCATAGAAGCCTCGTCCAATCAGGTGACGTCTTGAAAATTTGAATAACATCACATTCTTTGAGGGGCCGTGGGATTATGGGCTGCGAAACAGAGGATGTTTAAGCCAAGGCTGAACATGCACATGAATTTATTAAGTAAGAACAAAAGAAAATCTCAGTAAGAAGCAGTTTTGTAACCAGGGTTCAGCATTCAGCCATGGGAATTTCTTGCTAAGTGTTAAAGTAAAGGCACTTTGAGATATTGCTTTCTTAATAATTCTTAATTTCATACATAAAATCTTAATTAAGAAAACATATTGTGCTTATGTCTGCTATCTACATCATGACCAAACCAGGACATGGTTAAACTCAGGATATACATTACAGAGCTGTGCAATGTCATGTGATCTTAGTTATATTGAATTGAACTTAGAAATGCACATAAAAATATATTAAATAGTACCAGTCATCCACAAAGACATATTATGGCTTCTTCTGCTGTACAGTTATAATCTATGACACTCTTTGGAACATTATTTTATATTTTGGACAGCGAACCTACTGAATCATACGCGTATCACCGTTTAAGGAAAAAAATCTAAGCTTGAAGTAAGTACAGTGGGCGTGTATTTTTTGACCAATGCTGTAGTGACTGAAGTAGAATAAAGATTACTTAAACATGCACGAATCACTTTAAATACAATTTTGAGTGAGTAAATGAAGGGAGATGACCATTTTAACACTGAAAAAGATGATTTGCATAATATGTCCCCTTCAGAAATCATTGCGGGAAATGCCATATGTCCTTTACTTGTCGAATGCCTTCACACTCCATTATTATTACTGATTGCAGCTATCACTCATAACGATCGAACACCAGTTAAAAGCATTCATTTCACTGTCAGTATTAAGTTATATTTGATGTTTAACTTTGAACCCTCCCCCAAAGGTGCATTTTTTGAATGCTCTCAAGGATATTGCAGTTGGGGTTTAGGGAATAACACCAGCTTGGCAATGTTGATTGGGGATGACAGTACCCCACACACCATCAACATGCTATTTTTACCATGCTGCTCAGTGCACATTAGTGGCCCAGGGCTACGCAATGCCATTTTATCTCCAAGCGTCCCCAAATCTATTTAAATAAATCAAAACCTACAAGCCTACATCACAGAAGCATGTGCACACGAGCGTTTCGTAATGTTTTCTCCCTATGTTCTATCATTCATTCCTTGTCCTTGAAGGGAAATGCCTTCAAAGTGATAGAGTAGATCAGTAAATATTGAGACTAGTGGTTCTGGTCGTAGTCCAAGCTATAAACTAACCGAAGACTGTTTGTTTGTCATCGCTGTCTTTGAAAAATGATGAAAGTAAAATGGGGGATTGCAAAGTGTGAATTAGAGCGAAGCTATAGTACAAAACATAAGTTAGCAATAATAGTTGTTATGGATGAGGCAGTTAAGCAGGAATAAACTAGGTCTAAATATAGAATCTGTCCATGACTGAAACAGCTCAGAGGGTTGGAGGATTTTCGGGGCGGCAAGATTAATCACAATTTAATGAAAATTGGGGTTTGATTGTTTGCTCTTATCACAAAGGCTGCAATTTTGTAGATGTTCTCTGCAGACCAAGAAATCTTGTCTTGGCTTGGGTTTTCAAAGAAATCAATATCCGGATACTATTTGATAACAAAAGGAATATTAAAACTAGAGACTTATTTGAACTAGTATAATTACTGAATAGGGTTTGATCTCTCTTGGTCTTGATGGTCCTCATCAGTATCATAACTAGTAAAAAAACACCTTAGAATATTTAAAGCAGACATGTTATGCAAAATTGCTTTAACCATGTTCTCATTCAAAGTTGTTTCTGGAGTGATTCGTGCATGTTTGAGCAATCTTGAATCACTTATTTTAAAGAGCCATATTGCTAATAAACCCCCGTTTTCACCTCCAGCGGACATAAGCCCACTGTGACATACTTATTTTATTTGCTTATTCGATGATACATGTAGGATTCGGCTGTATTGCATAGTCATTTTGGTACAAATACAAAAAAAAACACCTGCTACTCGCTAGTGTGATGTGCAGCTATTCAGGACATCATGGCTCTTTGTTGTGCTGATGTTTGCAGTGTTGTTAGCACCACAGTTTTCTAACGCAGAAGTCAGCGGACGTGTTTCCTTTATTAAGTCGTTTTAGATGAACATTGCGGTTTAAAATGTACAATTTATAGCATAATAATCCATGGGTGTCATAGACTATAATTATATAGCAGACACAAGCACAATAGGTCTTCTTTAAGCACACTATTATTTTGAGTTGAAAATTAGATTATATTGATAAAAAAGAGCATTTATGTTATTCTAGTACTGAAAAATTACAGAGACTTTTCTTGAGTATCAGAATGACTTTTACATATTGCTATCATGACAACACTAATCTCAACGGCGCCTTACTATAGGACCCTGTAATTTAGATATCTCCACTTCTGAAAGCTGTCATTTTAGCAGTTCACATTTCGTTCACCTCTCAAGTGTTCACCTCTCCCGCGTTTGACTTGAAAAATGCCTGGATTGCTAACACACATACCAGTAAGTGTCTCTTTATTAAATCACAAACAAACTGCCTCCAGAGACCTTTTGCTCCCCGCTCTGCAGATAAACGCATTGATATCCCGTAAGCCACAATCAAAGTAATCCATATGGAAGCTTAATGCGCATAAGATGACAATGTCCCCACGCGATGTCACTTAGCTAACATTGCCCCGCTTTATCTATATCCGCTGTCTGTCTATTTCCACAGAGCCCCTCCACAACTGACAGGGGAAAGATGTTTAACGACCCATGGAGATGACCCTGGCCAGCACTGGCGGTCAGAGCTGTCCATACTCTAAAAAATGTATGGGCGCGTGATTAACTGCAGCCTCTCCCTCCGAGCGCTGCCAAAATACCCCCCCGATGGTGTCGTAAAGGTCGACGCAAGATAAAATAATCACTTTGCCCCGTTTGCATCACCACTGTTAAGATGTGCTGTATCGCCGTGTAAATTATGCCAAAGATTTTATCTGACAAGCACTGGAGGAGTTATATTTAATGAGATTTGTTATTACATTAACTGCATGGTGCCTCGGAAAGAAGGCAGGTGTGTGTGCAGCCTATGGCCTTCTGCTCTTCCTTGCTAACTAACTGATTTTGAAACAACTAGATCAAAAGGACTAAATCATCAGGACTAAAATTGTCAAAAAAATTAATGGATTAAGTATTGAAGCTGCTCATCTGAACAAGTATTGGTACAATTGATACAAATGCAATTAGGATACATGTAATTTAACTTTAGAAAGATCTTAATCAGTATCACAACTGGTGTAAGAGTACATTATAACATTAATATTTTCTGTTGGAATATATATAAAAAATTATAAAGTTTTTAATAACTGTCGTTTTGAAATCTATATTGTAGTTAGTATAGTTGCCATAGTACCATAATTTCCTTCACAAACACCAACATACACTGGCTTATTCTGCATAAAGACAGCTAACCTTGAAGTTGTACAAACATGTTCTGAAATGTGATTCTTGTGTATTAGTATGTTCATATTTCTGTCATCCTTTTGTCTACTCTCCTGGATGTGAAATGGTAACAAATCTAGTCGTAAAGCTTGTCAGAAAAAAACGCAATTAGATCTGTTTCCCAAATTGTTCTGCCCTATTTAACATGACTAAACCAGCTTTGAAATTAAGTCCACATGAGAAAGTTGAAAAACAAACTTAGGATGATGCCAAGTGAAGGACTAAACCAGCTTGAGCTGAAATTTGAAAGCAAAACAATGAACCTATTCCAAACTAGAACTAAAAGGAGAGACTGAAAAAAGTGTTAGTCTATTTATAATCAGGACTGTCTTAACTAGCTTAAGTTTATAGACTGGATTTTAAATTGGGATCAGATGAATGTAACCCAAGACTTAGCCCAGACTAAACCACTGCTATATTTTACAAACTAGGACTTTATCCACTTTTTTCTTCTTTCTAAACACATAACAAAATAATTATTGTGTAAAATCAAATATCAACACTTTTGAGATCGGATGTCATGTATGTATAAATATATGTATGTATATATATAATTATGTAATAAACCACTCTGAGACGCCACCTGCTTTATCAGCACAAACTTTGCTGACAGTGTGAACAGTTAATTCATTTTTCTTCCTTGACGCTTCGCTCATCATCATACCCATCACTCTAAATGGTTTTGATTCCCTCGTGGCCTATTTAACAAATGTAATTTCCATGCACGCATAAGAAGAGGAAAATGTGGAAATTGGTCATAGATTATTGCACTGCCTTACTCGAGCGCAGAGACCCTAACTGCAAACGGTTGTGTGATCTGAAGTCTCGCTTGACATATACAATTAAACCAGTCCTGATTTTTGACCCCCCGTTATTGAGGTTACATCACTCTGTATTTCTCCTTTGGGAATATTCACTCTTTCATTCAGGGCAGGTGGCCCGTAAATAGAATACTACATATGTAATACCCATTTGTGTGAAGCCATGCCAGGTTTTTCCACTTATTCTCGCATTTTTTCAAAACCATCTTGACACCAGGATTACACGGGCTACCTCGCTTTGTGCTTTGTGTGGCATGCCAAAGTATTGAGGTCATACACTTTGCTATTGGATTCTGTAACAGGTCAAAACTATATAGAAATACCATGTTTGAAATGTAAGTGGTGGAACTTTCTGACAACTATCTAATATTATAAAAATTTTAAGCTTGCGGTATCTCGATTTTACAGACTGTAGCTCAGTTGGTGTTTGTCTACCGATCCAAAGACGAAGAATCCCAGTCTCGACTTAAAACATCATTGGTAGAGCAGACAGATTCAGTGGCCTCCAGTACCATTCCAGCCTCCATAGATGATTACTGTCGTTATGTCCTTGGGCAAGACACTTAACCCTCCTCACCCTCAGTGTCACTAGTGTTTAAATTTGTGCGTCTGTGAATGGGTGAGTGGTTTTTTGATGTAGAGTGACTTGAAAGTGGAAAAGTGCTATATCAAAATGTGACTATTTGTGACTATTGACCATAATGACCAAAGTATGTGAAAGGGTGAAAGTGTCCCACCCTTTTGACAGCCAATAGTGTGAAAACTTGTCTAATTATTTATCTCCCTATTACAGGCAAAATGTCAGAATCTGTTACTTTTTTTTATCTTCTGCATTTCAAAGCAGTAGTATTGAGCGTTCCTAACGTTTGGTGCTTTTCATTTGCTCTCGTGCAGATAACGTGTACAGAAAGTGTCAGACGAACGGGACCTGGGCAGTCAAGGGGAACTACTCCATGTGTAAGCCCATCCTGGAGGGAGAGGTAAGGCTCTGCTGTGTGCTTCTGCATTCTGCCTGCTTAATGAATGGCTCTTAGTGCTGTACTCATTATAGTCAGTGAGCTGAATCAGGACTTGCTAAAGGTAGATCCACGCCAGGTCTTTACAAGAACTCAACAAGAACTACATTTATCTCAATACAAAGAGTTTTATATTTATTATCTCGAGCTAAACAAAACCAGAAGTGCATTTTCGGTTAAAACTTATGTGCAATGGTAAACCCAGACTAAACCAAAAACACATTTACAAGACAATATCAGTTTGAAGTAAAATCCTAATTTCCGGTTTTAATTAGGGACAAAACCAGGAGGTAACCTGGACTAATCAACGCCTAACTTTCAGCCTATGTCAGCAGTGTGTGTCAGTGCATTCTCCTGATTAACGAGCCCCCCTCTCGCACATTCATTATAGTTAGCGGGGCAGCTACACACGTTCGACATTGAGGTCTGAATGGTGAACGCAGCACTTTTATGCGAAATGTATTTATAGTAAACACAAGTTAGAGCCAAAGATTTATAAGCCTAGCCTGAAAGGACACACTGTTCATTCACAATAGAACACGCATGCAACTGTATACCACCATGCCTTGAGGTGTTAGTAACTCCACAGCACAGTACTGTTTGGGATTAGCATTTCACAGCTAACATGGCTTTAATGTCGTAACTCTCTCATTTTTAAGGGCTTGCCTCCTCTCTGAAGATGCACAAGAGCTCTAAATCTGTTAATGAACCTGGAGCTATTTAGTGTATGAACAGCTGAATGGTTTTATAAATTCCTCAAAAGGCAAGGCTAGGGATTTCTGCACAGGTCTGTCCTCCGGTCATGTAAGCGCGTGAGTAGTGAAAATATAGTGCAGAGGAAGAGAGAGAGAAATAAGGGTTGAGTGAGACTAGGGAGTGAGCAAGTAAAGGAGAGAGTGAGAGTGAGGGGAGGGAGGAGTAAGAGAGGGGAGGGGTGGGAAACATGGAGAGAAAGTGAGCGAAAGAGGGAGGGGAGAGAAGGAGGGAGTAAGAAAGGAAAGAGAGGAGGAGTGAGAGATGGGGAGAGCAAGTGAGCAAAAGAGAGAGGGAGAGAGAAGGAGGGAGAAAGAGAGGAGGGGTGAGAGATGGGGAAAGAAAGTGAGCAAAAGAGGGAAGGGGAGAAAAGGAGGGAGTAAGAAAGGAGGGGTGAGAGATAGAGAGAGAAAGTGAGCAAAAGAGGGAAGGGTAGAAAAGGAGGGAGCAACAGAGGAAAGAGAGTAAGGGTGAGAGACAGGGAGAGAAAGAGAGCAAAAGAGGGAGGGGTTAGAAAAGGAGGGGAGTAAGAGGGGAGAGAGCTGAGCAGGGGATGAGGGGGGATATGTGAGTGAAAGAGGGAGGGGAGAGAGAATGCAGGAGATGGGGAGAGAATGACAGAAATAGGGAGAGAGAGTGGTGGAGGGTAATGATAGGGAGTAAGAGAAGGAGGGGACAGAAAATGAAAAGAGGATAATAGAGGAGAGAGAGATCAGGGAGAGAGGAGGAGAGACATAGTGATCACATGAGGATGTTTTTTTGGTACACACTTTAACTACCATCTGGTTGGGACATTTTGATGTGCTCATGTACTCCCTTTAATTGTGACATTTAGCCAGAACATTGTGACCCAGCTGATTTGGCTAAGGCCAAAAACATGTACAGAACGTATTCACAATGTGCAGTTCAGGATCAGTAGGAATTGTATTTGTTTTGCTTGAGGCTGACCATTAATCTGTTTGACTTTTTGTAAATGTTTTTCAATGTTATATTATCATTATAGAGTTTTCAATGATTAACTCATAATATCGTCACATGTTGAAAATTCCTGTCTCAGATTTTGGCTCTAGGCACAAACTTGTCATGGGAACTAACTTACTGCCGCTCCCAGTTGCAGTGACATTGATTTATCTATAGGGCTCTATACTGGGAGGACATGCAGTGTTCATAATATAGACATGTGAAAAATCCTTTAAACAATGATTAATGTTAATGCTATTATGGATTATGAGCACTGTCCAAAACTCGGTTAAAAGGACTCACATCGGTCTAGTCAGCGGGATGTCTTATGGGCTGTAAAAAAAACATTATTAACCTATAATAAATTGAATCAATCTTCTGTTAACTGGAAGAAGCACTCCAGACCTGCTTACTCCTGAAACTATTATTAGCATTTAGAAAAATTACTCACATTACAGGTTAAAGCAGTTATGAAACCATTACAACTATTTATTATGTTAAAGCATGTAATGGTAAATGGTCACTTTTTTATACAGCACTTTTCATCATCAAGGAACCACTCACCCATTCACACACACATTCATACACCAGTGTACGCAGAATGCAGAGTAAATGTCTTGCCCAAGGACGCAACAGCCGCATTCATCTGTGGGAGCTAAAATTGCCCCACCAACCTGTGGGTCAGTGGATCTCACCATTCAACTAATAAAGTCTATTGCTAATACTACTGATGCTACAGCCACTCTTGCCACAGCCACTTATTATTTTACTCATGTGTCAATGAACATTTATTCAGCACATTCAGCTTTAGTAATAACTTAACTAAATATAAAATAACATGTTGGAAAAGCTTTGGGAAATACATACAATTTTAAATTTGTACCTAAATGTATGCAGAATATATGTAAGTGAGTGGATTATACCAGTCACGTGCAATGATTAAAGGAAATATAAAGATACTGGAATTTCCCCACTGTGGGACTAATAAAGGCATATCTTGTCTAAATCTGGCTGTTAGAAAATTGTGATGTAAATGTTTGGATTATCACCCTCGTCTACCGTCACTACCCCTCCCATATCATCCACCCCGGCATGTGCTGCTAGAATGATCCCACTGGTCAAGAGAGACACATTTGTTTACTGTCTAAACACAGCAGAGATTTATGAGGGCTTCAGGTTTTTTCAGCATGTGATGATCTGTATATTTTTATTTCTATCTGCAGGGTAAAATCACAATACTTGCTAAACACCCTGTACCTGATTTTTTTCTCATGCTAAATTTCTCTTGCCCCAATACAGATATATTATATAAGCCACTACTGACGTCAAAATAAGTCAGCTGGGTCTAATTATAGAGCCATATTATGTTCAAATAATCAGGAAGTGCATTGTTAGCATGCTAGTTGTGGTTAGTTTTACCGTCACTGTAAAACTCTACACTGGTCTCTGATAGTTGTGTAAAGCACTTATAAGCACGCCACATTGAATAACTGGGATGCTGGGACTGCTTGGAAGCTGTTTTATGTTCAAATAATCAGAAAGCGCACTGTTAGCATGCTTTTAAAATGAAATAGTTTGATTTTTCACATTTTATAGACACAAAAAATCAGGTACAGCGCCCATAAATATACTTTTTTTTTCTTTTTAGGGGGATTTAGCAGCTAAAACTTTACATAATTTGAGACAACAGACTGCTCAGCATGTAAGCGAGATCCATTCTGTAAAAACGATAATTCCCAATTGACATTTCTGTGCCAAGTTGGTCCCTAATGATGTAAGTCTGCAGAGTGAACAGAACACGGCAGAAAATGTGGCACCCGTCCCACATGTCCTCAAAATACTTCGATGTTTACTTTTACAGCTCTATTAGCTGTTGCATGATGAAAAACCTCCTAGGAATAATTCATATCTTCCTAGATTTCTTTAGCTTCTTTTTGGCACCATTTATGTTTAATTTTTCTACTTTTAAACTGAAACTGCAAAGAGATGTCCAACTGAAGAAATGTCATGTTATGTCACCCTACAAACCTTTGGGGGATTTGAAGTTTGCTCCACTGAGAATGCAAAGTTTGAGTTTTGACCTTCTAAGGTTACTGTAGTTTTAACTTTCACCCCCTCACTTTGTTGTACTGGAGCCTTTTGACCCCCAGAGGCTACTGTAGCGTGTGGTGAAAGTTAAACACGAATTTCACTGTCAGGTGCTTCTAAAGGAGTGAATGAGAAGTTTTGTTCTCAAGTTAGCATTTTCATGGTCAAATTTGAGTCACCAAAAATACTGATATTCTCCTGAGATGCCAGTTCAAATAACAGCTGTGTAAGACAAGTTTAGCTCAAGTCATGTGAAATCAGGTCCAGCGCATGTTCAAAATGAAATTAGCCTAGTTAAATTACAGGCCTATAACTGAAGTGCTCTTGTGAACACTGTATAATATATATTTACTTACAGTTATCGACATATTGCTACTTATTTTATGTAAGCTCCATATTATTTAACTGAAAAAACTGAAGTAGCCCAAACGTTTTAAAGAGAGGCAGGAGACGTTGGTGTTTTACCATGAGTTTGGGAGCTGACACATGAACACTCAACACATTGCGGTAGTATTGTCCATTCAGGTCTAGCTATGGTTCTATTGTAGGGAGTATTCTACCATCTGATGATAAGACAGATACCAAGGACTGATCTGGAGGTGTCCTTTTTACAGCAGCGTTGTTTCTTTGTGGCATTGGCAAAAACATTAATAGCCAGATGCGAATTGATACTAAAACAAGCATTAAAACTAATTTGAACAGTTATTAAAATTGAAAAAACAATACACAGATAGAACAGGATGGAACTGAATGGTCTTGATCTATATCTGAGCTAGTGATACCACGTGATAATATTAAAGAAACGATAATTGGTTTGTGTATCAAAAAATATGTTTTTCAGTGTAATATGAAATTGGATTATCAAACTTTTTCCTTATTTTGAAATAGTTTGAAATTTAGATTTTTATTCTCATTATTATTACTATTACATTAGTTTTTTGAGCTACTACAAGTCCGTCAATACAGCTTGTCCAAGTTACAGAATATAGCTTTTTTGCTTAAAGAAATGCACAACGCTCTGCCTGATTTCAGACAAAATTGGGATTCTTTAAGTCTGTATTTGGGCCGTCGTTTGGGATTTGAGTCACAGGTCGTAAATATTAACCTTGTCCAAGATGCACTTCAGTTCATCTCAGAAAATAAGCAAACTTGTGTCCTGAAGTGACAAGAAGAAAAGTTTGACCAAGACGGATAACACAAAGTTTCTCAGACAAGAAGTCGGCTGTCACAGTGAAGGCACGGCATAATAAGTGCTTTTTAAATGGACATCTGGCAATTTTCATTCTGAGATGAACAAATAAAATATCAATCGTGTAAACAATTTCCCAACGCATATCACAGCTGTGGTCGTTTGTACATTATAGATTTCTGAGTGGGTTTTTTTGTTGTTTTTTTTTTTGGAATGACGCTTTTCATTTTGTGTTTACTTTGACACTTTCCGAATTGGCTGATGTCTGATCGATCTCCGCGAGAAGATAAATATGGCGTCTGACCTTTTAAAAATGTCTTAGATTTTTTTCCTGTTTGTGGCGCTGAAATGAATCATTCGGCAGCGGTTATGTGAACTGTGGAGTGATTGACATCGGCATGGAGACAGACTTGTGAGATGGCATAGTGGGGAAGTGGGGGGTAGTTGTGGGGGGGTGCAGTCTCTTTCAAGTCTGTATTGAACCAGAAAAGCAACGTCTCCACTGGGAGTAGATCAAGTGCTTAAGAGAAAGTTGGTTTGAGTACAATCAAATCTTCCATTTCCTCTCAGGATTCACCCAAGGTTACTTCTTCAGTGAAGCGTGTTTCAACAGGAAGGTAAACTAGTTAGGTTTGATTTTTTTACTACCCACACGTGACGTTTTGCGTCTCCTGCAGCCACGCTGGTCTCATGAAGTGGTGCAAAATGTGGTTAGACTTAATTGAGCCACAGACTTAGTTATGTTCTTAATAACAACATGCAAAAAAAATTGTTTTTTACTCAAGTAAATTTCAATTTTGAGGCATTTTGGTTTTGAAATAGGCAACAGAATCAGTTTTGTTATTGTTTTTGAATTAGTTTAGACTCGGTTGAATAGCTTGATAAGGTCAACACAAAATCCTTAATTGTACTTAGACATACATTTTTAAATGTAGGAGAGTTTAAAGGTCTGATTTTGCTCTAAATTGACCCTTGTGTGCTTTAAGCCATGCTATAATGCTGTCACCTCCTCAAAAACAGACCTGCAGTTATGTTTTGTTTCATTCACACATGTTGGAGTATTCCTTTATTATTAGTCTGTCCACAACTCCAAAGCTTAAAATGCTGTTCCACCTTTTGATGTCATGAAGTTAGCTGCTACTTTTTAATATTCAGTTCAGCAGAGATTGCAACTCCAGAGCTGAAATTATCCAGATTATTCTAGTGAATCTGTATGGAGTTTAAAAACTGAGTGGAGCACCTGTATTACCACATGACATCACAAGGTGGAACAGAGTTTGAGGGAAGAAGCCTAAATATGCAGGATTTGTGTGTTAAACTAACTAATGTCTGAATGAAGAAAAAAAAAATACAACTTTGGGTATGTTTTGCATGAGGAAACAACATTATAACAGATCAGAAAATAGTGAAACATGGACCCTTTAATTTAAGAGTGAAGTTTAATACCATACTGTGGAACTTCCGAGTCTAAGGTGATGGGTGAATTTGACAGGCAAGTGATGTATCTTTCACCAGAAAAGTTATAGAGTGCACCTTTAAATACTTCCTTAGTTCCTTAGTCTTGTTTTGGTTTTGTATCTCTACTCATCAGCAAAGAAATTTGTCTATCTCTGTAGTCTAGCTCCAATTTGCCTGATTTATTCCCTGACACGCTTGTCCGCCTTCTGAACCATGATTCTTTTTACGAGGTGAACAAACTAATGAGAACCAAGGCTACCGTGCGATCACTCTAGTAGATTTGGTGTCTAGGATTGGCACTTCTGCAACAAATGAGTGAATGGGACGGAGATGACGTGTACGCGGGTGCCAGCGGATTAAGAAGATGCCCACGTTTAATCTGGGAGTAGACACCAGCAGCAGGTTACATAAATCCACTTACAGCGCAGATTACTGTTACTAATGACGAGGGGCAAGCCGATCACAATGGATAGCTCTGGTTGTGTTACTGTGATTTGTTAAAAAATAATTTCATGTTTTTCTCACAAAACATTTGGCTTAACAACAGAGAGGAATGAACCGTGTGTGTAACAGTGCATGCTCCCACTCCCACTCAATCACAGCAGGAGCTAGTTCTGCAGAATTAAAAGAGAAAAGGAGTAAAGAGGATTTTCTTTGGGAATTTAGACGGTGCTGTTTTTGCAAATTGAATATGCCCCGAAGACTATTACAATTTCCGGCTTGTTATAGTGTTGCTCTAATGTCACAAAACTGCAATTTTAATACAGATGAAGTATCTCAATACTTCATACTCGATACCATAATTAAAAGAAAAGACTTAATTGAAAAAAAAGATTGATGTAATAGTCCTCTACACAAGACTACAGGTTAATTTACCGTCTCAATTTTACAACCACAATTTTAACTATAAAATTTCAGTAGCTTCCGTTGTAAAACCTTAACTTTTCTCTTACATTTCTCTTCATAATAATAGTAATAATACTTGTGACAAAAGATCATAGCATCTGTAACCATGCCAGCTTGTCAAAGCCTGTTCTCGTCAGATCTCAGAAGCTTAACAAGGCAGTGCCGGGTTAGCACAGTGGGGCACCAGTGGCAAAAACTGTTGCTGTGTCCTAGTATGGAGCAGATTGGCAGTGTTGCTTCTGTCAGTCTGCTCCAGGGCAGCTGTGGCTACAACAGTAACTCACCATCGAGCGTGAAGCAAATGAATAATGAATAAGATAAAAGTTTAAACTATGAGAAAAATGCCAGAAAAAGGTGGTAGGAGGTATTTTATTTTAGAACTCTCTGCTATGTTACCAAACCATGTAATAATTAGAAAAACATAAAAAGCCTGTTGCATGCACTTTAAATTAAAGACCCATACCTCATTTTGTAGTATAAACCTACATTGATCTGTTCTTTGGGAAATGTTTCCTGCATTTTACCTTCTATATTGTTTTTCTGAGCTGCTATGTCCAAGTAATTTCTTTTGAGGATCAATAGTTTCTCTAAGTAAGTTTTTTTTATAACCCAATTTTGTTCTTTCTACAGAAAAAAGGCAAGATGCACTACCAGATAGCAGTTATTATAAACTTCCTGGGCCACTGCATCTCTATGGTAGCCTTGCTCATCGCCTTCTTCCTATTCCTGTGCTTGAGGTGAGTGTCTGTCTCCACTAATCAGACTGCACCGATGTGACACTGTTCTCCAAAGCGCTTCACGTTCTTATTCAAAAACCATTTGGTCATGGGATAAAACCTACCCCTATCTCAAGCCGGCAGAAGCAAAGGTGGTTTAGAAGCCCCGCAAAACTGGGGCATATTTACCCCCCGCAAATGGGAATAATGGACTGGTCTAGGAGCATGTAAAAATACCAAAACAGCTGCGTGGATAGTCCTGAAAGATGAATCGCAATTGAATTGAAATCACAGTTTGAATGGTCGCTATTGGCAAATCGCAAAACCTCATGGAGGAAACTGGTTATACAAATATCACAGCTTTCTCTGCTATGTTGAAGGGCCCATCATACTTTATTTTCTGATCTATGTTATAATATTGTTTCCTCATCAAAAACATACCCAGAGTTGTGTTTTGTTTCATCCAGTCACAAGCCTTGCATATATTTTGAGTTCTTCTCTCAAACAGAAAACATTCTGTTCCACCTTGTGCTCAAAATGCTCTGTTCCACCTTCTGATGTCATGAAGTGGTAATTAACAGCCAGTTTTTGGATTTAGTTCAGTAGAAATTGGCAGTTCCAGTGCTGAAATCATCCAAGTGATTCTGGTGAATGTGTATGGAATTTAAAAAAACAGTTGGGCACTTCCTGTATATGACATCACATCATTATAGTTTGTTTCATTTACAAACAAACCTTGCATATTTGGGCAGTGTTCTTCTCTCAAGCAGAAAACACTCATTCCACCTGATGTATTCCTGTTCCTTTATTACCACGTACATCATGTGGTAATACAGGAAATGCTCCACTGTGATTTCAAACTCCATACACCTTCACTAGAATCATTTGGATGATTTCAGCTCTGGAATTGGTACTACTAGTTCTACTGAACTAAAGGAGCTGTTAACTTGAAAACTACCGCTTCATGACATCCAAAGGTGGAACAGAGTATTTTGAGCTTTGGGGATGTAGACTAATAATAAAGGTTTACTCAAACATGTGTGAATGAAACTAAACACAGCTCCAGGTATTTTGAGGATGTAACAACATTATAACATGGCTTAAAGACTTTTTGACACACGGGCCACAGTGGGTTCTAAAATTCGCCCCCTCTGTTCTAAAAACAGAGGGGCCGAGCCAGGATACATATATATACATATACATACATACACACACACACACACACACACACACACACACACCCACCCACACACACACACACACACACACACACACACACACACACACACACACACACACACACACACACACACACACACACACACACACACACACATATATATATGTTGTGTATATATATGTTGTGTATGTGTGTATATGTGTATATGTATATAAATAGGACCTTAAATACAACCCATCAATGATATTTTTTGTTGAAAGGTGAAATCCACAACTTAGAACTTGTATGTAAATATTCTTTGTCTGATCAATATGTTTAATACACATTGTTATAGTTCCAATAATAAATAATTGTAAAAAAAAAAAAAAGGCCATATTTACCAACAGAAGCATGATTGTAAAACATATATCTTAAATCTAATCCGTATCACGATGTTTGTTTGAGCCCTTACATGTGGTGGACTGCTGAAGGTGGAATGGGGTTTTCTGACAAACTAAAGCACGCGTTAACGAGAGAAAGGTCTTAGCACCCTGCACAGCCACTATCGATCCCCAGACACCCCGGGGAGTGCGAAAAGCGTGAAACAGGGCGCAAAGGGGCGGAGTAAATAGAATCGCCACTGAACGTGTTTATGCAATAGTCCTGTTTTTAGACCACAGAGGCACCGGCATAGAAAAGGCTTTGACATTGAGAGACAAGAGTTGGAGAGCGTTTTTAAAAAAAGGCCATTTAGATAGTGGAGTGCTTTGGCATTTATTACCTACCTTCTCCTCTCTATGGACGATAGAGATAGAAGCCACTTAAGAGAAAACTGCAGCTGCCAGTGACAAATAGAGAAACCGATGCCACTCTCAGGGCCATAGCCAAAATGAATGAAACGAAGGTGGAATTTTTCACTTGTGGAAAAGTTCATCCTCAGCTCAAGTCTAATCTAAAAGAGTATTTGGATCTTATTTTAGAAGGCGCCACTTTTGAAAGCACGCCAAGGAAAAGTTAAGTGAAGCGTGGCCGATATGAAACCTGCTCTGCAAGTGTCTAACATTGTCTATTTTTGTAATACCAACTTAAAGGGCAATAGTAGAACAGCCCCCCACATTTTACAACCTGTAATAACACAAGGGAGGATCTAGCCATTATCCACACAACATAATGCTAAGAATATAACATTTCTGAAGCGTGAATGAATGAAACCAAATACGAAACATAATATAGACTCTTTTTACACGGAAGATTTGTATCACATATTACTTAAAGCTGACTTTTCTGACTTTTGTGGCACCTAAATACTAGGTTTTAAAATACATTTCCAAAGAGCTATGGTTGTGCATTAATCAAACTTGTTTAACTGCGAATGCCATTGTTGTAATTACAAAAATTTGAGGGAAAAGATCTGCCCCTTAAAACCTGAATCAAAACCTCGTCCCATAAGTAGCTAAGTAATTGTAAAGGTTTTTCAATATCCTGCGGGCCTTTGAACAGTGGTGTTGTCTTATTACATTTACAAGGACACAAAGACACAGGAAAAAGAAAACAACATTGCTGAGCGATGCCTATTAAGTATTGATGCATGTTAAAATATAAATCAGCGTCATTCAGAGTTAGTGAAGGGAGAAGGCTAAGCTCTTAATGTGGGTGACAACAAGCCAGTCTGTCACTGTCTACACGTCCATTCAGTAGTGCTGCTGCTGCTATTTTCAAACACACATGCTCCTCCAATACGGTACATTTAATTGTATCCTGGGGACAATATATTTACAGCATTGAAAAAACATCTGACTTTGTGGACAAGACAATAACAAGAACTGAAACAACTATTATAGTAGGGGCTTCACATGTGGGGGAGTGATGTTTTCTGAAAGTATATTCATAATTCATAATCATCATCTTCTTCATTTTATCCTGGCATATTTCCTGAGATTACCGACAAAGATCTTATAGTGGAATGGCCTGTGGGGCAAAAGAGTTAGCTCATAATGCCTTTGTGCCATTCAGTTGTTCTTCATTATTGCTCAGCAATGACGCAGCTTCCGACTGACCCCATCGCTATGGTGTCAAACTCAATTTCACCACGGGGCATATCACAAAAGCAAGTGGTTAATTAACTAACCTCTATGTAGCCCATATTTGAGAAGGGTTTTATCTTAAAATTGAGGTGGAGAGCAGGCCAGAATGGTTCAATTTGCCTTTAAACTGTCACATTGCAGATGTTTTGACCTGTTTTATGGTTAATATCTCTGTAATTACTGGGCCTAACCACATGAAACCAGAAATGGCATATACATCAGCATTTTCCCATTATAAATTTACTTTGGCATTATACATTTACCCAGATATGACTCTTTTCAGTTGATAGGATTAAGATCAACATGTCAAAAATGTAGGGATTTAACAATTCTGGATATTTCAAAAATAGTTCTTCGTACCTATACGATAAGATTGGAACTGAGTTATATAGAGATCTAGATCCCTGCCTTCCATCTAGAATTATGACATTATCAAATCTTTAATGAGAACTGAACCCATTTTTTTTTATGGCTTATATATTTAAATGGCTTCTGATACAAGCAACTAAAATGCCATGAACAGAGGAGCACTTAATCATGAATATGACAAGGACCAAAACCTTTCAAATATGACTTAAGGCTGTACTGTTTTTCTGTCGGGGTTGTATTATGAAATGTGCAAAAAGCAAAAACATGTAGATGTTGTGGGTTCCCTGTGGTTTCCTGTCACTCTTGAGACTTCAGTAATGAATAAGAGGCTTTTCCATTATCATTGTGGTATCAAAATCGGTATCGAGTATCAAGCATTTTCCTATCAGAAGAGAATATTAACTGCTTGTATGTGCGTGCAGCCCTAGTGTAGAGTGTTTCCTGCAGCCACTCTCCTTTACCTCAAGAGCTCCAGCTAATGAACAGAGGAATATAAATGTATGCATGATCAAACTAATAAATCTAGTCGACTGAGCTAAAACAAAAACTTAAATTAGAGCTAGCGCAGCACTTTAAGTCTGTTAGCAAACTTCTCACTTTTCATTTGACAAAAGGCCAGTGAAATCAGGCCATCTGCTGTAAAAGCACACTGCTAGACTGACAGATTAAAGTGATTATGCAGCCTTTTTGACAATGTTTCATAATACACTAAGAACGTTATGTTTTTGCCCATATATCTACAAGAAATGAAAACATTATGCTCAGATAAAGATATCACTTTTATTAAAAATCATATTTGTTTGGATGTTATCTGAGTTAAAAACATTATTTAAAACTCTCTCATGTAATTGTGATTCTGTGAAATTCTTTTCAAAACTCGCACGATGTTTAAGTTTTCTGGTGGAGGGTCTGGAATGTTCCACAGTATAGTACAAACTCATCCATCATTAGTGTATTCAATCACAGGTGTTTTTATTGCCAAAATACTCGTTTTTTTTGGTCTTCTGCTTGTGTCTCCATGGAGACAAAATTTTGTCATTTTTTGTAGAACATTTGACACAACACATTTCCATGAAAAGTAGAAAGTTTCAGACCCACCATCTAAAAACATACACAGTGCCCCTTAAAGCAAACCTATTATTGACTTTTCAGAGCTTTAACCGTGTTATAGTTGTTTACCCTCAACATTTACTCACTCAGAGTTGTATTTGGAGTGATTTGTGCATGTTTGAGCAATCTTTAATCACTTATTCTCAAGACGCCATATTGGCAAGCAACTCCCATTTTCAACGCTACTGGTACTTACAAATCACTGCTCTGTACTTACTTTGTTCTCCAAGTAAATTTTCTTAAATGGTAAGACGTGTAGGATTCGACAGCGCTGTGTTGTCCTTTTGGACCAAAGGAAAAGAAAATCCACTGCTGGCTCGCATGATCTGCCGCTATCCATTGGAGGTGCTGACAGCTGCACGGTGCTTTGTGATGGCGTTTACAGCGACCTCATTCCCATCTACGGGAGTCATAGATTATAACTAGATAGCAGACTAAAGCACAATATGTCTTCTTTAACATTTAATTCATGTACCAGTTTAAAAATATTAAAACCAATGCAAAGTACAAAAAGCCACACCAAAGCATAGCATATTCCCTCTCTGTAGGTTTCAATTTAGGATTGTTGCCATAACAATTAACAATATAAAATCAAGATATATGTTTTGAATGGTCGAATGGCTGAAGTCCTGAAAAGTCCTTCAAACCAGGAAAAAGTGATGTCAGTGAAACCTAGGAATAGGCTATACTTGACCCCTCAACCGTGAGATCAATACTTCTAAACATAGCATGAAGTCACCACAGTTAGAAACCTGAGAGTTGGTGTAAATATGTTAATCCTGCTTTGGTTCTCACAGGAGCATTCGCTGTTTGAGAAACATCATCCACTGGAACCTCATCACGGCCTTTATCTTGAGGAACGCTACCTGGTTCATTATGCAGCTGACCATGAGTCCCGAGGTGCACGAAAGCAATGTGGTAAGTCGCCCGTATTCGGTTACACAGGAAGGAAGCAGGCATGAAATATGAGTTTTCTGTACAATATCCCATTTGAGGATATCACAATAGCCTACTGTATATGAACTAGTTATGCATTATCTTATGTCATGTACCGGTCTTTGTGAGGTCGGCCCAGGTAGGTTACAAATTCAAAAGGGTGTTCTTGTACTTAAACATTTATTGTGTCCTACAGGGAAATCTTATTTGAAATACATATGATCAGATATACAGAGGATATTGTACATTTAAGGGGGTCAGGCATTTTAAAGTGTTTATATACTGATACTTAATACAGTATATCAAAGTCAAAGTGCTAGTTTTGAAATGGGGTTATAATATCTAACAGAGGTGGGATCAAGACCTTGTTTTGCTAGTGCCAAATCTTTAACCCAAGGCATTGGCCCACAAGTCTAAGTTAAGTCCTATGCTTTGAGTTTCCAGTTCTTTCAAATGACCAAGTACAACACATATTTTGTTATTGTCCAACTTTAAAAAACATGGTAACCAATAGATAAGTGGGAGGGACATGTTCCAGTTTGTCCCTGGAAAATTAAACACAGACTATATCAACTGTATAGAGAAGCATCAAGTCGTTTCAAGTCCTGATTCGTAGGTCTTCTTCAAAATAGTGAATCTGCTTTGAGCCAGGTTATTTGCAAGGTTTTCTAACAACCAAACCCTTAAAGCTAAGTGGTATTTTAAATAGATGGACAGATATGCAATGAATGCAATGAATCTCTAACAAATTAAAATAAGACATACAAAACAGCATTTGGTCCGAATAAAAACACATCACTACTACTAACAAGGCATTTAAGGAATTAGGATGCTTGTCCCTTTACCCACCACGTGCGTTTAATAAAAGATACCCACTTTAAAGAATCAATATTTTAACACGAGTTGAGGTGAGGTAAGCTGGCAGTAAACTGAGTGAGTGCAAGGTGCTCTGTACAAACGCAAATCTGTTGAGTGAATTATGGCCTTGCTTCATCTGTGATTTTACATTTTAATTAGGTATTAAAACAGCCAGATGATAGAAGGTCAATTTAAAATAAATAAAAAAGTAATTTGATTTAAATAAATAATCAGATTGGCCTTTATTACACAAGAATATGTACAGCCAAGTGGTGGTGATGACTAAACCTAAACATACCATTGCATAAAACCATATAAATACACTCTAATGGTTTTTATACAAACACATGCGGATCCTGAGTCTCATATCATGTTACTAAGAGGATCAGTGGTCTTCAGAAATGTGTGGGAAACAACAAGTTCATTCTGGCAAAAACAAGCTGTTTTTCTTAATGAAGAGACCATGCTCACTTAAGTGAATAGCCATGTGTTTGGCTCTATTATATTAAATGAAAAAACAACAGATATCAAATCACACCAATGAATCATTGCGCCATGCCTGCCTATAATTAGCAGCTGTGTATGCAAAAACTGCAATACTGTGTTACTCAATCAAAATTTGCTATCAGACCAGTAATAATTTCTTTAGCAATGTGAATGGAAGTTTGCCCACTTTGTATATTTGCTGTATTCTAGACCAGAAAAAGCCACGAAAGTTGTATTTTAGTTTCAATTTATTTCCTAATCATACTTGTTTAGACAGAGTTTGGCCCATTAGAATCTTGCACAAATTCACAATACTGAGACATAAAGTTTGCTGTCTACATGTCACACCCGCTCACGTGTGCTATGGTAAAGAACTAATGCGGGTTATTCCCTTCACCTGTCGCCTAGTCGTAATTTTGTCTCACTAATTAACAGTGCCACTAATGAACATTTTCTCCTCGTAGGTCTGGTGTCGTATGGTCATTGCCTGCTTCAATTATTTCCACTCCACCAATTTCTTTTGGATGTTCGGAGAAGGCTGCTACCTCCACACTGCCATTGTCCTGACCTACTCCACAGACAAGCTGCGCAAATGGATGTTTATCTGCATTGGCTGGTGTACGTACCTCCTCTACTATGTTTTTTTTTTTTTTTACTTCTAGGAATTAGACAAGAGAAGTGATGAAACTACTTTAGTACACGGTTGAAAAGGTATAGGGTCAAGCTTGAAACAGTTATTATGACTGTTAAAACCAAAAACAAAACTGAAATCCCTGAATTAAATCAAATCAAGCCTTTGGAGTTAAAATGTCAGTGTTTTTCCCTTTTGGCGTTAGATGTGGTTTACTTAACAATAACAGATTTAAACCAGATTTTGTTATTTTACGAAATGTCATAATTGTTTTATTGAATATTATCATGTGGTCTCATCATTCTGAGATCAAGACCATTATAAAAAAAAATCCTTCAGATCTTATCAGGTCTAATCAGTTTTACACTGGGTCAACTTCAGGTCTGAAACAGAGTTATACCATGATGGGATGTGATTTTGCTGTTTCACAAAATGTCATAATTATTTTATGATCACTTGAATAATACATTTATAATAATTCAGCCTCAGCAGACTTTACAAATGGGAAGGGATGCGTAAAAAACAGAGTCTTCCACATAGGAGCTTAGATACTGGATGGCGAAAGGATAGCTAATCTAATGTTAAGATGAAATGGTGAATCAGAGCAGAAAGCAAATATTTAAAACCAAGTAAAATGGTAGACTGCTCCATTAAGATCATTTTGCGTACTTTTCTTGCTCCAGTATTGCTATAAAAAATGTAAAAAAAAAAAAGAGTAATTTCTGAATGATATGTGTGCACGTTTTGCCCCATGAAACCTCAAGCAAAACTACTCTACTGTGCCTTTAAAACATGAGTCACAAAACAATACTAACACATTATAAGTCTTTTCTACAGGTGATTTTTGACAGTACATACACCCTTGTTTCAAATCATAGCTTGATTTTATTTGTGACCCAAATAATCCTTACTATGTTTTTTCCATGCAGCTGGACTGATTATGCAATACTGTACACCACTATTTGTTGGAAAATGTATCCTATTCCTATCCATCATTATATTAGACAACCTAACCAAGTGCCAAAACAGCTGAAACTATGCACAGGGGCCCCTATAAGTCTGCGTGGATGTGATGGAAGTATATGGTGGATTTTGCTGCGTGTGACAGCTGGGATCTGCATTGGTGTGGCGAGTTCACTAACACCCCTTTTCACACTGTCAAACTAAACTATGTGGTGCTGAGATTAGCTGTATTGTGCCAGCTGGATTACATTTCCCCAGGGCAGCGTGAAGCTTCAACTGTGAAGACAAAATGGCAGCATATTTCTGAAGTGAAAAAGATTAAGTTTTATTTGCTTGACTGAGGCTATAAGCTGTAAGAGGGGAGACATTAATAGGATAAAGACAACACAATAGTCTTTATGAAGTAACAGTGCTTTGGTGTTTGTCTAATGGTTAAAGTGACTAAATCTTTCCAGATTAGACTGATTAATTGTCAGACCATTGACTTGCGTGGTCACAAATCTCAAATTTCTATACTAAGCAAAAGGATCGCTACTCTATATCAAATGTATGCCACATTGAAATATACATGAAAAAAATGTTTCGTGCTAGTTCTGAGAAAGATCAAGACCATTATAAAAATCTATTCAGGATAGGTCCAAACTTGTCCTATTTATGTACTGTTTCAGCATTGATACCTGCTCAAATCAATATCTAGTTTTGATACTAGTTTTAATATACCTTAGTACAGGGGTGGGCAAACTTTTTGACACATGGGGCACAATGGGTTCTAAAATTTGACTCTGACTTTGGTGACAAAATGTTTTGTTGTCCACTCTGTATTAAACACTCACTATCCACTTTTCTTTTCTTTGATAAGCTCATTTTTGCAGAAGGGCTGATAAGAGAATAAGAGAGTAATACAAGGTTGATTTAGCTTTTATTTATGTGGCCCCTGGGCTCTAGTTTGCCCACCCCTGCCCTCACCCCCTTGATGACCCTAGCACTAGCAAATCTTAATCAGGTTTGTAACAAGATTAAATGCCAGGTGTGAAGCAGATCTATATCACGACCAAAGTATTTCTGAATGAAACAAAGAATGTCAAAAAGGTGAATACGTTTAACAAAGCTTTATCTGCAGGTACCGCTAGAAATTGCCTCCAGCTGTCCCTGTACACACTGCTTTTGAAAGGCAGTTGTTGTACCACATCACAGGTGGATATCAAAGAATAACTTAACACCTCTGTGAAAAACTACATAGTGGATTCTAATTAAAGTTTTACTAATTGTGTTTTTATAAAAGTTGTGAATTTACGTGTGTCCTTGTCAGTTTGAATTGTGAAGATGAAAGCTTGATTTTGAAAGAAGATTAAAAGAAAAAATAAGTTGTATTATTATTTTCTTGGTGTGTGGAGACATTGTTGGACGGACACAAGAGATACAATCCTATGAGTCACCCTTTTGTCTCATTGGCACCACAGCAGCGGGCATTAACCTATCGACTGCATTGTCAGGACAGTTTCAGATAACTCCAGACATCGCACACATTTGGCAAAGGGCTTCTCCGTCGTTTATGCCAGTTACACTCCAGTAATTGAATTTTGTCTACCGTATTAAACCCCTTTTAAGTCAAGTAAATGTGCAACTCAGTCCACATTATTGTCAAGCAGACTCTAGCTATTCATACATTCACAAAAGAATATCAACACGGTGACACGTCCTGGCTTGAATCTCTGCCTCAGTACATTGATGCAAAAATTACTTCTGACAGAGCTTGGCAGGGGCTGGTGGGCCACTATAGCGCTGTCTATCGAAATCCCCCCCAAGTGATAAGTCCGGATTTGAATAGGAGCTCAAAAAGATGAAAGAAGGATTGAAAAATTAAATCTCATCTGTTTTTGTCGCCCCGCAGGTATCCCATTCCCGATTATTGTGATCTGGGCCATTGGGAAGCTGTACTACGATAATGAGAAGTAAGATGCTTGTTGTGACTCAAGTTATTGATTGGGGAGAGGGGAGGGGTTGTTCTATCTTTGGCCAAGAACCAAAGGGACAAAGCGCAAAGTCAAGCTGTTCCATTATAAAGATGAATGGGTATTAATAATCACTGTAATAACATTATCAGTGTACAATATTATAAATTACACATTAGCACATATTTACTCAAGACTTGATAGACATAAATAAGCCTTTTGGACTGTTTGTATTGCTAACATGATTATGCCAATGAATGAGGTGATTATGGTAGAGTTTGTTTCAGTAGTTTAATTAGTCATATACTAGTATGTAGAATATACTATATTGCCTATTGTTAAGTAGTAAAGCACTGTACTTAAGTAAAAATGTTCAGGTAATACTTTTAACTTTTACTTCACTACACCTTCATAGTTTGAGCAAACAAAAATATACAAATAAAATCAGCTAGGAAACAAACATTATTCAGTTGTTTCTGTTGAACAAAATCCAGCACAAATCGTTATCAAAATCAGTGCGTTTGAAGCTTTATTATATCTCAAACTAGAAAAAAAAAAACAAAAAAAAAACTCTTACTTTTTACTCTTTAAGTGCATTTTTATACAGGTACTTTAATACTTTTGCTTAAGTAGTTTTTTATATGTAATACTTTTACTTGAGGTTTTTTTTTTTTTTTTGCTTGTACTAATTCCTATTATAATGTATAATAAAATAAAAACATCTTTGTATTTTGAAATGTCAATGGTATTAAAATAAGCATGTGTCAAAACATATCTTATCCTGTCCATCACTAAATTAAATTAAAAAACCTCACCAAGTGCCTAGCCACATTAGACTTATATGGACACAGTAGAGTTCAGAATAAAAACAATAACATAGAGTGAATACGATAGTAATACAATCTGAATAATGATCATAGAAAAATGTGTAAAATAACTACCAATATTTGAATTTGTGTAATAGCAATCATTCTTACCTGAAATTCTTCTATCACTTTTATACCATAAGGGTAAAACGATGTCTAGACCTCAAGTCCATAAGCAAACACGGCTTCACACTGAAAACTCACAGGGGAATCCTGATTATGAAGAGAGATGATTGACATTGTAATCCTTATTTTATTGCAGTTAGTTATGAGTCCTTTGACATTTCAGGTGCTGGTTTGGGAAACGGGCTGGTGTCTACACAGACTACATCTACCAGGGCCCGATGATCCTCGTTCTGGTGGTAAGGAAATATATATTTATCCCACTCATGGTATTCCCAAGGTTATTATGAAAAAAAGATTTCAGATTTAAGGTCATTAAGCTGTCACTGATTAATTTTCCGGATCAGGATTTTCATTTTGTTGATTTAAGTCTTGGATTTTCAGACTGCAGGTTAAGCCTTTTCAGTGATGGCAATATTTTTGTATTTAACTTTTATGTAACTCATATGTCACCAGCCGTTCAGTGTGTTTTATAGTGATCGTACATGCACTTTACTCTTGTTACTTTTTCTTTTTACAAGTTAAACAGTATTTTTGCTAGCTGAAAGTGAGGCTAGTTTTGTGAGGAAAACAAAAAGGTTTAATTTCTTTTAAGTGGGATATTTGAAAGATTTCTCTAGGGCTATGAATAGCCTTGTACATAGATGTTATCACATAACAGACCAAATAAAGTACACTAAGAGGTAGGATGAGAAAAGAACACTTTACCTTGAGAATAACTGAAGTACGCTGTTGCTGAAGCATTACCTGATGTGGTGTGAAATGTTAATGTGTCTCGTTCTTTTTGTTAGGGATGGAAAATTAACAAATATTCAAAAAAGTTTAAATCATTTCCGACCCATACGCAAAACAAAAGTTCCACCTTGTTTGGTCCTTTTACAAATTACACTAGCCCATCCGTTATATCCCAAAGGTGCTTTTTTTCCACACGATTAAGTGAACTTCTATAAGCTACACAAAACATAAATACAAGGCTTTTTATATAAACGGGCGGTGCACCAATGTACCTTAACCGACCTGCCTAGAAATTGATTTTATTTAAAGTTTATTTTCCCCCTGGGTACTTTAGCACATTTTTCCCGTCGCAGCAAATCCACCAGCAACTGCTTTATCACAACACACTATAATGACTAGCTGTACTATGCTCAAACACTGTAAGGTTTTCCACATGCTGTAGATGTTTTTTCTGCATACCGTCACTTACCCCATGTCATTGGTATCCAGCTGTAACTCAACAGCTTAGCATTTGTAATACCACTAAGAGGATATCATAACATATTAAAGTCGTCTGCATGACTTCTCAATCAGCATTGCTCTGTTTTTATCCCTTCTTCAGTAAGAGGGTGGGTGACACTGACAACATTTTTTAAATCGTTATTTAGTATCCCGTTAACAAAATCAGTAGATATTTTAGCAATTCAACAGAAAAGTACTTATACATGTCTTTAAATATATTTTTGAGGTTTAGGTGTATTAAAAGTACTGTAAAATTAACCAAAGAAAGTGCAAAAAATATTACTTTATCCATTTTTATTTGAATCAACAATTTTTCATCATTGTAAAAGTCTTAATAATTTAATATAAGCATCCCTACCTATAAGTAATATCATAAGTGCTTACCAGGAGTGCAAAATGTTACCGATTCTTTGTATTCTGGATCTTAGCCAGGAGCTCTTTGTGATGAGAAAAAGTGTTTTATGTCTTTTTTTGTCTGGAGTGGAGATACCCCCTTTCATCCTGGACATTCTAAGATGCTTTCACACTTACTCTCCCACTCAACAGACTCCAGCTATTTTTTTCTTTTGGGGTTTTTGACGATCCAGTGTCAAAATAACCTCTCTGTCCACTGTCAGGGATGCTATATTCTTTTTATCTTGTCTTTCTTTGTGAAAAAGTAATCTTCACAAGAGCCACTTAATGTTTCTTCCTCCCCTGCTTTGTTCTCTGCAAAAGCTTACATTTGCCTCAAATATTGGTAAAACAGGGCTGTATCTTGTGCTAGTGCTTTGTGTCTCAAAATATAATGCTGTAACAGTGGTACGAAGCCTTCATCTGGGCTTTTGGTATTTATGGCTGGTTCAGTTTATTCCTGGTTTAAATGTATGTTTATGAATCTTTATTTAAACAGGTGAAAAACCTGTCCTCAATGGCATTTGTCCAACATTTTTCTGGTTTAAAGGTGCAGTATATATGTGCACTATTTTCTGATGTAGGTCCCGCCACCTGCTTGTCCAACAGGTTCTTACTGCTGTTCTAGCAATGTTCCGTAGTATGGCATTAAACTTATTCATTTCCATGGAGACAAGCAGGTGGCACCAACACGCAAAATAACAGGTCAGATCTGCGGAGGGCCAACCTTTTACAGTAAGAATGCGTGTTTTTCAAAGGACTGTTGGCTAAAAATGACCTGTAATTTATCAAAAGCGAGATTGTGTAATGCCATGCTGTGGAACATTCCAGGCAAAACAGTGACATTTCCATGAAGTCAAGTAGGCAAGCAAGAGGCAGAACTTCCACCAGAAAAGTTGTGCACTTTGAATGGCTGAGACCTGTTTGAAACCATATTAAATCTAAATTTCACTTGAGTTCCTATCTGGTTTAGCTTAGGCTTGTTTAGATCCATTAGGTGTTACAGTCTTATCTATATGCTGCCATGGTTTGATTGTATTTTATTTCACATGTATTTGACTAAGAAATAAATGACTTTGAATGAATGAGAACTTTCAGAATCTGTGGTCTAGACCTTTTATCCCTTGGGATCATCGTCAGGTCAACATCAAATTTATTATGGCTATTCCTTACGGCACTGTTATGAACAATTTCAATGACTTAAAATAAAAATTTGGGGACGCTCTGTGAACATAATACCAGATGTTGTTAGAGCCCCCCAAACATCAGTGGAAGTAGTACAGCTTTATTAAGACCAGTAGTCCACATGTTCTTCTTCCAGTGTGGAGGTCAGGTCACTAGGCTTCGGAAACTATTGCCTCTGTTATTTTCTCCCATGTTACGTCAGTCACACTTCTTGCATAGGCTACTCATTTTATGTCGTCACCATGTGGGGAAAAAAGGGTCTCAAGCTGCCCATTCAGAAACATGAGATTAGTAAGGCTTACAAATCTCTGTTTGAACATATGCATATTTTAGTAATTGGGGTAAGTCTTCCTAAGACTTTTTCATTTGGGGATTGCAATAGGAAATCTACTTCTTACTCTGATTAGCATATTAATTCGGGTTGAGTATTGTGTCAGATGCATTTATAGTAACAAATAACTCTTTATTTGTCTAATTGTGGACAAAAAGGGTACACTATAGCTACTGAATAGTTTCACAACAAACCATCTCCAGCAGGTTCCACCCTAAAATTCTCTATGGGCAAATTTCATAGTCAGCTATTACTTTGCGAGATTTAGTACATTCTTTCATGTTATACTACAGGAAATACCAAGACTAAGGTGTTCTAAATAGTTCAAGAGCCAGAATAATGCATGATATCCTATCAGGACTGTAAAGACCCCATATGGAATGACACGCCCAGCATAACAGTGCCACACATTGTACAGTAAGGAGAATGTGCTATGAAAAATACATGGCCCTATCATCTTCCATTTTTAACCTACATACTCACAGGAGCACAGAATTGAGTTGGAGCTAATTCTTGCTTGAACAAAAGCTGCTGAAAGAATAATAAGTGACCTGCTGCGAGCGCAAAGTGGGTTATAATGAAAAGTATAATGGTCATGTGCATTTTTGGAGCTGATGATGTGTATTGACAATGAATCACTCCATTAGTAACAGTGGGGGTGAACTTTCAATAGTTATAGAAGAAAAAAAACTTAAGTAAGCGTGTGATAGATGAGATTACATTTGATTATTGTTTAAAATACTTTCGAGTACAGTATTATGCATGTAAGTACACACTGGTAAAATACTAATACTTGGAAAAACAGCTGCTACTTCCTCTGTTACTGCTGCGGCGACGGTGGCTAACACTATTGGTTGCTTCCAGATTTGAGAATGTGGTGATCTCACACTCTCTCAGAAGAGGGCATGGCTCAATTTTTCTATATTATTTGTATTTTTTTTAATCAGAAATATCAAAAAAAAAAAAAAACATCTACAAATTACTCACTTTTTAATTTATAGTGATTAGAACTGTGACCACATATCTGCGCATTGACAATATCCTGTTTTATCCTGCCCTCGTGTCAGCTTTACAATATAATATAATATTTTTCTCTTTATACTTTTACTAATTTCAAAATATATGTAGAAATATAGTTTATATTTGAATGTGCTAATGTGTATTCATGTTACAGTTGTATGAAATGACAGACTTTTTTATTCTTGTTGTGTGCTTTGTTCTGTACCTTTAAATATATTTTTTTCTGTGTTTTTCTTTTTATAGATCAATTTTATTTTCCTCTTCAACATTGTGCGAATTCTGATGACCAAACTGCGCGCCTCCACTACATCTGAAACCATCCAGTACAGGTAAACACACTGCCCCCTGTGATAGGCCTAAACGTTCAGTCAAAACTGTTGCGGTATTCTTTTTGTACATTGTAAATAATTCATGTTTTCCACTTGATCGGTGATGGGTACAGGGATTTCTCTTTTTATTTTACAAAGTAGTGGTGTGATAGCACTGCCTTGTACTAAAACACACTGGTGTCCAAAGATAGGCGCGCTAAACCTGTCATGTCCGCTGTGCTTGTTTTCAGGAAAGCAGTGAAGGCTACACTGGTGCTGCTGCCTCTCCTAGGGATCACGTATATGCTGTTTTTCGTCAATCCGGGAGAGGACGAGATCTCACAAAGTGTATTTATTTATTTCAACTCATTTTTGGAGTCCTTTCAGGTGAGTTACCAGGATGAATTACAAGTATAACACAGATTCAGAATGCAATGAGGAGCACATCAACAGTATGATCAATAAGTTATATTAGCTGAAACAAAATCAACCTCTTCACTAGTCATATTTTATTAGGCATTTAAATTAATTTCACAAGCCATAAGCCCCTGCTATTCATCTGCCCCTAGTATTCAACATAATACTTCAATTATGGGTACTATTCAATGCAAGATATAGATCTGATCATTAAAAATAAAGGGAAGCATATAATAACAAAATAAACCAGTCACAGGATGTCCTAAGCCTGTAAATTCCAAAATATATTAAAAATTATAAAGAGTTTTAAAAAAGGATGAAAATCCAAATTAATTAGCAAATCCCTGCAAATGAGGAGGCAGCTCATTTCCTGTCACAGTCCCTCAAGGGAAGAGATGATTCTTATGTGTTATGTCATGTTTAATAAGATTGAATTGGATTTGACTGTAATTTGGTTCTCACATTAAAACAAATGTGCAGATTTCACTTTGAACTGAACATCTGAAATAAACATTTTGAAATTTGTTGATGTAGCACTAACTGAAATGAGTGAATGGCTCTATTCTTGCCAAAACAAGGATAGAGTGAATCAGTGTAATGCATGTGATAAGCCCCTGTGTGCGATTAAACTGTGTTTATGCTGATGTTGTAATGACCCCTCTTTAATCATGTTTTGTCTTTATCTCCACCTCTCACACAGGGCTTCTTTGTGTCAGTATTTTACTGCTTCCTAAATAGTGAGGTAAGCAGATTCACATCCTCTTGTATTGATCACATATTTCACAGCTCCCACTGCTCTAGACACTGGTTTTTATAGTAGTGCTCTGGGCGTTTCCACTCTCCTTTTGGTGGCCTCTGCTGCTGCTCACGTGTGCACTGGGGTGGGGAGGTGGGTGATGAGGAGTAAAAGATTTATATTTAGGTGCAATTAGTCGTCATGGTCGACAAAGTGTGACATAAATGACATCACTTCTTACGCCTAGTGACACGGCCAAGGCTAATTGGATAAGCAGAAATCCTATAAAAATACCAATGAAATTTTACAATGTCTCTGTAAGCACAATCTGCTTAATGTGTTGTTCAATAAATGTTTAAAAGGCACTTAAAATGTATTTCGCCAGAAAAAATGTGTCCAGACTGAAATGTAAAGGGGCACCGTGTACCTTTTCTGGTAGAGGGTCTGCCATCTGCTTGTCTCCATGGGAATCTTATCATTTGCCTGAATATTCCAACAATTCAGTTGCAAATGTTTTTATTGCTCAAAAACAGGCATTCTTACTGTGAGCGGGCCCTCCTCTCCAAAGATGTCACCTGCAACTTGTCCTGGTGCCGTCTCCTGCTTGTTCCCATGGAGATACACAAATTTAATGATATTCTTTGAAAATCTAAAGCCAAACATCTCCATGGAAACAACAGGTTGCGGACCCTCCACCAGAAAAGTTACATAGTGTACCGTTAAACACAGATTTTACTTTATATTACCTTCCTACAGCGATGTTTCATTAGCTTGCTGGCTGTATATTTATTGTTATATTTTTAGCTTTACCAGTCTTGAAAATAACTGTATGCTAAGCTAAACTGATGTATATTCTCAAAGGACCAATTAGTATCGCCCAGCAACGATATGATAAAAATCTGGAAGGATGTCACACCCAACAAGCTATCAGCATCCTCATTATGTCTGAGCCTGATTTGCGTAAAAACAATGACATTTATGTTTTCTTTATATTCAGCTGTTTATTTACTCTGGGGACTCCAATAAATAAATATGATTATTCAATGATCTAAAGGTTTATCATATACCCCATGTTGACCAAGATATTTACATACTTTCAGCCATGTTGCATTGATTTTTCAGCAGAACATTTGTTTCCTTTCCATAAAAATCACTAAAACAAAGAAGCACATTACCTTACATAGGTACAGTACAGTATATACAAGACATGCAATTGAAAAGATCAGTTGGGTTGTATTAGCATATCTGGAGCACGCCTGAAGACTTATTAAACCATATATTTGCCTCTAGTGTTACATTTGCTATTCCCTTGGTAACATGGAGCTGTAGTTTCAACTGACTGTATTGCTCAGAGTCCCTCAAAGCCTTATCCCGTCGTATGATGGATGAATATCTCATCATAGACTTGGCTGTATCGCCAACAGGGGGCTTAAGCAGCATGTGTAGTTTGCGGAGGATATTGATTTAGAGTTTAGTTTCAGCTGAGAGAAACAGAAGGATAAAGGTTGTGGAGAACTGTGCAACCACAGTCACATTGAGAATAACAAAGCAGTATGCAGTATAATGTATAATGTAATGTACTCAACATTCAGTGTGCCAAAATATGACAGCTGCCAGTTATTGGAGCATGTTTAATATGTTAAGTGGGAAAAATCTAGCGCATGTTGGTTTAAAGGGTCCACACTGTATTACCCTGTTTTCTGATCTATGTTATAATGTTGTTTCCTCACCACAAACATACCTGGAGTTGTGTTTTATTTCATTCACACATGTTTAATACACAAATCCTGCATATTTAGACTGAGTTTGTCTCTCAAACAGAAAACACTCAGTTCCACCTTGTGATGTCATGTGGTAATACAGGAAGTGCTCCATTGTGTTTTTAAACTCCATACACCTGCTCTAGAATCATTTGGATGTTTTCAACCCTGGAATTGACAGTCTCTTCTGAACAAAATGTAAAAGGTAGCTGTTGACTTGAAAACTACCATATCATGTCATTACAAAGTAGAACAGAGTATTCTGAACTATTCTGAGATGTAAACAGACTAATAATAAAGGATTACGCAAACATGTGTGAATGAAACTAAGCACAACTTCAGATAACAACATTATTACATGGATTAAAATTCACAAGAGTCAATTGTCAATTCAATATAGGACCTTTAAACCATGTGTGTGTGTTTCTGTCAAAGTATTGTGTATTGACTTCTAACTCAAGGCCAACCAATCTCTTAACTTATGTTTTCTGCGCGGTGTTTAATAACTTGACATCCCTGCCGTCCGGTAAATACGTTTTGTTTGCTGACAGGTGCGGTCAGCCGTGAGGAAGCGTTTCCACCGGTGGCAGGAGCAGCACTCGATCCGAGCCAGGATGACCCAGGCCATGTCCATCCCCACGTCACCTTCACGGGTCAGCTTCCACAGCATCAAGCAGTCCACCTCGCTATGAAACAGGAGACCAGCTTTGTCCCAGGATGCGCTTTTGGATTGAAACTTTAGTCTGTCAGCGTCATCAGTTTGTGGAGTACACTAAAAGACTCTGAGCTGGGACAAGGCCAGGGAGCGATGAGAAAGAGGCTACAGCAGTCTTTGAAACCTCAGGAGAGACCTTACAGAGACTTACTGGATAAAATGAAAGATGAAAGTGAGGAAGGACACTGCAGATTTTATCAAACAGGATTTTAGTGGATTACACAATGCAAGAAGTGACCAAGATAAATATGGTTTGGTCGGTTTCATGTGGTGTGAATGTACATGACTTCATATTATATATTTAAAATCCATTAAATTAAATACCCCTTTTACACCTCACTATAGGAGAGCCAGAGTTAGTGCTGCTGGACCGCACTGCACTGGACTGAGGCCCGGTGGACACTTGACTCAAATGACATTCTGCGGCTGGGACAATGAAGCTATTGAAATGATCTCACATTGTTTAGTTTCAGTTTTTAATGCTTTCAACAAATGTCTGGTCAGTGTGTTGATCCCCTTTACTATTGTGGTATTTTTCTCTATTGTGTTTCAGCTGAGTACATGCTATAGTTTTATTCCAAAACACAAAACTCCAAATACATTCCTTATGTTGAACTGGAAGAGTTCTGTTACAAAAATACATCATACACAATCAATGACTTTAAAGTGAAGCACATTCTTGTTTACACGCACTTCTGTTGACCACATATTGCCTCATGTTGGGAATATACTTTCCAAAAATACATCTGTTTTGTAATAAAACTCTTCCAGTCAATCAGAGACTTACTATTGCTGCCTCTTTATCAGCACATTAAATATGGTGCATTGTAAACGGATCTCTTCACAGAGTGCTGTGGTCCGTTTTCTACTGGTTTCCTGAAGCTTGATATTTGAGTGGATATTGTTACAGATATCTTGTAAATATATATAAATAGGGGATCCAGAGGTGTTCACCAGTATCAGTCCAACCGAACACAAACTATGCGCTGTAAATCATAGGGGCATAGTCTCCAATCACGGACCACATTCCTCAGATACACCATGCCCCGCACCTGTGCATTTTTATCAACTGCTGTTTAACTCAAACGTATTGTATATTGACCTCAATGTTTCTCCTTAACACTAGAGCTGTCATCTTCAGTGATGTGGGAGTTATGGTTGATAAATTTAAGAGGATTATTTAAACACCAGCCACACCACTATGTAATATTCTTATGCTAAATACCAAGCAGTCAGTGTAGCTGCCTTTGAAAGTACTTTGAAAAAAGAAAAAAACACAGTTGTTGTGTTAAAAAATTAAATTTTATTGTTGATACACACTGTAAAAATGTTCAAATGTCACCTTTTTAAAAAAAACAAAAAACAGCAGGAATAAGCAGCATGTATAATAGTACACCTCAATGTGTCATTCCAACACAGTAAAAAGGGTCAACAAAAGAAATTATTGATAAATGATGATTTCTTAAATGGTACGTACCGTGTGTGATGGTCAATCAAATTCATATGTAAAACACAATATTATTTATTGTTATTTATTTTACAATATTGTTATTTTCATACTTGAAAATGTCAATTTGTGTTTGACTGAATAAAAAATTTAAGAAATGACTTGGATGTCAAGTCTGGTTTATTTATACCCTGTCTTTTCAGAAAAACAACTGAATATGCCTCTTCTATAAAAAACAAATACTCTGTACATGTCGAGCAGCTGTTATGGGTACTACGCTTTAAAGCCAGCGTCTTGGATCACACTGCCATTTGTCTGTGGTTTCCCCTGAGACAAAGAAAACAAGAAATACATTTTGAGCTCTGTGTGATCCTTTTAAGCTTTGTGTGTGCGTCTCTAAGGAGAGTGTATCCTGACATTGGCTTTTAGACCACTTCTTTCTGCCCAAGTAAACATGCACCCTTCTCTCTATGAACAAGAGTTATAGAAAGAAGCTTCTTTCCCCTCTATCTTGAAATCTATGATGCCACAACAACACTGGATATGTAGAAAAAGTGTTGAATGTGACAGTATGGTGGCCTGATGGCAGTAGTATTTTAATAGGCTTGTGGCGATATTATATTGTTAAATGGAATGTGAATGGTCATACAAACATAGGGCAGAAGGTTATACACAGCCTATGGTGCAGCCCTTGGTTAATGATTAGCCCTATTCAGCAGCATTATCTTGAAGTCAGGCTTTTGCAGCAGGAGTGTGGCGCATGTCAGCGTCATTATCACTGATGATTTGGTTTAATCCATGGTGTTAAATAGCTGCTCTCTCGCTTGATAAGGCTGTTAGTAATTAAATTAAAATTTTCATACATCATTGCATAATAGTCAAAGATTTTACTTAAATTTGTATTTCTTGTTCTGAAATACTCTACCTCCACATAACCCTTACTATTTTCACGATGTCAATATATAAAATTGATCATTGGTCATTTTAGATTTGAGAGATATTGTGTCTGTGTAAAAAAAAAAAAAAAAAAAAAAAAAAGCTCTGAAGTGCACAAGAAATAATATCTGACAAAGTTGCTCTAGCCAAATAATGAAACTTTTTATTGAATGGACCAACTTTGCATGAATCAGATGATATACCGTGCAAGTAAACACTTAACATTATTAGAGTAACCCTATTAAGCTTCACTAATGAGGAAGTGAATAAAGCTATCACTCTCATTCAAGTATATCATTAGTCTGTGATTACACTGATGAACGACTTTCCCATTACTATGGTACTGTACGGACACATATGTTTGTATACTTCCTCTTTTATTAAATTACTTATTCTTGTGGAATAGCGTAATACATGGAAACCTACTTCATAACATATTTACATCATGCTGGAACTCCTCGACCTCCTGTGGTGTGGGCAAGCAGTCTCGAGCATGCATTTTTATATTGATTAGGAATAAATGGTCTCATGAGTCATACAGGGAAAGCATATGTTTCAAAGAGTAAAAGCTTTCAGGAAACATGAAGCAACATGTTTAACTAGGCCTACATGATGCTTGATACGTCCCATGTGTAGAACAACTGGACTTGATAAATGCTGGAACACAAATTAGCTCACAACTGGGGTCAATAAATTATTTTCTAATGATAAAATGAAATAGTTGAACGCCAAAGACGCCATAATCAAATTATTAGAAGATACCTTGAAATTAAGTTACAGTAGTTTCCAAGTGCAATGTCTTAGCGCCATCTAGTGCTTTGTCAATACACCTACATTTGAAGGCTTGGCAGAAGTTGAGTTTATAGTAACTATAAACTATTTATTAGTCAAAATAAATATGTTAAAGTACAAATTGAAATCCACTCCACCCTACACCTTGATATCAAATGCTAGAATTGAGCCATTCAATTTTATTTTATTTGTTGGATAAGATGAAAGCAAGAGGAAAACAGACCTAGTGCACACCAGGATTCATTTAGGCAGATAATCAAAAAAATAATTAATACTGAGTGTAAGATTATTCATCCCACTTATTATTTGTAGGATATGGAGGCCTGCAGCATCTTTCAACATATTTATTATGTTGAAAGATGCTGCAGGCATGCTCAAGTCAAATAACAATAACAAAGTGGACCAGTGCCTATGAGAATTGATTAATATGATTTTACATCACAGGCATAAAATAATCTAAGGTTATACAAATAAAGAGAAAACTCACAGCCCTGTCTATACAAACTGATTGTAGACTTTAAGGCTATATTCTTCGATCAAAGTAACTCATCTCATGGTGTGCTGATAAAATGTTTGTCCAGTGGTTGTTGTTGTTTTTATTTTTGTCTGTGAGGTTTTTTCCCATTGGTATTAGCCCTACAAATTAGGCTACTGAACATTACATAGGCCTGCTCAAGTAGAAGTACTGTGGATTTCCCATTGAGGGTACCCATCTTTGTAAGGCTGCAATGTGACTGTAGCAAGCCCAACCATACTCCTGCATGCAGTGAAGTTGTGCAGACCCACTAAATAGTAATATTTCTAGTGAAGAGTTTTGTTTTAAATGGCAGTTTGGTGAATATAGTTTAAAATACCAGTGGCATTGCCACCATCATCTTAAAATATTTACAGCATACGGTTCACAGGCCTACCTATACGCCTCTTAATGTAGGGTTACGCGCAAATGTCCCTATATTTATGAAACCTCTCTTGAGTTGTTCACGGTGAATGCGAAACAACAGTCTCGACTCTGCAGCCATTTGTTTAGCATGAGCTGCAAAAAAACTAACTACTGCAAATAAGAGAGTTGCAATTTAATTAAATACGATTTGAAAAATATTACGCTACGTGAATTTATAGTGGGAACAAGTAATTGTAGTGCAAATACATGCAACACAGCATCTATAATAACAGATTTTACAACTAAGCTACTTAATGTAAAAATGTATTAGCTGGACAATGACTAGCTAGCATACATGTGTCAGAATTGAGATTTGCAAAGTGGCATTGCAGAAAAATGGCACAAATATAATGGGAAACTTGTTAGTGAGAGAAATTATTTTCAAATTAATGTAATATTTGAAATATTGAAGTTTTGAGCTATGAACTTTCGGGGCACATTTCCGCTGTACGGGTATTTGTTGTGAGTGACACCTCTAGCAGCCAATGAGAAGCCTTAATTTTGAGAACGGACCAATCATAGCACAGGGGAGGGTTGTTATCGAGTCGTAAACGGTTAGTAACAGGACAAGCAGGTAAGTAAGATTTTTGTCCTATTATTTCGGGGAAATAAATAAACACACGCATCGACAGACAAAGATGTGCATTTATGTTAACGATCTACTAGTATGTCGTCTTATATATAATTTTCCATGGTGATTTTAACCGTAAACATGCAAAAACAGTATTCATTGAGAAGTCAGTATGGGATCGGGAACTAAACAAGCTAGTAGCATTAGCTAAGCTTCATTGGCCAGCAGCATCTGAGCTAACGATGTCCTCAGACCATCAGACTCAAACAGGACCTGGGCTAACGTTAGCTTTAACCAACTATCGTTCAGCTTAAGTATAACTAATGCAAGATAAACACTGTTATATCTTTTGTTCCTCTATGAAATCATGCATTAGCTTACACTAAATGCTTATTTCATGACGGGTGCATATCCGTTTGGTGAAAAACGAAAACTTTTTGATTATTAATGTCCGTGGAAAGGTTATGACAGGAACTTTCAGCTGTAACATTCAGTCTATTTACACTGTTAAAATGATCAAAATGATTTTATATCAATGATTTCATTCATAGTATATAATGTAAATCACGTATGTTGTGCTTTTTTATTTTAGGTATTTTCCAGGACCATCTCTGTGCATGTGGATTGTGGAAAACCGAATGACAGGAATGGATTTACAGGTAGGCTTTACATCATGTTTATGCTTTTTACACTTTTCTTCACTTGAAATACAATAGCAGTAATTATTTTAGTCGTACACAAGTAAAAACTGTTTGCGTCTATTATTCAGATTAATATATATATGGGGAATTACATTCGCACTCATTTTCACAATCATTGGATCACTGGAATAGTTACTTGCATTATCCATGCATATAGTTGTAAAATTAGGATATAGTGAATAATTGCTGAAAGGAGATGGGTAATTATTGTATAATGTAAATTACAATCTATAATGTCTAGTTTAATACATTGCATTCTGTAAAAAGTTATTACAAATGTAGTTAATATAGCTTTAGGTGCGTTTTATTTATTATAGCATTTACTCGGAACATGTTTGGCACTAATTTGTGACGGTAAAACGACTCCCTCACGTGGATCTGGTGAACATTGCATATGTTGTGGGCGATTGACAGTCGTTTCAGTGAAAAGTGACGTTAACATACGTGAAAGACAACACAGCCAGTACTGCAGACTCGGGAAGATTATTTGCTACAATCTGACCAAAAATCCAGATCCTCTCACATTAGTGGATAGTTCTACTTTTATATCATTACGTTGTGGCATCACATAATGGCTTAATTTTGCCCTAACACAATATATTATGCCTTTGTGCACATACGGGATGTCTGTAGATAAACAGGTTGTGTGACGCAGAGCAAGTTGATTCCTATTGTATTTATTCAGTCCATTAAAACCCTGTAGTCTGTGGTTACGAAGGAGCTATTGTATAGACATACAGTAAATGAGTGTAAAATTGACACAACATTGTCCTTTGGAAGACAATGCCCTCCTGTGGTATCTTTTTGGGGCTTTTTGTCGTTTCTTATCTGCCCTTTACTCTAGTGGTGAGTATGAGAAATGTCTCCCGCCTACCAGCAGCACACACACGCATACGCACACACACAGCACTTCTATGTTTGTCAGACTCAAATCCGAGGGAGAGGAGCGAGCCGCCATTTTCTAAACGTCTCTCCCTAAAACGAGAGAAAAGCGCTGGCGTAAAACAACCATCTGGATTACCTTTTGTCAACGAAGAATTAGTTCTTTTGGTAAAGGATTGCCTTGTTATGCTGTAAATCTGAAGTAACTTGGTGTAGAAACCGCGATTTCTCGGCCTTGTCTTATATTCGCTGTAGCGGCGAGGCGAGCGAGCAAGGTGTAGATTGATTCGCCCATTGCCTGAATCCGGAACAAGCGGCTGTGTCCACCGGGCCTGTGAGGTATCTCGGTGCCTTTTGGAGTATAAATGGCAAAGTGACCGAATAGACTCTGTTTTTTGCTTTAGTACCCTTGGCTTTTTTCAACAAACTGCAGGGGATTGTTACCGAAATTCCCTCGGATAGTGCAACCTCGTCACGTGGTAGGTTCCTCCTTTTTCTTTGTTAGCGAGCTAGCTTCACTCGCAAGGTCTACTCCCAACTTACCCGCTTCAGACATATTTACACTGGTCTCTGTTTTATTTTCACTAAGTGGTAATATAGGACAATGACTGGACAAGTCTCCAGACGTTCAGTGGACGCGCTGACCGTATTTATTTCCTGAATCTAATTACAATGCACACCATGTCTCCAGCACTCTGCAATAGGTCTTTACGCGTTTGTTTAAAATGAGTTGCAATGCTCAAGAGGCGTCTGGCTTATAATCACACAGAATGCACCTTTTACTAAACGTGTATGTGTATTTTAACTGCGAAGTTACCGCATGCGTGACTATAGCTTTTGTCGCAAATGAGATAACACTGGGCGGTATGAACCAAAGCTAACGCGGAGGAAACAACTTGAATTGCCTAAGTTGTATTTCACGCACATTCAAGGATGTTCCGTTAAAACCTCCCTGTGCTGTAGAACAGGGCAGACATACAACCATTTACCATCCCGAGGCGCGGATTGGTACAAAATGTGGTGTGGCAAGGTATGGTTACACTGCAGTTGGCTTATGGGACCCGCACATTGGCTTGCGAGCAGGTTGTGTTTCTTGCATCAGCAGCTTTTGTGGCTAACGTTAGCCACAAATGAAGCGCATTAATTATTATGTAGTGTATTGGGCGACATGGTTTTGATAAGATCTTTATCGTATGCTTCTGCTCTGTAGGACTGTTTGATGTGGTAGTCGTATGTTGGTACTAACATGACCGGAGCAAGCCCACGTCAGATCTCACCATATCCCGTCTATAGACCAGCCCATTATTAAATAACCTTATTACCCTTGGAGAGAATTGTGGGGCGGATGACTCTTGGATCAACTGCTGCATCTAGTGTTTTTGTAAACAACAGGAAGACGTTTTGATGATTACGTTATGGTCGGCTAACGAGAGATGGGTTTTGTGTCGCATCTATTTCCAGTTATTTATAGCAGTTGTGCATTGAAAGCTGTACTGAATTTGAGCAATTATGAGAGTGTCTATACATCTTTGATACGGTGGGAACTGGTTCAGTGTGCTGTGAGCATAATGGACGGCTTGAAGGTATATGAATTGTATTGCATAATCTGGTTCGGAAATACCAACATGGCGTAGTGCGCGCTGACTAGAAACTGCGGTGAAATACTGAGCCTTCATTCATCTGACCCTGCAGAAGATACGCTCAGATGCAGTGTGCTTTTCATCTTTATTACTTGATGCAAAGCCACTTTATTTGCGTAAATACAATGAACTGGCGTTTTTTTCTTAATCTCACAATATTCATTTTATTGTTTACGTCTAGGTAATTGTTAGGACACCAGATTATACACTTTTAAATTGAACTGTGGTAAGATGACATCATGTGCTTTAGACTAATGCTGGGCCTAAATCCACCTACTTACACAGCCTTGTCACACAGTGACTTAACACGAGCACATGTAGGGCAGTGGGTTTGGTTAAATTCACTCGTCTTTGGTAGACGTTTTAGTAGTGAAAATAATATGCATAAATATAATTACATTTAGATTTTTTTTTAATTGTCCAATGTCCATTATTAATACATTTTAACCTATATAAGGCTTAAACTTTAACCTCAAAGGTCAGAATATACTTTTTGTACATTCTAAAATTATGTAATAATGCTACTACTAATAATAATCTCAAACTGCAAGATGACTAAAAATATTTACTTAGTGATGCAGCAAAGCAAATATTAGGATGGAAACCAAAAGGTTAACAAAATGTTCAGACACAAGTGTAATTCTTTTCAGTGAATTTAAAATAGATTAAGTGACCATTATTACCAGCTCGCATTGTGTCATCATGTGACCACTTTTTATTTTTCTGACATTGTTTTAACGGTCATGATGTATGAAAATTTTCCACTGTCAAGACTTAGAACTAGAAGTACAGGTATACTTTTACACACACATTTAGACATTCCTATAGCTTTTCATTTGTGTTTAGGGATGTGCAAAATTATGAAAAATTTATTTTTTTTTTTCCTCATTGATTGTAATTTTTTAGATTCCATTAAAGCAAGAATTGTGCACTATAAACATTTAAATAACATATTTATACACAAAAGGCAAGATTTATTCCTCCAGAGTCTGAACTCTGCTCCAAACCACATGCTTTTACTGAAAGAGTTGGCTGTAGACCATAAAAAGACCCAAGCATGTCATTGACTGAATTTGTACATCCCTATATGTATTGTTTTGTTGTCTCATTTTACAATTGAAGTTATTTTATTATGTAAATATTTTGTGTAATAGAATTGCCACACAGGACTGTCTGTATGCATGACATAAAGTTGCATGATATTTTTCATAATTTGTTTTGTGCTCTTTCCCCAGGCTGTCCTCTGGCGGGGCAGTAAGCGGGTGGTGTGGAGCAGGCCTTGGTGCCCGTCTCTCGGCACTGCATGGCTGCGATGGCGCCCGCTCTCACCGACGCCCCAGCCGAAGCTCACCACATCCGCTTCAAACTGGCTGCCCCCTCTTCGAGTTTGTCCCCAGCCAGTGCAGAGAACAACGGTAACGCCAGCAACATCCTTATCCATAGCAGTGGTCCTGCGAAAGGCAAGGCCGCCCCAGAAGAGTGCCCGCTTGACTTTTGTGGAGGAGATCAGGAGCAGGAGCAGCCCCAAGCCGACCCAGTGGCTCAGGCCTCTGCGCTGGGAAAGCTTCAGCCTCTGGTGGCTTCCTACCTGTACTCGGATGTGACGTCTGTTGCTTCAACTAAGGAGTCAATCAAGCTGCAAGGAGTCCTTATCAAACAGTCAGTGCTTAAAAGTCACAGAATCCTGCCCACCTCCCTGCTCAACGGTGGTGGGGAGTTCCTGTTGAGGAAGAGGCAGGCCATTGAACTCTCTGGTGGTCATCTCAAAACCCTAATGAGTGGAAACACCAACGGAGGCAGCCAGCCTATGGCTCCGGTCAATGGCCTGGCCAAGAAGCTGGCCACTATCCCCGGCTCTGGTTGCGTGGTAGCAGTGAATGGTGACAAGCCCTCTGCTGCCACAGACTCTCACACCCAAAACCAACCCCTGGATTCAGAGACCCTAGATGCTTCTTTATCCGGGCATATCCCATTGAAAGGAACCCTCAAACAGAAGCATTCCTCAGGGGTTTCCCAAAATAATGATGGAAATAACCTTGAATCAACAGTGCTTCAACCTGCTGCACTTTCCCCCTTTACCCAAGATGCCTCAAACTCCAGTGAACCAGGTGGACAGGTGGAGGCTGACTTAAACACACTTAACCAACTACAGGGATGTGATGGGGAGAGACCTGGGAGCAGCCAACAAGGCTCTCCATCCTGTGCACTTATACCAGACGCTCCTCTCCCCTGTGGCTCCAACTCCGAGTCCATTGAAGCTCACATTAGGGAGCGCACTCTCCTCAACAGTAACCGCCAGGCTGAAATCGAAGGCCGCCTGCGCCGCCTGCGCAAACGTCTTCAGGTAGTCCAGGCCAAGCAGGTAGAGCGCCACATTCAGCAGCAGCTCGGGGGCTTTTTAGACACCGCTCTTAGTCGGTTAATTTCTACTAACCGTAAGTCAGAGACCACCACCCCTACAGCCACATGGAGGACTGGGCGCCACTCAAACAACAAAGATGGTCTCGGCAGGTTCCTAAAAAGCGGATCCATGCCTTTGGAGCTTGAGCGGCTGTACTTGAGTGGAACGGCTAACCTGCACTCGGCTGAAAGCGCCTTCGACTCGGATGTGACAGAGAGTAGCTCCGGAGGGGACTCTGACCTGGAGGAGGAGGAGCTGTCCCGGGTGGACATTGAGCAGAGACATGTCAAAATGTAAGTACAAGCGTAAACAGGAAACAAACGCTTATGTGATTCTATGCGACATTTACGAGGGCTGCTCTGGATAAAGTTTACATCATTAAAAAAAGATTATGGCATTTACATTTTAGATTATTAACTCATCACATCTCACTTGCACTCCTGGTGAAGGATCAGTGTTTTCAGGGAAGGCATTATACTACTATACCACAGCAGGTGCTAATGACAATTACAAGTCACTTGTGGTTGAGGAAAACTCCAGGGAGGGGTAGGCAGAGATACCATGTGCCCTAGGAGCTTTTGTAGGTGTGTGGGTGGCATCCTCCTGTATAGACATGAATAGACTACAGTTCTGGCAATGGGAGAGTGTAAAACCAAATGTTCTGTTCTTCTATTTTCATAAAAATTTAAAGCGAAAAGAAACAGGATGTTGAGGTTGGTGGTGGTTTTCCAGAAGATGGACCCTGGTGTGATGAGGGCAAATGCAGAGCAGGGGAAGTTCACATCACGGCTCCCCCAGTCCTGCAGCTGTAAGTGGTGGAAAGTCACAGTGTAGCATGTGGGTCAGGAGCCTTAATGGACTAACTGACCTGTGCAGAATATAGTAGATTATTAACAAGACGGCGCCTAATGCCAAATTTTATTGTCCTTTTTCATGTCTTCTTTATACGTTGAACCTTTGATTTAGTGTTAGAATGAGACTATTTAACATCTCCTAAAGGCACACAAAAATGATTACACTGTCAAATAAAAAGTGACGTTTGAAATCAAAAGTGGAACCAGGTTATTTGTGTTGATTTTAGCGTTGTAGTAAAAAATAAAGCTTTTCAAGGTTTACCTCATCAGGACAGAAAGTGCAGTAGCCCACATCAGACCTCTGACGTTTAAACAGGAAGTGCTGATCTGAAAGAGATAATAAATACGCATGGCTACAAGAGAACCAACAGCTCTATCAAATGTGTCATTTATTAGATTAAAGGCTAAAATTTTAACTTGGTAAATGAACATATGTGCATTCAAATAATTATCTACTGCTTAACTAGATTACATACTATTATATATTGCACATATATTATATACTATTGTATATAATTAATCAAAGGGGGCTCTCTATGCATTATAATAAAACACAGAGCAGTTAAGTTGGTATTCTTAAAATGACCAGCTAAAACTAATCTCAATGCACAGAATTTGGTCTAAAGTTACATTACCATGGTAGAAATGAATAGATCAATGATTTTATGGTTTTGTGCACATTCTTCTGTAGGTGTCAGTCACAGAAATGGCTTTCTGTAAGTGAATCTGTTTTACCTTGTGTATTTCAGCTTACTTATAAAATTAACATGTCATGAATTAGTAACATGTCTAATGAGGTATGTGCCACTAGTCAATGTCGGGTAAGTAGGGCTAAAGGTCCCCCCAGTGCAGGTTGTTCTACATATTGTAGTTGGTGTAATGTTTTGTACCTAACTAAGATACTAGACAGCGTTTAAGCTTTGACCTCTCAGGAGCTTAGTCTTAGCGTTGTGCATTTATGGTAATTTCTTATACAAAATTCTAATCTTGTGCCCAGTTCCCCCTGGTTTATCCATTGGTTTGACATTGACCGGTGAGACCTTTCCAGATATGCAAATATAGAAAGTCTTACTACATTATTAATAATTTATTTGGTTCTGCTATTATTTTTGTTATTGATAAGTTGAAGCTGCTTTGTATGTAGTCCTACGTTTTACCACCCACAGATACTACAGATAGCATTTCTCACAGTGAATCGCTGCATAATCCCTCTTGTAAATGGTGTGTATGTAACCATAACATCACATTTTCTCTGCTGACATTTTGCCTCAGTTACCAATTAATGGCTTACACCACAACTCGAGGCAGGCCACTGTAGCGTCGTCGTCAGGCTCTCCCCCTTTAATTATTTAACCTCTGCTGGGTCGGTCGTCGCGTGGAAAATGACCTCCTTTGGCTACTACTAGTTCTTTGGATGCCTCTATGTATCACAAGGACTAATCCGGTCCCCCGTTCTCGACGTGGTTTCCTGTAAGTTGCGTTGAGAGAGGATTGCAGGCTCGATGACATCTGTTGTTGTGCTTATGCTGCAGGCCTTCTCTTTTTGTCTGCAAACGGCCTATAGCATAATGAGCATGAGGGTGGATCATAGCATAGGGCTATACCATTTTGGAGGAAAATTTATTATTTGCGAACATTAGAGCTGAGATTTGCGATGCGTTTAAAAAAAAATTTAATAAAAAAAAAAAAAAGAACTCTGTTCTAAAAGCACACACATATACAACTCCAATATTTGATAGAAGACTGAAATATAAACTGATCAGCTAGTACAAAAATCCATGTTTCAGACATATTTGCAAAATTCAGGTACAAGATTTTTGTATTCTAAAGATGGATAGGATTTTGTTCTTTGCTGAAGACTTTCTATCTAAATAATTGTTTGATAATTGCGTCAACTTAAATTGCAATTTTTCGATTGCCGCATTGCCCTAATCCCGAATTATTTTAAATGCCCTAGGTTATGCTAATGGTCTGTTTTTGAATTTTCCTTGGTATGTTATTTCGTCATCCAAGACACACCTGGTGTTTAGGCTGTAAGATTAATCACAATTGCATCTAAATCACAATCGCATGACGTGGCAAATCTCACAAGCTGTAGTTCATGTTATTAGTGATAGAATTCGTTCCATTGTCTTCTAAAAACAAACTACACATTTAATCGCAGTGCATCAAAAATAAAACATACTTGGAGTTGTTTTGTTTCATTCATGCATGTACATGACTTCCATGTGATCTAAGCATTGGTTGCTGTTTAAAGGTAACCCAGATGGGTTCTTTTGTGCATACACATTCACTAGGCCATTCTTACCATTTATGTGCTCAGATTGCCTATTTAGAATTACTTGTGCTGGCAACCAGAGTATGTATGCTTATAATTAGGGGTGGAACACGTCTATAGGGGTCTTGGGTTTGAAACCATCATCATGGAGATTATGTTTTTCCTGGAATGTGGAATGACATAAAACTTGGCACTCTCCATGGAGACAAGCAAGTAACTCTACCAAACCAAGCATGTTTTTGTTTTGTTTTTTTTAGCTAGAAAAGCACCTGTAATTGAATACATGGAACGATGAGCTTATAACAGGGGTGGGGCAAACTTAATGACACACGGGCCATAGTGGGTTCTAATATTGACATAGGGGCCAGGCTAGGGAATATACGTATGTATGTATGTATGTGTGTGTGTGTGTATATATGTATGTGTGTGTGTGTATATATGTATATATATATATATGTGTGTATATATGTATATATATATATATGTGTGTATATATATATATATATATGTGTGTATATATATATATATATGTGTGTTATGTGTGTATATATATATATGTGTATATATATATATATATGTATATATATATATATATATATATATATATATATATATATATATATATATATATATGTATATATATATATTATAAATCGGAGATTTAGCCTTTAGCATGTAGCAAAGCATGGATATGCAAGGCTCGTTGTACAAATTGCTTTTCAAATGCATTAATTAAATTCATAATTCATTTATTAAATTTCAGTTAAATAAACACAGCAGCAAAATTTTGAACAAGGTTTACCCTATTTTAATATCATTTGATCGCGTTCAGCGGGCCTGATTAATGAGCCCAAAGGGTCATGTGTGGCCTCCAGGCCGCAGTTTGCCCATGTCTCTCTTATACCATTCTATGGAAGCACTAATAAGACAAAGCAATAACCTTATAAGGCGTCACCTCTGACTGGAAATATTTCATAGTGCATCTTTAAACTGTAAAACATAAAATGCCAATGCTTTGGTGTCCTAATATAACTCTGAATGATGCATAATTTAAGATATTTAATGACATGGGCTGCTTCCTTTTGGATTCATATTGGAGTTCAGGAACCATACATGCTCTATTCCCCGTGTTACTGTGGGCACAAGCTGTTCTCTTCTCAGAAATGTGTAGGCATCTTTTTGTTACTCCGGCAACAATAAAGCTCATCAGAGAACTCCTGGTCTTACATAATGGACCATTGACTGAACACTCAAACGACCTGCAATTCTGATGCATCAAATCAGCTCTCAGATTGAGCTAGTCTTTGGATAAAAATCACTAGATGGTTGAAAAAGCATTGCTCCTGTCGAATTAGGGTAACTAGGTTGGCCCAGACTACAGCGTTCCTTTCATGCTTCTGCCTCAGTATTACTCTGCACTTGAGTAATGTATCCCTGTGTTTCCCCCCTCCTCTCACCCTCGTGTGCGTAAACGTATGTGACTGGCCGCTTGTGTAGGTCTCGTTCCTGTTTGACACATCTGGTTGTGTTTAGCTCGGCCCAAGTTCCTCACCAAAGCGGACCCACAGCCTGTTACATAACCCCCCTCTTTTATGTAATGACTGCTGCAGCTCTCTCCTGCCCCGCACCCGGATGTCTGATTGTCCTCTGATTCTTCTGCCCCACTCCCAAACACTTTGATAACAATATATAGTCATTTCATTAGTGTTTAGTAAGGAGCCTGTAGTCATGAATGCAGTATTGGATATAAAAATAATTTTCAAATAATCTTTTCAATCATGTGATACTCAATCTAACACCATTATTTAAAGTTGCACTGTGCAACTTTTCTGATTGGAAAGGGGTCTGCTACTTGCTTGTATTCATGAAGATGTTATTAATTTGCATAGAATGTTCCACAATGTGACATAATCTTGTATATCTTTTATTGCTAAAAATACCTTGACAAACATACTTTTTCCACGGTGAGCAAGGTCACTTCTCCACAGATCCGACCTGTAACTTGGCCTGGTGCCATCACAAGTGCCATACTGTGAAATATTATAGACATGGCCACATAATCTCCAGGGTAACAAGCAGGTGGGAGACCTGGAAAGCTACATAATGTACCTTTTTAAATATATGTATACATTTTGAAATTGAAACAGTTGAATGTCTAATATAATTTTTATTTAATAGAATTCATGAACAAAGTGAATAACTTGAACCTAAGCTGACTCATTGATTACCACGGATTATAAGTAGGTGGAAAACCCAGATGACCCTTCCTCTATTGTACTACAAAGTGAAATGAAAATGGTAGCCGTCAGAAAATTACCCTTGTTCATTTGCAGTGATGCACAAAGTGTTTGAATTCTCAATTAAATGTGGATTAACTGATCAATACAAAATCAACATTAAATCGTCTTGTGCTTTGCCTTACCTTGTGGAGGAGCCGTATTGTCTGCAGATGCTGGGGACAAGAGGCACACCTTGTAATACAATGCATGTCAGGTTCTGAGAATGACTCAATTTCAGGAGTTAAACCTACAACTTGTGCTGCAAGACAGACTGGCTTTTGTTTTGTACAGCATTTAACATGTTAGGGGCTTGTAAGAATCAAACTATTTTAATGAACATGCAAAATCACAGTGTATGTGTGCACTGAGCAGCATATGGCTACAGTGCATGTGGAGACTGAATATAGGTCAGTATTGTGCATTGATGTAAATGGAATGTTTTTATTGCAGGCAGCGTGTATGTTTTGAGCAATTTCTCATTGTTACTTTGTCTTCTAAAATGCCTTTAGATGCATCTTTTTGATATTATGGATTTCTATGTTTGTAATGTAAAATGTGGCACGCAAAATCTATAGTTACATTAGCAAGAAGCTGCTAATTGTTACATCAATTGTTTGAAAAAAAAAAGTGTGTGTGTGAGGGTTTCTAGGTAAGTCTTATGCTGGTAGTACCATTCTGCGAACTAGTAATGGTTTTGCAAAACATAGAATATTTTTACTTGCTTCTACTAAAACTGAATACTTAATTTGCATTAAAAGTTTGTTTTGTAAAATGGGTTATGTTTGAATGTGCAATATGACCATGAACGGCTTCTTTTCTATTCTCAGAATAGCTGTAAAACCCTGTACAATGAGTAAGTCTTATCAGCTCTTAACCGTACAGTTAATTGAAAAAAATTGATTACTGAAATAATCCTCAACTATTTAAGTCATTGACTATTTGTTATCTGGACTATACACAAACTCCAAAAGAGATATTTTTGGAGCTGTGAAGTTTTATGACTCATCAAAATGACTAATGATTGATTTTTTTTTTTAATGTCAAATTCATTTTGTCAAGTGTACTTAATCAAGACTTGCTTCAGCGTCATAATTTTTTCTGAGTCTGTTTTCGTGTAAATCTCGTTCACAGGCCTTCTGCAATCTAAACAACTAATTGAGTAATAGAATGCGTTTACATGTGTTCCAGTATCCTGGTTTTCTTTGGTTTTGTGTCCATGTAAACACAGTATCCTGATTTTTTTTTTTTTTTTTGTATCATAGATAAGCAAGTCCGGGAAATGAGAAACTGACATACTCTTGTGGGGGATGTATTGATACCAGTGCCAAGCTAAATAAACTAATTCTACCTGGCCTTTTCAAAACATATTTTTGTATCACAAATGAAATACAGCACATAGGATGGTGTTAAATAGTTGGCTGGCTGACTGTTTGTGCCACTCGAACTGTCACCGAAGCTGTGACAGCGTTCTACAGTCTTATTAACTTATTGGACTATTTCTTGTCAGTTTGTTGATAGAAATATGCTAAAGACTTCGGCTGAGATGTGGCATACAGCTAAATAACCAGAGTATCTAGGATACCCATATATACAGGGATGTGTGTACTCTCGTTTCTCTGTGCGCACATAAACATCACATCCAGAATACTGTCATTATGTCAAAACAAATAAGCATCAGATGAATCAATCAGCAGAAATCATTGGTTTCATGCAGCCCTGTTTGAATTACAAAGTTTATTATTGCATTTTCTGATACAACTTTCTGTTATCGTTTGTGGTAGATTGCTTGAGTCATTGTGAGAGGAAAACTGCTCATAAATTCACAAAGACCCATAACTTGAATAGTTTCATTGTCGAAACTGTGCCAAGATGGAGAAAGAGCAGCTAGTTATTCTTTCCACGGTTGTTTGTTTGCAAAGGACTTTTATGACAAAGGAATGTGAACAAGGAAGCCTCATATTGTGCTCTCAGGACCTTGTTTTAATGGCTTGTTGCGTTATTTAGTCTGCCGTACTTCGTCCAAAATGTGTTTTTTCTTGAGATTCAAAGCACAGTTATTAACAACAAAATAAACATAAGATTGTTAGTTGCATTTCCATCTGTTTGTTTGGCTGCCTTTAGCATCATCTTATTACTGAGGACAGTGTTGTTGATTTTAGACAGGTCAATGTGTCATGAAACAGCCCTGGTACAACATATGTGCAGTGTCCAGACAGAAGCACAATGTAGAATGTGCTGACATGTAGGAAACGCGCCGTAGTGATCGCCGCTGGTGCTTTTGTGCTGGAGTAACGGGAGGGGGAGGAAAATATGGCCTGGTTTTGGAGGGAGGGGGGCGGAGCTCTGTATCACAACACCCCCCACCCCCCCCACCTCCCTCTTCCTTCACATTGACGATTAAGGTCATCAGTAGTACAAGTGTTTCAATAATAGCACCGCACTTCAAACAGCACTTTTGGCCCTTCCTCTGGCTCCACTAAACTTAAGATTAATGCTAGCTTTGTCTGTCATTATCTTTTGTTTGCGGCTTTGCTCCTGGGAAGATCGGTTTACATTTTCCTAAAACACACGGGATGCTGCTTTCAACTGCCTTTGTCATTGTCTCTGGATGACCTTTTCTGTCTAGTTTTAGGCAAAGCTTCTACAAGCCTTCAAAAAATGTCCTGTTACTTTTTATATTTGTGCTTTTTGATATGCACTTGTTTATTATCATTTTTCAGTTGTGTTCTATTGCATTTGTGACACCTACAGTGTTTTGCATTCTTGTGGGGAGTTAACCAAATGATTTCCTTTTGCATTGATCTACTGCATCAAGCTCCTGCTGTGTAGATGGCGTTGTGAACATTAGAGCTGAAATGATGTGTTGTTGTACAATGCGATGTTGAAATAGGAGTGAAAGCTCCTATTCTGAATACAACTTAAATAATAATAATAAATAAATAATAATGTAGGTCAGTTTGAATAAGGTTTATTGATGAAAATCAGAAAGTTTTGAAGATGGTGATTAAAATTGGCAGAAAACAATTATTTTAGTGAAGTACTATTCACTATTATGCAGCCCCAGAGAACCTATTCTTATTTCACAATCTAACAGAAATAAATCCCCACTTTATAATTAAGACAGTCATAAGATAATTTGTAATATGTAGAGGAATTAAAGCTACAAGTCCTGGCATTGCAGCACTTTAGAGTGATGTCCTTGATGCGGTGAGTGAGCCTTTGTTTTTCAGTGAAAAGTCAGGGCTTGTCCTTCTGTGCTCAATAGAAGCTGTTCCCACTTAAAGTTCCCAATAACATAAGATTCCTGGTCGGATTATTCGCTCTGCCCCTGTCTGCTGCACCACTTCCTGCCTCAGCCCCACCCCCTCCGCAGAACTAGACTGTAGATTGCTTTTTAAAGTCCGTCTGCTCCTCAGGCTGTCTCCTCCTCCCTATAGTCTCATTTATTCCAGCGTTTTGGTTGTTTTTTCAATTTAATTTCATTTTCCATCTATTCCTGTCTGCGTTGTAGTATTTAAATTCATTGGCTTTTTCTAGTTTTGTTGGACTGTTGAAATTGAAAACAGAGCTGTGTGCAGGGAGGGGAGGGGGAGAAGAAGAGTGCAAAGTCTATCTTTGTCTGCTATCTGAGTCATTATTTTCATTGTTCAACCAGCCTCTGCGGCCTGACTTCGGGGTGAAACTGCTCCCCCTATGGCCGCTGGTGCACGGTGCAGGAGCAGACATTTTCCTCTCATGTCTGCTCCCTTTGAAATGCCCATTCTGTGTGTCATAGTGGGAAAATGGAGCTCTGTGTTCTCAGATGGTGCAGGATACTGACAGTGGAGTGAATGAGCAGAGCCACAATCTCATGTTCAGTAATGAGTGTGAGCGATGACGCAGGAGACGAGCTGTTTGTTCACAACAGGCCGGTTTTTCAAGGTGTCTGCAGCTGTGCAAGGCCTTACGAGGTGCTGATACACTGACCCCTGCTGTCTGACACGGGAAATACTCTCAGGGACTACAGTAAATACACTTCAGACATTTGTAGGGCTGTTGTCATTTAGTTGTTTAGTCAGTTAATGAGTTGACCGATATTTTTAATAGTTATTGAGATTTAAAGGATTTATATGCTCAACAGCAGAAAGAATGCATGGAGTGAGTTAACTGGAGTGTTTGGAGTGACTGGACAGTTTAATCTGCCTTCATTCTGCTCTTTCACTGAAGAAGATATTGTTTATTGTAATCCTTTTTGTACAAGATTCTAATAATTTTGAGAGCTTTTTCCGGCACCACACTGCACCCCTTTTCATTTGATTTTATCAATGCATAGGTCATGGCTTTAGTCGACCAAGAATTTGTTTTATCAACTATTTATGTCCCTAGACATCTGTTATTGGTCAAATACTTGCTTTAGTTATGCTATATTTATCGATATCCATTACTTATTCATTTAAATTATAGTTAGACTATTGGCTTAATATTCAGCTTCTGAGACTTTTGAGTTTACCACGGTAAATGAAACGGCATTTCTTGAAAATCCACCCTTATGTGACCAGTTACAATGTATAATATTTGTGAATCAAGTGGAGTTTGGAGGAAAGCATGGATGCTGTATTAATAATATAGTCCTAATTATGTATATCACGATTTCTTTGGGCACAATTATATTCACAATAATTTGACTGGGTTCATTTGGTTCAAGATGTTTCACATTTTGCCAAGAAAAAGATTATTTAATCTAACACAGGAAGACTACTACATTAAAAGTCTTCTCAACAAAACAAACCTGATTTCCCCCGATTACTTACTTCTAACAGACGTTTTTGGTGTTGTAGATGGAAGCGGGCAGAGAGTCGCTACACGGTGGAGCGAGCGGCCATCATCAGTCACTGGAACTGGCTCCAGGCTCACATCTCCGACCTGGAATACCGCATCAGACAGCAAACAGACATCTACCGGCAAATACGGGCCAGCAAGGTATGGAATGTTTAGTAGTTCTCCCTTGGTATCAGTATTTTTAGTTTGATTTTCATTTGAATTTTGGGTCCTTTACTCTCTCAGGGCTCAGTGGAGTTGGGAGGTGTTGCTCCTAGTGTCACAGAAGTCAAATCAGAGCCTGTAAATAGTACGGTAAGCAACATAAACCATGAATTTCACAATAAAAGCTTCTTTAGGGCAGTTTGTGAAGTAGATTTTGATTAATTCTGTACAATATTAATTCTTTATAGAGCGATTGTCCTTTGTTCTGGTGAATGTCTCTGTTGTAAAACACTGACAGGAAGTGGTTTCTTTTATGTGTGCCTTCTGAAATAGTCCAGACAGGAACTTTGTTCTTTAGTGCTACTTTACCTTGATAGATGTTGGCGCTTCCTGTTTAGCTGATGTTTTGGTGGTAAATTACCTTTTATGACACTAGTAAATTTGGCTGGGTGATATTGACTGTTTTAATAATCTTGATAACAATAATCAGAGCACATTTTCCCACCCGATCTGAAATCAAATGTTCCTTTTAATTGTTTTAGTTGAGGTTGAAGTATCACACAAAATGAACTGGACACAGAGTAGACTATTCAATTTACCAAAGAATAAAATCACTTTGTAAAATTACATTTTTAATATTTTTACCTTCAAAACAAATATTCCAATATATTACTCCCCCTATAGTGGTTGTATTTAAATAGCAGCTCTCTAAACCTGTGGTCAAAAGGAGCAGAGCCGTGTGTTTTTGTGGCAGAGCCTTGTCTCTTCTCAAATCAAACTAAATAATTTAAGAGCACATGACCAGGCTGTTGGATGCGGTCCTTTATGCTGCCGCCTTAAAATATCTCCATTTGGCGGAACAGCCTGTGGTCACTGGGGGCTGATGGGAGGTGTAGTCTCTGAATCGTCTTATCTGTCGCTGCAGGACGTGGCTTCAGAGCGGCTGGAGCACACAGTCACCACCCACAGCACCAATGCAGAGCCTACGGGAGCCTGGAAAGGTCAAAATGGACAGCCCGTTAATGGCGTCCTCAGCAGGTAACGACTCAAGCAGATCTTGAGAACAGGGCGGGGTTTCTCTGTCTGTGGGAGGAGCCTGTGGTTTGTAAATGCAGTTCAGCGACATCATCTTGTATAATTTATTCCCTGTGGTGTCTGGTAATCTTAGAACAAGGGTAATTAAACGGGTTATTTTGCACAAGTTGCCACAGCAGATCATTTAGGGCATAGGTTTTTATACTGGACTCCCTGCCTCACAAAATCCTCCTTTCTGCCGTGTTGGTGTTTTTAATAATATATTAAACATTTACTTTGAGCACCTAACGAACTTGATGGCAAATTCCCTGTAAAAATCTGTTTTATAGTACCTAACATGGTAAACTATATATTTGCTGTACTATTAAGTGAAATTCAATCCCCTGTTGTTGTGTGGTGGTCCCAGGATGGCAGAGTGTACGGAGCCTCGGCCCCTGCAGCCCCTTGACAGCTCATGTGTGGCTGCTCGGACGCGGCCCCTCGTCAGCTGTCGTCGACGGCGCCTCATTCAGCCCAACTCTGTGCCCAACCTCAACGGCAAGGTGAGCCTCATGCACTATACTCATTTGTGATCCAATGTAGAGGGATTAATAAAGTCCTTATTTGTATTTGTGTGGAAATACGGCTTTCCCTCTGTTACAGTAATACACAATGTTTACACAGACTGCTCTGCTATGTAATCTCCACTATACTTGCATATGGCAGACTTCATTTGTATAAAAGTTGGGCAGCATCATTTAAAGTTCTGCAACAAAGAGTGGTTATTGTACCTTGTGACATCTCACAAGTTTTTGTTGGAAAAAGTTGTTCATGGCTCTTCCCTCAGTAGCTCAGTGTAAGTCTGGTATTTAGTGCTTGTGATTAGATCTTCCTCTGTTGTATGTGCAAGTCATCTGACCTATTAACTCAGCCAAGTTTTTCAAGTTCCCTGCAGGCCGTAGACATGCTGATGTTAAATGAAGTGTCATTTGTACCACAGTCTTAATGGCTTTAAATGCATGTCAGAGCTTAGTGACGTGTGCCTCTGCGGTGGAGGATGTGCAGTGTCTTTGATCTCTCTTGTGCTTTGTTGCATTTGCACCTGTTCAGATATTTCTTGACTCAAGATACTTCTGTCATTTTTAAAGTAGTTATTTTTCTTATTATTATCAAATAAATGTACAGATTTGTTTTTAAGTGGCTGTGATTCTGATTGGTTTCTAATATTGTGGTCTTCTGAAATTTAGTTTTTAAATGATTTATGAACCCATTTGAATGCTGCTCTTTTGTAATGTGTGCCTCTCACTGGTCCTCTAAACTACAGTCTAACTCGGCATTGTTTTCTCAGGCTCCCAGAAGCTGTGTCCAGTGTAGCTGCAGAGTAAACCCGAGCTGTGTGATGTGTGGTGGCTGGCCCACCCCCAGAGAAGACCCCCAGTTTGAACTGCCCACCCTTGAGCGCCTGTCAAGGCTGGATCTTGGCATCCACCCCATTCTGTCCTTCCCTGACGGTCAGTGCTGTCACTGTTTAAAGGAACAGTTTACTCAGACATTTCCTATTTTACATTTTGAAGGAAGACAACAAGGAGTGGCAGCATTCTTCCCGGGAAGTTTTCTAGAGTAGATTTACTGAACCACTCACTGGTGTCACATTTACAGCAGTGACCCTCACACACCGGCCTTAGTTCTGGTCATATACATAGGCCCTATAGTGATGCCATGTGTTGTGTCTTAACACTCCTCTTTGTCCTCTTCTTCCTCCTCCTCCTCTTCTTCCTCTTCCTTCTCTCTCTGTAGACGTGAGTGTCAGTCTGCGCCTGCAGCAGGTGATGAAGAGCCAGTGGCACATGAAGTCACTGGAGAGACGTAAACCTCTGAAGAAACTCTCCCTCAAACACAAGTTATCCTCCTCCAAAGAGAAGCACAAGTTTACCAACTCACTTATGGCAGTCAGTAAGTACTCTGCTCCTGATGGTTGTATGCAAAGGAGACTTTAGTCTGCTATAATGTGTATGTCTGAGCCATAGGAGGCTCTAACATGGGCTGTATTGTTCCAGGGCTGGGTCACTATAAGAGTCGTGAAAAGCAGAGGTCTCTGGACGGTGGTGGCAGCAGTGCTGTGCTGAACTCGTCTAGACTGGACAGTCAGTGTAAGAGCGAGCGGCTGCAGACGTCCACTCCCCTCGGACCCTACGACAAGAGCTTCAGTCGTAAGAGATTACGAGAGCACTCTCTGGACCGCTCCGACAGTGAGTTATCAGGCATCCCAGGAATGCTCAGAGAGCAAATATTCTAATGATTCAGTTAAAATTCTATAGTCAGACCACTTACTTACATTATATGGGTCTAAGGGTCACATAGGTTTTTATGGTAACTACTATTTAACTGTTTCTTGTAGCATCTCCCAAGTTGTTCCTGGACTCGAGCAGCCCCTGCCCCACCCTGACCCACATGCACTCGGCCCTCCACAGCCCCCTCACCAGACAGCTGTCCACGTCCTCCGAAAACTCCACACCGCTGGGCCCCGGCGCACAGAGCATCATAACCACACCTGTAAGCACTCTCACTACTTTAGACAAATATACACATTTTTAAGACTATTACCATATTAATGGTGCTAATATCAATTGAAAGAGACTGAGCTGTTTGGGAAGAAAAAATGCTTCATGCATTTTGTCTGAGAAATCACTACTGTCTGGGCTCCATCTAGTGGTGAAAAGTTGATACAACAGGCTCTTCTCTGGCTGTATTTTTCCTCATCCACTCGGCCCTGTTCATGTTTTAAAGCAGAAAATGGCTTCCTTCAGTTCCCTTGGGACAGTGACAGTCTTCATGCATTTTCGCTTGTGTCCCTTTGCACTTTCTCAGTGTCTTTGCAATGTAAGCTGATCTATGCTTAATTATTCCTCAGCAGCAACCAATCAAGAGGAGGAGAGGTGAGAGCTCTTTCGACATCAACAACATCGTGATCCCCATGTCTGTGGCAGCCACCACCCGAGTGGAGAAGCTGCAGTACAAAGAGATCCTCACACCCAGGTAAATATTTAGACTGGATCCACCGCACTCTCTCCCTCCTTCACACTCTTCCCCCCTCTTCCTGCCCCTCTTTCACTCTCTCGGTCTCTCTCTCTCCCTCCCTTTTTCACTGTTTTTTTTTTTTTCACACTCTTTACTTCCTTTCACTTTCTGCTCCCCTCCCCCTCTCCCTCTTTCTCTCACTCTTTCACTCTGTCCTCCCCACTCTCTCTCTCTCTCACTCACTCTCACTCACTCTTTCTGGGACATGTTGGCTCTGGGTTTGCCCTGAGTCACACTACATTCAGACACACCCAGTATAGCTCAAGTAAAGCCCAGGTCATGGTGTTTTTCCAGTGCCACTTGTCCAAAGTGATTAGTTTACGATCCATGTAAACTTGTTCTGACTTTCACAACCCACATGCAGCTGTTCCTGTGCTCAGAGCTGTTTGTTTTTGTTTCATAGTTGGCGAATGGTGGATATTTTCTCCCAGAAAATAACTGAAGAGGAGGATCAACGGGAGGCAAGTATCGTTTTTTTTTTTCCTTTGTTTTTGTTTTGTTTTTTTAGATTCATATTTTAAGAGCAGGCTTGTAGAGATTAGTTGTAGGTTAGCTTATTAGGAGTGCATTTCTCATTGGTGTATGTGATGTCTGTAGGTGGAGGACCTGTCAGACGCAGCCTTCGTGCAGCTCCACCAGCCGTATGAGGACCAGGAGAGGTCCCGCTGGTCCTGGATGGCTCTGGCTCCAGCCAAACGACGAGGCAGCAGGTCAGTGTAAGAAACATATAAGTACTCTTGAAATGATGTTGTTGTGTTTTTGAAATGGTTAAATATGAGATAAAAAATTTTCTTTGTTTATTGTAATCCTATACTCTGACATTATATTCTCATAAATAAGAGGTATTTATGAAAATATAATTTTAAAGTACATGATGGTCTATAGACAGTGTTTGAAGTGATACCTCAACAGTACTGTATTAATCCTGACCTTTGTCTATGCCCAGGTCATATAAATCTATAGATGGTCGGACCACACCACTGCTGTGTGGAACCAACCCTCCCACGCCTCAGCCCGCCTCCCCAGACCCCGGACACTGCCCCCTGCTGCACGACTACAGCCACGTGCCATCGCCTCTGAGCCCACCCAGCCCAGACACCACCTCCAACCCCCACACGCCCTGCTCCCGAGACTCTCACCGCCTACTCTCCAGTGAAGACACACGCTGTTCCACACCAGACTTCTCCTTTGAAGAACGAGTATGTACCAGGCTGTCTATCTGATTTAAAATGAGGCAGTTTGTTCAGCAGAGGTTAAAGTAGAGGTATCTACTTAAAATAATACAGAAATACATGCTAAGGGAATGTCAGGTTTGAATAGGACTGATTGTGCATATAGAACCTTATCAGTCTGCTGCACACAGTAGAGTCTGATTTTCCCTGAAACGTCCTATAAAGAGCAAGTCTCATCCTGTCCATGATGGTGATGGACAGGATGAGATTACAGTATGTCATTATTTGAGTTGAAGTTTTAATTTTCCATTGGACATTTTCATAGGAGAGATGATAAATACATGGTTAGAAGGATGAAGGGGCAGAAGCTTGGGCATACTTGGAGCGTGAAAAATATATGTGGTAAAAAATGTGTAGTGATACCACAAATGCATGAATAAAGGAAGTGTTGTGAAGATCAACAACCATTTTCTGCGTTCCCCATCTTTAACTTGTAGTGCAGTTGTTCTGCTGTGGTGATACTTCGCTTGGACAAAGTCATAATCAGTCTGAATGTATATAAACTGTTCCATTTCCCTCCAGACAGTGGCGCCGTGGGAGCGCCGGAGCTTCCCTTTGTCTGAAGACCCTGCCCCGGAGCCCGAGGCCGACCCCGACATCAGGCCCAGGATGAGGAGCATCTCAGGTTGCCGAGCAACAGCCTTTGGGAGGCTGGATTCAGACGACATGGACCTGCCCTGTGATGAAGACACCCCCAAACACAGGACATCCCACCGATAAATGACTGACCGGCGCCCCCTGCAGCTCCTCTCTGGCATTAACAAGCAGAACCTCAAAGCAAAAGAAAATATTAATGGGTTCCTGTTGTTTGATATTCAAACATCAGTCTAATACTTTTCACAGTTTTTAGTGAATATTATGGAGATAGAAGCCTTTCCCTACACTTGTTTTTGTCACAAGAAAAAAAGGATAAATGTAAAAAAAAAAAGTATAAAAACAACACGTTACAAAAAATGATTTCTGTAGTAGGCTAAACAATGTACATGGGGGCTTAGTGGTGTTCATATGTCGCGTGTACACTTGTAGCGCACTATGTAGCGGACTCCTCAAAATATGGCCAAAGGGTGTTTTCTATTGACTAGTTTGCTTGTAATTCCCATGTACATTTTTAGTGGAGTGACAAATAACAAAACAAGAAAAATGCTCCCCCTCTCCTCCTCCTCCTGTTTGCCCCTCATCCAGACCCACAGGTACATGAGACGTGGTCCCCTTGGTCATAGTCACCACAGCACTTCTGCAACTGCCAAGTCTAATTTTGTTGGTTTGCTTTCTTTGTTTTTCATTCCTGGAGTTTTTTTGTGTATGTTCTGTCTGTTCCAGCTCAACACATTTTCTTTGTGTTTTAAATAGTAAAAGTAAAAAAAATCATTCCTTATCTTTGGAAATCGTCTGTCCGTCTTTCCCCCTGCCGTGTGTCTGTTTTTTGAGTTCAAAACATGGGGTGATGGCGAGACGACTGGGATGTCTTTAAGAGCACTTGCCCAACAGAAAGCAATGCTGCATGCTCTGAACATGCTACTCGAATGCTAGTTTTATTACAGCACTACTTACTAAGAAACAATCAATCACAGTGGGAATGATTATACCATCAACTTCACTCCCGTATCCTTTGCATTTCTGTAGTAAATTGTGGCAAAATAAAAAATGACATAAAGCCCTTGTTCATTTTACTGGCTCGGCTTGACAAGAATAATTGTGTTTGTCTTGCAAATATTAATTATCCAAACATAGCGGCACCCACTCAACTAAAGCCAACCCCAACTCAGGTTTTTCAATTTAAGGGAATCTACTTTCTGGTGTTAATAGTTTGAACATATGATCTGAATCTTCTAGGCTACTTTTGCTTTTGGTGAAATTTTGTTTTTGCCACCCCACACTCATAACCACACAATTGCCCCTCCTAAGTAACTAATTGCTATGCAAAAAATATATGGTTGTTTTTCTTTTATGCCACAGTCATTCAATCACTGTTTTTTTCTTTTGTAGTTAAGCAAGATGTCAATGTACCTGTTCGATTGTTGCAGCAGTTAACCTAATCAAAAGCAGAATTGTTTTTTTGTAAATAGTACCATTAAAACATTTATGTTTAACTTGGCATCGTTGTTCTGGCCTCCTGTTTTGTTTATAACAAGCGCATCAATGTCTAGAGACGTAAGAAATGTAAGCATAATGGATGAATGAAAGTTTCGATTTAATTGTTGCAAATCAGAGAACCTGCAACTCTATATTCTTATCCATCACTATAAATTAGTAATTTTAAGAATTTTAATATTACATTTCTAAATTGATTCAGGACCACATTGGCAATCAACATCTCTGCTATTATATAACACTTCATAAGATCTGGGTGTGAATTTAGTTGTGAAAATATATTTTTAGTAAATAAAACTAACAGCTGTTGACTTCATAGCATTTATTTTCAAATACACATATTACAGCAACAAGAATCATAAACCAGTTATTGATAAAATGCACAATAACGAACAATCACATTGCCACAACTGTACAGCATCAGAAATAATCAAAAAGGTGATGAGAATTTGTTACTACAAAAACTGCCTCTCCATTAGCTCCGGTACAAACCATAACGGAGAGGACTAAGCACAAGCTCTGGCACGTTTCTTCTTTACTGCAGATGCGCGCCTCAAGGGGGCGCCATTCCACCTCCCTCTGAGCACCCAATCTCTTCTTACACACTAAAATTAACGTGGTCTAAAAACCGAGATTTATTTAGCATGCAGTTAATGTTGCAAGAACACCTTAAAAGTCCTACTGCCTGTGAACCTAACATTTTGGCAATGAGATTTTGCATTATGTGTTATTAGGGTGACCACCTGTCCCTCTTTTGGCTGTTCTACACAGCCATTCTGGTTGTCCTACACAGCCAGCCTCTGTCCCTTATCTCAGTTATTTAGAGAATGACCCACTTTTTATTGATGCCACATGAATTATAAAAAAGTGAGATAATATTTTTTGTTGTTGTTTTTTTTTTTAAATTATTATAAATTTTTATGTTTCCTGTTTGCACCTAGTATTTTTTATCCTTTAATAAAGAATCATATGTTGTTATACCCAACCACATTCAACATTTTCCCTCTCTTTTCAATATGAGGTGGTCACCCTATGTGTTGTAACAGGGAGCAATGCTAAGGACTTCTTTTATGACCACTTTTGACTGACGAATTGGCCCATACGCACGCACAGACACACGCTTAAACCTACCAGTATATCCTTGCGGTTCAGTTCATATAAAGAGGATATACATTACATAGAGACCACTTTGTGAAAGGGAGGCAACAAGCAGTTTTTCTCTTACATGAGGAGCATGCAAGATCTTTAGTGAGACTGACCACTAGGGGGAGTAATGATCGACGATAGGGAGATAGTATTTGAAGTGTTAAGGGTAATTCTATTATATCCAGCCAGTTGCTTTCATTTTTAGTGAGTTAAATAATATTAAGTACCATTTTCACTGTACAGTTTCAGACTTGCAGTGCTCCCCAAATCCCTCTTTGCACCATAATGGCCCAGTCAACCTTTCATACATTACATTTACCCATCTAAAAACCATTCATTTCTTCCAAGATTACATTTTAAAATACTAGGTTAATTAATAGTTATGAATGCCTATACTTAGTGCACGTAACCTCCTCTTCCTCGGAATACTGTAAAATTTGGCTGTTACATTTTCAGAAGCCTACAGGTTAATGATCAATGCTTTCGCCTCCTATATTACAAATAGAGCAGAAACAAAAAATGAACACTGACAGTAGCAGGCACGATACAAATGTTTTCTTCATATCAAATACATGTCATATATCCACAGAGTACAATTATAAAACTGTGCCCAACACAAGCCTACACTCTAGCTGTTCTGTTTTTTTCTCCCATTTCTTTCCAATCAGGACTAAACAAAGCAAAATAAAGATTCGCAGTGAGGTCCGAAAGCGTATTTTTTCTGCCTATAAGAACATGTTGCTACTACTTTCCATCATCTCTGTACCATGTAACTGCCCATTCTGCATTAATACAGACTTTACCCCTTAATAATGATATGCACCTTGTCTTTTTCTTGTCAAAAACATGACTGTCTAAATAAATTGAAATAAATAGAGGGACTTGCACACTAACAACTTGACTCCTATGGGGTTGACTGTCAATGGTACAGGGAGACAAGCCTTAAATGGTCATCGGAATTAGATCTGAGGAGCTCGCATATTTTAAAGGGACACTTACAAAAGGTGGGCTACCAAGTAAATACCTTAGAAATAAAAACTTGGCCTAATAATACTGCCTCATGAACAGTTAGTTTACAGTGGTAGGTTGAGCTAAAATGTTAAAAAATCAAATAATAAATTAAAAAGTCCAGTGGAAATTAACCAGGAAGGCATCACAACTCGACTACGTTGTGATTGTGGTGTTGTGAAGGGAGAAATAGGAGGAAAAGGGAAAGAGAGAGAGAGAGAGAAAAAGGGGGATGGAGGGGGGCGGGGTGTCTTTGTGGACAGTTATGTGCATTCACAAGCCCTGTTTGGCCAGCGAAGCGGACACCTGGTCGGCCAGCGTGGACAGCTGTGGGGAGTCGGCCATGTTGAGACTGCCGGAGGACGACATGGTGCTGAGCTGCTGCGGCGACTCCTCTAGAGAAATGATCTCTGCGCCGTGGTCAGTGCGCGCCTTGGCCGTCTCACGGAAGGTCAGTTTGTGGCTCTCAATCTGCAAATATGAATAATTTAGCATCAGTTAGTGCTAAAAATCTATGTGGATGTGTGGATGTAATAAATCTGCATGGGCTTGTAATGTTGGTAACCTTGGTTTTCAGCTTCCTGTTATGTGCAGCCTTTTATGGACTTTTACCATTCAAAAGATATAGTATTTTGTTTTAAATTGTTATCGCTTATGTCAGTCATCATTTTCCATTATTCTGAAACACATGGGTGGCTATTTTTTTTATTTTTATATAAAAGGTTTTCTAAAGCACTTCACAAATACTGATTTGATACTTACTTTGTATGTATTTAGTTATAATGTGTTAATTAAACCCAATTATTTATAACATATTGATAATTGTTCATTTTGTTACAGGGTACTGGTGGTGTTCTCTGTTGTGTGGTGTGCTCCCTCTAGAGGACAGACACTATCATTACTACAGAGGTGTGTCCAGACCATGCACCATAAATGTATACAGCAGGTGCACCATTTTGTTTACACTACACTCTATACTGTCAATATGGCTGCCACGGTCAACATGTATTGGGTTGAAAAGCCTAAGTAACATAAGAATAGCGCCTAATCCAATGCAACAGTACAGGATTGTATTAAAATTATAACTGAATGAACCTTCAATGTAGCCGTAGATACTACTTTACATCAGGTCTATTCCAGTGTACTTGTACTTACAGGAGTCCTCAATCTTTATGAGTGGGTTGGTGAGCACAGGTGTGGTTGGGACGGGGGACACACGTCTGGGGGGTGAGAGGGGGGGGTGAGCCCGGGGAGGGCAGGGAGGGGCTGTCCGAAACGCTGCCCTCTCTCTGCTCTGGCGCTGCTCATGGTCAGGGGGGCAACGGAAACACATGAGATGGCATCAACAGAAAAAACACAACAAGAACACAATAATGATAATAATGAATAAAAATGAAAACTAAGGTCGTAACAGAGACTGCACAGTACAAAAAAATGACTCCTCTCATTTCACAGCAAATTACAATTTTTTTTTCCTTTTCAGTAAAATGTTATATAATAATAATAATAATAACAATGCACTCTTCATTCCATAGAATCTCAGAGTGCTACAATAAAACAGGAAATACTGTGACACTGTCAAAATTGTGGAAAATATTATCTTAAAGTGATAGCATGTAACTTTCTGGGGATGGTCTGCATGATTCCAAGGAAATAGAAAGTTAAAACCATACTTGGGAACATTGTCCGTGGAGATAGATACGTTTTATGTCATACTGTGGCTGTCATACACAAATTTTAATTTCAAACTCATTAACAAATTGTCAAAGTTATCTACTAATTATAATAAATTTCAAGTTGAATTATTTTGATTTTTTTTTCCTCATACTGTGCAGCTCTACATCAACAGAAAGCATACAATGAACTGAAATAATAATAATAAAATGGATGATGATCAAAATGAGAAAAGGGATAAATTAAACAAATCATAAAGCAAAATGAACTGAGTTTGGTTCTATGCTGTACTATGAGGTACTCTTCTATTCTTTGTTGGTTTAGTGCACATTCTAGTCTCATAGTAGTTGTACAGTGAAATGTTATGCTTCTTGTTTATGCTGTTTTGGGCTTGTACTTGCATTCCTGTCAGAGGATTGTTACAATGCTACATACAAAATAAGCAAGGACATGCCTAAAATAGCTTGTTAGCCTGTAGCCTACTGTATCAAACCACATACGTAACTATAAGCTGCCGGTGCAAGAAAAATGCCTCTAAACCTCAAATTATAAAGAAGAGAACACATGACATTGTAATTTGCAAGAAACATCTATGAAATATTACCACAGATTAGTCAAGCAGAGAGTAAGAAGATACCAAAATATATCATACAAACTATTATTTTTTAAATGTTAAACTCTCTGTATCTGATTTTAAGATCTGAGAACGTGTTATAGAATGTTCACACTTAGTCTCTCACTCATATGCAAAACCATGATAGACCCTGATAGCTGACTGGACAAAAAAACGCTCTTTAAAGGGCCCATATTACACTATTTTCTGTTTTTTGTTATAATGTTGTTTCCTCATCAAACATACCTGGAGTTGTGTTTTGTTGGTTTGTTTAACACATAAATCCTGCATATTTAGTTCTTTAGTTCTTCTCTCAAACAGACAAAACTGTGTTCCACCTTGTGATGTTATGTGGTAAAACAGGAATTGCTCCACTGTATTTTTAAACCGCATACGCCTTCACTAGAATCATCAGGATAATTTCAGGAATTGCCGATCTCTACTGAACTAAAGCTAAAACTTTTAAACTACCGCTTTGTGATATCACAAGGTGGAACAGAGGATTTGATGTTTTATAGACAGACTAATAATTAAGTCTTACTCAAACATGTGTGAATGAAGCAAAACACAACTCCAGGTATGTTTTTGATGAGGTAACTCCATTATAAGTTGTCTTTAAGCACACAAGAGTCAATTTTGCGTAATATAGGACCTTTAAAATGCATAGGTAAAATGCCTCAGTCATATTTAATCTGCTTTTCCATGTGATTTCCAATTTCCACACACTAGAAAAAAGGTGCAGGCCGTTTAATCTTAAATACCAGCTTACACTAAATCTACAATTACGGCTGTGATAAAGGTGTTGATTACAGTAAAGAGTTACTGCTTCCTGTTTGCATATGTGTCAGCCATTTCTGTTGAAAGTGTGAAACTAAGAGCTGACATTATTTCAACCACAAACACAGAACAAGCCCTACCCTACTACAGTCTTTCCACTACTGCTGCTGCATTCAAGTTATTTAAGACATCTCCTGCGATCAAAGACAAAGGCTGAAGAGACTTTCCATGGCAACAGTGAGCCAGGATAGCTGCATATTACTCATAAAGGAACTGCCTACAGCATGGAGTTTGATCCTGGTTTGAAGTCTTTACCTTTCTCTGTCCGCCTCCTGGGGTGTGACCAATGTTATCCAGAGATCCGACCTTAGACTGGACTTTGAACTCCAACTTCTCGTTCTTGATTTCAACATTTCCACCACCTCCGCAAATAAAAAGAACGCAACATGTTACAATGCTAAAAACAGTGATTTAGTGTCTCAGAGAAATTGTGAATTGAATATAAAGGTGTACTAAGGAACCTTTACAAGTGAAGAGTCTGCCACCTGCTTTGGCTGGAATGTTCCACAGTGCGCTATTAAACTTATCTCCTTGGAAACAAGTGAGCGTACCAGGCCAAGTTACTGGTCAGCTTTGTAGAAAGTTCACTTACAGTAAGAAATTTTCCTTCACAATGAAAGCTTTTGTTATTGAATACATGCTATATATGTTTAATGCCAAACAGTGGAATATTCCTGGCAAAGTAACAGCATCTCCAAGGAGAGGCCCAGATACCCCCACCGGGAAAGTGCACCTTTCAGTATTTTAGTTTGTATAATAACTGCATTGTTATTTAAGATTAACTTGTAGACTGTAAAAGTTAAAGCCATTTCTACAAAGCTCAAATTGACTGAAACACTGTAACAGCAATAATAACTAAATAATAATTATGCTAATAACAAAAGTAACTGTAATGACTTTTAAGCAATAACATTATGTAGTGTAGAATGTATTTACTCTTTCGGGGACCAGCAGTTTAGTATAAAGAAGCATACCTGGTTTATGGCGAATGTTGTCTTTTGAGCCACACTTGGCCTGGACGTTGCTCAAATCGATCTTTTTGTGCACAATTTGAACCTGAAGACAAAAACAATAGCAAAGAAATATTAAAGTTTGTACAATCCTTTTCAATTGTCAAAACAAATACAGGTAATGTTAAGGTTTTAGAGGCTACTGCTACGACAGAGATTTATATTAAACAATCTATTTGACAGAGTTAGGCTTAAAATGGAGAAATGTTCATTTATTTATGTTTTGGGTAAGTAGTACATTTAGTTTTCATCGACTACAGTTGTTCATGCAGTGCTCATGTTGACAGCAGATGTAACACACAGCACAGTGCCAGTCTCAGCACAAGTCTCTGTCATGGCCGCCTGTCTCTGAACAATGTTCTCAGTCTCTTTGGGCTGATGTCATCCTCTAACAGCCCTGCTCTGATGGGGCGCACACTGGGTCTTTGTTTGGCTCTACAGGCGACTTCTGTGTGAATTTGGGGCGCTTTATGAATCAAATACTGCTGTCATCTTATGTTCTTCTGATCTATGGATATTTAAAAAGTTAAAAGTTTAAAAGTGGACATACAGGACTCATGCATGGAGACAGTGGACAGGGTTTGTTGGTAAAACTTCAGATTGAGGACAGTAGAAGTGATAGGGAAAGGTCCATTTGGCCATGAGCATTACATAATAGTTAGTAGGCCTGTCACTGTAATTACTGTATCGACTTATTGTTGTATAAACGACAGATGCAACAATGTTTTGGGGTCAGAATTTATTGTGGGTAGTTTCTCTTTGTTCTAAGGTTAAGTTTAAGGTACACTTAACACTGGGGTAACCTGTCGGGAGCAGTGGTTGCCAAAGTGAAGCACAAAATTGTGAGCAAAGCTTGGTCAGGATTGCCTTAGCTGAAGAATTTTACCAATGGTGCATGTTTTGGGTTAGTGTGGAAATTTGGTTATTTTTCTGTACTGCAAGTAGAATTAAGCTGAAGAAGGTTGAATAAATAACTTCTGGTACTCATTATAGATACAAATGAACTACTAAAGTGTTTCAATCTGCTTTTTTGCAGCTTTTTTACAATTGCATTTATTTTTTGGGATAGTCCTGCTTCATGGTTGTTGTGTCAGTGGGATAAATTAGTTAGTCATTATCAAAGTTTTCTTTGGCAATATATCACACTTCAAATGTTGTTCTTGTGACAGGCCTAACGGTTAGTCAGACTTAGAGACAGAGAGGGAGATGCAATCAGGTGTCACTAGTTTAGTTCTGCTCTAACAAAGAAGATGCCCATGGCTCATTCAGGTGCCATGACACTGTTAGGAGGAGTGTTAACAGTGCAGAGGTCAGGGGTCAAGGGTCAGGAATGACAGATAGGTTGCGTGCACCCTGCTCCTCTGAAGGTGCATTCGAGAGCAGCCCCTTTCTACTCACATTGCCTCCACCTGGAGTGTGTTTTATATTATCTTTGGAGCCACATCGCGACCCCACATTGGCTAACTCCAACTTCTTATCAAAAATTTGAACCTGGAAAGTCGATAATATGTGGGAAAAACAGGTTATCGTTGAGAGAGAGAAACCGCAGTGAGTGAAGACCAGAGCCACGGAGGAATGAGTGAGGTGAGAGAGGTGAGTGTGAGTAAAGGGCTTATTAGGACAAAGACGAAACGTTTACAGTGTGTCAGAGGGTTGTGAGTGTACAGCTACTTTAATACAACAGGACTCTGTTATACTGCGTAATATACTGTAGACATGGACTAGTATTTAAACTAGACCCAGTCCAGACCCAGTCCAGACCCAGTCCAGACCACTGCCTGGCCCTGCTGCTTCTGATGATCATAACGGCAGAGATACTCAAAACCGTGTTGAGTTTATCCCTTGAGTTACTCACTTGGCCGCCGCCAGGAACATGTGTGATATTGTCTTTGGAGCCGCACTTAGACTGGACATTACTAAAGTCCAACTTCTGTTCAAGAATTTTAACCTGAAAAAGTGCACAAGTAAGGGGAAGAGACCATTACCTCTGAGTAAATGTGTGTACGGAATGTGATGAGAGAAAGCCCTTTGTGAAATAGTACATAAAAACATCAAACAATAAATAGAGATTTTTCAAAAGGACGTCCTCAGATGTTCATCTATTACACAGATCAAAATACATTTTTATTTTTTTTTACAAAAACAAAAGATTATTCTGGATCCTCACCTTGCCTCCTCCAGGGGTGTGCTTCAGGTTGTCTTTAGAGCCACAGCGAGACTGGACATTGGAGAAGTCAATCTTCTTGTCAAGGATCTGAACCTGAGAACAAGTTACCAAAGACAAATGATTATCAAAACAATTTAATGCCAATCAAAAAGGAGAGAATATAACCCCAGAGAGAAAAAGGACTAAAGGCTCTTTTTCGTTGAGCTTTATCTCATAGAAACAAAGAATCATTTTAGTACATGATATTCAAGACATGAAGTAGCACAGGTGCAAAGCAACAAAAGAATGTTTTAAATGAAAGCTGTTTTAGGCTAATGAGTCATAAGGGCTGAATCTGAAATTTTATGCACTTGTTAATAGTTTGGTCTGCAGTCATGTGACTTAATAATTTGACTTGACTGAAGTGGAAAATCTGGAGTATGTAATTTCACCCGTTCATCTGATTGGCTCATTTAGCTGATCACTTTATTTTTAGCTTATTGCTGACACCAATCAACTGCAATTCCCTTTATGAATTGTCTTTATGTTACTAAAAGAGTTTCATGATCATAACTGCAGAGATACTCAAGAAATCCATGTTGAGTCTATCCCTCAGTTACTCACATTGCCGCCACCGGGGACATGTTTTATATTGCTTTTGGAGCCGCACTTAGACTGGACAGTACTATAGTCCACCTTCTGATCAAGGATTTGTATCTGAAAAATCAAAAGGTCACAGTTGAGATTCGACTAAAAGTAATAGGTGCACAGGAGTTTGTGTAACCTGTAAAAAAACAATAATTCCAACAAATGTGAAACAAGCCACAAAGATCATGAGTACAAGCACAAACAAAAGAGAATGAGCCTGAACAAGACAGACAATAAAGTACGAGGACAGTTATGGTTACCCTGCCACCTCCAGGCTGGTGCTTAATGTTTTCTGTGGAGCCGATCTTGGAGCGTACGTTCTTGAGGTCCGGCAGAGGCGCAGCAGCACCAGTGGCAGCCACCATAGGACCAGGGCGCGTCTTCAGGGACCCTGGAGATTTGGGTGTCGAACGCACCACCGCCACCTTTTTCACTTTGTTGGCCTCAGCCACAGATTTGGACTGTGCCTGGCTTGCAGGAGACTTGGGGGTGCCAGGGCTGCTCTGTCCACTCTTGTGATCTTAGACAAAAACAAACAGGTCCTAATATATGAAACATTTATTTGGAGGTTATGGAGAATTAAGAAAAGTTAGAAAAACAACCAGACTAGTGACTACTAAAAGCGGCCCAAGTTTGATCCAGGCTCGGCCTGATCAGACTGTGGCGTGTGCCATGCCAAACTGACAGTGCGCTCTGTGCGTCTTTTTACCTTTGTCATTTTTGGCAGAGGGTGGTTTCTTGGCATTAACTGTATCATAAAAATATGACAGATCATAAGCAAACTTGATCCTCAGTCAAATCATATATATATAGTATTATTATAGAATATTTTGGCTTATAAGGCTTATGTTAATATGGGAAGTTATAGTAATATACCTGGTTGAGCAGTTCTGGCTGCAGTTTTTGCTGCTGGGGTCTTCACACTCTAAAAACACAAATATGGGTTTGTTTTCTTATATTTTTTGTGTGCAAAGTAAGTTAAACATTTGTCATTTGCATGAACACAGATGAGAGAATTCTCTACATGTTTGACCTTGTCATTTCCACTAAAGGTCAGATTAACACAAAAACAAAACCCAGTCCAATCCATACTCACTCTGGTCTGCGCTCGCTCGGAGCTGTTGGTTTTGACTGGGATGGAGCTGTGCCCATTTCGTGGAGACTGTAATTTGCTCTTTGAGTTTAGTGATGGTCGTTTAAGGGGAGAGGGAGGCGTTTGGATGGAGGGGTGTGTCTTTCTCACAAACAAATGAAAATGAAAAAATGAATACAGAAAATACCAAATACATAAATAAAAAACAAATTAAGATGACACACAAATGAAATAATAAAACTAAAAGCAAAAACAAAACTGAATGACATTTATGTGGTCAGCTGCTTACCTTGTCTACAGGGCCGTCCGATTTGGCTTGAGCTATGGAAACAAGAAGAAACCATTGTAATACTCAGTCAGTGGTAGCCAGCCAAGCTCAAAACTCAATATTAGTTAAGGATGGCAAATAATTGAAACAAGTGATGCAGGATTGGCCATGCTCTGGTACATTCAAATGTGTTCAGCTGGGCTGCATAACCTGTGAAGTGAGCTAAAGAAATAAAAAACTAGTGGGGAGGAGGGACAACAAGCGTTTCTTCTCTGAGTTAAAATCCGTTGTGAAAAATGAAAAACTGGAAGAGGTGTTGCATAAAAAGCTGCTTCGTCAAAATCAAACAGGTGTCAAAACTGAACAGCGCTAAAAGTTCATAACCAGGTATGTTATGGGGAGACAGACCTGTGCACACTGCCACTGGAACCATTGACTTTCTAGCTGGAGAGGTGTGTCTTGCCTCAGTGTTGTCCAAAACCATCATCTCTGAATCATTAGAAAGGTCAGATTTTGAATACCCATCAATGGAGTTATTTTCCTCCACATTGTCAAGTAGCGTTGGTGGAGAATCGCTTTGGGCTTCATGTAATTGTGTTGAACCATCCCCTATTTGTCCAGAACAATAGCTAGTATCTGACAGGCTTTGAGTGTGTTGTCCATAAACGGCATCTTCTGATTCGTTCATTTCAATGTTTTCACTGCTTTGCCCTTGGTCAATAACGGTAAGGTCTTCCAACGCTGCACTGCGGACCAGAGATGCATCCAAGCTAATCCCATCCAAGCACTCTGTTGCGTCCAAGCTGATAGCCCTTTTAGCATCGGAATCACTCCCCTCAGAGCTCCCCCTTGTGGCCTGCGCTATTACTGCGAGGTCTTCGGACACCCATTGCGGCTCGGTTAGCTTCTTATCGACCGGGCTGTGTTCAGGGACAGCACAACAGGATGCTCCCATGATGTCAGAGTTCGGTCCGGACACAGAAGGGGACAGTTCTTCGGCGAAGGCATTGAGCGATCCAGTGGAAGGAGCAGACGGCACTAGTTTGTTTGGAAAGGACATTAATGGTGACATTCACAGCACTGGCTTTCACTAACTCTCCCCCATTGAAAAAATAAACATAATGGGCACTTGATGACCAACACAGCATATTTGTGAAAATTAAATAAAATGAAACAAAATAAACTACATAATGTGAACAGGCAAGACTTGGAAATAGGAAGTGGTCAGAATGGTTGCTTCATAACAAAACAGAATATTAAAACTGAAAGTGACTGAAACAAGTGACGCATTCAACTTCACAAACACCACACAGTTGTCTATTTAAACGTTATCTGTCTCAATATTTCAGAAGTTTTTTAAGTAAATTATATTGGTCAAATCTGGGCTGTAAAAAAGGCAAGACCCATTTGCTTTTATAAGTGGGTATTGAATTCCTTTTCCAAGAATTCTCTATTTAAAACAGCCAGTCATGTCTAAACCGGGCACTGTACCAATATAGCCTGTATGTCTATCCAAACGCATTTGCTTCCCACAGGAAATAAAACTCAAATCGATGAGGAAAATGTTTTTGAACATTCCTTTAAATTACTATTTAGAGCACAGGCAAGACTGAGTCAAGAACCACAAAATATTTTGAAAAAAAGAAATATTTGCTATATTAGTAAAAAAACGAATAAACTAATAATGAAGCAAAATGTTACAAAAAGTGTATGAAGTAAGTAGTCTCACACAACTTTCATACTAAGCAATGTGGGTGAAGTGCCTTGCCTAAGGACACAATGACAGTTTTTTGCCACTGGCACCCCACTGTAACTCCCATCCAAGCAGGTGTGGCCACATTTTAAGTCAGGAGTGTTGCATTGCCCACAGCTTCCCATTTATGTTATGTCTATTGTCTTAAGTGTATTCATAGTCAACATCTCCATCAAATGAATACTGTCTGGGATCAGTCGATAACATTTAGAGGTCCTACCTGTTGGAGTCGCTCCTGTTATCCGTTGAACGTGAAGAGGCAGAGGGAAAAAACACACAAGAGCATTGTCAGTAATAGGCCTCTGTCATTCAACCCAGATTAATGCACTCACTGAGAGGAAATCAATGCAAGCCAATACAGCATACAGCCACCATTAATTCAAATAGGCCATAGCAGGCACATCATTTCAAGTAGGCTCTGAAGAATATGCAGGCAGTTTTCCATAGGATTTATGCAGCAACACCACACCTAAGCAGTGCTATACAGCTGTTTTGGACGTTATCCGGGAGAACAACATCTGCAGAACAGATCTTTCAAGACTCAAATGTGCCTGTGGTTTAGAGACATTCCCTTTGCGCAAAAATACCCCAAGATGTCGTAACCATGTTTTCTTAGTTTAAAATAGACTACATGTTAACATCTGACGAGCTGAAAGAACAAGCTGTCAAAGCAAGCAAAACAAAAGCAAAGAAAGAATAGCACCCACAGGGCAGAGGTGAAAGGAGTACTCCACACATCTGTACTCAAGTATAAATATGCTACTTCTGAGTGTTCTTATGTGTATATTTAAGATAAATAGTAGGAGTTAAAGGAGCGCTGTGTGACTTTTATTTTACTTGTCCCCATGGAGATGTTATTTCTTTGTCAGAAATGTTTCAGAGTACAACATTAAATGCATTTTTAAAACATATGTACTGGGAGCAGGGATGCCTCTCAAAAGATCTGAGTTATAACTTGGCCAGATGGAGTCACCTGCTTTTCTCCAAGGAGATGGATACGTTTAATGCCATACAGTGGAACATTTCAGGCAAATTTATAACATCTTCGTGGTGACAAGCAGTTGGCAGACCATCCACCAGAAAAGCTAGTAAAGCTGCCACGACTAATATTACAAGTACTTTTTACAGTTACTGTTAGAAATACTATAAATATACTTCAAAATGACTTGAGTAACAGTACAAAGTTTCATTCCACCTCTGCTCTAAGCAAAACCCGCTCCCAATGAAAAGCTGAAAGAAAAAGAAAGCTTAAAATTATATATAAACACAGGGCATGTTATTATTTGTCAAACTTAAAAATGAACAAGCAGCTATGAGGGGGAGAGACTGTTGGCAGGAGGCATACCGGACTGCCCCTCATCTTGGCAAGGGACGTTCTTTTTCTCCTCTTCTGCTGTCTCTGCTGTGGGACACATACAAGTCATATACAAGTTACACAAGAGTGACACTATAAGCCCTCCCCAGTTTAACTCTGGTTCTACTGACTTTACACAGGGCATGTTCAAACTCCCCTCCTCTGTTTTTTGGGTCATTTGAGGTATTTATCGTGTCCTGGGACCTGGGAAGCTGGTTAACACATCAAGGAGAATTTTCACCTTGCTGAACCCACTACCAACCACGATTTGGACACGCTGTCAGAGTAAGTATGTTTGATCAAAGAAAGACTTAAACCTCAAAACCACAAGATTACAATGGCCAATTCTTCAACTAGTTTCCATGTTGTGTCACTTTGAAAACACGAAGAAGAGATTGAACATGCAAATAACCTCTTAATGCAAAAGTGTATGCAGTGACAGCTGGGAAGCTTTATGTCTTCCTTCCTCTCAAGATGGCTATAAATATGAGCCAAACAAGCTGTGTTCAAAGTATTTGCGTAAAAGCGGGAAAAAAGTTGGAGACAGGTTAGTCAAAGCTGAAACCGAAACAAGTAAACCAAGCAAAACAAGAGGATTTCTCTGCTTAGAAATGATCAAATCAAATGGGCAAAACCAAAGCATGCCAAGTAAAGGTTAGTGGACTGCACGCCGTACCAGGTGGGACCTCACTGTCCTCCATTGAGGGACAGGGCTGAACCTCGTCCTCAGCGCCCTGTTCGTCAGAGACCCCAGTGAGGCCATTCTCACTCGGGACAGCTTCCTCCTCTGTGGACAGGAGTCAAGGAGAGTTTTAAATGGATTTGACAGAACTAAAGTTAGCACATATGAGAATAGACAGACATCCTGATGGCTCCAAAGAAAGGCTGCAAACAACATTATAGCTGAGACAAAAATGGTGATTCTAAATAAAAGATTCTACACAAGAAGATACTGTGTAAAACTGTAAATTATATTATTTGAAGAAAAGGTGTCAGAGATTTTAACCAACAATAAGTATAACTAAAATGTTCTGTGTTTACCTGTGTAACAGCACTGTTTTCTCACATTTAAAAGATATTTTTGAAAGTAAATTCAAAACTACCAACCTTACCCAGGCCCTAACCATAACCTCAACTTTACAACTCAACCAAAGTCAGAGCATAGAGCTAGGGATGGGATGATATACGATAATATCGTTAACCGCAATAAAAAAAGGCTCCTCCATTAATCGTTCGTTGCATTTTTTAAATTTATTTTTTTAAAATAATCGCGATCATCACGCACAGCACCAGACTGACTCATGTTTCTGGTTTCAATACAATGTTTAGATGCTAGTTTTGGTGTTTGCTCACAACGGGGGCCTCTGTCACAGAAATGACACTTGTTGCGTCTGTGTCTGTTCTGGTGGCAGAGTCTGGTGCCGAAAAAAAGTTGCGGGTCCGAGGGCAAAACACGAGCATCTTGCACGCGCATTTACAAGACAACCATCTTGCATTGTTTGACAAACTAGAGCTGAATATATTCATCGCAAGTGACATAAACTATTGAATGTAGATTGTGTTGTGTGTAGCGTTAGCTAAACAGCATTTTACAGACACATACACGATATATATTTACCTATAATCATGTCAATAGCAGAATAAACCACGCTTACCAATCGAACCCAGCATCCAATCCATCAAAAAATAAGCTCCTCTACTCCTGAGTCCACAGTCAGCACTGTGGTGAATCCAGGTGAAAATTGTTTGCATATATGCCCGGGCCATAGGAACGTTTAAAAAAAAGTAATAATTATGGCGATAATATCGTTAATCGCGATTATTTTTGTTACGATAATCGCGAGTCTAAATTTTAATATTGTCCCATCCCTACATAGAGCTGGAGGAACAGAGACCAGACCCCCTTAAAAGAAGAGGTTAAAGAAAGGATGTGAAACTTTACATGAATGGGCAAGAAATAAATAGTTGTCTGCAACCAGTTAGTTAGTTAGTTTAGCAAATGCCCCAAAGTCCAAATAGCATACCAACATATAAATTAAATATACAGTTCGAGCACTGATAATATTTTGTCCGTAGGGAATTAGCAGCAGTAATCCAGCCCTTACAACATTCATATCCTTTGTGAACCTCAATGAGTACTGCTTTTCATTTGTATTGTAAACAGCTTGATAACATCACTGAGCCGGTTTGAGCAGGTCTTTGGTGTCAAGCGTAATAATGGTCAGATGCAAAAGATTACAAAAAACATAATTCGTGATTATAGCCAGCATTAAAACCAACCAAATGCTTTGTCCACGGCAGAACATCGAACATCAAAATCAATAACGTTTTGTTGAAATATTTGTCGCAGATATTGGTTAAATTGACAATGTTTAGAATTTGTATGGATACAATGCAACACCTTTCCTGGGGGTTAAATTTCTTGTAAAGCTAAGACATGATAGAAAGAATAAATCAATGGATGGACTTAAAGCAAATCAATATCCTACAGCAATAGACACTGCTCGTCTTATCTGGTACAGAATAAGACAGTGAGATTGATCAATATCGACTGACCCAAGATGGCAGACATAGATCTGGTTTGGGGAGCTTTAGGGGAAGCTATTCTGAGTTATGTAAAACTGATTTGGCCAAACAAACACTGACCAGGCCCACACAATACTACTACTATAACTACACTACAACACCTACACTATATGCCTTCTACAAATACTCACTGTGTATTTTGCCGTTGATAAGTGTGGAGTTTACTTTTGTGGATGGCTGCTTCCTGCTTGTGTGCGAGATAATGAGAAATGGGAATGGGGAGAGGCAGAGCACTAGAGAGGGCTGTAAGCTAGGGAAGGCTAAACTACGTACTAATTGGCCATATGGTTTGAAATGGGATGAGACAGAGAGAAACCATGAAAAAGAAGCCTACACAAGATGCAATTTTGGTCTAATTAGTTACATTTAAGCAGTTGTGAAGCTCCCCTACAGATGTGGAGGGTTATTTTGTATTTAACTGCCTATAAAGTCACAGTAAGCATAAGTAAATGCTACCAGAGTTAGAAATGTATTCTAAATGTCAAGTAGAAAGAAATTATAGAAATTATTATAAAGTGCTTTTTTTAAAAACTACTACCACCACTACTACTACTACTACTAATACTAAAAACGGCTGGTATTACTCCTACACCAGGTCATCCACTATTAATACAAATCAGGCTCCATTTGTTATGATTTTACATTTTACTTAACTGGAGAAAAGAATAATTAGACATACTGTGTAATAATGTTTACTGGTATAAAAGTATCGTGTTACCTCTGTTTTGGCACTAGTGAAAGTCTAATTGTTTGGAGCAGATAGTAGTTAGTGTGGAGTGCATTTGGAGGGCCCTGACCCTAAAGCCCGGATTACAGAGCACAGTGCAGCTGCAGTTAGGCAACCGCCCCAGTCGAGCTGAGCATGTCTTGTGTCTATTATGTAAAGAGGGATTACAGCAGAGCAGTGTGGGGTCTGTCCGGGTCTCTCTGACCAAACTACAACAAGCACACAACTTTATTCAGATACAGACACAACTTTATAGAGATACAAATTAAAGGAGAACATTTACACCACTAAATTAGTTATGAAGTTATGCTATTGAAAACCAGCTGGTGATTTCCTTCTCAGCACTGGCAGGCCCTAGGATATATCTTTAAGCAGATCACAAAACGCTAATGTTATATTATATTAAGCCTATTTATTACTTTGGCTTACGAAAATGTGTCAACCCTGATGGAAAAGATCAACAGTTTGATTAATTCCAATATTGCAACAAGTTTACCTCATTCCTTCACAAAATGTACATTCATTGCTTACTTTGCAGACTTGGAAAATGGCTACAGAAATGTTGACTCATGTTATGTAATCATGAAACAAGCTTACTATTTATATTACTATGACGAAAGATGAAGAAAAAAAAAAAGAAAAAAAACAACCATAAATCCCTATTAAATTTAGTGTCAAGTCTTGAACCAAAATTGTAAGGCACTATGATACAAACCCTGCATACCTTAATTTATGAAACATACAAGATGTCGACTAGATCAACTCAAAATGACAGGCCCAACCTACACATCTATACCCAGCTGCTTGTAAACAGATTACTGTATGTCCTTCATACAGTCCATTAACCTCTGGCTTTGTTGTGAGTGCATTATCTGCCTCCTCTGCACCCCATGACTCACCTTTCATGGCATGTCCCATCTGGACCCCGTTCTCCTGGTGGTTTAGGCTCATATTAGCCAGAGACGCGTTCACTGTGTCCCCAGCGCTGTAGCTATTTGAGGTGTTGTTCACGTAGTCCATCGTCAGTCGCGATTTGGGGGCTGCAGAGATAGACCAAAGAGAGAGCTAAAGTAGGATAAGCAAACAAACATCAGCTGTCCAAATGTTCATAGTGTGTCCTTGCTATCAGTGTTACTTCATGCTAATGTTATCTAGTGTTAAAGTTTGTATCTATAATGGCAGACAAAATGAACACTTAGTCATCACAGTCACAGCTAAATGTAAACAGACACGAAGGGGTTATTTTTACATTGTGACGTGGGAAAGCAGCCTCATGTTTCGGACCCATGGACAGAAATAGTCCCCCTCTGCCCGTGCGCCTGACTTCCTTGCTGTGATAAGTTGCACTTCCTAAACAACCAGCGGCGACCACCTTCGGTTTCCTGTCTCACTCCTAGGATTGAGGGTCAGCAGTGACCCATTGATTTATAGTTAATATAAACATTCCATGTCCTTTCTGCATATTCTTCTTGATAAAACCCTATTGTTTCTATGTTTGGGACTGGTAAAAACTATCAAAATTATCAAAACGGTTATTCAGGTCACTATATAGTCGTAAGAACAAAAAAAAAAAAAACAATCATGGCATTTTAGAACCAAAATGAAGTAATTTTGATTCAGTCTATACATCAAAATAGTAAACTAATTGGTAAGAGCTTGTGTAATCATAGTATGTATGTCACTTAAAGGCCACTACCCAATTTTTCCCATTTGAGCAAAAAAATGGAAGTGAGCCTTAGCATGCTAGTTGTTAATATTACCATCACGGCAAAACTTTGCAGTGATTAGGATGCTCAGAATGCATAAGGTAAGTGAGGAGTAATTTTGGACCAAACTATTTAAATTGAAGTTCTTTTTTTTTTTACGTTTTTAAGCCAGTAACTATACTGTTCAGAAAGTGTGGTTTCTGTAACACTAAAATATGATAGTGAGATCCCTAATGATGACACTTTTATTTATGTATGTATTTATGCAACATTTGGTATATATATGAATATGTATTTATTCATATACTGTTTTTCAGATGCAAAATGATGCGATTTTCACTTTATCTTTCCGCCCCGTGTGGTTAGGGCTTACACAAGGCTAATCTGATCCATCCAAAATACTGCTTTTGGCAGCATTTGATTTTCATCCTTTTTTGGCATAAAACAGTAGACACTCAAAAGGCAAAGTGTAAAGCTGTGTTAAACTAATATTTATGCTGAAAATGTAGGGAAAAATCCCATATAATGTTCGGTTTCTCTCTCTGTGTTGATGCTGCTGATGTAATCGGCCTTTTATTAGCTAAAATGCCTAAACAGTTGCCATGGTTACTCCACCCAGTAAATCGCCTCCAAGCGACACACTCAACTCAGCTATGTGACCTTTTCCTGTGTACCTGCTCCTGCCTGAAATCCTAAATGTTTAAACTAGATTCCTCTGTCAGGAAGTATTTTTTCAATGGAAGACAGGACTGCATAATGCATTATTGCACTGCAAGATTTGACTGTAATGATGTTTCGGACTATTTTTGTTATTATTTAAGCATAGAAAGTTTAACTAAAACTTAAGTAATATACAACATACAATTACAATAGTATTTAAGAAGTAGTATTGAAGCATGACCAAAATTTCTCAATTACAGGTGAAAATTTTGCTGTGGAAACAAAGTAAGAATAGGCTACTAGTACTACTCAAAGAACTAGTTACTTTAAAAAAAAAAAAAAAAATTACAAGTATGTTAAAAAATCTACTCAAATACACTAATGTGAGTACTGTGGTTACTATTACTACATCCGTTCAGTATGTCGTAATAGTGGCAGAAATACCACTCACGTTTTTGTTTTTCCAACAACCTTTAAATAGAACATAATTCAAGCTTAGTTCAGTTCCTTTAAGGCAGTAAAGTAGAAGGAGTTGCCTGTACAAATGGCAGTGTGACGTTATTCAGAGTGTCCCATAGAAATCCAAATGAATGGTGTGCGCTGAGCCCCTCTCAAACACACAGCTCCGGGACAAGTGCCTCATTGTGGCTTTACAGATGACAGAGTCCAGACAACAAGTGCCTGCCAACCCGGGACCGTCCCAGCAAGAAGAGGCCTACGACAATAACACATTTTGATGTATGGTATTTCTACAGAAAAAAAAAAATAAAACAACAAAATACTAAACTACTTTATACCACTGATACAATAACCTTAAAGCAGTATAATCCTAGCAATAAATAAATGGCACAATAGCACACTCAAGTTAATTTTAGTTTCTATAATGTGCCATAAATGTTAATTATTGGACCAACTACAGCTCAAATGTTATCATACCGCAAAACACTACATATATTGAACAACAAATTGATGTTGGCCCTTAGTAATTATTATGACAGGCCTAACCTGGAGACTCATATGTTTTACGATAAACAAACTACAGGGTGATAAGAGCAAGATCCGATCTGATACTGTACCCACAAGGCACAAGGCTGCAACAGGATTTGCAAGAAGTTGCATTCAGCCGGTTGAGCAAATATACAGTTTGTTGGCAATTCGGGCTGCACAACATATCGCAATCAAAATCGCAATTTGAGTTGGTGCAATGACAAAATCTAGACTACAATTATTTAGGTTATAATATGGATACCACAAAATACACATTTTAAAAAATCACAAACCATGTTAATGAATAATAATAATGCATAAGTCGCTTTTCCAGACGCTCTGCGCTTTACAGTTTCATGCTCTATTCATTCACTCTACACTCTTTGGTGGTAAACTACTGTTGTAGCCACAGCTGCCCTGTGGCAGCCTGAAGGAAGTGAGACTGCCGGTCTGCACAGTCTGGCAAACTAGGCAAAGTAGATTAAGTGTCTTGCCTATGGACAAAACGACAGTTTTTGCCAGTGGCACTGACACTGTGGCACCTTGAAGTACTAACCAGGTCCAGCCCTGCTTAACTTCTGAGATCTGACAAGATCGGTCACTAGGAGATTTGGCCCTAAATTGTGTTAACCTTGTAGTTTAGACCTCCATAACATGACTCAGATGTCTTCTCTAAAATGAATGTCTTTAAAAAGCAGCACTCCTACTCCTTAAATATAAACTGCAAATTGAATTGCAACAGCAATAGATGATTTTTATTGCTACTGATGGCAACATTCATTGGTGAGGTGAGACTAACTATCGGCACTGCTCTGTCTGAAACTCTGTTACTCAGGTTAGACTTTAATCTGAGTTTTGTTTGAACACAATCTGACCATAAAGGCTGACTTAGGCGATTTTCACACATGTTTGTGGCGCTGTGGATCGACCCCAGTGGCACCAGATTTAGTTCTGTTTACTTTATGTTTGGGTCGGTCTTCTTCACATAAACCGCGCATCATTCATCCCCAAACACGTACCATGAGTCACGCAAGAGTCAATCAGCTGACCGGCAAATGTATTTCTATGACAGTCAGAATGCGACTGTTGGGTTCACACTGGCCCAAGCAGACCGCTCTCGGAGCGAATGCTCTTTTACGTCGATCTAACTAGCAGTGTGAAAACGACCTTAGTTGGCACTACAAGAGAGCTGATTGGTGCTGTTAAACAAGTCTCTCTTTAATTGCATTACTAACAGAAGCTCACTAGCATTACTCAACAGTTTTTCAGTGAGTGACACGTTTTTTGTAGAAAATTTAACTAACCGGGACAACAAACACTCCCAAAAATGTGTTGTTTAAATCAATTTTGTATTTTGTACCTGGTCTTAAAACTCATTTGGCAGTGTTTGCTAGTGTTCATTGCATCACTATGGAAACTGCTATATTCCTTCATAGACATACATGCAGTATCACTGCACTGCAAAGTATCAATTGGCAAAGATTATGTAGTAAATTTTTATTGAGCTAATAACGTGGGCTACATTATGCTGGACAGCTATGTCATCCATGCCAAATGAATATAACTGCTTAATGAGTGCGCAGAAATTCCTACTTAATATTATGACTTGGCAGCTGTCTTTGTTGAAGTGAATGGGACAGAGAGCTCAGTTTGCTGATGTGACCGGCTGCTTTCAGGGGCGTGTGAAAATATAATCTTGGCATGAGCTTTTCCTCTATACGGCAAAAAGGCAGAGGCTTTAGACGACTGAGGAGGAGCAATGTCCACAGAGGGATGTTTACACAGCTCAGGCAGAATGTAGAGCCCGCTGAACGACCCCCATATGCTCAACGATACGGCTGCTCAATTATAGGAAAACAAAATCTAATCGAGATTTTTCTGACAAGTATTGTAATTGTGATTAGATTTGCAATATATGTTTTAAAAGTAGAATTCTGTTCAGACTCAGCACACACTGTAAACAAATCCAGGAGCATTAACATTCAGGAGAAGAAAATACAAACTGATAAACAAATACAAGAATCCCATGTAAAACTACAGGATCAAAATGATTTTCTTTGAAAACACAGGATATTTTGCTCTTTTGCGATTTGATAGTTGCACTGTTCCAAAAGTAATTTAGATTAGATTACGATTAACCGTGCAGTTCTATGAACTCTGTTTTTACATTCATACAAAACATGACAGCGCAGTTAGAGAAAAAATATGTTTAGACCGGAAACATCTGGCTCCGTCACTCGTATATTCAGCTGTTGTGGATGAATACACATTTTCAGCTTCAGTGCGTATGCATGACATAGGAGCTCTGGGAGAACATAACATTAGCGATTCAGCTAATCAAAAATGGGTCTTTGAAAATAGTGGAGGTCTTTGGCTTGAATAATTATATAGGTTTACATGAATTGCCTTGTTATGTGGTTAGGAACTTTATTAGGGTGGTTAACAACATAAAATGCCAACACATCGTCGACGCCAGACTTGTTTCTTGTGTTTATGGACCACACATTTTGCGGTATTATAACATTGCCAAAACAATTGATCATTTATCCTGACTTGGACATGGCACAAAAAGCTCACTGGATCCTCCTCCTTGTTTCTGGATTACATTGTTTTACACACATTGCTTTCATGTGTGGTTAGGCCCTTAGCTGGGACTTACAATCCCCGAAAATACCAAAACATCCAGACGCCAGCCTTATTTATTGTGTTTATAGACCAACTCTAATTAACACTTATTTGACAAACTGTTTCACAAAGTCCAGACACATGCAACAAACAAGAAAGAGCCAAAAAGAACACTGGAGTTAGTACTGTTGCCCATTGAATGAATTACCCATTGTGAAATTGGGGGAAGGGTAATTGATCTGCTTCTGAAATATAGGATCCATGTCACATAAATTTGAAGATAGATTTGAAGCTGTATATCTCTTAAAATTACAGCTGTCACAATACTAATTTCAATTTCATGCGATCATTTCAAACCCAAAGATTCAACATGTTTAGACAACTGTCTCTTAGTCCATGAAGTAGTGGTGTTACGATCTGGTCTAATACTAGATCGAGACAATTCCAAAAGTGCTTTAGGACTTTTTGGATTAATACTTCAAATCAAATTAATATCTAGTGTCGATACCAGTTTCAGTATCTCGGTATTGATACTGTTGACAATCCAAACGTCACCTAAAAACCACAATGCACTAAACAGCAGATTCAGAGCTGTTGAAATAGCCAAAATGGCCTAGAAACACACCCATGATGCCGCGTGTATGGTGTGGCTTAGATCTCTCATAGCGCACAGACAGGGATGCTGTGCTCATGCCTGATTTCCTCTCTGCATCTCTGACCTACTTTTGTCATCGCTCCTCACACAGCCTCCCATCTCTTTTTCTCCCTGTTTCTCTCTCTCTGTGTGTCTCTCCCTCCCTCTGTCTCTCTCTCCAGACTTCCTCCACCTTTTAAACCTGGCTGGAGGTGGTCGGCTGCCATTTTACCCTCTATTACGATACTAGTAGACTTGCCTTGCAGTCTCTTCACGCAGCTTGTATATTGTCACATTACAAGAGTAGTTTCCACCTTTGTTTTCATAGCTCCAGGATGTCAAACACACCTATTTACCTTCACTTCCTATGCACTCCTGGCATATTTGACTATGAGCTATTAAACAAAGTTAGTTTAATAGCTGTAGTTAAAATCCTAATCACAGTATAATTCTAGGTTATGGTTGCAATATACATTATTTTTAAACACTCAACTGAATAAAATTTTGCAATTACAATACTACCACATGTCACCTGTATTGTAGGCTGACCCGTGCTTTCAAGTTAGCTGTTTAATTGCTATGGTATAAACATTTTAAATCACAGTAGCCACTATTTTTTTGCCTGGGATCCAAAATACACACTTCCTCTTCTCTTAGTTTTCAGATGGCCGTAATTAGGCTGGCCTAGGCTGCTTTGTGGTCACAATTAATGCATGTTTACAAAACACTGAAATTGTCTTAACAACTTAAATGAGCAGTTAGCCTTATCATAAACACTTGTTATTGCAGTTGTAGTTCATTTTATAGAGTCACTTCAGCACACCGGATATGACTAATGCCCTGGTGTTGTCATGGAGATCTTAAAGCAACGACAGCGATGCTCCGGCTGCTCATTGTGTATATAGGACCTTAGGCTGTATCTCCATCTCTCTCTTTCACACACACACACACACACACACACCCCTCTTCCCTCCTTCAGGCTGGGATGAGGAGGGCTATTGGTGCAATGATCCAAGCGTCTCAATCAGCATGGTGCCAATTAAATGCGCACAAGAATGCACGGGAAGAGGTTTAAAGCCCATCGTGGCATTTCTTCTCTGCTGTTAACAAGACTACATCAGCCGAAACACGTAGACTGGAGACATTAAAACCTTTTAGTTCCTGTATGCTTAAGTTGAAATGTACATTGTATTTTTACAAATTTGGTTAAGATTGTATTCTGCATGTTTTTACTAGTTAATCTCATGTGAAGTCTAACTTTATGTCACTTCCAAGAAGGGCTGCAACAAATTATTGTTTTAGTAGTCAACTAAAGTCAGCGATTACTTTTTTGATTAGTCACATAGTCAAACTATTATTTATATTGTACACTGAGGTTTTTAAAATGCATTTTTAGTTAGATAAAGGTAAATTTATGCTGAGTGAAGGTATGATCTGGTGAAAACGTTTTACTATATAAATCACAGTAGACTTGTAGACAGAAAGGAAATAGTTCAAAATTGGTGTTTATATTTTAGTATATGCATGCATGGCTTTATGCATAGCTCAAATATATAATTTAACTTTGTTTAAACTATTAAGGCGGTTATAGGCACTTGCAAAAATGTAATAATCACAAACGTGGCAATAGATCATTCCCACAGTAAACTAACTAGGTAAATATAGCAGGTTTATAGGATGAAGTAGGAAAAAAACAGTAATAATTGCAAACACTAAGGCAATCCATTACCACACTACACTGACTTTTTGCAAACATGGCAACTTAAGACCATAGTTCAGACTAGGAGCAAGTCAATAAATTACATAAACGTCCACTTTAGAGACTCAGCCCTACTGATGTTTTGGATTTTGCCAGCCTAAGCCCTGTCTCTCTCTCTCCTCAGGTCCAAACCAGGCTGAATGGATGCGGTCACTTTTGGACCTGAGCCTTCATGGGCCAACAGGCCGTCAGTCTGTGCTAAGTGGAGCACTCAGAAGTGGATTCATTTCATAATGGTTTGGGCTGGCCCATTCAAATTTATTAGGGAATAAAATTAGCAGCCAAAGTGAAGGCTTTCAACAGTAATGAACCAACCATGTGCATGTTCATACTTAAGTGTAACTTTTTTCTACAAATAATGGAGCATCGACAGTATTATTAACTGCATCCACAGCTCAGCCATGAAAACCACCACCATTCCTTTATGCAAGAAGGTGCACTATGTAACTTTTCTGGGTATACCACCTGCCTGTCTCATTGGGAAAGCAAATTTCAAATGTATCTATTTTGTGTTTATTCAACTCTGGTGTTGCTAAATAGTACTGAAAAACATGCATTCTTACTCTGAGCAGGGTCATCTCTCCACAGATCTGACCTGCTTGTCTCCATAGATAGGCAAAGCAATAACATCTCCATGGAGACAAGCAAGTTGTGGACTCTCCTCCAGAAAAGTTGCATCTTTAAAGTATGGAGTGCATAGTAGGAATTGAACTGCCAACATTGCAATTCGTCCTATTTTTATTGGATGAAACTGGGTTATTTAGGGCATGTCATGGCACACAAAAACGTGTAAGTATATGTTGACATAACAGTTAAATATGTCTTTGAAGCTATAGATACTGTCTACACGCATAGTCTGTCATTGTAGTGTTTTGCCAGATACATATTTCTGTACATTCAGCAGCTCTTCAGAAGGGAGGGGCCCGTCTCTACTGCTCTCCTTAACAACACGTTTAGTACAGCTGCATGCCAAAGAGAGCTGCGCTAACTTGCACTATATTACGCTTCTGTTCTTATCAAAACTCAAAAACGACGCTTAGAGCCCCATTTTCATTTCACTTGTCAACGCGGAATGACTCCCAGCTGCGGTTACGGACTACAACATGCCCGTCTCCCTCTTAGTGCAAAAAATCAATGTCACAAGTACGCGCTCTTGTTCCCACGAGTACTGGAGGCGAGAGAGGTGTGTCCAAGCAGGCAAAGAAGATGCCCAAGTCAGTTTATTTTAGCTAATCCACCCATTCACTCAAACAAATAGCCTAGTGTTAATTTACTCTAGCATGTAGCAGATTTGGGCCCTGCTTTGTTGCATTTGGAGCGGAGCGTGCTTATGGGTTCAGTGCGTCCATCTACACCTAGGCCTGTATCCGGGATCTAGTCGTGTCCACTGACCTAGGGAGGATTACTGAAGATCCCGTATGTATCAGATAAGCGGGCTGTTGCTGCTTGCACCGCTTCTAGTCGCTGGCTGTTGGAGGAAGACGCTCTCTGCGCTCCACTGTTGCTCAAATGAAAAATGGGCTTGGCATTTGCGCACAGTCGCCGCATCCCTGCTATCGTTTGACAGTTCGTATTTAAATAATGGAACAGTAAGAACATAGCTACGAGCACAATTAAAACATTACACGGGGTTATTGCATTTCTATGTGGAGAAATAAAAGCATTGTCTTTTAAACAAGGCACGCACAGCTATGCGTAAAGCAATTTAGGCCCCTTAAGCGAAAGATCCAGAACAAGAGAGCAGGGGAAAACATGCTACAAGTCTTGTATTGTCACCAAGGCTAAAGCAACCAGCAATTTCAAGTGATAACAACGGCAATAACGCATAGGGCTGCTTCGGGGAGCCACTAATAATAAGATTAGAAATAGGCTATTGTGCGAGATTAAGCTTGTTACAACGCGACATGATGTGATAGAGAAGATGAACCTGCTCCAGAGATGAGGGAATCTACAGGGATGGAGACATTTTGAGGGAAAATGGAGAGAAGTGTACACTGTGTCGTTTATGTAAATGTGAGTCTGCCTCGGCGTGTCTGCTGTGATGGCTGCAACAAAAACATTGAAAGGGAGATGCAAAAGCGTACAGGCTAAACACGAAAGGGACCTCGATGTGCAAAGCTAAATGATGTAATACACGTCGTCCATTCAATGTAATTTCTATAGAGACACACACAGGCCCAACCTCTCCCACCTCATGCAGAAAATATTAGGTGACAAGACGAAATGCCGATGGAGAATACGACGCAGCGGGTCCTCTTCACGTCAGGGAAAGTTTACTGCGTTTAGAGCCGGATGCATGAGTTAGATAGAGGTAAATAAGTCTGAAAATAACGCATTTCTTACCTGAGAACAGACAGCGGTGTTGTGTCTTCAGCGGCAGTCGCTCACCGGGCGCACACACAGCACGTTCTCGCAGTTCACCTGCAGGCCACTAGGCGGAGCACAAGAGACGAGGCGAGGAGACAGGAGGAGAGGGGGTGGGAGAGAGAGGAGGAGGCATGGAGGAGGGTGTTCAGAAATGCAACCTGTCTACTTCACACACTCCCTGGTGAAAAAGGGGCAAAAACATCTGGCTTCTAGTGTCAAGTTTTATGAGCGAAGAAGAGCTAAAATTCACCATGCGTGATGACGTAGAACGTTGACGTAAAACACCATACAAGAAAAACAACCAATGCCCTTTACAGGGGTATATTATGGGTTGAAAAACAGCAAAAAAGGCTTTTATCAAGATGCGCCTAGATGTGAATGATACAATAGGCCTATAAACAGATATATTTATGTGCTATGAAAATAATGCAGGGTACTTCTTTTGTTACTAATTAAAGCCACAATTTTTTTTTTTTTTTTTTTTTTTTTTTTTTTTTTTTTTTTTTTTTATTAAATTCATTCTGGTTGTGTTTATTGCAGTGAAAACCAGCTCCTCTGAGTGGGCCTGGATCTCCGCAAACCTGACTCTAATGGCTTTGCTTGTTTCCATGAAAATGTTGTTCTTTTTTCTTTAATATTTCAAAGTGTGGCATTGTTCACCTGTATAGTTTTAACTTTCGATTTCCATGGAAATATGCACGTATGTTGACTTGCCACCTCCAAAAAGTTACATAGGCTACTGTAGTAAAAAAAAAAAAAAAAAAAAAAAATGTTTTTTTTTCTTTTACAATGACTGAGGGATTACACAGACATAAGTTCCTGTACCTTTAAGTAGGATATATATATATATATATATATATATATATATATATATATATATATATATATATATATATATATATATATATATATATATATATATGTGTGTGTGTGTGTGTGTGTGTGTGTGTGTGTGTATGTATACATGTATTTGTATAAAAATATACATATTTATAAAAAACAAATTAGTAGATTTTAAGGTCGTAAAATGCTGATTACAAAGAGCCTGAACACTACTGTAGATGTCTGGTGCAGTGCAGTGAATACAGCACAGGGGTCAAGTCTTGGCACTAGACAAACAGTAGGGTCTGTGTCACTCCTCTCCCTATCACAGAGAGTGCCAACTTTTACACAGAGTTGAGAAACCACAGGGCTAAACAGGAGTGGGGATACTGACAGACAGACAGATCACACCCAAGCAATGTACCATTCTGGCAACAAAGAACTTTATGGTTCATAGTTTTGTAGGAGATGCCAGCTGTTGTATGGGCAATGACACGGTGTGGTTTCAAGACAGATTATCCCTCCTTAAACCAGAACCAAAAGAGGCCAATAGCTGTGTCTTTCCCAAGGATATAACTGCATATGTGATAGAGCAAGTTTGGTTAAAAATAATTGTGAAACACACAATTTGTGTGTTGAACTGGAGAGAATCAGCACATTTGAACAATTTTTCAGGTTTTAGGATGTAATGATGTCATAATCCCAGATGGAGGGCAAGAGTCAGACTTCCCAATTGATTACATTCTACTTTACCATGTGAGATCCAAAAGATAAATGCACAAATGTTGAACCAGGTCAGGTTGACTAGACCCAGTAACTCACTGTATTACAACAAAAAATGTCATTTTAACAGCATTTATTTTAGCTGCCCCCTTGTTTATTAAATATTACTGGCCTACAGAATGTTGTGATGTCATCTGAGCCAAGATACAGTACGCCATTATCATCAGAACAGTGATCAACCACATCCCCTGATGAAGTCACCTAGTTGGTGTATAGTTGTTTTGATTGGGGAATGTATTTAACAATTTAAAACTATTCTACGCATCCACTGCTAAAACGTTATCTGTTGAATAGCCTACCACTACTCCAACAACAATAATACATTTTCTTCTATGACTCCTCTAAGTATAGCTCGCAATGTCTGACTATAAAATGTAAATACAGCCTACCTATTTTGAAAATGCAGTCTAAGCATATTATTGGAGCTACGTGATTTATGGAGCAGGAATCATACTGGATTTCCCCTCCATGTTTATGTTAGTGTGTGTTACCAAAAAATGACAAACAGTTTAGACTTTTGTATTTGTATCTCAAACCATGTCTGCCCTAATGGGTCACGTACTGTGGGTCCAGCTTTGAAGAAATACCACAAGAGGAAAATGCTGACCACACAAAACATTGGATTGAACTTTTAGGAGATGATATCAGTGATGTAAATGAACAAGACACTCCTCAGCTCTGAAGGGACTGTGATGTCAAGCAGTTCCACAGACATCATCTCTATTTATATCAGTGTATTTCAGACCCAAACATAATTAATCATATTGAAATTCAAGCTCTGCAGTACAGTGCAGTAGGCTTATCACCTTTAAAACTATTATAATTTGTGTTTCCACTTTTCTAGTAACTTTAGCTAGAGACAATTTGTACTAACCCTATCTGCCATAATTTTATTTAACGCTAGGGGGAGTTATTGCAGATTAATATGCATATGTTTGGTTGAGTCTGATTATCTACATTTTACCAAAAATTGGAGCAGATTTGGTCTTACCGTCTGTCTGCATGGCTGGGCCCACACTACTCATCAAAATGTAACATGAGCAACTGCACCTTATAGTTGAGTCTTCTAGTGCATAAGTGCATAATTAAGGATGTAGGCAGAGCTATGCTATTATGGGGAAACTAGTTGCCTGGGATCCAAAATCCACACTTCTCCAATACATAAAAATACAGAGATCTCATTCTGGATTTGCTTGATTTCATTAACAACTGCTGGACTGTAATACTATTGCTCTCTACCGTTCTCTGCCGGTCACTAATGGTGCATTCAGCACATCCTCAGTCATATTTGCCCTTGGCCTTTCTTTGGAAAGTGTCCAAGACTCTGCCAGGAACCAGGGGTCTCAGAGGGAGGTAGTTTTAATTCACACCTTCAAACCTCCATGTTCCAACAAGGTTTTACCGTCACCCTACTGACATGTTTATACTTACACTTTATCTATACTTTAGCCTAGAAAAATGGATTACTATTGTGTGACCTAATGACACAGTAGCATTTCCTCAGATGCAAAACTAAGCTTGAGATTATGATTTGTTTTATTGCCAGGTGTAAGAAAGGTAAACAATAAAATAAAATTGTCCTAATTATTGTCTCTCCCCATGTGTATGCTCATCAAAATAAATAAATGTATAGATAAATAAAAAGAAATAAAACTTTTAATTACACATGCAGTTTACATGGACTAAAGTAACATGAGGTGGGTGCATGTCCTCTTGCCAGATCTTGACACCAGGACGACCTCTGGTGCTCAAAACATGTCACTGAATCCAAGTCTTTTATCAGCACCACATCTTATCACCACACTTGATATAATATAAATCCGTAGACAAAGTTCATTTAGTATGACAGATATCTTACTTTGATCCTTCAGAAGTCAGAATATCAGTCATAAGTATTACAGCTACCCATACCTCTACTACCACTACTACTGCCCATAAACCAAAACGTCTTGATCTTTGGATTGCAAAGTCAGTATTGTTTAAAAAAGTAAAACTTAATTATGCACTTGTAAGAGTTAGTGTGTAGTTTAGGTATTCCTGGTAGTTAATAAGAATCATCTAGAGGTACCAGGTCTTTTGCACTTCAGACTAGACTTCGATTAGTCAGATTAAGGCAAATCTTATAACCTTTATGTTTTTGTCCTACTTTAAATTCAGATTTATCTCATTTATCTTGGTATACTCTAATACAAATTCAGTCTTTGTCCAGTTGTGGCACTTGGAGAGCCACATGTAATATCATCTAGTACTTGACATTGCATTTTTGAAAACTAAGTTATAGAAAATCTGTGTAAATGACACGAGTAAAAGTATCAAGTTCCTTCCCTTTTTTGCAGAGTACATAACCCTAGGCAGCCTCACAGTGAACTTCATGCCCTCTATTAACCCTTTGTTGAATCTCGCCCTTGTCCTCTTGATACACTTGTTTTTAAAGTCCGTCCACTGACCACATGCTAAACACTCCAAGGTGTAGTGGTCTTCAGAATGGGAGGAGTTAATTCAAGAGTCTCTAAGGAAGAAAAGCTTAAAATCCCTCCCTCCATTTCTCTGCTCTCTGAATGGTCAAACTCTTTGGTTCACAGGGCACCCTCTCCCCCCTCCCTGCCACCCCCGGCACATGTTGGATATGTTGTCTTTGCCTTATATAGACCAGACTTTCCTCGTGGACAGCACTGGGCAGCTAGATTAGCCAGCTTTTCTGTCTACTAGTTAAATCATTTAACACTAACTCATTTCTATTGTGCAATTTATAGAAACAGTAGAGAATAGGCAAAATGAATGGGAACTGCGAGCCTTCCCACGCGGATGTGGACTTTATGTTTACTTCTGAGTCTGTGGGAGAGGGGCATCCGGGTGAGTGTAAGACCGTGTGGGGTTTGCAGAAGATGGTTAATACTACACAAAAAAAAGTGTTGTTGTGTATTGCATTGGGAGGTTTAGACACATGTGCTCTGTGAGTTGCTCCATGTGCTGTGATCTTGCATAACTTCAACTCATTTATTGTCACTGACTTTGAGGAATGTGCAGAATGCAGAGTGCTGGCTGCTTCATTCAAACTTTGGACCACAGCCTCTACAGTCCAATAAATGAGTAGAAGTTTGATCTTATTGCAAAGAAAACTGGGTATTTTTGCAGGCGCTTTGCCAATATGAAATCAGTTGGACGCACGCTGCCAATAAAACAGGTGTTTTCACTGATTTGTGTGGCTCACAGTCAGAAATCATAACAAATCTAGAACAAATCCATAACAATACTTCTACAAATACTACTACTACTATTACTGTTACACCGTTACCCATATTATATTACTATTATTATTATATGTTTGAAATCAAAATGCACAATACAAGTTTTCTCAAAATGGATTCTTCTAGTAAAGGTATGCATCAGAAATATAGGTTGATTGTACTTAACATGAACTAGTCTATAGCGAATGAAGACTTTAACAGTTGTAGTAATGGCTCAGAGGAGTGGACAGGAGCCTTCACGGCAGCGGCACTTTGAACATGTGACGGACCGTTGGATCGTGTCACACTGGTATGCCCAGAGCACGGCCAGGGCTATTCTTAGGGACATAACGCCACATGGGAATGGTACTAGTACTACTGATAAATCTGAAGTGAAATTTGATAATTTAAGACTACTAGATCCAGCACTCTATGCACAGCTATAGGTCAAACCAGGAAACTATTTCACAGATATTGCACAAATCCCTTAATGACACTTTTCTTTTGCTAGATAAAATATGTGACCAAATCAGTGACGCTGTGCTAGATGCCCACCTCAAGCAGGATCCAGACGCAAAAGTGGCCTGTGGTTAGTTCAGTGTTCCACCCCAAAACATGCAAAACATTTTTTATATTTAAATTTTCACCAAATTGCATTAATGTTACTAATATTTGTAATTTGCTAAAATGTGTTCAATACAGAGACAGTGTGCAAGACAGGCATGGTGCTGCTGTGCGGTGAAATCACGTCTCGGGCCAATGTTGACTACCAGAAAATTGTGAGAGAAACCATTAGACACATCGGCTATGACAACTCTGAAAAGGGTCTGTATGTTTTCATCTGTTTTATGTTTACAGTACTGATTATTTTAACCTGTATCCAAATCTGGGCTTTTATTTTAAAATGCTGTTTATGTGATTGTTGCAGGTTTTGACTATAAGACCTGCAATGTGCTGGTAGCTTTGGAGCAGCAGTCCCCTGATATCGCACAAGGAGTTCACATCGACCGCCCAGAGAGTGAAATCGGAGCAGGAGACCAGGTCATTTTATTTAAATAACAGAAATCAATGAGTGAATTTGGTGTCAGATATTATATTATTTTTTGTGTAATCTTCTTATGTAAACAGGGCCTAATGTTTGGATATGCCACAGATGAGACCGAGGAGAGCATGCCCCTTACCATTGTCCTGGCTCACAAACTGAATGCCAAAATGGCCGAACTGAGACGCAATGGGACTGTGCCCTGGCTCCGACCAGATTCCAAAACACAGGTGTTTAATACGAAAACAGACATAATATGAGTGACAGACATGAAGCTGAAATCTGATATTTTTATGAGACTTGACTTCTACTACTTCTACTACTACTTCATCTTTTTTGTTGTTCAGGTGACAGTTCACTACACCCAACAGGATGGGGCGGTAATCCCCAAAAGAGTTCACACCATTGTGATCTCAGTCCAGCATGACGACTATGTGAGTCTTGAGGAGCAGAAGCAGGTCTTGAAGGAGAAGGTGATCAAAGCCGTGGTCCCGGCCAAATACCTGGACCAGGACACCATCTACCACCTGCAGCCCAGCGGTCGCTTCGTCATCGGAGGGCCACAGGTAAAGGCCCTCTAAGACTTAAAGGCCATAAGACAATTATCCAATTAGGTACACATAGGTGCTGTTTACAGACTGTGGCTTGAGGTTAATCTGTAAATCTGTGTAGTACAGCTCTAATGGAGTGAAGTCAATCCTTAAAACTATAGACCAGAGTATAGCACGTTTATGATTGAATATTAAAATGACACACCTGTGTTTTGTAATGCAGGGTGACGCAGGTGTGACTGGGAGGAAAATCATTGTCGACACATACGGAGGCTGGGGGGCTCATGGCGGAGGGGCCTTTTCTGGGAAGGACTACACCAAAGTGGACCGGTCTGCGGCCTATGCGGCCCGATGGGTCGCCAAGTCTCTGGTCAAAGCTAAACTCTGCAGGAGGGTCCTAGTTCAGGTACGGAAACATGTCAGAATAAGATTCAGAATCAGAAGAAGTTTTATTGCCATTGTCCGTGAGCAGAGCTCACAGATTAGGAACTTACTTTGGTGATAAAGTGTGACATAGAACACACACAAAAAAATCACAATGAATAAATACAAATAAGGGCATGCAGGAGGTACAAAAAATATATACAATAGCAGCATCAAAACAACAACAGTGCAACATGGGTGACCAGTGTTATTGTTATGTCATTGTTACATGTCAACAGTTAGTGGTGCATTTACATTTGACTCGCATCAATAAACTATGTAATATACCATTATCAGGTGGCCTATGCCATCGGAGTGGCCCATCCTCTGTCCATCTCTTTGTTCACCTTTGGCTCGTCTCAGAAAACCGAGAAGGAGCTGCTGCAGATTGTTCACAAAAACTTTGACCTGAGACCCGGAGTCATTGTCAGGTGAGTCACAAACTAGTTTTTTCAACCTCCAACCAATGTGAAATGTAACTGAACTGAACACAATAATAAGCAAATATCTGCCCATGTGTTAAATAGATTATGTACAATTATGTTATTTATAATTTGTTATTTTTTGTTGTTGTTGCTGTTGTGCATCAGGGACCTGGATTTGAAGAGGCCGATCTACCAAAGAACAGCCAGTTACGGTCATTTTGGGAGAAAGGAGTTCCCCTGGGAGGTGCCGAAGAACCTGATGTACTAAAATGTGCATGTGAGCGTGCTACTGTACTGTAAACAGATCTGTGTAACTCGGTAAGGGGGGCAGCTGCAGTGGACAGTGGGATGGACATAGGGCGCGGGACAGGTTTGAGGCAGTTTTTAAGAGCGAATGAGGTGTCATATTTATTTATGACTTTCCCTTACTATCAGTGGCAACAAGAAATCTGAGCACTACCATATTTTTGGTACAACGAAGGTAGATCCTATGCATGCAGTTTGTGTAAAATTTAGAGAAAGTTGTTTTGCTGATGGTGCACGGCTATGACCAAAACCCTAGTTAGTATAGCCATTCTGATTCTGATAAAATAGTATGCACCCACTGGTCATATTATTAGTTATACCTGATGCCTTAATGATGCAATGCCTTATTTAAATTGAAAACCCCATTGTAGTAAATTAATATAGTTACTTCATGTTAAAGGTAAACCTGCTAAACTTCACTTAAGAGGGGTCTTAGCGTCCGGTGGGTAGCAGCTCTGTGGACAAAATGTTTTGATGATTCCATAGTCGAGAAAATTACTTAACTATTAACTGCTCACCTGAGGTGTCTAATAAAATGGCCAAATGATGGCAGCATGAATATTCAACATAGTATATAGAGTTCACTCAAAAAAAAAGTCTTAATTTGTTTTGCTTCCAAAGTTGATATTTTTTGTGTTTTTGTATTTCTTTACAATTTTAGAGCTTGTGAAGCCTAAATGAAATGTAGTTTACTAAACAAAATATGAGGCATTATGTAAATATGACTTTTGATCAATAAATGTTTTATTAAGAAAGCGTTACTATTCAGTTTGGATGTTTACATATACACGCATACATACATACACACACACACACACACACACACATATATATATATATATATATATATATATATATATATATATATATATATATATATATATATATATATATATATATATATATATATATATATATATATAAATCTCCTCCTCACCCTCCGCGGGTGGTCTTTATATATTTTTTCCACGCTCGGGATAGAGCGTAAAAAGACCCTTCAAGCTATACCTCATACAATGATATGCGAATATATTACGAGATGCCGGCTATCGCCCGGCCAAACAAGGTCTGCGTCAGGTGTTGGGGAACCAGAGCACCATGACGATAAGTGGGCTACTGGAACAAGGCGGAGATAAGATATATATATATATATATATATATATATATTATATATATATACATATACACATATATATATATATATATATATATATATATATATATATATATATATATATATATATATATATATATATATATATATATACATATACACACACACACACATATACATATACATATACACACATACACACACACATATACATATACATATATATATATATACACACATATATACACATATATACACACACACACAGACAAATATATATCAAATGTACACAGACATAAAAATATATAAATGTATATATATAAAATATGTATTACTGCATACAATATTTTCACTCTGTGGAAATATATTCTGTAATATATCATAGTAAATCCCCTTTTATACAAAATTTGTTCCCATTAAAGCAAATCATACATGTCAAATGTAGCTGGCACATACTGAAACATATAAAATACATCTTAGACAATATAACATAACTGAATGATTTGTATAGCATTTTGGCTCTAAACACAGATATTTAAAATAAATGCTCTTGTTTCAGCAATAACTATACTTCAATGTATTTACATTAAGGCAGCGTGTGTTGGAGGAACTACTGCTCTAAAGAGAGACAGAACTAAACTATTACTATTACTATCCCCAAAACTAAACAGTCTCAGAAATACATGATAGGGACTAAAATACAACGACCACAGTACTTTTGTGGTCCCTTTTGTAATTAATATTTGGCCTTAACTTTTGAGGTAAAAGTACTTGAACTCACAAACTTCCTGAGATCAAAACAATGCAGGGTTTGTCCACTGACCATCAACACATGCAGAAGGCACGTACAGGCCACATCTGAGGCACGCTGAGTAACATGAACAGGCAACTTTGGCTTTAAAACACAGTTAATATGACAAAATTACAGTAAAAACAAGCGGTAAGATTGTGACAAACTGCTCAGTATTTGCAGTCATCAAGATGTTACACCAAGCTGCCTTTCATACAGCCTCATACACTTATAACTGCAGGTTGTTTGTAGCACCCTTTGGAACAAGAATTTTGTTCACCAACAATCGCAACAAAGCTTTTTTGATTCTTAACTACTTCTGTCTGTTGGATTGGAACGCACAAGCCAGCCATAGCGGTTCATGTGCCTCACCTCATGCTGGTTCACTGCAGTTTTAGAAATGCTCTGAACCAGATTTAGCATTAACTTAAAGAATCAAATGCTCTTTCAATGCCTAACAATTCACATCCACAAACTAGTGCCATAATCCCGTGGTATTACCGGTACTCTTGTTTGTTAGTATACCGTCTTGAGATGCAACTCCACTTAGGCCTGCAATTTACCAGCCAAAAAATTGTTCATTAATGGCTTTGGCATTGTGTGCTGTAGTGCACTTGGTCAAATGCACCACGCATTTTCCAAGCTCTTTTTATTGGGCTTTCACATTGTCCTCATAGCCCTTGAGAGTAGATATAACCATATTTAGTTTCTTAAAGCATGGCGAAAGTCTCAGGCTGGTGATGGTTAGCTCCTCCCACCTCTGTCTTGTGGTCCGATATGGGATAGCTTTGCTCTTTGGCTCCTTTAGATAAGACCATGAGTGTGTCCCCTGAAATGTCCGAAAACTCAAAAGCAAAAGTCCCGTAGAACAGCATGATGAGCATACAGTAGACCCACTCAAATATGGCCGACGCGTGCTGAAGGATGAAGCTTTCCTGGCAAAAGAAGACCCCACCTGAAGGCATCTGGTTAAGGACAACGGCAGAAAAATGAATTATAGTACAGAGTGTAATGCTTAGAAAGTCCACTAGAGGGCAACATAATCTATAAATCTACTATAGCAACTCGAGCATTAAAAAGGAGAACCTTATTAGGAACCAGGAGTGTACACTGCATAATCAATTATAGTGGTCTGTTTAACCAATATCTTAATATATATCATGTTTTTTTCTCTCCTTAATCACTTTTTATCATAAGCTTAAATCATAATTGCCTTAATAATATGTATATAATCTGTTTCTGTTCATTTTAATATTTATAAAGTAACACCATAATCACATTTTTTTGTAAAATTTTTCTTTATTCATGTCTTGATTTTGCTTGCATGCATCTATAATAGCGTTTATGAAACCTAGATGCAATTTTTTCACTTTGAGATCCAAAAAGATCAACAATATTTTATCAAATGTTGTTTTTCAAACTGAATTTCACTTTTACACTAAGTAAATGTTTTGGTTGTTTTACACGAAAAGGATACTAAGCACCAGAGCGACCAGGGCCAGCAGCGTCATTGTGACTCGTAAATGTCCCGTCCTGTACTCGCCCTGTGTTTTGGCCAGTCTGTAAGTCAGGGCCGACTGCAGGCAGACAAACAGCATACTGCAGGGGAACGCCACACCAGCACCCACATAGTGCAAGACTTTGGCATAGTCCACCTGCACAAGGGAGACAAGGAGGAAAGGAATGTAGTTAGTGTGGTCAAGTAATATCAGTTCCTATTAGGATTTTTCGTTGAAAGGGTTGAACAAATGAAACAGCTTAAATCTGGACAGATTTTTTTTCCAATGTTACTAAGTCAAAAAGTGAAAAAAGTGAGGTAAAGTATTTGTAATAAATGCAGATGTTGGTAGAGTGGCCAAAAACGTTAAAATTTCACATTTAATATTCCTCAAAGACTCAGAAATAGCTTGTATTCCAAATACGATTCATGTTTTATTATCAGTTGTCAAGTATAAACAGCAGAGTGGTAAACTATACAGTAATACAGAACCACATTTTAACTTTTTGGGGACAAATACATTCTACTAAATTTAATATTTTTGTATAATTCAACACCATGTTGTCAAATGGTAACTTCAGCTTCAGGTTGGTTCAGCAATGGGCTCCTAAAAACAAGCTAATCATGTCCATTATCTTGTCTCGAAGTAACAAAGTTACACTGGACTTTAGAAATTACATAATCAACAACCTATCCAATCCAGTCTTGTGTTAACGTAATCTGTGAGCGCTCAGAAAAATCACACAACACATTTTTATCTCAACAGTTTGTCATTCATTTTCGAGGATGATTGTAAAGCTGACTCACAGTGCATGGGGGAGAGTGACAAAGAAAGCATCGCAGCTGGTTGGAAATAACTGAGGAGACAAAACACAACTGTGCCTCCTGATTTAATACACATCCTCTGTAAGATCTCCTTTAAAGCCTACAGCAAAGAAAGTGTCAATTATTTAAAGTGTGGAGCTTGGGACAAGATCAAAGTAACAGTCAACTACAACAACAGTCTAGGACTGTCAGGTTAATTACTATATTGACTTATCGTTCAATATATGAAAGCTAAAACACTACATTCCACATGTGTATATTTTCTTTGCAAAAATTGGGAGATTTTTGTTGTTTTACTGTAATATAATAAGATTTGAGCTGTAAAGGAATGAATAAGTAACTTTTTTGTCTAATTACTGGTTTATTCTGCTATTTATTTGTTGCAGCTCAGGCCTTTTCTTGCTACTGTATGTTTTTAAACTTTTTTACTGGGATTATCATTTATTGTGATATATCTCTGTAGCAATATATCATGCTTCAAAATTTGTTATCATGATAGGCCTAAAATTGTCTTCTTTAAGTCGACCGAAAAAAGATGCAGCATGTAACTTCTGTAGTGAGGGGTCAGCATCAAACTTGTCTCCATAGAGCTGTTTTTCATTGAACATTCAACATACTGTAACACTGCATCAATCTATCTTTTTAACTAAATAAATACCTTCAAAAACATGCATTCTTACAGTGAGCGGGCTCGCCTAAAGAGACTAACAAACGTGCTACATTCCCTTGTTATTAAAATAGGTAAATCTCAACAATCTGTCATCATTAGATGCTATTCTGCAAACCACCATTAAGGTCACACAAGCAGATTCAGGCAAGATGAATGGACCTTCTTGCCCAAGGATCAACATCAGTATGGAAGTGTTAGTAGCAGGGATTGTACCACCAACCTTCGTTAGAACATCTCTTCTGAGCTCCAGTTTTTCAATTGGTTTAGGCACAGTGGAAAAGTCTTTTTAACCTTCCATCAACAAGCATAGAAATGGTCTGATTAAAGACATAGTGATACTTCCTCATTCATAAATATTGGACTGTATTTGTGGAAAAGTTTAGTTCAGTAGTTTTGAATTAGCTCAGCCACTTGTCTTGTTTTCCAGAGTCAAAGTCAACATTTTACATTTGGGATGTAAACTTTGGTCTTTCCATTTGCACTCTGCCTATGTGGTCTGCTATTTAGGTTTGGGTTAAGTTTATACAGAACTGCACCCTCTTCAGGATGTTTGCCATGTTTACTCAAAGGGGAAACACTGAGGCTCATTATGTAAGATTTAATGTAGAGTGGGCGGGACTTAACATAAACCAATAGAAACGCAGAGAAGGATCAGCCCTTAACCGCGAGTCCAAAAACTGTACAAAGGACCAGAAAATGAAACAGTTGTGTGCCCCTCAAAATCCGAAGGCCTCCAGATGTGCAGACCAAAAGGAACAGGAGACGGATGGTTTGAGGAGGGCCCCCAGCAACTTTGACCCAGGACATGCTAACTCAAACAAGCACGCTTACTCACATGTGAGATACTGTACTCAGCACAGCAAAAATGCAGGGCTATGTGTTAGAAAGTTTTGAACTAAGAATATGTATAACAATTACTGAACTGAGTGACTTTAAAGGTGCACTATGTAACTTTTCCAGTGGGGGTTCCGACATGAGCATGTTAACTAATGTGTTTTACTTGCATTTACTCCATTACAAGTGTTTTTATTGTTAGAAAATGCCTTGTAAATGAAGATCTGACCTATCACTTGGCCTGGTGGCATCACTTGCTTGTCTCCATGGAGATAGAAGCAATAACATCTCGACGCACCACGAGCATAGATAGATAGCTTTTCGATTTATTTAGCTGCTTGTCCAAGATTTTGGACTTATTTATCAATGGTATTTCTGACAGGTTTTACGGTATTTTTTTCAAGTTTGAAGCAAAATAAACTGTCCATGGTGCAAGATTATTTTACTTAGTTGCCTTAATAAGTACAATTTCTCACTCTACTGGCAGATATTCATACCTACAATTACAATTAAAGGTTTGCAGTCTGAACTAGAACTAGTAAAAACCACTCAATTCAAGCCTTTTGACCACATGTGGGTATGTTTTTTTTTTTACACTGCATTCTCATGCTTCCTCTCACGTGCATGAGTAAACTGTACATAAAACAGGCTCTGCACAGGCAGGAACAACACTGTAAATTTCTGAGGCTAAATACACAAGACACACTGTAAATGACAAAGCCCACAGTCTGCACATGTTTAAGATCCACACCACTGCAGCCGACCACAGACAGTTTAAGGGCCTAAAGCAACATGTGCTTACAAGTACAGATGCCCACAATACTGCAGTTATATAAGCCTGCACCACAGACATTTAAACTGAACTTGATGTATAATGGAGTAAATTAGTTAATAATAATGTTGAGCAATGCCAAATACATGTTACTGATACTTTGCAGGGTGTTCTTCATGTATCTTTACGGCAGAATATTCAGAAGTTACCATGAAGACATAATGCACACATTAGCAAACACTATCAAATAAGTTTTTAAAAAATTCGAGAAAAAAATACAAAATGGATTTAAGCAACTCATTTCCAGGAGCCTGTGATGGCCCTGTTTAAGCACTTGATTTTCAACAAATAATCTGCTCACGATGAGCTCACGACAGCTGATCATGCAGTCCCAGGAATATCAGGCATGTTTGATATTTGTCGTGAGTGACAGGGATTGAGCGCTGCTGAAGCCGATAGAGAGAAGTGTGTGTTGGTAAAATACAGCTGCAGGCCACATAAACACTGCTCCGGTGAGTTGGAGCGAGGTGCGGAGGTGAGCTGAGCCGATAAGCCTCTGACATGTCTCTGAACGCATCACCCCACACACGCGAGCCAGAAAAGTTTAGTGGGAAAGTGGCAGACGGTACACAAAGCAAACATATTTCTATGATGTTTTGAGAGTTTTAATGTGTGCATGTAAAAAGACAGTGAGATCACAAACATATCCACAGCCCTGCACACGGCCTTCCTCTAGCTCAGTGGTTCTTAACCTGGGTTCGATCGAACCCTAGGGGTTCGGTGAGTCAGTCTCAGGGGTTCGGCGGAGCACCCGACTCATATGATTCGCGAACTGCGAGCGTCTCCAGATGCCGGCCGTGTCCCAATTCAACAAATGCACCATTCAGTGTGTCTATCAAAGTACCCGTCCGACTTAAATGCACCGTTCGAACGGTGTATTTAAGGGCACTTTGGTGAATTGAGACACGGCATGACACACGGCATGAGACACAGCCAGAGTGATGCCCCGGCATTGACTGGGAGGATCCCGGCGACAACTGCGCTCTGATTGGTCGTCTTCGAGGGCAACATAAGCACGTTACCGTAATAATGGGCTCGACACACACGGGAGCGACGTCGCTCGCTCTCCATTTATTTCCAATGGTACCTGTGCGACACTGCGAAAATCGCTCGTCTCTCTGACGTCCGCGACAAGCGAAAGTAGTGCACGTGAAAACCACACGTGACGTGCACACGCGGGCCTGCGACGCGATAAATGAAAGTTGAAAAATGTTCTACTTTTATCGCTGTCGCTGCACAACAGCCAATCAGAGAGAGTTTGATTGACGAGCAAATGAGATGGAAGACTGCACTGTCCACTTCAGAGACATCATGGAGGAGAAAATCATACTTTCCGTATCGGATTTCTCAATTCTTTTTGACATATCTCAAACATTTCGATTTAATTTGATTAATCTTCGATAAATCTTTTTTTTTAGTTTTGTGAAGTGCAACCAATAGTAATATTTCAGTCAAATGAAGCAGAACTTTCTGAGATTTCATTTTAGCGTCTTTTTCCCCATTTACCGCTATACAACCTCAAAATTCCCTCCAAATCCGATGTGTAGGAGGCTCACGATCCGCTCCGGAACAGAGCGCGACGTGACAGGCTGCCGCTAGTCGCTGCAGTTTGTCGCTGCCCGTGTGTTCGATTTTAAAGCCCATGCGATGAGTGTCACTGTACGCTGTCGTTAGTAGCTCCCCGTGTGTCGAGCCCATGACAGTAACATATTTGAAGAGCCTCATGCCTCTGCTTTGAGATGCTGTTTGAATTTACATGAAGCATAATTGGTGGTGGAGTTACGGTGATGGAAAGTCCGGAACCGAGAATCTGTCGGCAGTGATAGCATCCGATGCTAAAGGGTTATTATTTTAATCCATACTAACTATGTAAAAAAGCAAAAAAAGAAAGTGGTCAGATGAATCTGTACTACATGGATTCACATATATAACGGAACATGATGGGAGTCAGCGTCCTGTCTGAATGATTTGAAATGCCAAGTTAAGCAATTCTAGTCTAGTACCGGCAAAACATGCATGGAGATGGGGAATACAAGGACACAATGCTTGCTGAATTCAAGGTAAAGAGAGCCAAATTTATTGTGAGTTCATGCACTGTATTGGTTTTGTTCTTTGAACACAGTGATGTTAATGCACGGTTCATTTTGTGACCAGTAAAACATACTTATGTCTTGAATTTGAAAAAAATCATATTTTATTTTGTCAATAAAGAGGGGTTCGGTGAAGGTGCATATGAAACCGGTGGGGTTCGGTACCTCCAAAAAGGTTAAGAACCACTGCTCTAGCTCATGTCCCTCGCACAGTGTGAACAGGTCAGTGTACACAAGCATCGCTCCATACAGTGAGCACACTCTCGTCATGAGCTTCCCACGAGAATCAATCGCTTAATGTGTTTGGGAGCAATTTCGAACGTCTTAAAATGGTACAAAATCGCACAGCGTCAACCCAGCTTAACAGAGCGGAGCCTCTAGTAAGCATCACACCCCCAGGGAATGCTGGTGACATCGGCTCTAAAGCACAACTGAATGCAAACATGTCAATCAAATGGTTAAACTTTGAATTTCAATAACATTGTCTAAATATATGTTCTGTAATACTCAGTGAGTCAGTATTATAGCCCATGCCCATAAATTAAACTTTATCCACACGGAAAGATGATGATGACTAATCGGATTCAGGCACACCAAATTATATGAAGGCAAAGAAAGATTACATTCACATATTTCTTTCTTAAAATTGTAATGTAATGTACTGTAAGTTTTCTGGTGATGGGTCTGCCACCTGCCTGTCTCCATGGATTTTAGTACTTTGCCCAGAATGTTTCACAATATGGCATTAGAATGATCTATCTCAAAGTTTTTGTGCAATAATAAGATCAAATAAGATACAGTTTAATGCCATACTGTGGAATATTGCCACTCCTAACTTGGTAAAAGTGAGCTCCACATTAGGATTCAAAAGCATGCCTACATGTGTCTTTTATAGTCCCATTTAGAAAAGGGTATGACCTTGAAAATATACATGAATGAGAACGGCTTGGCTAATAAAGCGCTTGTTTAACATCACTTTTAAACGTATGAGACACAAAAAGGTTAAGCTATATTTAAACCAGATGTTGTACTGTGACAAGAAGATGGCTGAAACCTATTAGGAACAGGGAGATCAAGACTATTTTATAACAATTTACAATACCCGGGGATTGGTGTAAAGAGAAAGCCATGTCCCTCTTTGAAACCAGCATTTATGTAAGAAATTATGCAACAGAATTTACAAACTTTGAAGCAGAGAGCGCGGGGTTTTTGTTTTATGAGACTATACCTGGAAGTTTCCCACCATGATGAGACCTGCGGCACAGATCCAACCAGTGGAGAGTCCTGCCGTGTTCAGGATGCAGTTTTGATGCTTTTCGATGACATGGGCGTAACGTAGCAAGCCGATTAACAACACTGCAAAAGAGGAAGAAATGAGAAATAACTATATGCATAAGAAAGCGTTGGGAGTAACTTTTGTTTCCAGTGTAGTAAAACAATAAAAATCCATGTGGGACATAAATGATCAATATAAGCAGGGACAAAACAAGTGCTCAAAACCATTGTGTACTTGTTGATGTTACTAGTACTGAATACAATGGAAGTAGCAGCAAATTAAAGGACCCATTTTACTCCATTTTCTGATCCATGTTATAATGTTGTTTCCTCATCACAAACATACCTGGAGTTGTGTTCTGTTTCACACACAAACCCTGTATATTTAGACAGAGTTCTTCTTTCAAACAGAAAACACTCTAATCCACCTTGATGTCATGTGATACAGGACGTGCTCCACTGTGTTTTAATGTCCATACACCTCCACTAGAATCATTTGGATAATTTCAGCCTTGGAATTGCTCATTTCTACTGAACTTAAGGTAAAAGGTAGTTGTTAACTTGAAGACTACCACTTCATGACAAGGTGAAACTGAGCATTTTGAGCTTTGGAGACTAATAATAAAATGTTACTGAAACATGTGTGAGTGAAACAAAACACAACTCACTCAGAACACAAATTATAACATGGTTTAAAGCTCACAAGAGTAAATGAATGGAATAAAATTAAAAACGTTCTGGGTCTGCAATATTCTGAGCAAATAACTTGAGGTATTGAGTCACTTTATGCCTTTAAAATCATGCTGATAAACATCAAAGTAGCTATTACTATTAAGGGTAATAAATAAATACTCAAAATAGCCCAAATAACTGCTACGTGACAAGCATTCAAAGAAATTGCTAACAAAGTGCTAGTTATTACAAACTTTTTATAAGTTCTAATAAATCAATGCATTATGGGTAATTACCTGTATTTAAAATATTGAGGTGCTGTGTATAATGATTAACAATGTAAACTACTAAACCAATGATGTTGTCAAAATTCAATGGGTTAAAATCACTAAACCTTTAAACATCTTAAGTAGATTACGCACAGACAGTTAAGTGTATGAAGATCAGTGGCCATTCAAAGTGATGATACTGCAGGTCTTATGTTGACACAGCAGCCCTCTGTCACATCTGCTTTTCATCAAAAACTACACATTCATGTTTTCTGTTCATACTCCAATCCAGCAGTGAGCACGGTGGTGGCTTTTTCAATAACTTTGATAAGAATCGAGAACTAAACAAAAATGTTTTGTTTTTGCTCGGTAAGAGATCCATTTTCTTGTCCAACAATTACTATTCTTCAGATGTGTGCTGACACTACACCTCTGAGAACTTCAAAACACTATTGTTTCTAAGGGTGGATTAAGAGATAGCACACTTTCATGTTGTTAAGCCTGTCTAAACAGTATAAAAAATAGCCTATTCTATTCACCTCTAGTTTTTGTACCTAGAGGTTTTAAACTTTAAGCTTTTAAACTTATATACTATATTTTGGCAGTAACAGTTATTTCTATAAAGATGTTCAGTGGTGTTAAGGGTATTTTGAAAAACAGCTGTTCTAGCCTTAATACAGTATTGTAAAAAAATGTCATTTATTTTTACAAATTATTAATAGTTTGAAATTAATTTGTATTTGTGTATTCTATATGTTTTGTCAGCTTAATCGTGTCCCAACTCTTACTCGATTACTACCCTTTTTTACATTAATAGTAATTATTTGCTTGCCTACTTTTTACCACCTGACCCATGCCTTACTTGGCTCTAGAAGAATCTGCTTGAATTTCAGCCAGTGTATTTTTGCCCATTAAAGTTTGCCCTCTGCGACCTATGACCCTGGAAAAGTCCTTCGCCGAAGTGACGGCACGATTCCACAAATCACTGTTGTTTACTTTACACAGGATACTGCAAAGAGCCAAATCTATATTGTGCAATTTAAGATGTGGCAGTTGCAGTATGTATATTTGTTAGTACATTTTATTATTCCAGCAATATAAAAAGAATATATGTATTGTATCACTAAAAATACCTGAAATTACTGAGACCAGACAGGTTAATGACCCTATAAAATGGACCCAAATTCAACCTATTTCTGTAAACTATCCACGAGGAGCAGGTGTGTAACCCGCAGAGAAGTCAACTCAATAATGACTTTGATTGACCGATTTAGAAAAGAGTAAATGTTACAGCATCTGGACTGGGGTTTCCTGGTATTAAAAGGGACATTGCAACACAGCACATATGAGCCAGGTGACGCAAGCACTGGTCTGTGTTAGGACAGAAATTCATTACGTCATCAGTCACAATGAAGTTTTCAACATCTTCATTACAGTAAACAGTATAGTTCGATTTCATTTGACATTTATTTTTTTATTTATTTAATTTATTTTTTTCTATTTGGTAAATGGTAAACAGTCACATTTTTACATAGTGCTTTTCCACCTTCAAGGCACTCAAAGCGCTTTACATCGAGGAACCACTCACTCATTCACACACACATTCATACACCAGTGTACGCAGACACTGGGTGACACTGGATGGGTTAAGTGTCTTGCCCAAGGACACAACAACAGTATTCATTTTTGGAAGCTAGAATCGCAACGCCAACCTGTGGATCAGTGGACCTGGTCACTCTACCAATTTCTGTCAATAGCAGAAGTTTTATTTGGTGATTTCATTGCTGATGACAAGATACACGTTTGGTTTTATATTGGTACTATTTGCAGTACTTCAGAAACAGCTTATAAAATATGTGATAAAAATAAATTTGGGTTTGACTGGACAGTTCAGTACAAAATTCTTGAGATACTACAAAATGTACCATGTGTTATGTTCAGTGTTTCTATCCACAATGCTAAATTAGATGTTAGAGAGTCATGATGTACAATTAATTTAAGTGTCTAATTAATTTCCACTCCTGGTCTAATTACAAACGCCTCTTTCTCAAAATCTTCTAAAAAAAAAAGATTGCTTGTGAACATTGAACTTTCCATGCTGGCACTGAACACTATTTCAATTGGTCTGGAGTTAAGTAAAACAAGACAAATAAATCAATCATGGCCTATAACCCCACTCAAAATAGATGATAAATGTCTAGATACAATGGGACGTTGCACTCCCTTGTCAGACAGCTTCATAGTGCACAGAGGGGCAGATAAAATGTCCCATTGGAGAAGGGGGGTAAATGGGACGGGGGCAGTGGGTTGAGGGGAGACTTGGCAGGAGCTATGACAGCTGAAATAACACCAGACTTAGGTTCACAGCGTCTCTTTGAACCAAGAACAGGATAAATTTCCAGGCAAATGGTAAAAAGCAATATGGATTTGATCTTAAGGCATTTCAGTGCAAGGTCTGTTTGCAATCTTTTATAAAGCTAAACTAGTGTGAAAGGTTAAAACAGAAGTTAGTAAAACGGGATAACATGTGACAGCTGTTTTTCACAGATGGATGCTAGTACTTGCAAGAAAAATGCAAGGTTGCTTCCAATAATAATAATTAGGTTTCCAGTTCTAATTGTGTTTTGGGATGACAGAAAACATGGCCATCTTTACTTCAGTATATGATGACATAACACATTTACTTACCCATAAAAGAGCCAGTGCTGCAGATGAGGCTGAAGAAACAGCTTTCCGGTGGCATTGTTCCACTTTTACTGCAATGAAAACAGACATTTTATCAAAAAATAAAACAAAGATGTGGCTGTTTGTTCAAAGCATTTCAATCTGTAACATCGGTTTCACAAAAATATGACCTTTTAGTGTCTATATTTATGCATTTAAGTTCAAATAAGTTAAGCGTCTTTCTTCTAGCAATTTGGTCTCCACTATGTTCGACATGTCTATTCTTGTTACTACACTATATTTTGGGGAAGTTGGTGAGGCTATAAATTTTTTTGGTTCTCCATCATTGTCTGGTATATAAAACGTTCTGAGAGCGGACTTCGCCAGATTCCATCTATAAAAACAGTAAATTGCAGTGTCGCTGGGAGGATGTGGAAATAATGATAGAGAATGCTACGTTTTATTTGCAGTTGCAAGTTACTCAAGTTCACAAACGGCAATAAGTATCCAGCAAAAGTATGATCTCACGGTAGAAACTAAGGAAGGAGACTCGATGCACAAGTGTACAAAATTACAAACAGAAAAATAAACACTGTACTAGAAGAATAGGGATAAATTGGGACTGGGATTAAATCTGGACTAGACCAAGAATAAAACAAGTCTACATCAGGTCTAAACTGGGCACAAGATTGGATCAAACCTGGACAAATGGGAAAGCAACCTTAAAATACACTTGAATCTAAACAGTAGACTGGAGTCTTACAGTTTGAAGGTGCACTATGAAACTTTTCTGGTGGAGGGTTTAACTCATTCTTGTTTCCATGCAGACGTTAGAGCCTGGCAATTTCCACACTATGGCATTTACATATCTATCTCCATGGAGACAAGCAAGTGACGGCACCAGTTACAGGCCAGATCTATGGAGAGTTGACCCTGCATATTGGAAGAATTCATGTTTTATGGTACTTTTGAACAATAAAACCTGTAATTGAATAAATGCAAGTTTAATAAGTTTAATACTCTACTGTAGTTACATAGTGCACCTTTAACCTAATACTAGTATTTACTTATAACCAGGATCCAGTACTGTATTTATTAAACCATTAAACCATTTGAATCATGAATAATTTACTAATCGTGATGGTAGTGCACACTTGGAGACACCTCTTGTTTAGTATTCCCTGGTTTGTTTACACTTTGGTGGTCTGAGTGGGGAAGGATCCACTCCACAAAACAAAAGCCTTTCTTCCTGCCGAGGTGAAGAGGTCCCATCCCCCCGACTCTGAACTGAAGTCAGACAAGTGTAGGCCTATCCCACAGGTTAGCATCCAGAGCAGCTGCACTACTAACTACAGCAGTGGATACACCTTTGTTTGGTGATGTTTTTCATTAACTGTGATTGACAGTTTGATTAGAGCGTTTTAGAGAGAAAAAATGTGGTCTGCAGAAAAATAAAAATAGAAACCACAAAAGCCCAAACAGTGTGGAAACTACACTGCTGCTAGTATGCACAAACTATATGTTCAAGAATGGGTGAAATTATATACGGCAAACGGTATATTCATGAATGTGGTTCAAAAGAAAGCAAAGGAAAATTGGGAAAATGTTTATAATGAGACCCGTATATATCAAAATATATGAGAATCAGAGCAGCTAGAGATGGCGTATTTTGCCAAACCATAAAAAGTGGTAGTTTAAATATCTCCCTTTCCTTCAGGAGTATCTAGTTTCAGTAAATACTTTAGGTGCAAGATCCACTGATTTCTCAGTTCACAGTCTTGCTTTTTATTTTGTGGTTACAAAGAGTTACTAGTTACCAGTTACTGTGGTTATTTAGGAATAAAGAAGGAAATATAAAAATATCTTGTTTGTCCTCATCTCTTACTTGTTCCTGTGAGTATAGTTAAAACATCTATTCCCTGTTACCCATTGTTCGACTTGAAAATTATACCAACCTTATAAGAGGTATGTTCTCAAGAGTACAACACAGGACAGGCCCTCTCTGTAGGTGAAGCTCCTCCTCACACGACTCATTATAAAGCCTGGAATAAACAAACATTAAATTTGAGTGCATTTATCACACAATTCTAGGTCTGTAAAGTTAAATTTGTTTATTGTGTTAAAAATCTCAATGAACTCATATGGATTGGGAGAATATTTGGAAGAGAGCCACTCACATTTCTATATGCAATTGCGTTAGATCAATACAACTTAAAGTTAACCATAGAATGCACATTTCTATGGTTAGTATGGTATTAATTTAATGCCAGTCTGAAATGTAAAATACAAATTGGAACTGTGACACATAGTTTTGGACCTTCCAGCAACCAAAAAACATAATAGCAGCCAAGTGTAAATGTAATAAGCCCATAATGTAAGAATAGGCCAATAATAATTTGGCTTTCCAAGATCTAAACCAGATCTATAACAGGACTATTCCAGGTCTAATCCAGGGCTAAACTAGGTCTAAAAGTGGCCTACGATATTTCCACTGTAGGTCTAAACAAGAAATTACCCACAGGAGGACAAAAAAGTGGGTAAGAAAAACACAAATTGAAGAGCCGCCTGAAGAAGCTTGAGTATCACCAGAAGTACATGTGCCACAGTTTGAGAAACACTGTAACATATAAGAAATTACATTATGGGCCATTATTATGTTATTGTTTGCAACAGTTCTGTTTAAAATTGCAAAGGTACTGGTCTGATATACTATGTGAAATCTAGATGATACTGAGAGTTAATTTGGGCATAGATCCTTTGTCCTTTCTTTTAGAGCTCCCAAGCAAAGTCATCAAGTCAAGCAACAAAAACAGACTGTACTGCAAACTCACTTTTGCTGCCAGAACGAACATATTATTGCAGTGGATCAGTGAGCAAGGACTTACGGTAAAGGGCTGGCAGAAAGTCTTACTGGAGCCAGTTCCGATGAAATACCTGACGTGTCTAATGAACTCCAGGACTGACTCTTTCTTAACTGTTTGGGATCTTTACTTGAGATATGCTGGACCTGACATTTTTAGTAAACTTCTGCAGGTATTCTGTTAAATGTATTGTGCTGTATTGATGTGAACTGACTATAGTAGTGAGTCTGAGCCTTTATTGTTTTGTATTTGAAAGTTCAATAAAAAAGGTTTAAAAAGGGAAGAAAAGAAAAGAAATCTCAGTGAACAATTAACCAAGGTTTATGTTTAATTAAGTCGCTACGTGCTTGGTGTGACTGCATCAAAGTCTTGCAGTCGTCACATCTGCAAGAGCGGGTCATTTACGTCATTTATACCTTTTAAAAATTAAAATGTATGAATTCATTTTGGACCTTGGCTTAGCAGATAATTGCCTAGTGTTAAAAATTACAATAGCCCATTATGAAACACGCTTGAGTTATTCCTTTGTGTGGTTATGTCATTTTCAATCTTCATCATTTTTTGTGTAGTTCTTCAAAGTGGATGAATTGCATTGGTTTAATAAATGGTAATATTTCACATACCAAAGAAGTCACTTGTTATGAGAGCCATAATTCCTCTACCCAAATATTATGAATCCCCCCTGAAGCTGATTTACAGTTTCCAAACCACATTTTATGACAACAGTTCCTCTCATTAACTCAGGCTACACTTTATTTTCTTAATGTCCCCTCCCAGAATTCATTTGGCATGCCATATTTGACAGACAGGAAGTAGAGAATTAAGGAGAATGAGAAATGATGGACAGTTTCCTATGAATGAATGGACTATGCTGGCTCAACATCAGAACCTAAACATTACACTGTGAGAATGTGTGAATGTTCCACAGTATGGTTCAAACTTGTCAATCTTTCATTCATTCAAATGCAGCCATTTTAATTGACAAAATCTGCTTTTTGCTTTTGTGCACTGGGTCACCTGCTTGTCTCCATAGAGATAGTCAAGTTTTTATGACGTTTTGTGGAACATTCCCAACAAACAATATCTCCATGGGGAATTAAAGTTTTGGGTTTGCCATCAATCACACAGTACCTCTTTAAAAAGAACATAACTGCGATGAGTTTACTGTATATGGTCATAATTGACCTATTGAGGGTCACTCGCTCAAAACACGGTGTTGCTGCTGTGACAGTCCTAATCCTCGATAAATAAGTAAAAGTGTTCCAATGTGTGATACTTGACAATCACAGCACAAGTATTCAAAAGTTGAATTATTGATTAAGTGGCTAAGGGTTTGTTTAATACATGAGTTAAAGAGAACGGCTCAGTTCACTCACCAGTTATTCACAGGACAGACATGCTGGTTGTAGAGGGCCATTGCATAGCTGTAAGAGAAAAATGCAAATTTAGTTCACTGCAATATTAAAAGGTGTACTATGTAACTTTTTCTGTTTTAGTGCATGCCACCTGCTTGGTCTGTCATGATGATTACTATATCGACTTAATGTTCTATATATGAAAGCTGGAAGGTCAGTATTTATCATCTGTCTATCATCTTCGCACAACTGGGAAATCTGTGGCTATTTTTTGGCAATACAATATGATTTGAACTGTAAAAGACTGAATTCATAGCTTCTACTATAAAGTGTTTCATCCTGATATTTATTGCTGCTCATGGATGTTGTACATGGTGGTATAAAAGTAATATATCACACTTCAAAATGTGCCATCGTGACAGGCCTACCACCTGCTTGTCTCCAGGAAGATATTGCACTGCCTGGAATACTCCACAGTCTGGTATTAAATGTATCTATCTCACTGGAGAAGAGCAGGTGACAGGTTAGCTCTGTGAAGAGGCAAACCCATTCACACTAAGAATGTATCTGTATTTGTATTTGTAAGCAATAAAAACACCTGTAATGTAATAAATGCAAGTTACAGTATTAAGATTTAAGATAAGCAGGCGGGCCCTCCAACAAAAAAGTTACATAATACAGCTTTAACTCACAAAGATGCCATTCCACCAAAACATCTTTAATGGTTTCATATTGTCAGTTATGCATAAACACATTCATCCTGGTGTATTTTAACCTGCAGTAACGTCAGAAAAACTGTTTATTTTTGGATAGCTTAAAATGTCAATTAAAAAAACAGCAACCGCAGCTACAAATTGTGAGATAAGACGAACATTATCTGAAACTGTCCCTTGTTCACTTCACTATGGATTTACTACACGGTGCGATCAGCTCCTTATACGGCGTTTAAAGACAACACAGTGTTTTCTGATAAGACGGTGAAAAGTAATAAACAAAGCCAAGATAGCAGCAACATAATTTGAACAAGCAGACAGATAGTTCAAATGTTTAGTCGGTGGTCAATATTAGTGTAAAGACAGATAGTATTTCATATCGTCTGTTGTAAATGTTTAAGGGAAATGTGAACCACCAAATACAGAACAAATGTTAAGGCTAAATTGATCAAAGATGCATTATGTAACTTTTCAAGGGGATCTAACACACGCTTGTCTTTGTGGTGTTTTTATTACTTTGCCTGGAATATCCCATGGTATGGCATTAAACTTGTTGATCTTTTAATCTGCATTTAAGCATCTAATCAATTACTGATGTTTTTTATACCCTTGAAAACATGAATAAACATCAAGCAGGTTACAGTTATTTTGGTTTAGTCCAGATAGCATGAAGTGTTTAGATAAGTGACATGTTTCCCCATGCTAAATCCTCCTGACCAAAGACACTAACTTCACAATATCTGGTTTTGTTCATTTTAACCTTTGGGGAAAATGAAGGTTTTGATGCTCAATGAAAAAGCATTTACCTCTAATCGATCAATCTATTAAGTCTGGGCATCCTATTACAATTATAATGCCAAGTGATCTACGTTGTCCAAGTTCTTCTGCATAGATTTCCACAACTTTCTACAAGCAGAATATGATAAAGGGTTGGAGACTGGCTATTTCAAATGACAAACATTTACTTTGGGGGTAAATACTTGCTCCATATTGCAAGGTACTTTTGCGTGGTGGGTTTGTAGGTCAAAAGGCAGACCCATCGATGTAACAGAGAGGCATTATTAACCTGTAGGATAAACACGAGCTGTGACAGGCAGGGGATTATAGAGCTGTCTTTAGAGAAAGCCTTTTGAAACCTGGTGTGAAAAATTCCTTGTCTCCCTTTACAGCTGTGTGAAGGACTTGACAGAGGAGATGGGGCGACTGCAGACACAGAGATAGTATGGACCAGTCTAGGTCTAGTACAGGTGTAAACAGCATTTTTATGTTTCCGCTTAATTTTGTGCCTAGACTCAAACCAGCCAAAAATAGACAGCGATGATAGTGGAAATGCACATTGGTGTAGATTGTATAATAAATACATTTTATAGGCAACATTTTGAGGACTTTCCACAATTCAAAAGACGGGGTATTTTGTTTCAAATTGTTAATTGCAATTGAAACAATCCTAATTTTTCATCAAATGAATCCCATGGATAGACAGTGCCGAGAGGGAAAATCCAAAATAGTTTAGATTGTATAGTAGTAGTTGTATACTGGTTACTGGTATAGTATAGCTATTGGTTTATATTTAATGAATGCACAATATATTACCATTCAAAGAGTAGTAGTAGAAAAAAGAGAATGAGTTACTATGATCAAGTGATTTCCTTTTTGGTTGTCTGTCAATCAATGAATGAATGAATCAATCAATCAATCATTGATTTTTGTATTTCCTCCAACATTTGTAAGTAAAATGTTGTTATAAAGATGTTGTACTAGTAGTTGTGTGTTTATAGGAATACAAGTAGCAGTAGTTAATGATGTGTGATTTCTACTTTCAAAATAAACTTGAAACTTAACATTTGGAGGCCCTATATTAAGAAAAACGACTCTTGTGAGCTTTAAGCCATGTTAAAATATGTTGCCTCCTCAAAAACATACCTAGAGTTGTGTTTTGTTTCATTCACACATGTTTGAGTAACCCTTTATTACTAGTCTGTGTACATTTCCAAAGCTCAAAATGCTCTGTTCCACCTTGTGATGTCATGAAGTGGCAGTTTTCAAGTTAACAGCTACCTTTTACCTTTAGTTCGGTAGAGATAAGCAATTTCAGGGCTGAAATTATCCAAATGAGTCTAGTGAAAGTGTATGTAGTTTAAAAAAAACACTTTTTATTACCACATGACATCACAAGGTAGAACAGAGTGTTTTCTGTTTGAGAGAAGAAGTCTGGTCTACATATGCAGGGTTTGCGATTTAAACATGTGTGAATGATAGAAAACACAACTCCAGGTATGTTTGTGATGAGAAAACAACATTATAACATAGATCAGAAAACAACGTAATATAGGCCCTGGAAAGTTGCCCTCTGATTCCTTTTATGCATTCAGTGATTACAGTATCACTAAAATTGAATCCAGGAGGTAAACTTTTAACTAAAACTTGAAAAAGGGACTTTCTTGAATGAATCACCAAACTGTAAAATCTCAATTACAAGCAGTGCTCCTATACAAATGCACAACAGTGTATTTTAGTATAGCCTGGAGGAAAAGCAGTCATCCAATAGTGACAATCCAGAGCGCATCCTATTACTGAGAGTGAAACAGGTTTGACCACCCGCTAGCTTCTGCTACAAGTGCGACAGATGCTAAACGACACTTAACGAAACAACTACAGGCTAATTCCACCATAAAGACCAATTTACAGCACTGATAACAGACTGTTGTCATGTGAAGAGGATGTCAGAGAAAGTAATACATGAGAGAGAGGAGAGGGGAAGATTTATCAAGACCAGGACCAGCAGGAATCTAAAGCAGATACTCCTCCACGTTGTTCTCTCCAAATAAGGAAAAGAGCTTAATGTTATAGGGCAAAGGAGTTGGTACAGCCTGGTAAATGTAGGTTAGTTTGTTAGTCGACGCATGATGCATGAAGTTTTGAAAAAATGTAGGACTTACACGACCCAAATCCCTGTGATCATGAAGACAGGAAGACTGAGAGGAAGGATCATCCACAAAGACATGATGCTCACAGGAGTTTGGCACTGCTAAACACAAACAAAAGGATTTCAATAGAAGTCTATAGTCAAGTTAATTTTGTGCAATGTCAATAAGAACACTTGCCACTAAAGTACTGTATAAGGGTGCCTTCACACTTGGTTTGAGCCCAGTTGTTGTAGATTTGGCTTAGTCTTCTCCGAGTCCTGATTTAGTTAGTTTTGGATTTAGTCCCAGTTTAGTCCTGATGCTGAAATGGTTTATGAGCAAGTGTGAAAGCATCAAGTAGGCCTAATAGGTACTGTTTGAATCACTAAAATGTGCGACTTGTGTTCATTCATAAAAATCATAATACTAAAGGCAAGTTTATTTGTATAGCACAATTTGCACACAAGGTCATTCAAAGTGCTTTACAGAATAAGAAAGACATTAAAATCATAATACAACAAATCAAACATAAATAATCACAAATAATCACGATAAAATTAACATTAAAGGAGAAAAGTGCAGAATAAAAAAGCCTAACCAGTTTAATTTGGCCCTTAGGAACCATATACTGTAGTGTTAATAGTTATCTATAGGCTGCACACTTGTTGAGCTTAGTGGGATGGCTTATTTCCAAAGTTTCATTAGTTTGATCATTGTTATTTACAGTTTTATAGTTGCACATTTGGTTTAGAAAGTAGAAAGCTTTGAAACTCTAGTGTTACCTGTGCGTCGTAGGTAAAAAGGATCAGGATCTACCACTCAACCCCCAAAGTTGCGAACACTCCGTGCGCGTCCTTGCTTCACTTTTCCAGTATAACATCCCTTTTTTCAAGTCCTAAATAATCCCACTTCTTTTAAATCCTCTTCAAAACGCGTGGAGCGGCGTGTGCGGGTTTGCGTTTCTCCATCCAGCCGCTGTTGTGTCTTTTCCAGTCTTGGCTGTGTTGTGGTGGTCTGCACCGAGGGACCAGCCACGACAAACATAAGCTCCTCCCTCTAGGATGATTTCTTCAGCACTTTCTTGGCCCCTAAAGTCAGTCTTGGTGAGGATCTAGTTGTTTGCCACGTGGAGATGGAGAAATCGTGCTGTTTATCTTCTGAGGCGCATCACATGTGGAGAATCCATTTCCGGAGTTGTAATGGCACAGGGCAAGTCTGACTCAGTTTGGGTTATGAACTGGATCATTTTACATAAACAAAACAGCCCTGAAGCAATTGTTTTGGTGGGATGTGTGAAGGGGGGCAGTTTCAGGGTTGTTTTTTTGTTCCGTACTCTAATTCTTGGAAGTTCTACTAAGAAACATGTGTCATTTGTTTCAGAGTAGTCTAGTGTTATTGTGATTTAATGTAGGTCTGAATAAACATTTTACATAGAGATCATGCTTCACATTCCTATAGTGACACTAGTAGTTGAAACTTTATACTGTATTTTAGGCTATAGTAGGCCTATATTCAATGAGTTTATTCCACTTGGGCAACTCTGTCAAAACCAAAAGAGTAGATAAAGGAGTAGACAAAGCAAAAACTTATAAATATCTTACATTAGTCTGCTGAAAAAAATGATAGCTGTAGTGACAGTGGTGGAAGAAGTAGCCTACTCAATTTTGTCAGGCTACTTAAGTAAAAGTACAGATACCGGAGCAAAAAATACTAGTATAAATAAAAGTACCACATGGAAAAATCTACGTAAGTACAAGTATTAAAAAATGTACGCAAACAACAAAAAAAAGTAAAAGTATATGGAGCAGATATTGAGATCTAATGAAAGTAAAAGTAAAAAGTATCCTTTTTAAAATCTACGTAAGTAAAGTACAGATACCTAAAATGTATACTTAAGTACAGTACACTACTATTTTGACTTGATTACGTTCCACCACTCTGTATTAATAATAATGTAACAGATGTTGTGACCGCAGTGAAAGTGGTCTATGCTCCTTATATCCACAAGAGGGCGCCAAATATTATAAGATAAGATAAGATAAGATAAGATAAGATAAGATAAGATATGCCTTTATTAGTCCCACAGTGGGGAAATTCCAGCATTGCGATGCACACATAGAGAACAGAAGGAAAATCGTACATGCAAAAAAAGAAAATAATAAAACAAGATAATAGATAAATAGCTAGAAATAATTTAAGAAATAGATTCAAGCATAAAACTCTAATATACACATACATATACATATAGATATTCATCTCCGTAAAGTGACTTGAGTACTGCACATGGGTTTGTACAGTCTGACAGCAGCAGGAAGGAAAGACCTGCGGAACCTCTCCTTCACACAGCGAGGGTGAATCAGTCTATCACTGAAGCTGCTCTCCAGGACAGACAGAGCGTCCTGCAGGGGGTGAGACTCATGGTCCAGCATAGAGACTTTAGCCAGGACCCTCTTGTCCCCCACCTCCTGCACTGAGTCCAGAGGACAGCCCAGGACGGAGCTGGACTTCTTGATGACCTTGTCCAGCTTCTTCCTCTCCCTCTCTGTGATGCTGCTGTTCCAGCAGACCACACCGTACAGGATGGCTGATGCCACCACAGAGTCATAGAAGGTCTTCAGGAGTGGCCCTCTCACTCCAAAAGACCTGAGTCTCCTCAGGAGATAGAGCCTGCTCTAGTCCTTCCTGTACAGTGCGTCTGTGTTGTGAGTCCAGTCCAGTTTGTTGTTCAGATTAACACCCGGGTACTTGTATGACTCCACTCTCTCAATGTCCCTTCTCTGGATGTTTACTGAGGGGGCAGTAGAGTGGCGTCTGTGGAAGTCCACCACCATCTCCTTGGTCTTCCCTGCGTTGATGATGAGGTGGTTCTGCTGACACCAGTCCACAAAGTCCTGTGTTAGTCCTCTGTACTCCACATCGTCGTCATCCTTGATGAGGCCAATGATGGCAGAGTCATCAGAGAACTTCTGCAGGACGCAGCTGTCCGTCCGTAATCAAATGTAAATATAACATTTATGTATCCAGTTATGTGTTTTACAGGTGACAGATATAATAAATAAAACAATAATGTTAGCTTTCTTCTAAAATATGGTGCTGTTCACAAATAACATGTGACCAGTTTCACAATAATCATTTCTACATGTGTTTTATATACACTTGTTTAGATAAGAACAGACTGTGCAGACTGTGAGGGTGTGTATATTAAAACATCTTAAATAATTAGTTATTATCAGTTATTTGTAATGGTTTTATTGTAACATTTTAAAAGATGTAAAGCCCTTTTAACAGTTTCCCTTTGAGCGGACTTCAACCACAGAATAATTTCACATTTTTGTGTTTAATAGCAAAAGACAGAATAGATTACAGGGAAAACAAATGCATTGTTTGGCACAAAGATGCTTTCAAGTTAGACCAGTTTACAAGATGGAGGGATGTTCAGATGTTACCACTGATAAATGAAAAATGAAAATTAATGCATTACATTGACATATACACAAACATCTGAATGTGTTACAAATTCATTTTTTTAATACTGGCCCCACAAGAGCTGCAGTTTTTGGGATATCAGACCCATCATCTTACCCCGACATAACCAGTATAAAAACATTTATTGTTCTTCATTTTCTCCTATTCAGTTTATATGAAATTGTAGTAAACAATGCAACATTAAAATAGGCTGCCAAAGATTACAAATAAATCATTACACCATAGTGGTTTTGAACAAAGTGGTAATAAACATCTTCATCACAAACCCTTTTGTCCACACAAATTAAAACAAAGTAAAACTCAATGGACAGATAAATTATTCACATGTTGTGGAATGGTTTGATGCATTTGATTCTTTAAGGCTACTTTGCCATGTGTTTGTTATAGCAACAAGAACAGGTTACAACAAAATTAGGAATGTTAAAATTATGGAAAGCGAAGCCAAGTAGATATTAACAACTAACCATACATTAACACTATATTATTAAGAAAATAAATATATATATATATACACACACACACATATTGGACACATTGATCTGTCAACTTCCCTTATAATACTTGCTCTTTAGCAGCTTGTTGCAAACAGCACAAAGATGCCATTAATATTTTGGACACAAGTTCTATTTTTATATATTATTAATTCATTACTGTATGTACATGTCCAATTTTATGATATTTATAAAGTAATGATTATTAAAAGTGCACTGTGTAACTTTTCTGGTGGGAAATCTGCTACCTGTCCATCCCCACAGAGGCATCGTTGGTAGCATGTTACCCAGTATGGCATTAGTCCAATCTATCTCCAGCAGGTGACACCAGGCAAGGTTACAGGTCAGATCTGTGGGAAGGCAAGAGTGCATCTCTTTTTATGTTTTTTTGCCATGCTGTGGAATCTTCCAGGCAAAGCAATATCACCAGAAAAGTGACATAGTGAAGCTTTAAATGAAAATAAATATTTATCACAATTCCATGCATTTTTTTTTTTCTAATGTACTGAGATGGACCAGAATCACTTTTTTTCACAGCACAGTTGAGTGAATAAGCAGGAAATACCACTCATGCAGTACAGGGCATTATGGTTCAGTGCATGTTATAAACTGGTTTGTGAAAGGCATTACTGTGTAAACATATTTTTACAAGAGTAAATTGAGGACGAGTAAAGTGCACCTTGACTCTTGAACCTTGGCTCTTCTGACGTTAAAAAGAAGTAACTCCAAACTGTTACTCGAGGAATGCCTTTAAGATCTTATCACTGTTGCTAAGGTTAAGAGCAGCAGCTTTAGTTCCGTCTTTTTAAGGTAAACAACTTGGATGGGACAATAATAAATGTAATATGTAATTGAAAAAAGGTCATTCTTATTAAGCACTGAGCAATATGTGTGACAATTCAAGCTAACAATAATTATGTAGCACGATTCCCTTAGGTCCAGAATATTATTCTTAGTAATTTTTCCCTTTTTTCAGTGAACAAGTATGGCTTACAGATACTAATCAAGACTAGAAGGAATTGGGAATAACAATAAAACAATACATTCAATTAAGCATTATGTATGACATAGTTGTAACCACTTAAATGCTACCAGTTCCATAAATATTACATTTTGTCTAAAATTTTCCAGATTAAGAGTTTAAAATATTTTTGGTGCTTCCCTTTTTTGATGAGTTAATACAGAAACGTAGGGGTAAAGGGCATGGTCATTTTGGCATAACTTGAATAGAAATGCTCATTCCCAGCATTACAACAAAATCTACTCAATTAAATTCCCTTGTAATCCATACCATGCATCCTTATGTGTTAGTCTTATAACTTATATAACCGTATCGTATCCCTATAATTTTCATCATTAGAAATTGTGCTACGTGCAGATCAGCTCACTAAAACTGTCAGGTCAGTTGATGTAAAAACACAACGAAAATCTGTTAGTTATTTTGTTTCTAATTCTACAAAATCCATCTTGTTTTTTTGGCACAGTCTGTACACAACTTTACTCTTTCTTTGACTTGCTGCTACTGGGAGAACCCTTGAGGTAGGACTCATAGAAAAACATGGCGAACAGGACCAAATAGCTGAGATACATAAGAAACCCCCATGTGATGTTGTGCATGTTGGAGGGACAGTGGACTTCATTTAACCAGTTATAAACAGAAATCAGCACTGTTAGCCCCATCACCATCTGTAGAATCTGCGTGGTAGTGATGAACATGGCACAAAATCGCGGTATACGGACTCCGGCAGCTCTCGCAGCGTAGTACGTGTACATGAGGGAGTGGACGAAGTAGTTCATGGTCATAAACCAGCCTCCTCCGGCCACTTGGTCCTTGTACGAGAACCAGGAGTAGAGCAGGACTGTGATGTGGTGGTACCAGTGCAGGAAGATCAGACGCTGCTTTCGGAGGACTATGAAGACTGTGTCACCTAGAGAAGAAAGTTAGTAAGTGATTGTAGCTGAGAGAGTAGATAAATTACAGTAGAGTCCAATGAAGAGTGGGCCTGTCACGATTAATACTATATGACTTATTGTTCAATATATAACAGATGGAACAGGAATTTTTGGAGGGCAATATTTACTGTGAGTACTTTTACCCCCCAAAAAGAATACTTTTTGGGGGGTAATTTTGATTTATGGTTTGGCTTCAATAGTATTGCTTATTGTCTATGTTTACTCCAGCAATATATCGCACTTCAAAATGTACTACTGTGACAGGCCTAATGATATGCTGGTTATTTGTAATACAGGTGTAGCAAGCATTTAAGTATCTTTAAAAAAACATTGATGCAACTGCAAAAGGAATAAAAACTTTTAATTTTTGCAGCGAAAAGCCACCTCTTCAGTGTTAGCTTCATGCAGTAGTTTGTTTTACTGTTTTCTTAGCAAGATAATGAAAAAAAAAGTGTTGATCTGGTATAATTTCTAGATTAAGCCTATAGTCAATCAATAGTCAGTCAGTTGTATTTGTTTGTTTGTTTGTGTTTTACCATTTTGCAATAAAGGAACTTTGTAGATGAAATATTCCATTCAGTCAAGTTTAAATACTTCCTCACCATGACATCATTGCATATAGAGCACCTATAGAGCCTGTTTGACAAGGACAATAGGACACCCACATCACAGATGCTGTTCCTTTATCAGTCATGACACAAATGGTATTTAGTTGCCATCTCAGCATCTGGCTCAAAACATTTAGCCTGCTGTCTCACCAAGATCATGACTAAATTACTCCATAGACAAAGACAGCATCTCAGTGCCCACAGAAAGCTTTTAAGATAATTGTCTGCTGATAAACTTGCAGGAATCTTTACAAAGCTGTTAAAATCCGTGCAGCTTCGTATATTATGTTGTTATATAGCACAAACAAATTAAGATAGCCAGCCTCTCGTTTTCTTTAAAAAACAGGAGTGGTCTGAAACTGTGAGCAAACCCTTGAGCTCAATCAAAAGTACCAATCACACCCATTTATCATTCAGCAGTGTGTCATCAAATACAGAAGATATTCTTGCATCAATTAAACAACCTCTCCTACTTTAGTCACATTAGGGTTGCACAATATATTGCATTCAAATTAGAGTCACAATTTGAGTTCAAAATCTCAAAGGCTGCAATTAAAATGTCCCCTGTATGCAGCAAATGATCCTGCATTTCTGACAAATTGTGTTAATCTTATACTATAGACCGCTACAAACATGTTCTGAAATACATGGGATTGTTGTATTTGCTCATATTTCAGTCTTGTCTCAAATAATAATGCTCCTGGGCATGTTTAAAAGGTTTACTCTTACTTTTTAAAACATAATGGCAAATTTAATTGCAACTACAATTTCTTGTCTATTTCCCAAATTATTCAGCCCCAAGTAAGATGATCACTATTGAATGTTCAAAGTCTTACCAAGTTCAGGAGCTTTGCTGAGGACAAAAGCGTAGGCCCAGAACTTGGTGAGGGGTGCGTGGTAGAAGCTGGTGTCGCACACGGACTGCCTGAATCCGCTGGTGGTGAGGACGTGCATCATGTAGAGTCCTGTCCGAACCGCTCCAACGATACTGTGGACCCAAAAAACAGAGGACATTTTGAACTTGTCCCATTTTAACACAAGCTCAAGAGATAACAATAGTGCTTTGTTCTCACTAATCCTTAGCTCACTGTAAATAAACCAATATTGAATTTCTGACTAGTGTAAGTTTTTCAGCCTTTTTTAAAACACCTCACCTAATGAACGTAACCAACTTCATCAAATGAAAGAAGACATTTTGACCCCTTGTGTGAATCAGTTAAGGAATCAGCTGAAGATATTAGAGATTACTATAGTATAGGCAATTCCATCAAGGAGGTCTTCAGACAGGTTATACATGTGGTTTGGTTAGATTTTAGTATTTCTGTGTTAAAAGGCAACTTTACTGTACTTTTTTTTTTTTTTTTCAGGGAATAAATATTGAAAGCCATGTTTATAGTTGTTATAACATAATATTTAAATTGATATCTTAATTGTTTAATATGCAGGAAATGAAATTGTGAAAAAACTGGCCAATATTTACCTAAAAATGGCGAGGCTAAGTGACCACAGTACCAGCGGGCGCCGCAGGTTCAACTTTGGCCTTTCCCTCATGAAGTGCTGCCCTGCAAAGACGAACGCAGCATACAGTCCACAGAACATAAAGGAGGAGGTCCTGTGGGAGAATAAAAACACATTAATATACATTTAAGATGATACTAGTGAGTGATAATCATGGGTCTATAATAAGAACTATATATACAATCTTATACTTCCATGGTGATAACATACAAATGGAAAATCTGGTTGTATTTCAAACCATAGACCACTGAACATTTTCCATTTCACCTCAGTCCATTTGAAGGTGCACTAGGCAACTTTTCTGGTGACGGTAATATTCCACAGTGTGGCATTCAGCTTATCTATGTTTTTTTTAATTTTTTTTATTACATGCGTTTTTTGGATCAAATGAATAATATTGAAATGCAAATTTTAAATGCAATTTTTTATGTTTTATATAAAATAAAAATATAAATATTGCAAAAGGACATTGGGAAAAAGCCTATGGTGCTTTTGTGCAATCTTTGGACCTGAATCAAGACGTTTAAAGACATGTCTTGACACACTTCTGATGGATTGCTTAATTACCATCAAGATAATGAAAAGATATTATTTTGGCAAGATCTTCAACCCATGTGTGACGCTAAAGACGAAATAACAAATTCCTGAGATTTCTAGTTCTACTGCTATTAGGCCTCTCATGATAACAATATACAGAGAAATACTGCGATAAAAATATTATTGAAAACACTTTATGCCACTGACACAAAACAGGAGACTCCCAGTGAACCATTTTATAACATTTTGTATCATTAAAAGGAATGAGCTGCAACAAATAGATAGCTGAATGAAGCCGATAATTAGCCATAGAAGGTATTCATTCTCTATACTGCTCAAATATTACCTTCTTACATAAAAACAGCAAAAATATCCCCACTATTGCAAAGAAATTGTACGCACGATGAGTCGTTATAGTAAATATTGTGACAGGCCTAAGTACCATAGAAAAAATGTTCTCAAAAATCTTAGTTATGATAAAATTTTGTTCTTTTAGCACCACAATATTCTAAATACCATTATGCACCACTTTGCACTTTTGGACTTGACTGACAGGCTAGGCTGTTGTGGTTGGTTGTCTCTGTCACATTGCAACACGTCTGAAATATGAAACAAATCTGTCAGAACTGGAGTGGAGTCCCTTACTTAACTTCACTATCTCATGCACTATCACGTCATCAGGGTCAGCAAGTGAAGGCTGCTATCAAAGAGAACGATAAGCAACAAGACATTTACTCTTCAAGATCACTATTCGCTACTATTGCATAACCATCTTGCACAATTAGGCTGAATAGACTAGGCTAAAAGATAATTATAAAAATAAAATTATGGGGTGATCCGCTTAATGGCAAGAGTAACATGCAGATTAAATTGAGATTAATTTAGCGATCCGAGTAATTTGTGTAATCACTCAGACTTATCCTTATTGATACTCATAGACAGGGATTTGCAGGGATTAATGACACAGTGACCATTTTAGAGGGCGAACTCGGGGTGATGGAGCAATATCACTACGGGCAACATTTCTACTCCACAACCTTTACCACAATTACATCAGTGAGGTAGTACGCCAGCGCAAACTCAAAATCCTGCTACAAAAATAGTACAAAAGGTCAGTGTCAACAAACTATCTAAATTTATAATCTATAAAAATACATTTTCTGGGTTTATACACACACTATCACAATCTATTTCCAAAGAATCAATAAAAATATGTGATGCCAGCAAGGTCATGGTGCATTGGTGAGGCTGTTGCGTGCACGAGAGGGGTGGTTTGGGCATAGACCAGATGACTAATCCAGATTGGCAGAATACATATTAGGATGAGAGTGGATGCTTGACCCAGTTAAGTGTATATAGGCTTGTGGTATTTGCTCCCAGTGTATCCTGATGAAAAACAGGAAAAAGGCAGTTCTGGACAAATAGAACAGAGTTTTCAAGGGTTTTAGCGTCCAGTTAAGTGCAAAATTTAAAGGACTAGAATATTCAGTTTTAAATGGTTAATCACTATGGGAACACATGGCAACACATCATCATTCATCATTTTGAAACCAGTGGGTAAGAGATAGAAATGATCTGTGAGAGCTATGTGATTGATTGTTGGTATAATGCTTTTATTATTTACTAGATTAAAAATACAGGTATGTTTAATTAAAAATGGCTGTACCCAAAGTTGATAACCTACGCACAAATCTTTGCTTTTATTGCTTTTACCTTCCAGAATCTGTTCTTTAAGAGCAATGTAGGGCAGTGTCACAACTCGGGATAATTCAAGTGGCTGGTAGGATGATTTCACTATAATCTCTAGACCTAAATACGATTAATAGTCATAATAATTGACATTTTGGGAGTGGAAAATTGTAATATTGGTTATTTGAGTATTGGCTCCGACATTCCAATCCAACTCTCTATAGTGAACAGAGAGAGAGACTTGCAGTTTGTCTGATAGGACAAGCACAATAGCGTCACAGTACAAGTTTTAGCTATTTGCAGCATCAATTCATGAACACTCAGCAAAAGGAATGCTGCTGATGTCTGAAGGTCTGATCATTATGCAAAACCCAACCCAATGTTCCTGTCTCTTTGTTGCAGGTGTGTTAATTGTTGATTAAATCATCTAGTGTGCAGGATAAGTTCTAGGTGAAAAGGTCATGTTGTATTTGGCACATAAATGAATAGTTTAAAGAACAAGCCTGACTGTAAACAGGTTTCAGTCTGGGTCATGTGGCGAAGCAGCAAAAATGTAGTCCTACCAGGTCTTTCACTTGAGACTCACTCCCTTCTAGGATTATACAATGGGGCAGGAATGTGTTTACAGTTCCATGAAATTTAAATTATTGTGGATTTATTAGGAAAACATTAAAACATTACTTATTTTGAGATGTTCCATGACCTGCACCCCCAAAACGGACAAATACCTTTTTTTATTTAAAGGTTAAGCTGAAAATGTCCTTAGTGGGGTCTACTGTACATACTGTAGCTTTATAGTTTGAATCGCAGGGTTTATGTAATGTGATAAACGTCAGGGCGCGCACACACAGGGTTATGGTACCCCACATGATGAAGAGAAAGTGAAACCAGTGGAGGTCCATGAGAGAAGGCTGCAAGAGAGATGCACAAATGCGTTTTTCTAGGATATAGCATTGTATATAGATTATGCTAAGTTACCAGTTTTCCTGCATCCATTCAAACGCCCGTCTCTCGTCGAAGCGTCGCTCAAAGTCGTACGCGTTGAGCTCGGTCTCGTTCATCTTTGTCGGACTCTTCTTCCGCGATCACCGCTGGAACCAGGAGAACTTTCTGAAAACAACTAAGGATCGATAACTCCAACGTGAAGCCCCACACAGAGACACCGTGGTGGTTTTATATGACCGGCCTGTCTGTGAAGAAGAGGGAGGATGCGGCACCAGACGCACTTCCCCACTGGCTCACACGTTTCTACCGGTGATAAAGCTCCAATGCAAAACATGTGTCAGTGTTGGTTTGACCCTTCAAAATAAAAGTCTGCAGAATCAAAGTTTTGAAATAAGCCTTAGATAAACTTTTATCTTACACATAGATCCACAAAACACACCCTATAGTCAGATGTAGGAGCAATTTTGCCTTGACGCACTGCAAACTTAAGACACAAGTGACTCCTTTATTAAGAAATCAGAGCAACTTCCGGTATTTTTCTGGCTGTCAGTGGATAACTTGATGATGTGAGAGCACTTTCCTCCTTTGGCCCCGGCGATGGAGCCTAAGGGGGCGGGGCTGTCTGATGACGTAGAATGGTCCAGGAAAGTCGTAACGTGATTGGTTAAAACTTTCGTAACAGCACGCCCCCTGCCCCTCCTATAATAAAATATATGTTCTTGGGTACAGCGTCCTACTGCAGCTGATTGGACACCGTGATTGCAATTGTACATTTAAATGCTTTATAAATCATTCTTAAAAGTACTTCAAGTTCAAATGGTTGCTAAAGGAAAACTATAAACCAATATTTTTGATTAAACAGGCCTATCTATTTCCTCTCACTTGGTCTTGTCTATTCAAAGTTTATAATTCATATTCCCTTATCTTTAAGCCAGTGTTTCGACAATAATTTTCCACGCGTGATTGCTTATGAAATCACCTGTTCCTGTTTGTATTATGTAGTAAGTGCAAAGGGGACTTAGTCATAAAATGGTTAGGTGTGTTCTTATGTAACAGGGCTACGCTACTGACCGTTGTAGGCGTGAGTTATAGTGAGAAAACTGGAAGGAATGAGAAAAATGCCCCATCCAAAAAGTCAGTAGTTCAGGTGCGTAATACCGAAGAGCCATTTCAGCCTAGGGACAAAAATGTTTGAATATGATTAAAGCAAGTCAACAAAAACAAGTCAAGAGTGGAAAGAAGCAGCACAGTGTAGCTATAAAAGTGTTTTTTAGAAGGTCAGGCTGGCATGGAGGGCTTTGAGGAGCTCCTGCCTGGGCACAGCTGCTGCACTCACTGCTCTCTAACAACTCAATAGCCCGCTCGTGCCCTTTGATCTACTTCTCCATGAAAGACAATCTGAGTTCTGACCACAAGAGGGCACTCTACAACAGCATTTATTTGTATTTAATGTGGTTTGTGATTGAGAAATTGTTGTAGTTTTAAAGAAAATGGTACTGAATTTCTCTTGTTGTTTTCAAATTTAAATAAGGTAAAAGACAAATACTGATCAACTGTAGATTGCCAAACGTGGCACATGGAACAGTAAAAGCAAGACAACAGTAAACACAACAATAACCTGTATACATTTGCTGAGATAACATTTGGAAGTTCATTTTTTTACACAAGATGAAAGCTGAAGACCCAGGGGAACAATGAGAGGAAACACTGGGGCACATTAAGATGGGCATTGCTTTAATCGTGCAGCAAATCTATTATCACAAGGGGGTATTGATGTCATTATTGCCAGGAAACACCTGAATAAAACTGACAGATCACGTTTTACAATGTACAATTATGTAGAATAGCCAGGGCCATGACTCCCTGGGAAATGAGACTCCAAACCTCAGTGACTATTCTCATAAAATAATATAAAGTACAAAAATGAGCTCTATGTGCAAATCATATGCTCTGCTGCATCTTCAATGACATAACTGTGGTACAAGGGAACAGGGCATAAAAGTCCCCTTTTGAAGTAAAGGTCCTATATTGTGCAAAATAGATTCTGTGAGCTTTATGCCATTTTAGAATGTTGTTCCTCTAAACATACATGGAGTTGTGTTTTGTTTCTTTCACACATGCTTGACTAATTCTTTATTATTAGTCTGTCTACATTTCCAAAGCTCAAATGCTCTGTTCCTCATTGTAATGTCATGAAGTGGTAGTTTTCAAGTTAACACAAATTTTTACCTTTAGTTCAGTGGAAATTTGCAATTCTAGGGCTGAAATTATCCAATTGATTCTAGTGAAGGTGTGTGGATATCAAAACACAGTGGGGCACTTCCTCTATTACCACATGACATCACAAAGTGGAACAAAGTGTTGTCTATTTGAGAGAAGAACTCATAAATATGACATAGATCAGAAAATAGTGTAGTATGGGCCCTTTAATTATTTTTGTCTGTATATGCAATCAGAATATAGGCTATAGTCTACCCCGCTGTAGACCCATGAAACAAACCAACACAAAACTTGTTGCATAAACTTGGAGCTAATTTTATTATGTTTATACAGAGTTATTTCTTTCCTTGGGGTCCCACCCAAGGCACCTGGGAACGCTTTGGGGTTCCCCCGGAGGAGCTGGAGGACGTGTCTGGGATGAGGGAAGTGTGGGAGTGACTTAGACTGCCCCCTGCGAACCAACCCCAGCATTTGGGTCCCTAATAACAAGGCCTAGTTTGTGTCTTACCTTATAGGCTATATTTTATTTATTTATCTTTTTTTATTTTTTTATTATGTCGGTATTATAATATATTTTGACTCTGAGTGTTGTGAGTTCAATCATTTTAATGAATGAAATGTTGCTGTAGGAATTCTGAAACTATCCCAGTGGTGTTTGAAACCAAATTAACCATTTTAAGAAGAGAAAAGGACTGTTTTGGTCAAATGCTTGAACATTTGTGATTAACTGCTTAATAACACTTCTCTGTCCCCTGATGACTCACATTGAGGATGGAGGACATGGATAATTGAGATGTTGTTCATTGTTTGTTAATTTTTCATGCTAATTTCCACGTGGTCACTGGCACTCGTCCATCCATCGCCATGTAGGCCTATTAAAGATCGCAGTTTGGAAGTGTCTCATGGCATTCCTCCCTGTTCTTGTTAAATAACTTACATTAGTGTTTATGAGAAGGGTCGGACTGGGCATGCTCACAAAACGGGGAGGGCGCGAGGAGAAGACGGCTGCTGGAGAGAGGAGAGAGAGTGAAGCAGGAGTTGTGATATATCTCTCTGACTCTATGAAAAAACACCGGTGAGGAGCTGTCCATTTCAGAACTGTTGAGCATCACGTTCAGCACAACCTGACGCTACCACGAGCCGCTCATTTCCACAGAGCACGGCTCGAGGAGGGCTCTGACGGCTGCAAGACGCGGACGTTCGTGGACCGCAGTGCCACTGGAGTGCTCGCTACCTGCAGCAGACGCCGATGCAACAGTATCTTGTTATCATGTGCATTTATCACCAGCAGCAGGACGCTACATTGCGATGCCAGCACGCTTTTGGGTAAGTGGATGCCTATGCTGTAAATATCTTGTGTGCAATGAAATCGTTATGCTATGTTGTTGAAGGAGATTCAAGTGCAAAACAACTTAAGCCATGTAATGACCTGGCAGACAGGCGGTCCAATGTACTGCATCACAGTCTCAGACCACTGAGATACTCGCGCAAAGGTCATTTTCCGCGCAGACGCCAGTGTCATTGACGCATCTGTGCGGGCCATTCCAAGGCAGAAATGCGCGAAGTTTTGCCCTTGACTGGAAAAGTTGGCGTTGGGCTGCTTTGTCAGAGGGATGAAATACGTGAGAGGAATTGGGATGCCTACACCTGAACTCCAATAAGTGGTTATGTGTATGTATTACCACATGTATACATTTTTAATTAGGGTTTATTTGGAAATACAATGTTTTATAATTGAGTTTTGCGTGTTCTCAATTAGTTAATTACTTTTTTTATGAGACTTGATGCTGCAGCTGCATCATTCACTAACTATCCAGTTCTCTTTACATTACATAAGGTGACTTTAATTCATGGTACACTAACAAGAAGACAGAAAATGTATCTAAAGTAAACCATAAGAGTTTAACTCATGAATAAACCTTAAACCAGATCACATACAGAACCAATCTCAGACTAAACATGGCCTGAACCAGGACTGCATCTTACTTGGTGGTTTAGGGGCATTTTCTAAAACAATCTCCTGGATAATCACATATACCACGAGAAGCACTGACACAACACTTTGAGTATACTTTTTCAGGACAGGACGCTTGTCACTGAAGACTGGTCCATTCACAGGCGTCATGGGCAGCTGGAAACATTTTGTCTTCATTTTCTTGCAGTTATAAATCCCCCACTCCACTCTCACATTTTGGGGCTTCGGTCTAGACATCACCCCTGGGTTGTTTAGGTAGCGGAGGTGGGGGTAGTAGAGCAGAAAGACTATATGCCTTTCACTGCTTATGCACACAGTCACATAGGCAGCCATAGGATCAATGTCAGCTTTACAAATTGGGCACAAGGCTATAGGACCACAGCGACTTGTAATTAGTGGATAAATGCTCTATTGAGTGCACACTGAAGACTTGATTTCCTGATAGCACAACACAGCACCACTGGGATCCTATTAAGCCTTATTGAAACATCGCTATGGCTAACCTCACCTACTCAGTGCTGCAAGAAGACACTATTAGCAACCTAGCTGTTATTGTTTCCTCTGTCTATTTTCAATTGAGCCATTTCTCAACATAAAGGACCTATATTATACAGGTTTTGGATCTATTGTGTGTGATGTTGTTTCCTCATCAAAATATACTTGTCTTGTTTCATTCACACATGTTTAACACACACACTTTGCATATTTAGGCAGATTATTTTTTATTTTTTTAATCTCAAATAGAAAACACTTTCATGATATCACAATATGGAACAGAACATTTTGAGCTTTGAAGATGTAGACAGACCAGTAAAGCAGGGTTATTCAAACATGTGTGAATGAAACAAAATACAAGTCCAGGTATGTTTTTGATGAGGTAACAACATTCTAACATGGGTTAAAGCTCACAAGAGTTAACTTCTCGTAATATAGGACCTTTAAATGCATCAGTGGACATTTATCTAGACTAGAGCATGTATGGCAGGCCTATATTTTCTCCCTTCATAGCAAATGTTGTGTTGAAAGCCAAGTTTTGGAGGTGTGGTGGTGGGTGGTGGAGAGGTGAGAGCGCTGGCAATGAAAAGGGCCTTGTAGCATTTGGATAGGAGTGAGCTTGTGTGATCATGGCTGCGTATTAGCATTTACAATCTGCCTGTGTGCGTGCCATGCGTTCTCCCCTTATTTAAAATGAGAGCCATGCTACAGCTATATCCAGTCTGTGTGGAGTTTTCTTCAGTGTATGTTGGCTGAGATGCAGATGGAGCGCTCCGCAGTGTCCTGGTTCGTTGTGTGATTAATGAAATCTGTTGGAGAATTTGCTTGCTTTCTTGTTTTGTGCTTTGCTACCGTTTGGTCATATCTAGGGTCTCTAAGCCTTTAGTTGTGTAGTTGGTTAATCTGTCAATGACACTTTATTCTAAAAAAAGCTTTATTAGTTGTCAAATTATTTTTATTGTTTATTTATTTGCACAACATGGAAAATGCATAGCGTTAGTAGACTGGAGTTTTTGGAGTGAATTTTGAGTTTTATCTTATTTTTTACAAGCTAAACGAGTACTTTTCTGTATAAATATCTAGTTTGGATCTAGGCGTGGTGTGACAACTATCATGGCCAAAATAATTGTGATTAACGATTATATCATGATAATGATTGAAGTTGTTATGGATATGAATAATTATAACTTTAATATTATTAATAAGTTCCACACTTAAGCAACTGTTATACTATTGTACTTTGTTATCAGTGAAAACAACTACAATGAGAAATTTGGGGGCCCGGCACCATAAGCCTCACACAGGCCCCCCTTTAATACAAATTAATAAGAAAGAGGAAGAGGGTCCAGTTCTGGGCCCTTAAGACCCTGGGGCCCGGGACAACAGACCCTTTTATCCTCCTCTATTTACTCCCCTGTGGATAAGTCGTTTTTTTCTGCACATTCAGGTGATATAATGGCGATTATCTTTGTTGGCGATTATTACGATTATATAAAATGTCCCACGAATAATTATTATCTACCCTAAACAATATGATTGATTACTGTCCCATCCCTATTTGGATCAGATTTGTTCGGATCCCAAAGATACTTACATAATAGTGTTGAGAGGTTTTTCCATGCCTTTTTGAGTAAACAAATCAATGGGCGTTGTGTGTTTGGTTGATTACAGCACTAGTCATATCAGAATCTGTGTAGAGGCTGGTCAGCTGTTTGGATACAGCTTTGCCAGTGATTGATTTTTTTGTTTTGTTCCATGTCCTGCTTAAGTGGCAACAGCAATGGATACCTCACTATCAGATAATGAGGCTTTACAGTTTCATAGTGTTAGCACTATTTGACCTTAAGGCAATGTCTCTACTTCAATGCCGTAGGCGACCTGTCAGGGACCCTTCTCCAATACTTGTCTAAAGGGGTACCCAAAGTGAGGCTTGTGGGCCACACTTGACTTCCAAGGGGGTTGATTTTGGCTCACTATTGTTTGTTGTGATTTTTATTCAACTTTGAAATTAATAGACTGTCTATAGTTGGAAGAAAGACCAAACCTTGGCCCCTAAAAATATTGAACTTAACAAACAGAGCAAAAGACAATAACTGAGCATTTTACAGCATATATAACAAGGATACAAACTGAAGAAGCTATATTTTGAAGTTAATTTTCAATACAAAATTCATGATTAAAATTTAGCTTGATTGTATACACATTTTCAATTCATCACAAGCTAAGAAGAATTTAAAAGATCAAGCTTTGAAATGAAGTCTCAACCACATGAACACGTTTATTTTTAAATTCTCATCGATCAAAGAGTGTCATTGTCTGCCCCGGTCGTGCTCTCAAGTTCAGTGCAAACTAAGAGGGCGCTGGTGAAGGCCATCAACCAAACCTAATCAGATTGTACCTAATGTTATTTGTCTGAAATAGACCTGAGAGTTTCCATTCACTGGTAGTGGAGAGTAGCTCTGCCCTTGGGTCGGTCCCGCGCTGCCTCAGGACTGCTGACTCTGCCGGGGAGAGGAAAAGCTGGCATGATGCTTTTGGTGCAGTGTGGAGAAAGTCACCTGTTTCACCTCAAAAGTCCAACATCCTAACCACAGTCAGACTAGTAAAATATCCTGTATGAACAAAACAAATCTATTATATAGCGCATGCAAGTTGGTTGTACTGTAGTGTTATACAAAAATTGACTGAAAACACGATTTCGATACTAAGGAATAGACTCTGTAGTCAATACCGATACCATGATGGTAATTTAAAAAAACTCTTTTTTTAGACAATCTTTAGAAAATTGTTAATTTAAACATTAAATAATAGTACCTTATTTTATATTACCATGTGGTCTTATATCTGTGTAATCCCTCAGTCGTCCAGCAATGTTCCATAGAGGTACATGGGTGTATACTTATCTATATGGTCTTATACTGATGCAGCTCAAGATTATTCTAAAGCTATTCAGGAAAGGTTCATTTATGACCTGTGAAAGTGACTTTTTGGTACTGATACCTGCTCAAATGAGTATCTAGTTTTGATATTAGTTTTAGTATCGAAACGTTCGATACTAGACAACCCTAGTTCGACGTACGCTTATTGACTGATCCTGATTGTGCCTTTACACAGGACTGCTGCCTTCAATTAACTGTAACTCTTTGCTTTCAAATGATCAATTAATGGTCTCCATATACTTGCACAGTAAAAAGGGTTTTCGTCTTCTCCACTGGGACATGCTGCAAAAAGGCTGGAAGTGAACTTGAGTTGATCTCTTTAAGTGCTTGTAAATTCAATGTGAAAGTACTAAGAGACTGTCTCATCTCATTAACTTGGCACTAGTTTTACATAGAGCGTGCTTCCTTCTTATTGTTCTTTATGTAGCTATATGTTGTACTTGCTACTGTTGGAAAGTTTCTGCCTTTTCACTTGTAAAGATGCTGCGAGCACCTTTTTGAGATTTTTAGAGCCACTGCAATGTATTGCTTTTGTGCCGTTTAAAGTTTTAAAATTGCACTTTTTAAAGCCCTGGAGCAGGTTAGAATCTGCCAAAGTTGCCTTATAGTGAATTAAGTGGGAATTTTTTTGGACCCAGAAGTAGTATCCCATAGCATCTCCTTGGAGAAAAGCAGATGGCAAACCCACACCACAAATGGTTTCATACTGCACCTTTAACTTAAGGCAGACACGACAACCAAAATACTGGTATTTACTACAGGACAGATCAAAGCTTGGGATTGTTATGACAGATTTCATAACATGTCAACAGAAAAGGTTCATCTCATAATAAGCAGATTTCATTAGACAAGATCAAATATATATGTTTCAGTGGTGTAATTCATTGTTATGATCACATCTATCTGCTGTGGTGTTTACGGAGATTTGGTGAGGGCTGTTTTGGATGAGAGAGGAGAAAGTGAAGGCCATGGTTTATCTGCAAGCTGTAAATCGGACAACGATCAGCACCTCTCAGACTCGGGCCAAACACACTCAAACAAACTGCTGCTCCACACAGATCTATGGAGATTAGAGAAAGTCCTGACGTGTCCCAGGATCATGGTCATAAATCCGGATCTGCTTAGGAAAAGTGAGATAATCTGGCTCATATTATAGGTGTATAGTTTGGGATTCAAAACGATCCAGCTACAAAGGATTGAGCAAATATAATCTTTATACTAGTCCAAGGCATAGACAAATTTAAAAATCTGTAGGACTGGGGAATATGAAACAAAAAAGATCACCATATTTTTTCATCATATTGAATGAATCATAACTTTCAGTTCTATTTTATTCATGTAATTTTTATGAACAAATAAAAAGGATTTCAATATTAATTTCCTGAACGTAAACAGGACACATCAAGAATAGTCATATTTATTCCTCTAAAGTCTTAACTCTGCTTCAGACCACAGGTTTTTACTGACAGATGATTGGGTGAATATTGACAATTAGAAGTTTCATTAATTGCAAAGCCTTCCAATTTTGTTTATAATATTTAGTTTGGATGGGCATCTGACTTAAATCCCATGTCAAATAAACTATGCATAAATCACAACTTATGCATACAATGTATGTGGAAATTTGGTAGTCAATTTTTACTCACACTTGAATGATGGTATTCTGCTTTTCACCTTAGGCTATGAGGGCATTTAATCCAATATATGCAGCTTTCTCATTAATATTTTAATCTAATCCTCACATAATGGGGATTTTTTTTGTACATCTGTGACACTCGAGACAACAAGGTGAATAATTTTAACACCATCTGCTCTGTTACATGAGAGGGGCTCAGCTAATGACAATGCACCAAATATTCATCATATACAGTACAGTACTAAACCAGAAAATAAAATACCCATTTGACTGCTACAAAATGGAGTGCTCTGTTTCACTAGTCGTTATTTATACATTCAAGGGATATAGTGCTTTGGGGTGTGAATAAGTTTCTGTCCTAAAACAACCATTCTCTTTGCTTTTGTTTCTGTCTGAATAAACCATGACTATCTTTCTATCTGTTTACGTCTGTGAGCTATTGACCTTTGACCTTGACGATGTTCTGTCTAAACTCTTTAACTTTTATAAAGGTTATATGCAATATGCATCAAGCATTTTTCCTTTATCCTCAAATGCCTGGTCAAAACACAAAAGTATTTTAAAATCTATATATAATTTAAAATGTGCACTAAGCAAACAAAACATGTACTTGCCATATACAGTATTTTATGAGATAAAACTAAATTGGATTAAACATTAGCTATACACGTTGGATGGCTTGAGGCTGTGTTTCTTCATATAACAGTGCTATTAGCTAATGACCTGATGTTTTTTTATTAAGGCGAGTGCATTACAGGCAGGAAACCGGAGAGACGGCCAGATTAAGAGAAATGTCAAGGATGTTGTTCAAGGTCTGCAGACTTGAATTACATCCTGAACATCGACAGGTCAACTTCTGTTCAAATCTGAAATCTTGAGCTCAACATATTTGGAAAAAAAATATTTAACATTAATTGATCATTATTTAATTGTGAGTAGATTTTGATTACATTAGACGAGAACATGTTTGGGATCAAAAATACATGGCTAGTATTTTATTTATAATTAGACCTAATGGGGACCGGATATTTACTCCAGATGACATTGTATTACCTAATCTGCAGCTCTGTCAAATACACAGATCCCACTAATCCCATGGCAATTTATTAGAAACCTAATTTTGCTAAAATTATTTTTGCTATGTTTGCGTAATGCCTTTGTGTGTCTAATATATGTGCTGTCCTCATGCTCTGTTAAGCAGCAGAGTTATGCAGGCACTGACTTTTATTGACAAGCTTCTGTCCTCATCTGTGGGGGCGAGCACAATCTATTGAACTTTATATTCATCAGGCCTGCCTCACTCATAATGATGCCACTGTAATATGATGCACAGGGGAAGGGCTCATAAGTGATGGCTCATACTAAATTACTAAGGTTAGAAATAAACTCATACTATGGCTGAAATCTTCCACACAAATAGGAAGGTATTTTGCCATTGAAATATGCAGAAATATTATGAAGAAGATGCAAAGCTGCATGTACATTGTGACCAAGTTGTTCTACATTGTTTCATTTCAGTGAGCAAACGCTGCACTTGGTAACTGATATAATGGCGACAGGAAATCCTTCACTATTATACCATACCTATGTCACAATGGGAAAGTTACAGAACTGGATTTGAAGCTGTGTCTCATCTTGTTCATGACATGACAGTTTCATGTATTATCCACAATATTAAAAACAGTTATGATAAAATATGCATGGGTCGACATTGGAGATGTTCCAGTGTTGTAATAGCAACGCATAAGAAAAGCAAATGCCAAAACAGTATCAAATATATTCCAGATAAATTAAACTTCTTGCATATTGTTATAAACCTTTGTCTCTACCAAAACAAAACTCCTGTTGATCCACCCTGATCTTTTCCACAAAGTTTATATAGTTGAGTTTATATATTATCTTTGCAAGTATGTATTTGATATTTCCTGACTTAAATCCATTCTCGTGCAAAGCTAGTGCATTTAGCTGCTTAATTTGCATGAAACTGTACTGTTTGGGAGGCGTGGTTCACACATACCTAATACATAATATCACAACGTCACAAAGTCCCGCTCCCATGTCAACTTCCATTCACTATTTTCAATGTAAAATACTACACAATGTCCAAGTACCAGGTGCATTTAAGCATTACCCTCTTATAGCTGCCTATCCCTCACTACTCCACTACACTGACTCAGCAGCATGTGCATAAGGCAGGAGGCGAGGGGGGAGCAGGGGGCGGGGCCTAAGAGGATGCTTGTGTGATAAGTGGCTGCTATTGTAGAGCAGGGAGGGCCATGCAGGCTGGGTGCACTGGTCGGACAGGTCTGCAAAGAGAAGGAGCAGTACTGCGTACAGCTCCTTCACCAGGGAGCTGGGAGCGAAGGATGAGAGAAAGTAGGAAAGACAAGAAGAGAGGACGAGTGGGAGGTGTGAATGGTGTATGGATTTGGCAGCAGTGAAGGGAGGAGAGGTAAGTGCAGCAAACATTTAGATATAAAGTGTGAAAAATGGTATAGGTGTTTGGAGTATTGACAACTATGATTGAGGTCTTGTGAGAATGTATAGTGGGTTGGCATGAATGTGACATAGTAGTTTCATCTAGCACATTGGAGGTGCCTTATCAATCTATTTTTAGCTGTGGTACATCTGATACAAGAGCTAATAGTTCCATGTGCTCCTGTATTTGTCTGGAGCAGGTTGCACAGTGAAGGCATGAATGAAAAATGTGGGTGTTTTTTGACATACTATTTCATTGATAATAGTGTATGGATAAAGGTGGGACACAGTGCTATTGCAGTAATGCCAAATAACAACTTCATTTTCATATCGTACTGTTTGCTGGTACCAACAATATTTGAGTATTTTTACTGTTCAAATATATTTTTACATGTTTTTTCACATTGTATTTTTAGTTATTTAGCTACAGTGACCATGTTTTCCCTCCATCCATCAAGTTAAAATGAGTCCAAGCTTAAGATGTGGTTGAATGTGAATAAGAATGTATAAGAAATGCTATGATTGCTCATACATGGAGGCTTATATTTCATTTATTTTAAAATATTGTTTTTATAACGTTTTATAATATAAAAATGAAATAAAATAAACAGAAGACCAGATGAACGTCACTGGACATATATTTCATTGTAATTTAATCACGATTTCTGATTCTGATTAGTAATTCCAGTTATCATAGCTTGTTGTGGTGAAGTAGCAGTTTGAGGTAACGTGTAAGATTATGAATGAGAACATGTGTGTACAAGTATATTAAGAGCTGTATATCTGGTGTTATGGTGGATATTGTGGGGGGAATGTCAGCACATGCATAACCCTGTTTTATATAATGTCCCCCGCGGTAAACAAAGTCATGTGACCAGTTTCAAAGCAGATTTCCATCTTCAGATACAGCTTATGCACAGCGATCATCAGAGGAGTGTTGAACAGGTGGTATGTAGACTACTGTAGTTACCACTGATTGATTCTTACTGACAAAACAAGTCAGAAATTGATCATTGGGGTTGAGTATGCAATGGATACTACATAAATAATTTGCTGCCTGACTGAGAAAAGTAAATAAGAATCAAAATTTAAAGTATTTTATGTACCAATACTGTGCAGAATGCGAGGAAGCAGGACAAATGTGTGGCTAAATAAAGAGTACTGTCCTACATGTGTTTTGCTCTGTCAGCATGCAGATGGCTGTTAGAATATGGTGTAAAATTGCATTATAATTAATTTATTACACAGTTATAATGGCTCTGACTGATATTATTCTAGCTTTCAAAATTGATTTTATGTGTGCTTCAATATGCCCTATACAAAAACTCAAAATGCCAATTTCTAGCTGCTTGTTCTTTTTTTTTTTTTTTAGATTTCATATGTTTTGGATTATCCTGATAACATTCTGGCATTCCAACAGAACTCTGCCAAAACATAAGACAAATGGGAAAAGACAGATAACAACAACAGTTTGTTCCAGTTACATTTTTGATCAGCATTGCAGCATTTTAAGAATTCACCAACCATATACCCAATATTCAAATTTTGCATCTTCAAAACATTTACAGTTTTCAATCACTTGATATATTGCCCACTTCTTGCCTAGATAATATAACAATGCAAAAGCTTACAAGTAGTCATGTTTTCACTTTCATGAAATTGGATCCTCCTGATGTCTATATGGGCCACTCTCAATCACTCATGCACCAAATGTATGAAACTGGAAAGAGGAGGAGGGCGGGGGCATCCCATCTTTTTATGAGCATCCTTTGGTCTCACTGTGCCTCTCTATGAGTCAGACTGCGTTTCTCTTTTGTCTAATCGCTGTGAAAAGTGAAAGCTTTTTTTCTTCTGATCAAATGTGTTTTTTTTAGCTGCAAAATACCACTTCGACACTCGCTCTTTTGTTCCTTTCCTCTCTATTTCTTGGTGGGTAATGATAAGGTACAGTGAAAGTGAGTGAGGACAGTGCGGGTTTGAATGTATTACATCATTGGGTTCTTACTGTATGATATGTATTAGCCATAGGAAATCAATAATTACAATGATCAATAGAAGGAAGTAATAAAGCTAGGGACAGCTCATGTTACAAAGTGTCTGTCCCTCGTCTCTTGTTAAGTGAATACTTCTCACTGTGTTACTCACTACCTTAGCTTAGCACGCTCTGAAATTATTGCTGTAACAAGCAGGAGCTAAGATTAGCCGCTCACACTCCAGCCGAATGGAGAGCAGGGAGCTAAGATTAGCGCTGCTCCATAGACAGGATTTAATTACCTGTGTGATGTGCCCGCCCTCCCCATCTGAGCGGGGTTATCTGTGTGCCCCTGTCATATTCACCTGTTTATATAGCTCACGTTTAGGAACGGTCTATCACCTGGAGGACGTCAACGGGCTGAGTCATCCTCGAGGAGCAGCTGCGGTCTAGTGTTGATTAAGAGGCTCGGTGCTGGCCCTTCAAAACGTGTCGGGAAACTTCGAGGCGCTTGTGTTTGTGGATTAGAAACAACACTGGCATACTCTGTGGCTTAAGTGTTTGATTTCATTGTGGTAAAACATTGCCTATCTATTGTATTTGCAGAATTTGAGTTTGTCGTTTTTTGTTTTTTTTACAGTTTTTGAAACTTTTTTTGATTAATTGACTTAAGATAAGTAACTGAACTGAGTGAAATGGACATCATATTTATGTATCTTTAGCACACTGCAATGTCCTACTTGCCATAAGATTTGCAGATCAGGAAGGTGAAAAGGTTGCCCGAAAACTGTCCTTTGGCAAGACACTTTCAGTAACTAGTAAATATGCTGATCTTTTTTTGAGCGTTTGATCATTGCATAGACTGTGAACATCCTTCCATCCATTTTCTTCTGCTTTGATCTGCCTGTCAGTCTCCTGCTCTATCCTTCCTTCTCTCATAAACAAGACCCTGAGATCTCCTCCACATGAGGCAGGGACTTACAACCCACCTGGATATATATGACAAGATGAAAAAGCTGTTTGGATGACAGTTCATAATTTCGATAAATAATTACAATGCCGTCACACCAGTAGTTCTATTTTGGTGTCATTTAGTGCATAAGTTGTATATTACAGAAAAAACTGATCTCTGAGGGCATACGGACTGCTGACACATGCCGTTTATTCTGTTTGATCACTGGAGCAAACATGGATGACTGCTGGTGCTGGTGTGGATCAAGCTGTGACATTTTCTGCTCCATATGTTGTCATATAGTGTACCTTTAAAGCGTATATATAACCATGAAACAGATAGATGCTATTTGAGGCCATTGTTAAGAAACCAAGATTTCTCCAGTAAAGAAAATGCTGCTTGACAGTTTGACTTCATGATGAGATGCAGAGGCTTTTTTATTTATTATTTATATTGTATTATTTACTTACATTTCACAACAACAACTAATTAGCAATATCATAGAAATATGCAGATCATATATAGTTAAGATTGCATCATGTGATTACTGCAGAGTAAATCAGGGTGGCAGCTGGTGAGTGGTAATTGTTTGTATTGTTTCTTCTGGCACAAGAATGAGCTCCACCTGAGAATTGGCCAAGTTGAATGTATCTGCAGCACATGGGATGGAAGACACTCGTGGACTATACAGAAAAGCCAGTTTATTGTTAATAGGTGAGTTAATTGTTGTGCAATTAAGCAGCTTCCCAATCATCGCACCTTGATTATGATTGCTCTGTTAAGTCTGTCTATGTTTCATGAAGTTGGCAATGTTTGAAGTAAAGAGTAAAGTCCATTATTGTTAGCTGTCATCACATTATATATATAAAAATAGTAAGTGGTCACATCTTTATATAGCGATATTTCACCACCTTACCCCCAGTGTCTGTATGCAGACACTGGGGGCAAGGTGGGTTAAGTGACAATGACAGCATTCATCTGTGGGAGCTGGAATCGCACTACCAGCTTATGTGTAAGTAGACCTGATCACTCAACCAATGATGTCTATATTGAGAGCTTAGTTTAGTGGACAAGCACTCTACCAACTGAGCTACTGTCGTCCCTAGACATTTAATTATCGCTGTTCATCACAAAAATAGTCACATTTCTTCCTCCAAAGTCTGAAGTCCTAACCACATGCTTTCACTGACAGAGGATTGGATGAAAAAAAAGCAAAACAAAACAACAAAGCATAGCATTGGCACCTGAAATGACAGAATCTCTCTCTCTCTCTTGATTAAAATTCAGTTAATTGCACAGTCCTGCTTTAAACTTTCCATTCAATTCTTAGTATTTTCTACAACAGACAGACTTTGTTTAAGTTCTCTGCTGTTCCATTACCGCATTGTGCTTCTCGCAGCAGTCTGGCCTTCTGCCAACTCCTCTCTGTCCTTCACATACTCTACACATCTCCCTCCTGCTCCTCCATCTCCTCCAGTCTTATCTAACACTTTCATCGACATGCTTCCATCTCTCACTCTCCCTCTACTGCCAAGCTGTTGTGGCATCATGTATTATCTGGTACAGGCTTCTTATCTATGTACAATCAATGCAGTGTTGTCTTACAGGGCCATTTCTTGACACATGATCTTGGTCAGATTTGAGTCTCCTGTCTCATTTAGGATGATGCCAAGTGCTCTAGCCCTACAGTAGTCATTGTGGTCATTCTCACACTCTTTAGACAATAGTAGTTTGTGGAGTAACAAGTAGTCACAAAGGCCTATTCAGTAAAAGGTGTAGACACAGGAATTAGATGTGTGAAAACAACAATAAATGTGTGAATGAGAAGGTACTAGCAAATTTGAGTGTTACTATAAAAACAAGAAGAGTTTGACAGTCTTGTTATAATTAAGGATGTCAAGATTATTTGGTTAATCAATAATTATGAACTACTAAATAAATATAAAATAAATAATAATTGTGACAAATTTGAAAGCAAAATGAAGTTATTAAACGTTAAAGCAGACCTATTATGCAAAATTGAATTTTCAGAGCTCTTAACCAGAGTAGAGTTTTTTCCCCTTTCCATTTACCCTCTCAAAGTTGCTTTTGGGTTGATTTGTGTACGCCCACTGCTCTGTACTTACTTTATTTTTGGGTTTTTTTTCTTAATCGATGATAAGTGTAGGATTTGTCAGCGTTGCGTTGTCATTTTGGTACAAATGAAAAAAAAATCCAGTACTCACTAGTGTGATCTGCAGGTATCCATAGGAAGGGCCAACAGCAACACCGTTCTTTGTTGTGATGACGTTTACCCCGATATCAGCTCCCATTAGGCACCACAGTTTTCTAACATGGAAGTCAGTGGACTTGTTTCCTTTATTAAATCGTTTTAGAAGAATATTGTGATTTAAAATATGCAAATTATAACATTATGATCCATGGGTGTCATAGATTGTAACTAAACAAAAGCACAAATAGGTCTTCTTTAAATGTTTTTTCTTCAGCTGTTTAGGTCTCCCCAGTTATATTACCATGTACAAAGTTTGATTTTATAATTCTAGTACTTGAGTAATGCGTATAAGAGAGAATTTAAGATTTCACTGTTATTTGGTCATGGTGAGAAATATGTGAATAATAAATAAATTGTGATGTTTGTGATGATATCTGAAGCAAAAACAACATCAGAATCAAAAAGGCAAAATACTTCACCATTTCCAGCCTGGTCCCTCTCAAGTTCTCTTTGTCCTGTCAACTTTGATTCTCGGCGAGCGGTTTCTCCTTGTCACCATACGGCACCTGCAATCTGCTGCTGTTGGCAACCGTCACAAGTTTAGCATCCTCGGTCTGGTCTGCTCACTGCAGTTTTGTTTGTGTGGCCATCTTGGTGCGGAATCTACAACAAGACAGTTACAATATTTGTCCATTTACTAGAATGTGTGGAATTATAATGGGATTGATTTAAGAATTCTGTCTTCATAGGAAATTTATCACCGATTTAAAAAAAAAAAAGACAGTTACATTATCATTGTCCAGGGATCAGAACATATAGTTCTATGGGAACTCCTATTTATTTAGGAATTTCCTAAAGGTAGATTACATAACAATTGTATTTATTAGTATTTTGTATAAGATCATCAGGTATACCACTGGGACCATGAATCTACCATGTGAAAGCTTATTTATCTAATACATGTAGGTACTCTGAAGAAGATAAGACCAAAATGATGGGAGACTAAATGATATGCCTTATTATTAAGTTATTGCATGTTTTATAATTTATAACTTCTGCATTTATTTACATGTTTTGCACCACTGTTGCATTTAACAACACCATTATTGTTTCTACTGGATAATCTCTGCTCTTATCCCATATTGCCCTGACAAATGTATTTTTAATTATCGGTACTTCAGTAAATCCACTTTGGGTTTAGGAATGGACTGAATTGTCATCTTTCTTGCGCTGTCATCACTTTGTTTTAGTCAGAGAAGAGAAAGTGAGGGATGGTTTCCTCCTTCCTTACTCTCTGAGTTAAGCTCATGTGACAGACAGCTACAGAGTGAAACATGACAAGGGATGTACACGCAACCAGGTTGTTTACAATGCATCGCTGAGTACTTTGCAAGGTGTATTTTTAGCCAATCGATCCATGTTTTAAAGGTGTACAATGTAACTTTTCTGGTGGAGGTGCATGGAGATATTAGTGCTTTGCATTAGATCTTCACAGTATAGCATAAAATATGCAAGTTGCATTTATTTGGTAATGTTTTTTGGTAACATGTTCTTTTGACTGAAAAATACAGTGAAAAACACAGCATTCTTACTGTGAGCGGCATTGCTTCTGCACAGATCTGATCTGTAACTTGGCCCAGAGATGTCACCTGCTCGCCTCCTTGGAGATAGATAAGTTTAATGTGATACTGTGAAACATTCCAGGCAAACCTTCTCCATGGAGACAAGCAGGTGACATAAGCTGCACCAAAAATGTTGCACAGTGTACCTCTAAGGCAAGAACCAAAATAACTACTGAGAAGACTGGTAAATCTTTTTTACAACATTATTTTAAGATTTTATTTTTAGCAGGAAAAATTGGATTACTGTCACTACCCAGAGATGCCAAAAGAAAGGAGAAAACATGAGTAGGATGAATCAGCATAGTAAAAATAGCAGTACTCCAGGTCAAATCCCCCATCTGCAGTAGATTACAGTTTGCCTCTCTTATTCACAGGTATGAAGAGGAGTAGGCCACTGCGGGTGTCCCAGGGCTATTCTGTCCTCTGGCTGTTCCGCCTATGTGTCTCCGAATACCCACAGGACAGCTATAAAGGATGATCTGAAAATACATTGACACAACATTGCGCCCCAGAAGTACTGTCACAAAAAATCTAACTTTGCAGTTTGTTTTGGTCGGTCTCCAAGTCTCTACTCTGCTCCACTTTTTCTTGCACTTTAATCTCGTCTGCGTCCCCATTTTGTTGCTCAGAGGAGGTCATGTCCCAGTCTGGAAAAGTCCTTCATCTGTATGTGGAAGTGAGGTCTGCCCCAGATCAGAAAGCAGAGAGAAGCGAGGAGGACAATCCCACAGAGCTACTTTCTAAGCTAACAAATCCGACCAAAACATCAACAAGTCACTGTTTAGCCCAAGAGCGTACTCAAAAACAATCTCCATCAAAACATTCGGTCAGTTTTCAGCTCCAAAATTCACCAAAAGTTGTGAAATCCTGGACCTCACCTTGCCACAATATCCAATCTCCACAATGCTATGCCTCACCTAAGTGTTTAAAAAAGGAAGACATCAGCGATAGACAACGATCTGTTGTTACGTTTAGCTATGTTGAGAAATCAAATGTAAAGACAATAGAAAGTCCAATAAGAGACCAAAGTCATTTTCGCAAAAGATTAAGCGATCCAGTTTATTTCAGCAGCCCTACTTCTTCTTGCAGCTCAAGCCCTTACAGATCTCCAGGTCACCAGCACTATCTTCCCAGACAAGCACCTGTTTTTGACCCCATTGGGAGGGCAGCTACACAAAGAGCAGTCGAGGAGTTTGGTTCTCCTTTATTAAGACTTAAACTAGCTCACGCACTTGAAAACAGTGACTATTTATATAACCGAAAACCGCGTTGTCAATCCTGGGCTGGTTCACCACTTTACAGAAAACAAATGCACTCACATGTGGAATCGCAGAGCCCTCGTCACCTCTTACAAAGCTGTCCCTCTAGTCAAAGGCAATTTGACAACCCTCTGATGCATGGCACTGATAAAGTAGAAGGAATGAACCAATTAAGTGAAAGTAAATCACCAGTGAATAGTCCAGAGGTTGCACGAAAGCTTGTAGAAGAGGTCATCAAAGTTTCTGCTAGTTTAGTTGCGGGAAATTGTTTGCCCTTGCACAATCCAGTGTCCAGTGCACAGCAGTGTAAAATGAATATCCCTTTAACAGAGCAGCTCACTCCAACCAACTCAAACCAGCCTGAAAACTCACAAGAAGCAAATGACACTAATGACACTAAGCCCATCGACTGCCACCAAAAATACCAGCATCCAAGCTCAATCCACTCTTCACCTGCCATTCCTTCTCGTTTGGTGCGTCCCGTTAACCCTCCCGCCGAAACTAGCTCACCTGTAAGGGATCCAAGACTGAGCCAGGGGGAACTCCGAGCTCCTGATACCCCAACATTACACCGCTACCAACCACCACAGTACATGGGTGATGTCTGGACTCCTCGTTTGGATTTGAGAGACGATTTTGAAAAGGGAGACTGTACAGAAATAGCACGAAGACTATTTATCAATGAAAATGTAGAGGAAGCGCCTGTAAGCTGGACGTCCAGGCAGCAATGGGGCAGTGATGAGGTGACAAGCCCAAGACCGAGCCCTGAATCTGGGTTTGTGTCGAATAGCGATACCTCGACAACTCCACCACCTCAACCAGACAAGAAAGGAACATTTCTAAGCCCTAAAACTAGACAAAAACGAGCAGAGCAAAGACGAAGGGAGATTTTGCTTTTGGGACCTGTGGTATTGGACTCACCCGATGAGGATGAGGGATGTGATGAAGATGTCGCAGGACAGGGGCAGAGTGGAGATAAAGAAAGTCCAGGGGAAAATGGAGGAGGAGTGGCAGGGTCTTCTTCGCGCAGTTCCAGTGGGGTGACAGGCAGCCTTGGCGACGGGGAATGTGTGTCACCCGAGTCTAGCCAGTCGAGTCGCCATAGCAACGAAACGGGGGCAGTGACCTCAGGAATACAGGTATGCACAGGTGTAAAGATCAAATCATTGTTAATGCTAATCATGCTAATCTCATAACTTACTCAAACATTTCATGCAACAGTAGCAAGCAACAGTAGAGGTAATTTTATGAGTACCAATAATTAAGCTGTTGGTGACATTAGAATGCACACACAACACAGCAACTAACTAGTCTACAGCCTTTTTCCATATCTTCTTAATATTCTGGAAAACCCCTTTTATTCAATAATAATTTTCCAACTACAGTATCTTAAACAATTTGCTTATGTCCTTGTCTAGGTATTTTTATTTTACACTGTCACTGTTCAATAAAATTCAAATTTCATGGATAATATAGCACTGTGAATGCAAATGAGGCTTATACCACCAAAAGTCTACTGGACTACACATCTAGTTGCACTTTTAAATGGTAATCTAACCTTCTGTTGATTATAATTCTGCTAAAATATAAAGGGACCTGTAAGAATCACGATAAGTGCCTAGCTTTTGTTGTTGTTGTTTTCAAATACATGTTGAATATTTATGTTTAATTTCATCCTCCAGACGGACAGTGGCAGTGCAGCTCCCGTGCCCTCTCTCCACTGTCAGAAGATCGCCCGGGCCAAGTGGGAGTTTCTGTTCGGGACCCCTGCTGAGGAGGCTGCTGGCAGGAGGGAGAAGAGTAAGAATATTTAACACAGGTTTCTGTCATCTATGCAGATTAGTGCTCTTATATTATCAAAGCTAAACCTGGGCCATACTGAGCTCCGACGGGAAAGCCTTTTGTCTATTCATCTTAGGGGTCGACACAGCTAGTCGTCTTTTATCTCTATCTCTTTTCTTTCTATCCACTTTGTTCATACTGACTAACTTCAACCAATTAGTTCCTTATATAATTTGCTTTTCATAAGGATTAAAATTAAAATATTCCCTACATGAAATAATAAACCTAGAAGAATCACTTATGTTTTTGAAATTTTAAAACATTTTTACATGACAATTGTTTTCATTTCAATTTTTACTGCAGTGGTTGATCATAGAATACCATGGCATTAGATGTACCATACCTACCGTAGAGTTAAATTAATGGTCATATCTGAATGCAGGCTCTATACCTTCTAGACAAGGATACACATAATTTCCTGTATTGTATTGCATTACATCCAACCCATAACAATAAATCTTGTATTCCTTTTTGTCCAGATGGCATTGAAACTGCCACAGCCCCTCCTAGTGGTAACTCCAGTGAATCACCCACTCCCACCCCTCCCTCGTCCTTGCCTCTGCTCTCAGCCAATCATGAGGTGCAGCATGTGGAGGTAGAACTGGTGACTCCTCCCCCCGCTGTGGTCGGGACATCCCCTAAAACGGGCATAATTCGTCGGACACTGAAGTACTCTGAAACAGACCTAGATGCTGTCCCCCTGAGATGCTATAGAGAGACAGACATAGATGAGGTGCTAATGGGCGAGCAGGATGATGCTGACTCTGCATTTGGGAGTAACCGCAGTGTGCAGGGGAACTCAGGTAAAGAGTGGTTCATATTCACAATAATACACTGAAACAAACTAAAACAGAATGCTGGAGCCAGGTACTAGTGATGGTGATTTTTCAATTATCACAATGTCCTCTGCAAATATCAAAATATCTGGTTTTGTATATAAAAATATTAATGTACCTGTAATTTCTGAAATGCATGGGATTCTTGTAGCAGTTCATATTTCAGTCTTCTCTCAAAAGTTGATGTTTACAATGTGCAGTCTGAACATAATCCTATTTTTTAAACATATATTGCAAATCTAATTGTAACATTTCATGTTGCTTCAGAAAAATCACAAAGTTGATTATTCTCCAAAATTTTGCAGCCCTTATCTCTGGAGCACAAACAAGATGAGATTTTTGACCTGATGTTTTAATAAGCAAAGTCTGCTGCCATTAATGTGTACATGACACAAGCTTTCATATAGTATATGACTATAAACTTTCATATATACGTTTTTTTTTTTAAAGATGTCAGATTCGCATATGGGGGAGAACAGCAAGATTTTCTTATCAGAAATATCTAAATGGTTGAACGCCTATAATTTGCAATAATCAGCATTTTAACAATATTCAATTATTAGTGTCATTGAAAAACCCAAATGAACAAGGAAATCACACACAGTTTGTCTTCTCACCAAAGAACCTTGAATGAACTAAAGAAATCTTTCATAATGCGTTTACTGTCTTCTACTCTGAACAGCTATTATAAAGTATTTTATTCAAGAGCTGTACTCACATCATAGCCATGACTTTACAAGACTATATAAACAATGACTGGAGAGACTTTAATATCAGGCCTATATTGCGCTTTAGGTGCTTTGTTTACACTACTGAAGTGGTCTCACCTCACACTTGGTATTTGCCACAGCTGCCTTGGGACTGACTGATGGAAACTTTGCCGCTATTCTGTGCTATCAGCCTCTGTGACCACCACCGCCACCTGCTACGATAATTTTAAAATGCTAGTTTAAGTTACTCTCAATAAGTCCATGCAAAAGTAGAAATCACAAAAAGAAGCCACTCAATTTTACTAACTTTCGTAATTTGTTACTTTCAAATCTAGGTATTGGCAGTAGTCCTCTAGGGGGCGATAATCCTAGGACAGATGGAAAGGATGGAGAAGACAAAGAACAAGAGGAGGACGAGGAGGATGATGAAGATGAAAGTGAGGAGGAGGAGGAGGAGGATGAAGAGGAGATGGTGAGCTGGGCCAGTGTCCGGATGCAAGGAGACGAGCGGAGGAGACTGTACGGGTCCCGAGACGATCCTGAGGTGTTTGAACCCAACAGGTGATCAATGCAAAACATGTTAACTTACACAACACACACAAACAAGTTAAGTGACATTGTGCAAAGACAGAACTCACCACAGAATCGTAATTATTGTTCAGACGTGTATAGTTAGTGTTAGCAGCCAATATACAGGTTTGCTCACATTCAGTATATGACACAGCTGCTAAAACTTAAGCTGCTAAAATAGGTGTTTTGTTTTTTATTATTCATCATTATTTATATTGGCTAGCCTCTTTAAGCTATAGGTGTTACTCATGCTGATGTGAAAAATAGAAACAAAACTTACAAAATCAATGTTATCATAATAAAGGTGTATATTAAATCTGAACTGTTCAAGGATCTATTTTCTTTCTTCCCTTTTTTAGTACAGATATAAATTCTGTATTAGCAAATGTTATAGTTATAATGAACAATACAAATGACAAAAATGTTAATGTTGTTGACATGATAAATGATTTCAAATACTATACTTTTTTGAGTGAAGCTTGTTGGTAAGATTGCACCTAAAATATATAGTTTTGAGCTTTAGATATATATTGTTTTAAGTTGTCTTTTCACCATTACAGGCATTGCTTGAGTGAGCCTTGAATGTATAATCATGCTTTCTTTAATGAGCTGGATCTATATATGGACTGACAGAAGTGAAGTGTAACTTTTAAGTGTCCACTTTTAAAATGACCACAGAGGCCTCTCCCATTCCCACTCTTTATTAAAAATGTAGTGGGTGGTTTGAGGCGCACACAGCAATGCTTTTGGTATGCGTCAAAGTCTCTCCTCCCTTTGCTTAGGTCAGAGGAAACTTTTTTTGACAACCACCACCCAGCCCTGAAATCCCCAATCCTAGTCTCTGGTCCACGGCTCTCGGCGGAAGACACATTCAGTCGTCACTTTGAGAGCATCATGGAGTCACACCGAGCTAAAGGGACATCCTACAACAGCCTGGACAGCGAGGAGATCCTGACTTCAACCACTCAGACTGTTTTGACCTTTGACCTTCCAACTCTGACCCCTGCCATCCATGGGCCAGTGTGCCAGAGCGCCAGGCAGATTGTGCAGCTCAGTTTTGCCCCGTTGGCCCATGATGAGAGGCCCAGTTTGTCAGACTCTATCTTCACCATGGGAGGGGGCGGAGATTCGGACGCGACCAGGGCCCCCTCCAGTGAGAGGCTGAGCAGTGGGTCTGAGGGCACCCCACCCCGCAGACGAGAGGCAGAGCACATAGGCAACACCTGGTACAGCAACTCGTCCTTCCCATTGATCAGGTGAGTAAAAACACACTATACACCAAACATATTTCATACTAACATAGTCACACATTCAGTAATATTTTATTGTTCAATTTTTCACAAAAAAAATACACTTGCATCAGTTACAATATGCACTGTTTTTTTCCAATTAGATACCCTTTCTGCTATAGCTTTTCTCAATTTTTTATCATCTTAGAACTAGCTGTAAAGTACTTAGATTTATAGGTTTATACAACATTCAGAAAATGCAACTCCATCTTGTGGTAAAATGTATTATAAGACAATGCAGTATAATTTGAATACATTTCTATATGTTCATCAAAGCAGTGATAGCAATTGTCATAGTAACATTAGCCATCTATTTATTTAGTTAGGTGAGTAGGTGCACTATGAAACTTTTCTGGTGAAGGATCTGCTGTCATGGAGAATGGTTTAATGGTATTACACTTGTCTATCTTCCATTTATTCCTTTACAGGTGTTTTTAATGCTCAAAATAAGTTTGAAAAACATGTACTTTTACTGTAAATGACATCGCCTCACAGATGCAAACTGTGACTTGCCCTAGTGGTGTCACCTCTAGTTTTGATGATGATAGATAGGTTTAATGCCATGTTGTGGAATATTCCTGCTAAAGCAATAACATCACCATGGAGACAAGCCAGTGCTCTCTATACTTTTACAGTTACATTACATTAATTTAGTAGTTGTAGATCTATTTTGAAATAACTTTATTTGCTGTATGATAATAACTAGATTTGCAGTGTGTAATCCCTCAGTTGTTCAGGTGTGATCCATACTAAATGAAAAAAAATCAATTCTGTCAACTGGACAAAAAGTTATTTGACAGAAGATGTTTCTCTGCTCATCCAAGCTGCTTCTTCAGTTCTGGTCAGATTGCTGGTGTACACTGCCTTATATATGTCTGAATGGAGGAGGTTAAAACTAACACACCTGTTTGTATATAGTTTCTATTTGTTAGCTCGATCTATTGAACTTAGTGTGAACTGTGCCTGAGTCATATTTTGCATAATCATTCAGGCCCCTAATTAGGGTCCAGAACTGAAGAAGTGGCTTGGATGAACAGCAAAATGTCTTCACTCAATTTTTTTGTCTAGTTGACAGAATTGCAGTTTGAGTATTCAGTTGAACTAACTCTACATAAAAAACATCATTGGTTTAGTGGTTTAGATCCACTGACTTGAAGGTGGCGGTGCAATTCCAACCCTCACAGATGAATGCTGTCGTTGTGTCCTTGGGCAAGACACTTAACCCAACTCGCCCCTAGTGTCTGCGTACACTGGTGTATGAATGTGTGTGTGGATGGGTGACTGGTTCCTTGTTGTAAAGCGCTTTGAGTGCCTTGAAAGGTGGAAAAGCGCTATATAAAGATGTGACCATTTACCATTTACCATTTAAAAAGACTGTAATGAAACTTGAAGTCCTTAAAATAGGTTTTGTTCATTGTTGCACTAATTGAGTTAAATTCTACCAAGAAACAACAACATTTCTAGAGTGCATTGTGTGATGCTATTTTAATGTTTGTTTGACTTTTCGGTCACTACCTCCCTAATGGGCTGCTGTCATTGCCGGATAAGCCTGCCTCTGTCTGTGTCATTATCCTTGCATAGAGAAGTACTGCAGTGCTATTATAGACCTAAGCTTAGACAGTGAAGGTCGCTCACAAGGCTGTCCCTGCTGTCCGCACACCACGACTCACACGTGTGGTTTACGTGGTGTGATGGTGTGCATGCATACAAGTGTGTTTCTAATATGGCCTTATTAACATGCAGAATATGCGTGTGAAGATCATGTAGCGCAGATGGCTTCCTGGGGGCTACAGTGAAGAGGGATCACCTTGACTGTTGCAAACTCATTGTACACTTTGAATCAACTTTTTTTTAGTCAAGCATTGTTTTTATACATTCATTTAGTTCTTCTCACTCAATTTGTTAGCTATTTTAACAGTAAAGTACAGTAATTAGGGTGACCAGCTCAAATTGAAGAAAAAGAGAGACATGTTGAATGAGGTGAGACATGGAGGGACAGACCGTGAAATTTTAAGCTTACAGATAGTAACTGCAATAACACTGTATGGTTTCTGTTTTTTATTAATTGTAATGGGCAGAGAAAGATGTGGGACATTCTCTAAGTAAGTGAGATGATGGACAGAAATAGCAAATTTCTTGTATATTTCCTCTATGTTTATTGGGCTCTTTCTAGTAGCATTACATTAAGGTTTCTAAAACGATAATTAAACCATTTATTTTGTTATATAGTAGTTAGAATGTTTAAATAATAACCATTGTCTTCATTATCTGTGAAATACGGCCGTATTCATTTGCATAACACTATAGTCGATACTTTTTTAAAATGACCTATTCCCTGGGCTTTAACTTCCCTAATGAGAGTGCAGCTTCTTTTGTTTCTGAATGTCATTGGAGTTAAACAGCACTGCAGGGGCTGTGCTGCACTCAGTCAGTTTATGGCTGTGACCACTAGAGGGCAGAATAACATAGCAACATGGTTTACTGTAGTACACCTTCCAGTATTTTCTTGGCTTAGATTAAAGTTGGTTTAAATGACCCAAAAAAATCTATGTACAGATGTTTTCTTGGTTTTTCAAAATATATTGCATTATTAGTTATCAGTTTTAGTTTGAATGCCAAAACTTGGTACCCTGGTAATAACCCTGGTAACAACCTTTTAAATGTTTTCTTATTGTCCGAGTAACATTATCGTGAAATAACCAAACTCAAGCCCCCATGGCAGTATGAGAAAGAATATGTATGTTTATTTAGTCTTGGAGCTCTATTCTATATAGTTTAAATCTTCAGGAAATAAAAGTACGTGTGGAATTCCCCCTGAAATATTTAATTTCACTCGGCACAGTCCACCTTCACTACAGTGCACCATGATAAGACTCACTGTATGAGAAACTAATCAGGGTACTTATCCGTCAAGGCCAGATGTATTTGTGTTCCTCTTATCTCACATTTTTATAATCTGGCAACCTTTTAGCAAAACCTCCAAGAAATGAAAGCATATTTTTGAAGCCTAGTTTGATGAAAGTTGGAATTTCACTGGTGTGCCCCTTCCCTCTGCCTCTCCTCTTTTCATAAAGTCTGGCCCGTTGGACAGTAGCTCATTGTGCAAAGCTGGGAGGGGAGGGGGTTAGCATTTTGGCTAAAACTGACACTGGGTTTTCTCTCAGGACCTTTGATTATTAAGCTCTAACAGGTGGCTAATTTACACCCCTGGCTAAATCTCTATGACACAATACAGTGAGTAAACAGGCACTGAAAAGCAGCTGATAGGTGATGAAAAATACACACCCTTTGCTGCAAGTTAAACCCTGATATCTTGAATGTTTATTTTCTCTGCGGACACCAAAACAAGACAGACTAGAACCGGTAAAGCTCCGAAATGGGGTGGTTATATGGACCTACTGACTGTGTGTAATTGGAGATGCAAAGGGAAGAGGAATGAATGAAGGAAATAGGAAGAAGGAGGCCGGACTATACGCTGGTTAGTTTTTGGGGTAGTGGACAAGCCAAGTTTTATGCCAAGCTTTGGAGACAAGGTCAGTAGGGGACAAAGGGAGTTTACTCAGTGGAAAAGGGAGAGAGGGAGGAGCAGAAAACAGTATTCTGGGAAGAAAATCTGCTTTTTTACTTTGGGGGAAGACGACGAAAGCATGCTGTGAAGATCAGATGACAGCAAACACAGGAGGAATTTTCACATAGGTTTGCTACAGTTCAATGAGTGATATTCATTGAGGTAGAAATTGCGGGATAGGGATGAGGTCCGGATATGGGCCAAGGAGGAGAAGTGGCAGTGGAGGGGCAAGACCGATTTTTGTGCAAACAGCTGGATATAGGAGAGAGATGAGGACCACGTCCATTATGAGTTGTCAAAGGGAGATGGCTCGTGCAGAGGAGCGAAACTTGCAGGCAAAACGCTCATTTCGCAGGTAAGACCCCGCCCACAAACATTTGAATGACAGTTATAGATTTGAATAGTTAACAGGGTTGAAAATGGTATATTTAGTCAGATTAAATTAATATTGTATGTGGTGTACACTTAAAAATGCTTTCACTGTTTGGAAATGTCAGACAATGGTGGAACAATCTGCCTCCACAACTGTCTCTTACTTCCCTTGACTCCTTTAGAATGGCTCATTTAACTTACCTGAAAACTGACTTGTCGATTGTATTGATTCTTTTGTTTTTATGTTGATGGATCTATGGGGTTGAAGAGGGATGTGAGCAAAATTTTATTTCTTTTGTATTGTTATGCATTGTCTTGTTTTATGTGTTCTTGTTGAACTGTGTGTTTGTAAACTGTTCATATGTTGTATGTTCTTGGTCCCCCATGAAAATGAGATGATGCATGTCAGGGGTCTTTCCATGAATAAATCAAATTCAAATTTCTAAGTCCAAGTAAGTTGACCCATTTGTTACTTGATTACATCAAGACAGTAAGCAAAAAGGTGCGGCCAAATTTAAGCTCATATGTTCATTGACCAACTAATTTGTAAGCAATGGTCATCTACAATTTGCATAGCTCAATAGCAAATTTTATTGCAAGACAAGTCTGGCTATAAATGTGGTAATTTCTTTTTTTGCAAATTACGAAATGTATTTTAGCTAATCTATACACTATATATGGCAAACAAAATGGACCAAACCCATTAAACAAACACAGTATGGGATGAAGGAGCTTTGCCTGGTTAGCAGTACACAAGTTTAAAATGATCTAATATGATTCTTCAGTTACCATGTGGCATATTGTTTTCTCTAACGAAAAACCTTTGGGGAAGTTAGTCATCTGGATCAAGATGAAAAACTCCCTTTCCCTTTGCAACTTACCAACAACATCATTGTTTAATCTACTAATAATACGTAATAGGAGATCATGTTATTACAATCCTGAATGGACTGCTATTGGCTTGTTACTGTTGACGTGGAGACTGGTTTGTGTTTACACCATAGTTATCCATTAATAATCCCTGGTTACTTTTTTAACCAGATAGCTTGTGTTATTGGTGACTGTTGCTTGGTGCCATTCACTTAGTCGATTCACTTGATAATAAGTGTTATTGAGTGCCAGCCCTGGAGACTGTTGGTTTTCTTGACTTGTTCGTAGCTCTGTGAAACCCTCTCTCAAGAAGTGTGGTCGTTTGGCACTTTCTGTATTCAGCTGCTGGACTGTCATTGTGTTTGCACTGGCTGGTGTGACTGCAATGGTTAGTAGATGCTTTATAATGGGCTCATCTTTAAATAAACAAATCATGAACAAGTTAAATAGACATAGATTTGCACAGAATCTTCATCATTGCACCTGTTGGTGGGTGGAGTATGTAAGGCAGAACATTTTGTCACGTTAATTTGTTAAAAACTAGATCTATTTTATATTTTAGTTTTAGTTTTAGCTGTGCAAACAATTGAATTTTAACAGAGAATTCAGTTTATTTCTAATTGTCAACAGTGAGCTTTGGTCTTCTAATCGAAACATCCATAGCCAATCCTCCGTCAGTAGAAGCATGTGATTTGCAGCAGAGTTCAGACTTGGAGCAAGCAATTGGATTATATAATTTTGGCAATGGCAGTGATTCAGTCTTGTTTATGTTCTGGACTTTAAAATTGAAAATGTGTTTTACAATGTTTTAATAAGGCAAATAAAATCACATTTGAACTCATGATCAATGAATACAAAGAGACACATTTTTATTAAAGGTTCTATATTATATAAAATTGGTTCTTGTAAGCTTTAAGCCATGTAATTATGCTGTTACATCTTCAAAAACATACTTGCAGTTGTGTTTTGTTTCATTCACACATGCTTGAGAAATCCTGTCTACATCTCCAAAGCTCAAAATGCTCTGTTACACTTTGTGATGTCATGTAGTGGTACTTCTCAAGTTAGCAGCTTCCTTTTATCTTTTGTTCAATAGTGATTGACAATTTCAGGTCTGAAATCATCCAAATGATTCTATTGAAGATGTATAGAGTGTATATCTAAAAAACACAATGGAGCATTTCCTGTATTACCACATGACATCACACGGTGGAACAGTGTTTTCTGTTTGAGAGAAGAACTCAGCCTAAATATGCAGGATTTGTGTGAATGTGAGAATGAATCTAAACAAAACTCCAGATATGTTTTTGATGAGTGAACAACGTTATAACATAGATCAGAAAAGAGTGTAATATGGGCCCTTTAAGTGTCATATCGCTCAGCATTACATTTTAAGTATAAGTGTGCATGCAGTAACTGAATTCCATATTTGTCTTTAAATTGCTTTTGCTATTTCTGTCCTGATACATTAAGTCCAGCAGAAATCTCACTAGTTCTTCTACATTATTAACACAGAGAAGTATTACTGTTATATTGCCATATTCTGAGCTCCTCTTTTTAACATTTGATCCTGAATTATTTATGTTTTTTGCTGGTGTGTCCTGGAGCAGGGAGAAGGCCCGTTTGGCCACAGACTCGGAGCTGGACCAGGATCTGAGCGAGCGCCTGGGTCTGAGCAGCAGTGACACTTTGACCAACGGCAGCCACAGAGCCGACCTCGCCGCTGCACGCAGACTCGCCAAACGACTCTTCAACCTGGATGGCTTCAGGAAGTCTGACGTGGCCCGACACCTCAGCAAAAAGTGAGCAGAGGAAACGAGCTGATAGCTGATGTTATATAAGTCATCCCCTTTGAATTTAAAGGTTCTGTCTGTGTTCTGGGTAGTTCTGAGATATTGATTTTTGCTCATAAAAAAATACAAAATTGCCACAAAGAAGGTATTCAGGACCAAGAATTTATGAACAACTCAATTTCAACACAAAAAAAAACATCAGATAGAACCTCATAATTCTAAGGGCCCCCGTAACATAGGAAGTGATCCAAATATGCAAATAAACTACTGTTTAATCAGTACATTATTTACTCTTCAACACCATTTTATAACCTAATTTTCAAGTTATGAGGCGTTCAGTGTCACTTTTGGCCAGGAAATAGTCTTTGTACAAGACTGGCCTATATTTCTACAATTCTGAACAGATTCCGCATGACAGTATTGACAATAGGAAAAAACACTGTAAAATGTATACTTTGAATGTAATTTTAGACAGCTAGCTAAATCTTAACATTACAATTAAAAGTCAATCCTTAATTAATCTTTTACTACTGTAGTTAAACATGATGTGCAATAATTAAAGAAAATAAATACAAATGACCAAACCATGAACCTAAATTACAATTGTAGCTGTTTATCTGTATGTGACTTTGCAGTAATGACTTCAGTCGGATGGTTGCAGAGGAGTATCTGAGTTTCTTCAACTTCACAGGCCTCACACTTGACCAGGCTTTACGGTGAGCTGGTGCCAAACAGTACTCCCTTTCTCTTCTTTCATTACCAACAAGTGTATCTTTTATTATATGGGTTAATACAGGAAGTTTAGACCACTCTGGCATTTATGTTGTATTCACTGCCTCAAATCAGGACAGAAGAATAAGAGATAGAATCAGTAAATATTGATATTTGGGGCTGGGGACTTTTATATTGGCCAGTAAAAAGCAGATAACTAGAATAAACACATCTGACAAAAGAAGTCTGATCATAGTTTAGTTTAGTCTTTATTTGAAGGGACAATGTACAGAGACATTATGCTCATAAAACAGATGATCTGCACCAGATTATAGCTAAACAGCTAGTTTTCCATCTGCAGTCCCTGCAATCATCAAAAACAATTTAAAATAACTTTTCAGTCTTTAACATTTTTTTGTTCATTTTGGTCTCTGCCATATTAGTTTTGCCCTTTTTTCATAATTCTCTGAGAACTCCAGATATCAGATAACGATCAGATTTTTACTGTGCATGTAAGCATATCAACTGTCCACTAGATGGTACTATTGTGGGTGCATTTTACCAAGTGCCCAAATCACCATGCACAAGTTATTTAGGATCAGCTGAAGGATATGAAACATATGCTTTACATTGTCTGTCCCAGAGCATTCCTGAAGCAGTTCGCTCTGGTGGGGGAGACTCAGGAAAGAGAAAGGGTCTTGTCCCACTTCTCCAGACGATATTTTGACTGCAACCCCAAAGTCATTCCATCAGAAGGTAAGCTCATGTAAATTCACCTCCTCTTATACCACTGCTTTATGCTTCTTCCCATAGTGTTCAGTGCTCAAGCTCAGTATTTCGTATTTATTTCTTCACTTTTGAAACTTATTTTTTTACGTTTACATATTTTTTGTTTTACTAACAGATGCAGTCCACACGCTCACCTGTGCCCTAATGCTGCTTAACACTGATCTGCACGGCCAAGTGAGTAGTTTCAATACTGACACAGCTCGAGAAAATGTAAACAAATGTATTCAGAAGTATTACATCAATAATAATGCAATGTAGGCACTGCAGAAATGATCATTTATTCTTCAAAACAGACTCATTTCAAAACAAAATTTGGAGGCCCTTAAGTGAGCTGTAAGAAATGGGCAATCTCGTGAAAAAAAGTTTATGTTCATTTTTTTTTATCATCATTTTGGTTTTCTTTCATTCAAAATGCTTAATACAAAATCATGAATACATTCAGTAATCTGATCCACGGGTCAATTTTAAAATATATATATATATATGCTTTAAAATCTTTATCTTATCATTCATATATGTTCAAAGTCAGAATAATAGTCTTTTTAAGGCTAACCTAATCCACAGGTTTCAAAGCTTTTTAAATGTGAATTCTGTATCCCCACTTTTCTGTGTAAATCTGGGCCAGTGTCGGCTGTTCTCTGCGATAGTACATCTCTGCAGATGAATGATTCATTAAAGTGTCTTCAGAGGCGACAAGATCCTCAGTCTTCTTCTTTTATAGAGCGTCTCAACAAGTGGCACGGCACCGGTTTTGACTCGTCATCTGTTAGCTGATAATTAAGATCACAGAAAGACCACAAACAACACCCAAAGTGAAAATTAACTACAACATTCTGTGCTTGAACATGAAATACAGTTGTGATTTTTTTCATATAAATTTTACAATCTTAATTTTACAAATCAATATTAATCAACAGTATATCAGGTAGGGCATATTGTAATGTAATACAATGCTAAAAATAAGACTGTTTTGTGGTAAAATTTGAAGCTCTTGCAAATAAGCAATTCATATGCATAGGTATAGATACAGATAGACAAAAATACACAGTCAAGAGATGGAGTAGTTTGCATGGTTGCGATTGCTAGATTACAATATCAAACTAAAATATGAATATAAGCATATCAAATCTTTTCACATCAGTTATACATTGCACGTCTTTTGTATTTACTTATATGGTTGATAGGCACTATATTCAGACATTGAATACAAATGCAGATAGTAAGAAAACAAGAGATAGTGAATGCCAATGTACTATCATTTTATTTCATTTTCCAGAACATTGGCAAGAGGATGTCATGCACGCAGTTCATTTCCAACCTGGAGGGGCTGAACGACGGCCAAGACTTTCCCAGGGATCAACTCAAAGTAAGCAACACGTCAGAAATAGCACCGCACACAGATACTCCTCCCAAATGGCATCTATGTGTGCCAGTATTGTCATTCAAATCCGCCAGCTGGCATTTCCCTTATCTCCAGAGGCATCCAATCAGAAGCCTGCGTGGTCTTTTTCACTTCCTGGTTGTCTTAAATGGAAGTGAACAATATGAAAAATGGATGATTTGAAGATACACTGGGTAAATAGGCCTCAGACAAAACACTTCATATAAAACAGACTGAATATAAAAATGGTCAAACGTTAAGACACAACTGGAAACAGGATTGTGGAGTTATAGTTTTCTGCAAATTCACTGGCATGTTTTTGCACATTTTGACTAATTGCAAACAATATTATCATAAAAACTAAGAATTATATACAGTATAATGCCCCCCAAAATGTTGTTTTTCATTTCAATCTTGCCCACCCTCCCCAATGTTGCCTGTAAAAACTGATTCTTATGTGATCTAAAGCCCCTGTAGGCATGTGTGATTTTAACAGCGTTAGACTAGCCTCTGAGCTTCACTTTTGAAGACTATTGCAGCTTGACCATCAGCCAGGCTATACAGCAGGCTGGGGACACATGATGACGCCACATAACCCAATTAGAGAGCTCTGACTTTTCTCCTAATGACGATACTGTCGATTAGTTTTGTTGCTAAGTGGATTCGTCACCGGCCATAGAGTCGACAAGTTGTTATGGTGTTATTGTGGACAAGGGCCCCCAGAAATAATAAAGATGGATAGCTCATGTTCATGTGATGTCATAACATAACAACAGAGCAGTAATGTGAGACTGTAAGGTGGAGGGGGGGAAACTTTCTGTGGAAGAAGTTGCTGCCAGAGTGTCCCTAAGCAGATGTTGCGAAATGGTTTATGCATAAAAGCGATGCGCCAGTGCCCTGAAAACAAATGATTAATACATGATTTGTATTTTATTTTGTTAAAGGTGAACTTTGTAACTTAGAGGGTCTGCTAGTATCCATGGAGATGTTCTTGCCTTGAATGTTTCACAATTATTCAATTTCAGGTGTTAATGAGAGAATCTTAAGAACCAAAACACCAAATTATAATAAAAACGACTTGGCTATCATGTCCAATGTTTTTGTAAGTCTAAACAACATTACAGTTGTTATCTTTAAAAGCTATATTTGATTTGAACATCATATCTGGAGACACAGTTAGGTCATGTTTAATGAATTTAAAATCTAAATCTTATATACAATCCCTTTACAGTGCAATTATTAATTCATAGAGATTTAGGAACTCATTGCTGACAAAAAAACTACCCATATTGGAAATGTAATAGGTCTTTTCCAAGCCACAGACTGGTCTTTTCCTCATCACATGTAAGCAAATTGCAGTGTCAGATATTATCCATATTATGCAGAGAAGTGAACCCCTCCCTTTACTCATTGCTGTTATATTAATGTATTTAAAGACCCAGAGACGCTCGTTTTAATCATGCATTGCACCTTCTCTAAACTCTTTTATGCTGCATTCTCATTGTGACTGTTTCACCCTGCAGCTAAATTCCCCTCTGGATTCTTTCTTTTCCTATTGCTCCTAAATGCCTCACTCTCTCCTCGCTGTTTGGCTCCTGTGCTCTTTAATCTCTCATATAAAGTTATCTTTCTTCACACGTCTCACCTCCACACTTTTGATTACTATTTATACCCCGTGAACCTTTTTTTCTCTGCTGTTTTTGTGCCTCTGCAGCATAATTTCCGGGCTCCAAATAAGCTCCTATCCCAGGCCTCCTCCGGTCATTTACACATTTCCCCTCAGTGTCTGTTATCTGCTCATGTGTGCTGCATAAGTGCATTAGAGATGACTCAGGCAAATCCTTGTTTTTGTCGTAGTCAACGCAACAGCACAAAAACATGCCCCATTTTCTGTACATATCACGTTATTGCACCATGATTTGGACCTATGGAGGTTAGTGCTATTATTTCAGTCTGGATCTTTGATAATACAGTGTAATTTTCAACAGTAGTATTTTTTATTTTTTTTTACATTTGTGCTAATTCTGATATAGATCAAGACCATTATAAAACTATTCAGGAAATGACCACTCTGTCTAATTCGTTGGGATTTTTTAGCTTTAGTATCAAGTCTTATCTGAGAAGTGCAATTTGGAGTGTAAATGTATTTAGATTAGACAATTTCATTTCTTTATTATGTCTTTTTCATAAATTAAACATTGTTTGCTTTCCAGTATTTGCGCATTTGACAAATATAAGCAAAGCAAGCTGTAAAGACTGTTGTTTAAGTCCAAACGGATTTACTATCAAAATATGTAAACTCAGCTATTGTTAACAAAACACAAAGACCAGAAACAACAAAACCAAAGCTTATTAAAAGTGATTAAATGCCTTTGTACCTCTGTTTAAAACAAAAATCCACTGCAAATGCTGTTACACGTGATTGTGTTGCTTGTATGAGCATTATACACCTGGAGGTCTCTTGTCATAGTGTTGGTCATTCGTCTGAATCCACTCGGTTGTGACATAGTTTCTAACGGCTGAGGGCTATAGGCTCTTGTTGATTGAGTGAACTGCAGGTACTTTGGAAATAAAGATTTATTGATCAGATCCAAGTGGCAATCGACCATATGGACAAGTGTAATTTGTATTCTATAATGCATACTCGACTAGGAAGGTTTTCTATGTATGTTTCCATGTATTTGTTAGGTATTTGTGCGTGAGGCAGGGTCATGGTTATGTGTTTACAGTGTATGAAACGTGTTGAAACATAATGGCCGCAGACACATTTGAACCTCTGCGTCCAGAACCGGGTGCTTAGTCGACTGGAAAATAATGAGAGCATCCCCATGATGCTTTTTATCATCACATCACACACCATACAGACACTCCCCTACATACTTCTCCCTTTCTCTTCTTCTCTTTCTCTCTCCATCCCTACTACCTCCTTCTTTAAACTTCTATTCCTTTCTCCTGTCTCTCTCTGCCCTCTAACCCTCCTAGTCTTACCTCTCTCTTTCTCTCCTTCTCTGTCCACCCCTTGCACTGTCTTTTCTCCTCTCTTTCTCTCTCTCTCTCTCTCTCTCACCCTGTCTCTCTTCTCTCCTCTTTCCGTCTCTGCTTTACTCCCTCTCCCTTTCTCTATCATTCCCATTTTCCCCTATATCTACCTTTCTGTATTTTGTTTCTCTCTCCCTTTCTCTCTTCCTCTCTACCACCTCCCTCTTTCAACTTCTATTCCTTTCTCCTCTCTCTCTGCCCTCTCCCCCTCCTATTCTTCCCCCTTTCTTCCCTTTCTTCTTTGTCCACCCCTTCCACTGTCTTTTCTCTTTCTCTGCTTTCTCTTTCTCTCTCTCTGTCTCTCTCTACCCTGTCTCTCTTCCTCTCTCCTCTTTCCCTTTCTACTTCTACTTCATTCCCATTTTCCCTTATTTCTACCTCTCTGTATTTTGTCTCTCTCTCACTTCCTCTTTTCCTCTCTATGTCCTCCCTCTTTCAACCTCCCTTTCTCAGTTATCTCTCCCTCTCTTTTCACCTCTTTCTCTCTGTTGTTTCTATTGCTTTCCCGCCTTTGTTGTTATCCACAATTAGTTTCCTTATTCTTTCATTTTTTTATCCCTTGTATTATTTTTGCTTCTTAAATCTCAACAACTTGCCCTCATTGCTGCTCATTATTTCACACTGGATTCTCTCTCTTTCTCTCTTTCTCTCTTTCTCCCTCTCCTCCTCTCTTTCTCACCCTCCTCACCAGTTCAGGCTGTGTTGATTAAACCTTGTGATATGTTTCCTATTACCACCACAATAGAGAAAAAGAGGGATTCTACTGAACTCTAAGAAGCTTTGGTCAAGTTTCCCACACCCAGTTAATACCTGCAGTCTCATACAATCTTTTGGACTGTACAATTATGCAGAAAATTACCAGTGCTACTGCATGTATTCAAAAAGTAGTATTGTAGTGGTAGCAGTATAGGTAGTATTAATAGTATTAGTAGTAGTAGTAGATGTAGTTGTAGCAGGAAGAGTAGTAGTGGTAGTGTACGTATGTCTCTATGTGTGTGTGTGTGAATGAGAGCTACTGTCCAGGATGAAACATCCAAGATCCATAAGTACATCAAGGACGCAGCCCCAACAGATAACATGCTCAGCGCTTGTCCTCCCATCATCGAGGAAAAACCCCTGCATGGGATGTACTACTGGAACATAACTGAAGTGGCTGATTTCAAGAATCACCAATCCTACCTGTAGAACAGCAGAGAGGCAAATCCTGAGGAGCATACCGTGAGCACTAGAGACAATCCAGATCACATAGACTGCAAGGTGTGCAAAGAGGCCCCTGAGTCCAGGGAAACTGCATTTACTAGAGCGGGAGCGATAACCAAGTGGCGTACAAAGTGTACAGAAACATCTGTGCAGAGTATGGACTGGAAACCCCAAGGTCAAGGTGGGAAACATTTCCAAAGGTAGTGGAGAATGAAGAGGCCAAGATCCCATGGGACTTCCAGGTACAGACTGACAGAATGGTAATGACGAACCAACCGGACATAGAGATGGTGGATAAACAACAGAGCAAAGCCGTTGTGGTCGACCTTGCAGTATCAAGTGATGGGAGCATCAGGAAAAAGGAACATGAGAAAATAGAGAAATACCAGAGGCTCAAAGAAGAGCTGGAGAAAGCCTGAAAGGTGAAGGCATCAGTGGTGCCCATGGTCATCGGAGCACTTGGGGCAGTGACCACCAAACTGTAGCGGTGGCTACAGCAGATCCCAGGAAAAAACATCGGACATCTCAGTCAAGAAAAGTGCAGTACTAGGAACAGCAAAAATACTGTACAGAACCATCAAGCTCCCAGGCCTCAGGTAGAGGTCCCGAGCGTGGAAAAAAGGGATGAGACCACCCGCTGAGGGTGAGGATGAGATTTAAAAAATTTTTTTTATTACAGTCTGTGGGTTCTGCTGGTAAATGTAATTTGCTCAACTTTGCAAGAAACGTCATTTACTATTATATTTTTAAGCATTCTTCTACTTGAGAAATTCTACAATTATAAAAAAAAATATATTGTGTGAATTTAGTACGTATTTTAAGTTCTTTTATCTCTCAGGCAAGCTCAGTTTTGTTTATCCTAATCTGCAGGCTGTTTTCATTTTGGCAGTCGTAATGAGGCCATAAACTATCCTAATGTATTCCTGTGGACATTTCCTTTCCCGATTATCGGAGCAGACGATCAGTCAGAGCAGATCACTGATAGGACATGACAGTTATATCCAACTGCAGCCTGCTCCTCTCTTACAACTACTTATATCAAACAGTACACTCAAACCTGCTGCTGGTGTTCACATTGGACTCATTGTCTTAAGCTTTAAAGAAGACCTAATGTGCTTGCGTGCTATAATCTATGACCAACCCTGGATCATTATCTTTTAATTTGCACATTTTGCACATTTTAATGGCAATATTTATTGCTATTGAAAGAAACAAGTCCAGCGACTTCCACTGTCCAAGTCCACTGACTTCAGCATTTGAAACCGATGTCAGCTCCCAATGAGAGCTGACATCGCCTTAGACGTCATCACAACAAAGAGTCAGCACCTCCAATGCTGCACACATCAAGCTAGCAAGCACCTTTTGTTTGTGCTTTGTTTTCTTAGTTTATACCAAAATGACTACACAATGTTGCCGAATCCTGCAAGTATCACCGATTACGTAAAAAAATATTGGAAAAATAAGTAATTATGTCACTGTGGCCGCATACCGGTGGCGGTAAAATCAGGGATTCATCGGCAATATGGCGTCTTGAAAATAAGCGATGAAAGATTGTTCCAACATGCCCGAATCACTCCAGAAACAACTTAGGGGGAGTAAATGGTGAGGAGAAACAACTATAACATGGTTAAAAGCTCTAAAAAGTCAATTTTACCCAATAGGTCTGCTTTAAAATACTCTCCAATTTAGCTATGGATTAATAAGTAATTATCAAAATGGAAATATCTTTTTAACCTGTTTTATTCTCTTAATCAGGAACAGATCAGTTGTTTTTCTATTTTCTATTAAATGCAGAGGACATATTTTGCTACATGGACAATAAATGTACCTTACATTACCTTATTATATAACAGAAAAATGGTTTTCTTTCCCAGTATTCTAATGTGTGTTAATTTGCATTTAGTGTTAACATTTTATTACTAACAAACTACATGACTATCCCACTTAAAGGTTAAAATTTGAAGTAATATCTGAAGAAAATAATTTGTACTTCTATGTCTAGGCCTACTATGTAATCATTGTTGACATTTAGTGATGAAACTGCTGGTAACATTGCAAACATAAAAATCAGTCATGATTTTATAAGCTGTCAGTAAGGAGGTACAGTGGCTCTGCAGGGACATGTTGCCACAAAATAAGTCAAATGACAAGTTTACAGGTTATTTACCCAATCTGTAAGACACCATTCTAATATTAGGATTTTTCCATTATTTACCAGAGTCTGTCAACTATTTTAGTTCATCACCATTATCCCACAATAACAACTCCCTGTGGTCCACGTTTCATTTCATTATTTCAAGAAATACATAGTCACAAGTTGATGCTTCAGATGCCAACATTGAAAACATAGCAGCTGTTTTTGCTAGCGCAGCTCCCTACAGACCCTCTGGCCGCTTGCCCAAGATTTAGTGAAAACTTGTATCAATTTTTTTTATGAATCTCTGAGATACTAGTGCTCTTCTACTGCAGTGCTTTGGGTGAGAGCTTGGAGCAGCCTAATGACGAGTTGAAGTAGGTTAGCAGCAGAAGCCCGCACTGGAGCAAAGAAATGAAAATGCATACAGCTCAATCAGAAGCAGTCCTCAAGCCGTAATTAGGAGCAGTGATGTGATTGACTATGCACCTCAATCAATACAGAATGGAGAGATAAATGACTTATTTGTTTTTTGGTAATGAAGGAGAAGAAATCATTTGGTCAGTACCTGTGAAAGACTAATAAGGATTTAGTGCATGGTCCAAGTCATCATTGCACCAGTATAACGTTGATGAAAAGAGAGTGTGGGGAATGGCATCCAATGCAATTTAAAGATACCATTTGCAGTTAGACTGGCCCTGTTGTATTCTTACATAACTCCAGTAGATGCTGTCTACGTTACTGCTGTTTGATAGTGTGCCAGCTTTGGTCTGACAGAAAATAACCAGCGACCACTGGAGAGGCTAAACAAAGGTCAGGTGAGTGGGATATTGGTGCGTCTACTGGTTAAAAAAATAAAATATCAGTCAAGTCAAATAAACTTTCAAATGCTATCTTTAACATAAATAATTGAAGATCACATATTTTGTCGACATTTCCAAAAGGCAACATGTCTGGTTTGCCATGGCCCTGAACCTGAATTCTTATACAAAAATAACAGTGGTGTAGTGGTTAGTGTCCTTGAGTAGAGAAAACATTGATCTGATTTAGATACTACAAAGAGACAACTCCCTAAGCCCCCTCTGTCTGCCTCTGTCGTCATGGTGCAGGTGCTGAGGTCAAAGGTCGGTGCCGCGGTGATAGTCTTTTCGTCTCCGTAGTGATGGAGACACCAGAGAGAGCTGTCAGATCAGAGCCATCACAGACAGACACTGGGAACAGAGCAGTAGTCTCTGTGGATAGACTCAAAATACTTTCATTCAATATTGATAAGACAATTCAAGTGAGTGGTTATAACATGGCAATGACAATGAAGACACAGATATTATGAGCTGTCCCTTTTTTTTACTATATTTCTATACATATATTTCTTTCTATACTGTTTGTAGTGCTCCCGTGGCTAAAGGAAGAAAATTAATCCCAAATCAAAAGCTCCATTTTTTTAAATTTTTTTTTGTTGTTGTTTTTTTTTAATTTTTTTTTACAATATTTACAACTTACAATAAAATGTATGAAAACTGATGTTACTTTGAAATTATTCTTCTGACATTGTGTGATGTTGTAACCATAAAGCGTGTACTACCAACAGTACATTTGTATCTGAGATTGGAGCGTGTAGTGCGGAGATCTTGATCAATAGCTGTGATCTATGAGTGGCACAGTCATTAAAGCTGCCGTCGCCGTGGTGATCCTGTTACTTTCTCTGAGTCGATAATTCACTTTGACAAATTTCTCATGAGCAAAGTTCTCCTCCATTTGTCTGAGGCTCTGCTAAAGACTCTTTTACCCTCTCCGTGACTCTGCTTAGTGCCCTGTATTTGTCTGTAAGAGTATAGATTAACTGCTTTAATTATAATCAACTCCTTATGTATATTTCAACGCAGCAATCAATCAATCAAACCTAGAGTGAACCAGGTCTTTGCCAAGTCTTTTCATTAAAGTTTTATGAAAATCTACATCTACCTTTTGAGGCAAAAAGGTACATGCTGTCCAGCTTGCTACATGTATAGGAGTACTGGGTCCATGGCTGGGTAATATGGGAAAAACATTTATGATGATTTAATTCCTCATATTTATAAATCTTGATTTTCGATTTCATTTTATCGATTATTTTCAGAAACAAAATTAAAATGGCTTTAAGCATTGATTTTATTAACATAAACAATAGAGATTTTTTTATTAGTGTAATTTAACCCAAAGTATAAACTTTTTTTTGTCCCTCCAGAATTTGAACTCTTCTCCTAATCACATGCTTTTACTGACGGAGGACTGGCTGTGGATTCAATTCAAAACCCCCAAATATGTCATTAATGAAAAGACATAACTGATTCATTGTCCAGCCCTACTACAGTCTACTACAGGGGTGTCCAAACTATGCCCCAGGGGCCAAATGCAGCCCTCAGACCAATTTGTATTGACCCTCAGGCCTTCAGTTGAACTGGCCCAATTGATGATAATCAGTACTTTTTACAGCGAATTTGAGTAATCCTACCAATATAACCTAAATAACATCATATTGCATTGTCATACAGACCTAATAATAATATTTCAAGCCTTATTTAAAGTATGTTAAATGCACCCATCTGAATTATCCACTGTATTGACCGCTGATCTGTGGCCTTCAGTGTCGAATTTCAAGCACCCTTGGTCTACTATGTAGTATATCCACATAAAAACATTTTTTTTTACTCTGCAAAGTGAGATGTTATCAAACCATTGCTAGGTGGATTTATGAAGTTATTTATCATTTTTGACCCATGATTGTCTTTGGGAGGCTAGTTTGGTATAGTTTTTTGTTTTGTTTTGTTTTTTAGTAACCCATAAATCTCTTTTTTCTGTTCATGTCTGAAGCCCAAGCATTCTCAAAGTCAAACTTGATTACTGGATTATTATTATTTACTCTGCCTCATTCGTTTTCTTCATTGCCACTGAATCCCTAAACTGTGCAAAAGCAATGAGCATTTTTATGTCTTGCAGCCTTTCTCCCATTCTTCTAGCTCTTATGAATATGAATGATCTCGCATAAAAGATTATTGCAACTCACGATTAATAAAGGGACTAAAAAATTAAAAGCATTAGGGTCAATGTTATGTCTATAAATAGAAAATCAAGTAGCTTCAAACCCTCACATTTGACCCCATTTTGTTCCATTAAATCCTCGGCCACCTCACACGCGTCTCCAGGGAGATCATGCAGTGAATACTAATTAGCGGTACAAAAACATGTTCAAAACGCATACATGAATTCATTTCCCAAAACCTTGATTCTGAATGTGCGCTGGAGACCGTGCGATTCGCTGGCACAGACTTTCAGAAGGGAGGGGGGCGTGTGCGCATTGACGAAGCGCTCCCAGAAAGAAAGAGAGAGAGAGGCAGAGAAGAGAAAGAAGAGAGGAGCTTTTTTCCTTCACTGCCCGCGATCCAGACATCCAGCGTCCGCAAGAGCCAGAGCCACAGCTGAGGTACAGGGGGAGGATGCCACAATAGAATGCACTGAATATTTTGTAAAGACGATTGATGGGAATGAACGAGACTACACGGAGGAGAGCTGCGTTTTTCTCCCTCCTACACCCACACCCGCCAAATGTGCGGTGGGACTGCGCGCGCTGCTAAAAAAGACACACTGAAAAAAGAAGTGGACTACATTTTTATGGAGACAGGATAGCACTGAAGCCTAAGCGAAAGGAAGATTATCCAAAAAAGACATTAGCTGTTAATGTACGCTGTGTATTTTGAAGCATAAGAGCAACAGGATTCTCTATTTTACGCACTGAAATGTTAACACCTGAGGACTTAATAACGTCTGTTGATTTGTTTGTGTCCGTGGGTTTGTGACGAAATTCAGGGTGCTCTTTGGGATCCCTCTTGTCCAGTCTGGGGGCGGCTCACTCCCCCCTTCTCGCCCCAGTACCGTTATTCCAAGTTATTCTTTACGCCTGCCTGCTTTTTGTGCCCAGTCTGTTTCCGTGTTTTTTGTTTTTTTTTCCTCCGCACCCGATCTACTTCGCACTTTTTGGCACAGTTTCCATCAGCCATCGTGCCATCTGTGACAGCGCGGGTTCCCAGTGTGAGCTTGTTTGTCTTGTTACTAAAAGGTAGACAGGTGTTCGCTTTAGCAGAACTTGGAGCGTAGCCATGCAGTGACGAACTGTTGACCCCTTTGAATCATTTTGCTGGAGCTTTTTGTCTCTTAACATTGTGACAGCGAGCGCCTGTTAGGTTATCCATCTTTAATAAATGTATCTTCTATCAATAATTCACACTTAGGTGGGCCCCCAATGCAGCCGGCCTTGATTAAGGCTCAGTAGGACGGTTTGATGCTGACGGATAGCGTCACTCCAGACTGACAAATGATATTCCGCCTGTGCGCTCGTAACAGCTGAGCCCTCTTCCAGCTGCAGCTCGTTACATCAACTTCAAATCATTTCACTTTTGGATTTCTCCTCTGAGGCTCGTTGAGGGACGACTGTATCCAGTGTGTGACCATGATCGGTGTTAACAGCCTGCACTCCGCGGGGCGCCTACGCTCGCGCTCCCTCTGCACTGTGCGCTACGGAAGAGACTTTCGAATGATGGACCCTTTCCGGTACCCCAGGACCCCGCGCTCGCGCTCCCTCAAACCGCTTGTTTTCCCGGATCTCCTCGGCAAAGCTCAGGATGGTCAGAACCATCCACAGGCCAGGAAGAGAAGAAAGGTATGCTATTGGCAGACTACTTTTAAGAAAGCACATATCATATAGGTCCTTTTGTTCAGTTCTTTAGCCTACTTTTTCCATATAAATTTGTTCCAGTTGTATCATTTAGCCCAGTTGTAGCCATGCATTATATGTATGGCCTCTTTAAGTGCTGAACCTACATGTTTGCTCAGGATTGGTGTGCTAAAATATTAGTAAATTGATAAATTCACCTGCACAATATATTTTCTGACAACCTAAAACTTTTTAAAAAATATATTAAACCAATTGCAACACCAAGGACCTAACTGTGAAATAAAGTCAAACAGAACTAATAAATGTTAATTGGAAGATTGCAGCCAAGCTAATTGTGGCATTAATCCTTTACTACTGACCCCATTTTGTTCACTTAATTTCATTGCCATCCTCTTCACAAATGTTGGATAGAAACCAATGAATACTAATGAGCAAATCCTTTTAGAGTTCAAAGTTGTTACAAGTTTGAGCGACAACATGCATTTTACTTCCATTGACATTTAGCTGGGAGTGGCCCCGCAGAGCCTCTACAATGAACACATAACATTGTGTAAGGCCACTGTTCAGTCCAAGGCTGAGCAGATGACGTTGATGAGGTAGATGACGAGCCAATGAACAGATTCTCAGTGTCTGGCTTAGGGAGGATTTCTGACAGTTGTAAATGGATTCAGGCAACAAACAAAATATTTAAGAGTTACTGTTTGTTATTTGACAAATCTGAACATGTTTTCTCTGCATGTATGCAGAGCTGGATTGAAGTTGTTTTATCAGAGTTTTTGCCTAATTTTATTTCTGTGAATATTTGATGTTTATTAGTTTATTGCTACAGTTGCAGTTTCCCTCTCACTTCAGATTGGGCTGACTAGTGCTCTTTTCTGGAAGTACAGCCACTAATATATTTAAATATCTAGTATAGGTTTGCTTTAGTGCATGACCTGCATGGGGACAACGGGGTGACCTCATTTTGAAGGAGCGCTTACAAAATCAGGTAATGTTGTTGTGGAGAAAATGAGAAGATTTACCAAAGATTGCATAATGGCCATAAGTATAATTACAATTTAAACTGGAGAGATAAACTGAGTGTAACTGAGTTAGAGAGAAGTCAATTGAATTACTTCATCACAGCTGCATCATGCACATACGACTTCAAGTAATGTCTGCACTAGCCTTCTATTAAAATGGAAAGTGTATGTAACTGATGTTTTGTTTTTAGGTTTTAGGTTTTAGACATACCTTTTGGGCATACATCCTAGCATAGAGATAGAGGTGCCTCCAATGCATATCCATTACTGATATGTCAGGGGAATATCTCTTGCTCATGGGGCTGTATTAAAGATGAGGATGGAGATGCTGAGGTGGCTGATGATGCTGCTGCAGAGGACATGGGGTCAAGCAGGGATTTGGTCGCTTTGGTTTGATTATTGTCTATCTATGGACCCCCAAAGCATTTTCTAACACTCTATATAGCTCTTTGATAATCTTTATTATCTCTTGAGGTTTTTATAATAATAATATCTGCAGTATAGAATTTGGTTGGTTTGAGATTGGAGTATTTGACACTTTCAGTCATAGTAGGGCCACATACTGTATCTGTCCATAAGGAAAGCAGCAGTGATGGAGTGAATGACAAACAGCCCTTGAGCGTCCTCTTCATCACCTCCGCTGTCACAGCTGTCCATCCATCTATGTCTCCCCAATACTACACAACTCTGATGGCTCCATGCTGTCTCCACTCTCCTACCTCTCCTCCTCCTCTCACTCCCCCTCATTTTTTCTCTTTTCTGCCCTTCTATTCGGCTTGTCTCGTTAATTTGGCCTCTCCTTTTCTTTCCACTACCTGTCCCCCCCTTAAATCTCCTAACCCCATCCCGCTTTTCCCTCTCTCTCCTCTCCCATCTCTTTTTATTTCTGTCCCTTTTTCCTCTCCTCCCATCTTCTGTCACTTTTCCTTTCCCTTCCTCTTTAACCCGTGTCTCCCCTTTCTCCTCTTTCCTCTCTTCTCTTCTTTCTCCCTCCTTTTGTCTTCAACCCCTCCCGTATCTCTCTCTCCCCCTCTCCTTTCACTTCTCCACCCCTTTTTGCATTCTTTTCTGTCTTCTACCCCAACCATGCACCACCCATCACCTCTCTCTCCTCCTCCCCGTCCTTCTCACACTCCTGCTTTCCCTCCTCTCCCCCTTTCCTCCCCTCTCTCTCCTCTCACTGTCCTCATGTCCCTATCACTGCAGATCGGCTGTGAAAGTGCTACCACACCATCACATTCAGTCTCTAATGTCACTCTGCAGCCCACAAGTGTCTAAAGGTCTTGATTGTCACAGGTTTATAACACCAAATGTGCACTGTTCCCTGAGTTTTTCAATGACATTTTCTTTAAAAAAATCTGCCGTGCTGTGCAAAAGTTTTAGGCAGGTGTGTCAAACTTACAGTGTGGATCCAGATTATTTTTTGATCCAGGACTGTGCTATTTTGAGATATGGGCCAAGTTACTTCAAGAACAAAATCATTATTTTTCTATTATTTTGTCATTATAAGATTGAAAGCATACCTATTATGCAAAATTGACTTTTAAGAGCTTTTAACTATGTTATAGTTGTTTCCTCTTCTCATTTACACTCTCAAAATTGTTTTGGAGTGATTTGTACATGTTTATACATATTGCCGATCAAACCCCCTTTTCACTGGTGTACACCCACTGCTCTGTACTTTGTTCTTCAATTTTGTTTTATTGATCGATGATACACATGTGATCCAGCAGCATCGTGTAGTCATTTTGGTCCAAATGAAACCAAATCTGCTATTTGCTAGTGTGATCTGCAGCTATCCATAGGTACACGGCTTTGTTGATGATGTTTACAATGGCGTCACTTCCCATTGGGCATTTTAAATATCTCATGCTGGAGATATTTACTGGATTCACTGGACTTGTTTCTTTTATTAAGTCATTTTAGATGAATACTGTGATTTAAAATGTGCAAATTATAACATAATGATCATAGATTATAACTATATAGCGGAGCACAGTATGTCTTCTTTAAGGTTAATTGTGAATTTACTCTTAAACAATTAGAGCTATTATATAAGTTAAATCTAAGTATTTTCTTGCTTTTATAGAAAATACTATTGTTTTGTGTTGAAAATGACTCAATATATAGTACCCAAAAGAGTGCCATGTATTATCCTGGTTAAATTATGGCATTTAAATAGTGTTTGTTGAGTTAGCTTAATTTTTTGTGCTTCTATTTTTTATTATAATTATTTTGTACACTGATACAAATTTTCTCACTACAATGCTTTAGAGTTTGTCCCACTCTGAAAAAACAAAACTTTACAAAGCAGATAGTGTGATAATAATAATTCTCAAAGAGTGTAAACATTTCTACAGTCTAATTATTCACAACGTGCTCCAGATTGCAGTGAACCCAATAAACAAAAGACAATTAGGCGATTTCTTTCTTTTTTTTTTTTTCTTTTTTTTTGGAAACGTAATCCTTTTTTTCTCAATGAAAACATCTCACTTTGTAACTTAATGGTGCCCTATGTGGATCAGTAAGTCGATGTTGTGGTTTAAATTATTTACTGATCACCACATCTGTCCATTGACGTTCGGTGGGTCGCAGGATAACATGGGTCTAACTGAAGGACTAGAGTGACTGATTGATGGAGGGGTCTACTGTAAAGAAAATTGTTCAACTTGAAGCAACTGGGAGTACATACAATTACATAAAAGAGTTTACTAGACCAAAACAAGACTAGAAGGTGCTATATAGAACCAGAAACGTAAATAACTATATTGATACATTACAACACTAATAGACAAATCATTACAACGATTATGACAGTGGCGATGTTTACATGCACAACAGTTTGATTATTATCTGATTTCTGCTATCCGATGATTGAAATGCCATGTAAGCAAACAGTTAGATCTAACACAATCGGATTTCTCTCTGACCTGTTTTTGACAAGGGCATTTATGATTGGCAAACTATTGTTACAAAGATGAAAGAGAAGAGTTAAGAGTTTTAAGAGTTATTTTAAAATTCCTTGTACTTGGTCTTCTAAAAATCCATTGATTAACTGGCACATGTCACAAGGTGTTTCTGATTTTCAGATTTCTTTTGTGCATGTAAACACACACCAATAATCAGATATAATTGTTGGGTTATGTCATTAATCTATAGTTGTCAGATTTTTTACTAGCCATGTAAATACACCCAATGACAAACATGTAATAACAAAGTGTATTCATCAAAGTTTAAATTCCCAAAACATTTTCCGTGAAAGTGTGCATTAGCATTAATCTTCAAATTTTAAAGAAGACCTGTTCATGTGTATGGTAGTTATCCATGACACCTGTGGGTCATTACATTTTGCACATTTTAATTGCAATATTCATCTAAAACAATTTAATAAAAGAAAAATAAAAGAAAAAAGTCCATTGACTTCCACATTAGAAAACTGCGGTGCCCAATGGGAGCTGACGTTGCCATAAACGTCATCACAACAAAAAGCCGTGGAACTGTCAGCCCGTCCTAGTCAATTTTGCATAATAGGTCTCCTTCAACTTAAATAATCATAAAATAAAAAAAATACATCTAAATGAAACTAAGTAAGATTTTTTTATAACTTTAAAAAGTGCAGTAATTAATGTTACTAAAAACTAAGCTGTGACATGAAAGCCCACACTCAAAACCTCAAATGACCCACCTGTCTTGTATTACCTTACCTATCAGCATCTCTCTAAATCTCACAATTGTCTTTTTTTGTCCTTTTTAGGCATTGTACAACTCAATCAAGAACCAGAAGCTCCAATGGACACTGTAAGTTCTTTAAGATTGACTCTGCTTTGTGCACTTGTTCCATTTTGGTAGCCTAGCCTTGCCTCTGTGTGCTAATTGTTGCTTTCACTTGTCCATAAATAGCCACACACACACAAGGACACATGCTGCCATTGTCCTGAAGGGTAAAAGAAAAAAGGGGATACAAGGGGATATTGATTAAGTTGTTAGCTTCCTCATTAATGACGTGAGCGTTGTCTGGCATGTGAAGGAAACATTAGTGTGTCAAGGGTTGCTATTCTCGCGCACCCACATCCAGAGTGTGCCTCCGAGATGCCAATTAAGTCACTCGTTTTTCCAAGCCTCTGTTTCTATGGCGACGGCACCATGGATACGACTCCATGGCTACCGCATCACTCTCCTCTCCATCGCGTGTGCGACACTAAATAAATAAACTTTAAAGATATTTAAGTTATGAGTTACTTTATAGATGCAAAAACAAGTAAGGGGGTGAACTAAACTAAAGTAAAACCAGATAGTAAACTGAATACTGTGAAAGAAGCTGAAATGATAAAAGAGTATGTGCTAGACTGTTTAATCAAGGCTTTACTGAATAATTAAAGATGTCTGTAATGCTTTCACATAGAAATAGTGAAGCTATATAGGCTAATATGCATTTGTTTTAATATGTATAGCTTTATCACTATAGTGAGCAATTTTAATCAATTAATGAACAGTAACTTGTTAATATAATTTAACTTTTATCTCAGTATTAATGTAACTAACTGTTGTATTTCAGTTTTGTCATTCTGTCAAATACTGTTTATAGCACTGTCCCCTCTATGTTTCAAGATATCCTGCCCTTGCACAGTAATGGTTATAGAACAAAAGTTGCCAGCAACAATACACAATGTACAATGAAAGAGGGAAAGCTTGGTCCATTTACCTGCGTGTCCTATACAAAGTCGCCCACTGCCTTTCCAAAAATATCTCCCACCCAGAGCAGGAATAAAAGTGGACAGAGGCGGAGATCCACTGAGAAGCTAGACATATAGACAGCTATTTCAATACCCTATAGGCCAGGCAGAGATAAACTGTTGTCCACTCAAACATTTAAAATACATTCTTAGTGACTTTGTTTGCTTTGAAAAAAAAAAAAAAACTAATTTGGAAAAGTACAATGACACTTTTTGTCAGTGAATCCATTTCGCACCCTCGCTGGCTTAGCTAAAGAATGATAATTTATTTCACCCATTGACTACATCTCAAAGCCAGCATTTCCTGTGATGGCTGAGTCCCTATCTTGTAAATACACATTTGTTTGCTTTGCATACAGGCTATATATAGTTTATTTACTCTTGAATGCGAGGATGATGTGCGATTTTAAGCTACAGAAACATTACATCTATGAAAGCTGGCATTGCTTATAACAGGTGTGCTTTCGTGTGGGTGTGCTGTGAGTTTTTGCGTTCACAAATAAAAAAATTAAAAATCCAGAGAAAAAAATAAAAAAGGAAAACAAAACATAGCAATAGCCGCTACTTCACACCCCCACAGAGAAATACACGCATATGGACATTCGCAGCAGTGCAGTTGGAGGCCCCCACATGTACTCATCTCCAATAGGATACACTGTATATTTACACATCCTGGTTTGGAGGTGTGGGCTGAAGCAGAAGGTACAAGGGAGAGAGAGCAGGTGGGTTAGAGGGGATGCAACAAGTTGGAAAATCATTTTGCTGAACTGGCAGCAAAACGCAAACAAATGTAAATGTCTTATTATTATTATGATGGTGGTACTGATACACAGAAAAAACAGCTAGCCCCATCTGCTAATCCCCTCATAATATTGTACAGTAGGGAGCACAGCGGGAAGGAGACCGCGTGCCAGTTATTGCATCATAATACATTCATCATTAAGATGTTTTGACATCTTTTGCAAAAGCGAGACATCAACCATTTCAAATAGTGATGCAGTTTTTTTTTACCTTGGCTAACCATATTAAAGGTGTATGAATGAGGTACCCTATTGCTAAGATTGCGGGGCGCACATATCAAAGTAGCACAAATACATCCCTGCTTGCTTTTATTCCTCATGACACCTTCTCTTGCATACTTCCTTTCTCGTATTTTGTTGTTAGCACTATCTTTTTTTTTCTTTTTTTGTTCTTTCGTCTCCCTCCATCCCCCCTCTTCTTCTCCTCCACTTGTTTCTGTGTAGAATGGGACCCAGTTACCAGGCAACAGGCTGCGTGCTCATTGGTGCAGCCTCTCTTTCTCTTTCTCTCTCTCGGCTCCTGCATGGGGTTAACTGCTGTTATGTTACTGTTGGTTACTCATAGTGTGGTCTCCAGGGAGGGGGGCTCAGGCATACAGCCATTTCTGCTATTTTCGGGCTGAACTTTTGCAATAGGCGGTGATGTAACAAGTGGAATTGCCATTTTACTTTATTTGGTTTTGTTTAAAGTGTTGATCCAGTAATAATAGGTCTAATAATTCTAAAAACTAAAAGCAATAAAATGCGATATACAGTCTTAACAAAAGCACATCTGTGATTAGACTGTGTATATAAATGGTCATATTTAACCTGCTAGCTGCTGGGTTCCAAATAGGAAGTGAGCATGAGTGTGCTACTAGCTCCATCAACTCCAATTCACTTTACAGTGAAAACCTGTTGCCCCTACATCTATAACTGCTGCTGTCAGGATTGTCATTTTGGTCTTAAAATGTTCTTAACCCGCTCTACATGATCCTGGCATTTCTATTTCGTTATTGTGGCCATAAATGAAGTTATGAACATTAATTACAGACAAATTAGGGGCCTTCTTTCCCCGAGAATGCTCCCATTAGCATTAGCAACAGGTTTGATTGACAGTGTTGCTAAGCAGCTGCTCCCTGCTAAACCAGCAGTGCGAACAGGAATGCCCGTTACCTTCGACAGCCTCATTTTGGATTGGCTCTTTAGTTGCTCTGATATTCGCCGTCAGAATTCTAAACATGGCACTCAACTTCAGATTCACCCTTGTAACCTCTAGCCTTGATGAGCTTCATTTGACTGAAGCCGTCACACTCCCTTAGTCCACTTCTTTATATAGTCTGTGGTGATGGCACATGCTCCGTTGTAAAAAAGAGCAAATTGTCTTAACAAGACATTGTCCATGGTATACTAACCTAATGTGCATACTTGTTGCCCGTCTGGTTTATAATAGGATTTTTTCCATGCACTCATGTACCAAGGACACCTCCAGTTTAGTCTTTGTTGACATTTCTTTGTGGAATAGCTCCATCTCTCACCTGCATCATCAGATGTTGTAATATTCCCTATAATAGAAACACAGCCAGACTTGAATGGACAATACTACCACAAAATGTAGAGAGTTTATGTTTCTGAGTCCCGTACTCCCTCCTCTTTACAACTGTTGGGCTGTTTGAATTATTTTTACGGCTTATATACTACCTTTATTGAACTATTTAACTATAATTAAACTTGGGGTAACTCAGGGCAATTACTAAATAAAACCAAAATCAAACTAGTACTAACCCACAACAATCATCACCCCAGTAGTTCTATAACATGTCTAAACTATGAACATTTGAAACCCTGTATTAAACTAAATACTGTGAAACAAGCTGAAATGATAGTGTATTAACATTTTTGACAGAGCACGAAAATGAAAAGCAGTTAATCAAAATTCTCATTTAAAAACATGGCTTCTTGACGGTTTCTAATGAGCGGTATGTGGCCTGCAGGAGATTATCTGCTTTGAGAAATTACGCTTAGCAAACACTTTTGGAGTGTGCTTGAGTTTGACTTGTTCGGGCCGTGAGGAGGAAGTGCCAGAACCCCCTGGGTAAAGATGGCCCTGTTACACTCACCTCAAATCCTCAAATCAGGTTAAGAGTGTCATTCTGCTGCTGTGGTACTTTTTGATCAAGTCCTGGACAGGAACAAAAACTTAAAGGGAGTACGGATGCAGCTTTGAGTGCACTAGTCTAGCGCCTCCCTTGATAACCCTCCTTTGTAAATATGTAGTTATTTCAAATGGGAAACGGTCCTTCTAGTTCAGTGGTTTGGTTTGAGCAAAATAGATTTTAATGAGGCTTTTAACCATGTTATAACAGTGTTCCCTCACAATAAACGCACTAAAAGTTGTATTTTACTGGTTCAGGCATGTTAGAGTAATCTTGTATCGTTCTGCATTTGTGGGTTGAGGGTTCAGAAAATTTCTGTTTTCACTTACCCCCTATTCCAGCCTACTGCATTGCCATTAATTTTACACTCTTCAGGAATCACCTAACCCAATTACTTTGATTGCACAGCAAGTCCCAATTACTCAAGTGAAACCAATTCCTGCTTATATTCAGAAGTAAAAAATCTCATCTCCACCCTAAATATCTATCAGCTTACACACAGTTACAGTGAACACAATGTCATTACAATAAATGCTTTTTTCTGATACCATAGAGTTGTAAATATCGTGCTCTCCCAAAGTTGGTCCGACCCGCTGGTATTACTCATGTGTACTGTATGAAGTTTTCGGTGTGAAGTCCTCTTGTGGACCTCTTGTGCTGTAGTCGAGTGCGAGCAAATGGACAGGATGAACGCTGATGATGATGTGTTTGGTGCGTCGCTAACGAGACGTGACACACAAGTGCTAATCTCCCGCCGAATCTGTGCCTTTGTCTCCATAGCGACGAGGAGGAGCTGCGGAAGTCGTTTTCGGAGCTTGGGGACAGTCTGTGTGAGTCGGACGTCTCCAGGCCCATACGGCGGGTGGACAGCAGCGGGAAGCCACTGGAGGACGGGACACAGCCCTCCGGAACGCTGCTGTACAAGAACGGCTTCCTGGTCCGCAAAGTGCACGCCGATTCAGATGGAAAGAGAAGTACGGACTGTTTTCAGGTTCTAGAATGTAATCATGCCAGAATCATATCTGCAAACTAAATTCACAAACTAGAAATATACTTCTGCAATATAATCCAACATTAAACAGTGAATTGTAATAGTAATATTTAAACCATGATAAAACGTCATGCATAAAATTATACTCCCAGATGGGAAGGGGGGCAGCAACATTACAAACTTTCTGAATGCCAGCCAATTTAATCTGATGTAAACAGACATAATATAATCATAAAAGCATTTTTTTAGTTCTTCATACCCTATGGATTATATTGTATTTTCATTAACAAGTATTCAATAAAAGGAAAATCTGCAAATCTTACTTTATCAGAAATAGAGACCTAGAAAAATGTAATGATGACCAGTTTGTTTTTGTTCACAGCTCCAAGAGGAAAAAGAGGCTGGAAGACTTTTTATGCCATTTTAAAAGGGCTAATCCTCTACCTGCAGAAAGTAAGTGTATACAAATACTTAAGTGTTTTTTATTAAAGTACTAATGCTATGATATATTGTAAACCGCAAATCACTTTTTCACCAATTTTTCTGTGACTCATTTTGATTTTGTTTTACTAAGAATGGGCAGAGAGATATCCTCATCCCGTTTAATTACATTTTAATCTTTGTTACCCCAGGAAATAACAGTTTTGTTGACCCACCAAATTTAGAGCTATTATAAAATAAAAGCCAATCATAATCAAAGCCATTATGTTAATATGTGTTTCAGGGGGAGTACAGGCCTGATAAGCAGCTCTCTGATGAAGACCTTAAAAATGCAGTGTCCATCCATCACTCTTTGGCCATGAAGGCTTCAGACTACAGCAAAAGACCCAATGTCTTCTACCTCCGCACCGCAGACTGGAGGGTCTATCTCTTCCAAGCACCGTAAGTGAATCCACACTTAAATGATATATTCCCAATTACCCAGGCAAAAAAAATAAAAAGGAGTCTGACATCTGCAGCAGACTGTAAAAAGTAGATCAAGGGGAAAAAATCCTTTATCACATGAAGCAGCGATGAACCCTTGTCCCAAAGTGACACTGCAAGGTGACTGTTCCAGCAGAGTGTGTCCTTAGGCCCCGTCTGTGTGTGAGAGCATGATCATGTAACGCAATCTGCGCTGCTCCTGTCATACACAGAGCACAGGCCAACCACATAAATAAACATGACGTACATATGTGAACACGCTTAGTACATGTTCTGATATGTCTATATGAGTCTATGTCTGTAGCAGAAAATGACATGACATAGAAGTGGCCACATGTTCAGGCCTCAGGAGGACACTCACTCTGCTCTAGTTGCAGCTTGCATTTGTCCCACATACTGTACCCCTCTCCTCCCGCCTCCCTCTCCCTCTCTCTCTCTCTTTTCTCCCTCCCTCTCGGGATTGAAGCAGGGTTCTTTGGTTCATACCAATATTTCTCATGGACCCCTAATGGTTTTGTTGTTTAAAACCGTCCGTTTCTCCTCTGCATTAATTGGTTTCAAAATAATTCCTTTGTCAACAGTGAGGCTGTGCTCTCCGATAATTATCCCTCTGATGTAAAGGGCTGATGTATGCACAGGCTACATGGAGCTAACTGATAAGAGGGTTTGTTTGCTAACTTGTTTTGTGTTGTTTCTGTGTGGGCGTGTGCAGAAACGCAGAGCAGATGCAGTCCTGGATCACTCGGATCAACACAGTGGCGGCCATGTTCTCGTCTCCTCCGTTCCCTGCGGCCATCGGCTCCCAGAAGAAGTTCAGCCGCCCCCTGCTGCCTGGGACCATGTCCAGACAGACCGAGGTACAGAAGTGTACACGCACTACACTAAAGAATGAAGGGAAAGTAATCACAAACTATTGATATCCACTGCACAACTACTTAAGGCTGGCACGTGCTTCATCAAAGAGTTCTTATAATTAAATATTCATAACAAAGCACTGCGCCCAACACCTCAGCAATACATAACTATTGGCAGCTGTGCAACAGCCTTTGCATATTTTATTACTGTAACTGTTTGGAAAATGCCACCGAGTTCAAAACAGCCACCGAGTTCAAAACAGCCATTATTTTAAATAATAAATACTACATTTATTGTAGTATCATTTAAGTACTATTCTTAATACACATAAAGGACACATATCAAGATATCAACATTACTGTTGTGAGTTTGAAACTAATTATTAGAACAAACACAATAATGACCTTAATGGCTGCTGTTGTCATTTCATCCAGGAGGAGCAGGTCCGCTCTCATGAGACCAGATTTCGGGCCGTTTCCACTGAACTGGCCGAGGTGCGCTCTTGCCCCCCTCCAGATCGAAAGGTCAAAGGTCGGGAGCTTGATGAGTATCGCCAAAGAGATGAATATCTGGAGTTTGAGGTGAGCTGAAGTCCATTACTGTGTTTTTAATTTTACACATCTTTATTTGACCATTATTATTATATTTACCTGTACTTTAGAAAACCCGATATGGAACCTATATCATGCTGTTGAGGGCCAAACTTCGCGCCGGTGAGGAGGACTTGTCTGTGTTCGAGTCCCTGATACTGGAGGAGAACGGCCTGCAAAGGGTGCACTCCAGTCCCACACTCGGGGACAGCAGCCTGGCCTCTCAGGCCAGCAGCGCCAAGGACGGTCCCAACAGCAGCAAGGCATCCTGCTGCAGTGCGAAGCCACGCCAGGAGGCCCAGAGACACAGCTACAGACAGGCTGTGAAGAAGTGAGAGGCCCACACAGCACACACTGCTGTGTCAGGCCGCTCCTGCACAGGCTTTATTTAACCATAAAGGCTCCGAGCTCTGCTTGAAGGGGGGCCGGGTGGGCCCTAACACTGATGCCCTACCCGGCACCCCACCCTCCTGTAGAGGAGCCTGACCGTGGCTGTCCAGAGGTGGAGACAGAGGAACAGGAGAGGGATCACGGTGCTTATAGACTGGACCAGGCACCAACAGGGAACTACATCTGACATCTTTGCTTCTCTCCAGCCTAACCCTCTCATCACCGTTGCCAAGTTTTCTCCTTTTCACCTTTTCTTGATCTTTCACTCAGTTCTGGGACCAAATATGTTTACACATAAAGAGCGTTATATTTTAGACAACTGATTGTTTGAATTGCCACCACTGCTCTGATTTGAAGTGCTGTTTTAGAGTCTAGACTCATGAGTTTCACTGGAGCTACGACATTCCAGCTCCACATCCTCATGGTGTGTTCACATTCCACAGAAGAGTGGGACATTTAAGCATTTCACTCTCTGTCACTGAAGAGGACGGATGTTACTGAAGACTTTATTACGGTGATGCCCTGGTGGCCAGTTAGATGTGTATTACTCAGTGCTTACAACATCTCGACCAGATAGGCTCCAGTTTTGCTCTACTTGAAAAGACAATCTACCAGTTGCTTTAGCTTGCGTCCTGTGGTGTGCTACTGTTCTTTCTTCTTCTTGGCCGAATGTTGTTTTCTCCTGTGATTCGCATGCCTGCATCCAGCTCCACAAGTTTTAGGGCTTTTACGTCTTTGAGGGCGAACACTGAACGCAGCAAAAATGATTTATCCTGAAATCACTGAGTCTTTTTTCTTCATGTTGGTGCCATACCCCCTGTGTGTGACCACCTTTACACTCACCGCGCAGACCCTGAATGTCTCTGATATTTTTTACTGTCATATGTTACTGTTGAACCTTCTCCTCCTGTGTAATGTATGTCATGTGTAAGTTGAGATGCTATTGACAATGTAACAGGAAATGTGTAATATTATTTGTAAACATCTGGGATATGTTTGTATATAATGCACCCTCTGCTGTATGCGTGCAGTATAATGTAGGATATATACCAGTATATATTTACAATATAGTCAACACAATATTGTGGAAATTATTTAGGTACAACGCATTGTACTCAGAGTCTCAGAAGCACTAAATAATAATAATCCTATTTTTTTTATTTTTTTGGAAAGTAAGTAACACAGCAACAGCACAATATGAGTATTATAACAATGCCAATTTATCAGAGATTAGTAACTTCAGATGGTGTTTGTGAAGTGAATAAGCCTTGCATTAGGAAAAACTAAACATCTGCTTTAGGATTAGGAATAGTACGGGAAATAATCCAAAGAAGGCGCTTGGTAGAAAAAAACAAAGGCATGACTTCTAATAAAACGTACTATTAGATAAATAAAGTTGGACAGAGGAACAGATCGTATGATGCATATGGATCATGTTGGTAGCCATTCACACCTCATAACAGTTTATTTATTGAAGTATAGCCATTTTTAACTCAGGCTTTAAAAATTACACTCGGAGCAGCTGCAGTGCTAGTTTCTACCAGCAGGGAGCGCTGTGGACGCTCAGTTGTATTGTAAATCAGCCATAATCACTCCTGCTGCACTTGCAGTGAATATGCATGGCATCTCCCACCCAGTCCATGATCCGCAGGGCTATGAGATCAAACCAATGTACATGAAGCTTCGTGAGTGTCTGTCCGCTGTGGCACAGTTTGAACCAGTCTCATGTCAATGCATTTTATTTACACATTCATCTTTTTACAAATATTAAATCACTCCATTCTATTCTGATTTTTCGTAACCATTTTGTATTTTCAAAGGTCAATTTGTTCTTTTTTATTTAAGTTATTGTGCACTTTATGCTCGTTTTTCAGTGTTTATTTGGTCAAGTCAACGTGGTTGAGTTCTTAAAATTTAGGATGGCACATGGCTTTTTATTTATGCCAATTTTTGTTATGGAAATGGAGGAAAACTGCTAAGAGGTGCTTTGTGTCAAATCAAGTGCCATTTTAGTTTATTTTCCCATTGCATTCAAACTGCTCACTAATGAGAACTTACTGTAGTTTTGTTTTAGCCTGTAGTACTCTATAATGCACATTCATAGATTATTTAAAAGTCAATCAGTTTCAGTAGTTCAGTTTAATGTTGAACTCATGCACACTGTTGAACACTGTTATTTCAGATATGACCATCTCAATAATTGATTAATCATGTCTTAAGTAATGTTGCACACATAAATTGCACTACTGAAATAAATTGCCTTTTTGAATAAAATTGTAGGCCTGTGCAACCATATTAGGCCTTAACATAAGTATCAGGTTTTAGCTTCACTTCAAATCCAAAATTAGTACTTTGTTGTAGTTTTTAGGAGCACTTTTTTACCCTTTCCCACACCTTTCTGTTGTCATCTCAACATTGGCTGTATTATTTTTGTTGATTTGTCCGTCTGTGCCAACCTCCATCTTTGAATGTGACATGTAAATAAAGCATGAGATATTAAGGCCTGCTTTTATTTATATTAAAGAGTATTCAAATGAAGGGTTTAGAGTAGGTAAACATGAGCTCACGTCTTCTTTTTGTCAATGTGAATGGAGATTATGACTGTATTTGGAGCTGTTGTATGCTGTGCTTTGGGGGAATATTTTACATGTAAAGGTCTGGCTCCATCTCAGTGTTTTAAATGATAATGTTCATTTGATGCTACATACAGCAAGCTACATATGTCACTGCCTTGTTTAAAACACACCAAGGAAATATTGTATGTGAACCTCCTTTAGGAGACAGAGATGCTGAAAATAAACATGATTTGAAAGGTTACTCTGTGTCAAAATGATTCTGTTCTGTTTTTAGTAAAATTAGCCCAATTATTCTTATGTGGAATTTGAAACACAAGTGCCATTGTTCTAGATCAAAATGAATTGCATATTATGCAATACTAATCAATATAATAATATAATAATGTTTTTTTTAAACATGATTCACACCATCACACCACAAACTTGAGTTTTGAGTTTCAGACTATAAACTATAATAAAATATACAATATATATCAAAGAGGAAATTTAGTACATTAGAGACACAAAAACTATAAAAGTCCAAGGCCTAAGCTGTAGGCCTATCTGTAAATGAGCCGCTGTCATATTTTAATAGAAAAACAAAATTGTGTATGATTGGTGCAAAATAATAAAAAAAAACAACTTCCATTATTATTATCATTATTATTATTATTATTATTATTATTATTATTATTATTATTATTATTATTATTATTATTATTATTATTATTATTATTATTATTATTATTTATTATTATTATTATTATTATATAATACATAGGGCATATCATACTATAATGCAACATAAAACAATATATACACAGCGAGTAGAAAATCGAATTCAGACAATGGCTAAGAATAAGTACATGAATATAAATAAATAATAATACATTTTTGAAAAGAACACAGAAAAACAAACTTTCCTCTTGCACAGCCCAGTTTGGTGGTGATGTCACACCGGAAGTACACCTCTGACGGCGCTGCACTGACCTGAAAACAACACGGGACCGACACAAACCATTACACCGACAAACCAACACGGACTACGGCTCATGACATTTGCGTAGAGGCACGGCGTGAGTCAAAAACCTCTTTAATCTGGTGCTTATCCTGTTCAACTTATCCAAAATACAAGGACAATAATAGTGGATCTGTTACAACAAAGCTAGTGGCGGGAGCTGTCTATTTCCTGGGTCACACATAGACAAGAGACGTAAAGACGCAAAGCTATCATTTTTTTTATATAACGTGCTACCTTTGTTTAAATAGTGCAATACGGGTTTATTTGTGATCATTCCTTATAAATAGGTTATTTAGCCTCTAGTTTACTATAGAGGTCAGGATTTGAAGAGGGTCTGGCTAGGCTTCTTTATGCTACTGGTCGTGTGATTACTAATTCGAAAGTGAAAGCTCGTGGGTCCTTTTATCTACACATTTTGTTGGTCATTTATTTCTGTGTTTGCATTTTGTTTTAGCTTTTGTCTGAACAATGGAGAAACCTCCCTTTAGGCAAAACCAATGCTGCGGCGACTGGGAGCTCAAGGAAAGACTTGGCATGGGAGGGTTTGCTCATGTATACCTCTATCAGCATGTTGTAAGTGCATAAACACAATTTCAACTCCACTAGTATACTGTTTCTCTTATTACATGACCATTGTTAAATATACACTGCTGCATAAAGAAAATGCTGCTAGGTGTATATGCTGCTAGGTATTTATTTGGGTGTGTGTCATTCTTACTAAGTTACTGTCTTCCTGGTTGATAGGTAACAAATGAAAAACTAGCTGTCAAAATGTGTCGTCTAGAGTTAACACCAAGGAATGGTGAGAGATGGGGACGAGAAATACAGATCATGAAGAAGTGGGTATACAATTTTTGGTTTTCGTAATGTGTAATGTCTTTGTGTACAATTTGACATACTCAAATGCCTAAAGTATGTAAAAGTATGTATTGTATATTTCATACAAAATGTGTATCTTTTGTTTTTTTTGTCTAGTTTAGCTTTTGGACAACATGTAGAGAATATGACCAAACAACAAACTTGAAAATGAATACTACATTTTTTATAGATTATTAGGTGACTGATGTTTTGATGGTATTTCCTTTTGGTAACTGTACTCTTTTCATTCAGGTTAAATCATATAAACGTGGTGACAGCCCGGGATGTTCCTGAAGAAATTGCCCATATTGCCTTAAATGATCTTCCACTGCTGGCCATGGAGTACTGTTCGAGAGGAGACCTAAGAAAGGTGAGAACGTTTTGGTTTCTTAGGAAGATGTGTTGTGTCATATCAAATTTACTTTGGTGTCAAGGTCATGATAGAGTTGCATTTTGCCAACCAACTGGGTTGGCACTATGTTATGTTGTGATCTGTAGAGAGGTCCACAACCGGCTTGTATGTTATTAGTTTGTATGAAATATTTCACAGTATGCCATTAAATGTCTATATATTGGATTCCTTCAGTTTCAGGTGTTTTTATTACTATTCATTTCATTACTAAAAAACCTTGAGAAATATGCATTCTTTCTGTGAATCCTTACTGTGAGTGGGGTCCTTGACTTGCTTATCTCCTTGGAGATAGATAATACTGTGTAATATTCAAGGCAAAGCAATAACATCTCCATGGAAATAGGACCCTCCCCCATCAAGTTACATAGTGCACATTTAAGGGAACTTGAAATTGATGCAAAAATTATCGGAATATATTTGGAAAATTACAGAACTAATGCCTCATAGGTGCGGTTTTGCATTGTGGGTGTGATGTCTTGTTCTTGGATAGGTGCTGAGCAAACCCGAAAACTGTTGCGGTTTAAAAGAAAGTGAAGTACTTTCCTTACTCAGTGATGTCGGTATGTTTTAGTCAACTTATTTAGTTACCATAATCAACTGGGGTCCAAATTATTCACAATAATTCTTGTTGTAGGGTCTGGCATCCAGTATCTCCATGAAAACAAGATTATACACAGAGACCTTAAACCTGAAAACATAGTTCTACAAGATATTAACGGAAAGGTAAATAATATAACTATTAATATAATTTAACTACATTTGTTGTTGTTGTTGTTTGTTGTGGTTATTAACATTATGTTTGTGTACTTGTGTAGCTGGTTCATAAAATCATTGACCTGGGCTATGCAAAAGATTTGGACCAAGGCAGTCTTTGTACATCTTTTGTCGGCACTCTACAGTATCTGGTATCAGACTTACTATACAGTGTAAATCCTGCAGTATTTAATATTTATTATCTTGAATCTTAAAGGACACTGTTTTTTCTAGGCCCCAGAACTTTTTGAGAATAAGCCATACACCGTTACTGTGGATTATTGGAGTTTTGGTACAATGGTTTTTGAATGTAGCTGTGGATTTCGTCCATTTTTCCATAATCTTCAACCTGTGCAGTGGTAAGTATCCTGTATTATATTTACCCCACTGTTAAACGCATTTTGTTTTTCCTAATATACTTTCCATCAACAGGGTAAGCAAAGTGCGGAATAAAGGACCTAAAGATATCATGGCAGTGGAGGAACCAACTGGAGAAGTAAAGTTTTCCAAACACCTGCCAAACCCCAATAATCTTAGCAGGTGAGAAATATCTTTGACATCTTTTGACAATGTTTTTGTTGTAGTAATCTTAGTAGTAGAAATATATGTCTCCAATATAAATAATAAATACGACTTCTCTCCCATTTAAGACCATTATTGGAGCCAATGGAGGAGTTACTTCAACTCATGTTAAAATGGGATCCTGTCCATAGAGGAGGCAAAGTCAACACGGAAAATAAAAAGCCACAGTGTTTTGAAGTCCTGGAGCAGATACTTAGTATGAAGGTAAGACTTTCACTGTGATCATACGACTGTAATTATGAATACCTACCCAGACTACTCCTGTGTTAAGACATGCAGAAATTAGGACTATTCAAAGTTTTTTGCTGTTTTCTACCCTTCCACCATAATGCTGATGCTAAGGTGACATAGTTAAAAGCCTGATTGATCCATGCCATTTATCAACTTCAAGTACAAAATTATCACTTTCCTTTTTGTTTGTGTCCCTCTGCTGGGTACACTTTCAGGCAGAACAGATGTTTTATGGAAAAAGCACAGAAAAAGAAAACTTGATTTTTGTCTTGGCAGCTTGTAACAATAGCGATCAACAAACATGACAAAGTATCTGTATTGTTAACTTCATCTGTCAGTGGTCATGATTTTCTCCTTCATTGTTACATCTATTTTGTACATGACATTTTTAATGACATATCCTCCTCCTGGTCTCTCTGCAGGTGGTTCATATTCTCAACATGGTGACGGCGCAGGTCCATTCATTTCAGTTGACTCCAGACGAAACGCTCTACAGTCTCCAGAAACGCATTGAGGCTGAGACCAAGATCGAAGTTGTGAACCAAGAGCTGCTTCAAGAGACTGGAGTGTCCCTTGACCCACGCAAACCGGCCGCCCAGTGTGTCCTAGACGGAGTGGTAAGAAACGTTTATACACTAGGGGTGGGCAATATCTTATGTTGTCAACATGTCCCTCAGTAATCTGGACATGTTCCATTGTGATAGCCAACTGGACAAGGTTAAGATCAGAAAACATTTTCATTTCTAATCCAGTCCAAACCACTTATTTATATAGTACATTTTAACATGATCTTTTCCAAAGTGCTGTACCAATAAATCAAGACCATTTCTGTGCCCTCTGCTGGTAGGTGAATTTATCATGGAAAGAAGGAAAGAGGAGAAGTCAAGTACTTTACTGTCTTAAGGTTTCAGGGAGCCATGTCAATTTTAAGAATGACAAGATTACAATTTTAGTTTTATGATTATTATTATTAGAAGAAACATTTTTGCAAATATTGACGATTATTGACACAATGAAGAAACATAAATTGAATTGAGGTGACAGATTTTTGTTTCTAAAATTGATTTTGTGTTCTTCTACTTACTCTTCTACTATATACTTTGATTTAAATAATCATAATTATCATTTAAACAGTTAATCTCAATATTCTTTATTGGCATATGAAGAATGTTTTGCCCTCCACTATGATGGGCAGTGTTATCATATGTTATCACACTGAGTGATTCTTCACATAATGAGGTTCTTCATTTTTTATTATGAATTTTTCATCAAACATTTAGAGAGGCTGGGATAGCTACATTGTCTACTTGTTTGACAAAAGCATGACTAAGTACACTGGCCCCCTCAGTGCCAGACAGCTGCCTGAAAAAGTCAACACTATTGGTGAGTTTTTGCTTGATTGTTGTCTTGTGCAATATATGCTAAAATGTAATTACTATAAGCAATTTTATATTTTATGTCTGCAGTTCAAGAACCGAAAACCCAAGTGTCATTAGTGGTGCTAAAGAAGATTTGGGGGCAGGCGGTTAGTTATATCTGTGGTCTAAAGGATGACTACAGCAGACTTTTCCAGGGACAGAGAGCTGCTATGTAAGTCAATATTTTTGACAGGGAACTTCTCATTATGTTGCTCTGTCGTTCTAACACCTGCCTTTATTCCTCAGGTTAAGTCTTCTGAGGTACAACACCAACCTAACCAGGCACAAAAACGGCATGTTTGGATTTTCTCAGCAATTGAAAGCTAAACTCGACTTTTTTAAAATCAGTATTCAGTATGATCTGGAGAAGTACAGTGACCAGATGCACTATGGCATATGTAAGTTTTCACTTAATTTGCCAACATATGGTTTAGTTGAAGACGTCATATAAAAATATGATCTTCTTAACCAGCCTCTGAAAAGATGCTGAAGGCCTGGCAGGAAAATGAACAAAGAGCAGCAGCTTTCGCACAGGTAAAATAGGACAATTTCTAATGACTAGTATTAGCATTGTTTGACCATATTTTGTCCTGCAGGTGGCAGAAGTCGGCCATTTAGATGATGAGATCATGGCTCTTCACTCTGAAATAGTGGAACTACAGAGAAGCCCCTACGCTCGTCGCCAAGGAGACAAGATCGGGCAGCTGTGAGTGGTTTCTGTATTTATGAATGAGTGTGTCTGTGGTCTATGACAGTTGCTGTACTGTGTATTTTATTATGTCGGTCTAGTCTCTGGCTTTGGCTCTACACCAACAAATATGGTTTTTAAAGAGCATTTGGTCACTATGCACATTTATTTAATTGCAGGGAAGACAAGGCAATTGAGCTTTACAAACAGCTTAAGATGAAATGCAAAAGTAAGCCTTTTGACTTCTTTATCTTTTTTACTTTTTTTTTTTTTTTTAACTATTATTTGTAAGGAGTAACTGTTGTAATTCCTTTGTGTGTCATCAGTCCCTGAGTCAGATGTGAGCTCGGACAGCTCTGAGATGGTGAAGGCCATTATCCAGACGGTTCAAAACCAGGACAAGGTCCTCAAAGATCTGTATACACACCTCAGGTATGACCTCATGCTGCTGGGGACCAAGGGCAGAACTTAATGTCATTATAAAGTTACCATTACCAGTTTATCCTCTGCCCTGTTACAGTAAAATCCTGATCAGCAAACAGAAGATCATCGACTTGTTTCCACGGATTGAGAAAACGCTAGAGAACATCAAAGAAGCTGACAACACAGTGATGCAGATGCAGAACAATAGGCAGAGGGAGTTCTGGCATTTGTTAAAGATCGCATGTGTGAGTAATTTATTATTACGCAAGTAAAAAGTTAAATAAAATAATATATTTTATACCATTTCAGAAGTACAGTACATTTCTACAGCCCTTTACAAACATGCACAGTCAGATGGACCCGAGCCTGCTCACATTCAGAGCACTAGGATACTGTATTTGTAAGCACAGAAACTGAAATGTATGTACTGCACTGAGCAGAAGACGGTACCTAGAGATCACTCATGTGTGCTGTTTGTAAAAGGCTTAAGTCACTGAATTCCTGGTTGGCATTTTAATGAGCCACTACTTTCCTCAGACATGTAAATCGCTGTGTATATAAATGCTTGATGTGCTGGTATTGTCTTTCTGCCTCAGGCTCAGAACTCGTCGAGAAACTCTATCGCTGTGAGTCCAGAGTCGTCCAACCTGCTGCAGGTGTCCCAGTGGTCACAGGCACAGTCAGCCCAACCAGTCAGCTCCCCACACCCCCTCACCTCTCTGCCTGGACCCAACGACAGGTACACACACTATACACTGAGAGCAATTTTTAGTGCTGTAAAAATACAAATGACTATACCAGACAGGATGTATGCATTCATTTTATGTCTTGTAACTGTGGTTTTAGCCTGTGTCTTTTGAGGGTGTCTTTTGGGTTGTAAGAAGGGGGATCATTATTTACAGAGATCTTTTGGTCAGGACTTGTAAAGTTGATTATTACAATTGTCTCCATTATGTAAATTGGCGATTTGGCTCTTCCATGATAGAAAAACAGAAAATGGGTCATAGAGGACTTCATGATTTTTATTATGCATTTGTAGCTTACGGTTCACTTATATTTTATATTGGCAGTATTTATATGCTCATTTGATGTTTTTATACAGATTTTTTGAAGGGTTCTACGAAACAATATCTTTACATGTGTCTGAATCAGTATCTTTTTGTGATTCTCTTAGTGACGCAGCCCCACGCCTGCTCCAGGAGAACCAGAAGTACCTCAGTCAGCTGACCAGCCTCATGCAGGAAGCTGCTGACGACCAGGCCAAGAGTATAGTGGTGAGTCCTCTCATTTACTCTGTCATGGGTTCAAGAATGTAAGACCAAGCCAAATGTAAAATCATGCTTTTTATTATTTATTGATTTATTTATTTATTGGATCGTAGAGCTTACCTTCTATATTTGTAATACTTTTTCCTCTCCTTTTCAAGGACCAAGACTGGAGTTGGACAAAGTATGAAACATTAACGACAAAATTAAAAAAGCGAAATGCTTAAGACCCTTGTGTGCGTGGGTCCTTGCCTGTGCTCCAAGTAACACTAAGGACTAAAGCTGTTAACTCAGAGGATGGAGTCTTTGTACAGTTGGACTTTGGATTAACTCATCCCTTGTCTCAAACCTAAAAAACAGATCTGATATAGACCTTGTTATGGTGTATCATTGGGGCTGTTTTAAAGGAGAAAACACTGAATCTTTGTAACATAAGCGATTTCCACTACGTGTGTACATACAGTATCGCACAGTTTTTCCTTTTTTAAACAGTTTTAATCCCCTCTCATGGTATGGATTAAGTAGATTTACTATTTACTGCTGTTGAACATTGAGCCACCTGTAGCACGTGTGGAAGTGAACACAACAGAAATAAAAGAACAGGGTCAGTGCGGGACAATCAGTTAAGCCCAAAATAGTTTATACATAAAGTTATTCAGTCATTGAGGTGATTCTGGTTGAAAACAGAAAATCAAATGGCAAATGGCTGGACAACATTGTGAGAGTTGCAAGATACTGTGTAAAAGGTATTGCCTTATTTTTAATTTTTCACTTAATGCGCTGCAGCTCTCCACTGAACCACATGGTGTCACACTTTTTAATAAAACACAACAGGCCATTATTAATTTTTTTTTTTTTTTTACATAATTGAAATAATATCTTCATTTATTTCCTCTTCAACTTGTTTGCATTTATAGGTGTGGGTTGGTACAATATTCCTCACTTTTTGCCCATTTATAATATATAATATAGGTTTAGTTTTTAAGGACTTACCAGGCATACTACCATGACAAGAAAAAAAAATTGTACCAAGATTTCTAACTCGTTCTTCACCAGTCATTAGTTAATCTGTGTCCTGGGTTTTGGTATGAATCATTTTGGGCATAACTGTTCAGCGTAAACAGGGGAAGTTGGGTGGAGCTCTGGAGGAAATTGTAATCAAGCAAGCAGCACTTTGATGACGCCTGTTGTATCTTCTGTAAAGAGATGCCCAGATAAAACCCTAGCTGTCAAACAAGCCTGGATTTACAAGACAAAAACTATTACTAGGTTTCTATTGATTTTTTTTTTTTTTTTTTTTTTTTTTTTTACACTTTGTGGGTGTTAGGAATATATGTAAATGTTGATTTTTAAGCCTAGTGTTACTCATTGGCAGAAGTGTCTTGTTTATTTCTGTGACAAAGTGGCTGGCCATTATGTTATATACAGTCTATTCTCCATCTTATAATGTCTCACGGGGTTTTATTGTCTTATGTGCACTTTGTTTGGATAATGGTTCCTTTGTGTGGCTCTGTATAGTTAGTACATGGGTCACGAGAATGAACTGTCACTTTCTAAGGCAATGAATAGGTGCAGTGATGGCTGTTGAAGACATTACAAGGAAAATAAAATGAGAAAATGCCTGAAGAAAGTTACTATGAGCCACTGAAATTGACCTTGTGGGTTGTATTTATGAAGTTTAAGTGCAATGGAAAAATATCTATATTTTGTATTTAATTCTTTCCATTTGACAGTTTGTTTCCATCTGTTTGGTTTTATTTGTAGAAAATGTTCATTGTATAAAGATCCAATGTTTGCTTGGTATTAAAATAAAATCAGTTTGGCATGAGTGTGAGAATATTTTTCTGCATTACCACAAATCCAAAAACACATGTTTTTGTTTTTTTTTAACAACTTGGTGAAAAGTAATATCTTTTCATGTGGAAATCTGCAATTAAAGGTGCACGACAATGAAGATTTGCCTGAAATGTTGCACAATTATGGTATTAAACTTATAAATCTTGCATGAAGCAATAACATTTTTGTCAAGACAAAGCAGGTGGGAGACTACATTAGTAAAGTTACATTGTGGACCTTTAAGGCTAAATATGAATTGGAATTGGACACTTTTTTTGTGATTTAGAAAACAGACAGGAAGCCACAAAAATCCATTACTGTGATTTGCTGTTTGATGTGATTCCTGATTGCAATAGAAACTTATACATTGCACACAATATTATTACTGCTGGAGCTATCAATTTTGTGGGCACCAAGGGACACTGATCTTTGTTGCTCCAGGTCGAGCCTCAGAGTTGTGTTGAATAAATAAAATGCATATTTACATTAAAATGCATATAATTACAACATAGTTAGAATAGATTATCCAATTATATACTAACTATAGTCACATTCCTTTTATAGAGCTGGATAGATTTTCAGTTTGACCAATTCAAATCTGGAAACAATCACATTTGTGCGTCTGTTGTGGTCATTACTCAGAGTTTAGGTCATCCACTGCACTTTCTTTCCAAACTCGTTTTTAGCACACATTTTTCATCTGGCTTTTTGTCTTTGAACATCTGCAAATAACCTCATGTGAAGACCCATGTGAACTGCATGGAGCCATTGTGGGTCACAGCATTGCTGCTATAACATTACAAAGAGTCTAGTCACTTAAAATCTGGTCTGGAATTTTTTGACCCCAAGTTGTATACTTTGACTTCAAAACTGGGTCACCCGCCTTAAGCCAGTAAAATATAAATAGGATATGCAGTATGGATTAAATTATAGCATACATCCTACTGGTGTACAGTCACCATTGGAAAGTCTTGTGGTTTGATACCCCCTGTTTACTTTTGGAGGAAGATGTCATCACCTCATATAACCACACTAAACAAGCTGAGACAGCGATAGTCATAAAATGAATTGTAAACTGCTTGTTTAGAAAGCAATTTGGCTCGTGAATCACAATGAATCAGCCCCACTGTGAGACAAAGGCCTACTCCTTCATTCCTCAAATACACAACTCCCACTTCTACTATCAGATATGCATCTAGTTTTCTCCCAGACGCACTTGTGAACTGATATGTCTTGCTTCAACTGCTTTGTACACAGTAATGTGTTAAGGATATATTACAAATTAGCTCCTTTATGGTTTTTCAAAACAAGCTATTAGCAATTTGCTGTAGTGTGTCATATACTTTGTAACTAATCCTGGATTAAACAAGTTTAGAACTGTTATGGTTTTGCTGTTATAATGAATGTGGATCCAGATGAAGGGAGGGCAGAGCTCTGACTCACTTCCTCAGTCTCTATTCAGAAGTGATATCTGTAAATACTAATGAACTGTGGAGCAAATCTGGCTCAAAATCAGATAAATGTTCCCAAATGTCGATTACACAATATTTGTCAGATACATGTGTCCTCAGTGAAATTGTGTTAGCTGCAACATGACCATCTCTGTATGGGTTGGAAATAAAGTGCACTTTATTTGTTGAGACAAAAGGCCTTCTCATGGGGCTTCATTAGGTTTAAAATAACCTTTAAACAGAGAATGTATTCAGTCATATGTAACACATGATCCCTGGAGAGGGACTGTCCCAAACAAATAGCACCCATCACTGAGGCTTGCTAAGCGATTAGGAAGTTTTAAAGATCTCCTCCTCCTCCCAGGTCTGGACCCTGTGAATGATTTTAAACAAACAATGAATCGCAGTAAAAACACAGCTCCCCTGAGGGCTCACATGTCAGGGCTTTAAAATGAGCAAAACATACACAGTCCATACAATTATGTACCATTCACTCTTCAAGTAGACTCCCAAGTTATACAAAATACCCCTAAAAAGGCACAAACTGGCTTTAACACAGCAAAACTATTTAATAAATATTTAAAAGACTAAAAAAATAGAAACAAGCAATGTTATGCTCTACGTCATGCAAAGTGCAAACACAATTTGAACCTAACAAATGTTATCACAATCTGCACCAGCAGCTTTGATAGGAGTCCTTTTCCCCACAGACAGTGAGGATGAGTGTTGGTTTTGTGCTGCTACAAAACCATCACAGTTTTCTTTGGGCTTCTTCTGGACAACTGGAGGTCGAGGTTTTCCGGGAGGAACTGGAGGGGGGCTTGGCTTCACTTTGAACTGAAAAATGGAGAGTTTATTACTAATCAGATAGTACATTCAAATGCCTCTTTCTACATAATTTTGGGCTTAATCTGAATCTGGCCTTATATTGCACACAGTCAAAAAACTACAGCCATGCAAAAAACATAGCAAAATAGCAAAGTGCCATTAAATATTCACATGAAAACACTTACCTCTGTTTTACTCAAAGGAGGCAAAGGCTTCACTGGAGGAAGGGGTTTGGTCTGTGTGAAAGAGAGAGCTTTATTAATATGATTTTCTATTAATCCACATTTCCTCTGTTCAGAAACTCACCGCCTCACTTTGAGAGGTAGGGGGCTCTGGAGGGGATTTCTTAGGAGGCTAAAAAACACAATAACAGTTAGATGTTAACATGGACAGTTTTCTGTTATCAGGGTTGTGTTGGTGGTTTTCAGATTGTAGAATGTGATGATGTCGTAAGACCCACTTTCCCATGTTTATACCATTGCATTTTGTCATGAAATATCCAAAAGATAAACTCACAAATGTTGAATATGATCATTTCTATTACTGACAAGACTCCAGAACTCACTATAACAACAAACTGTTTATTGACAATATGAATTTTAACTGCCTCCATTTGTATTAACTATTATTGAACAGTGGAATGTTGGGATGTCATCTCATCTGAAACCCAGCAATACAGTATAAGTAATAGTAGACATGATAGTAAACACGACAGTGTAACTGACCAGAGGGGCCGGTCGGCTCGGAGGCACTGACACAAAGTGAGGAGTACAAATTTGAGCGGCGGTGGACTCCATCAGGGTGGGCTGGCTGATCTCAGGTCTGGGTTTGGGTTTGTCAAACAGAGGAGTCTGCTTCTCCAATGCTGAGTGCACTTTCCTGCCAAATAACACATGTTCTGTCAAAGGCAAATAGCTTGTACAATGATGAAAAAAAACATTATTTATGTATTTTGTAACAATTGGAAAAGTGATGGAATTGTGCAAGTTAGAACCAGGCTATGTGATGTAAATTGTTCACCACTGTTACAAGAATATGCCCGAATAAAAGGTTGGTTCAGTTTGAAGCCAGGCCAGATAGACAATAACCTCTTCTCTCTCTCTGTCTCTCAATCTATCTCTGTCTATCTATCTATCTACCTATCGATCTCTGTAAGTGTAGCACAGTGGAGACAGAGAATTCTCTAACTGATATTCATTGATCAAAGTGTAATTCATTTTTTCGACTGGACGGTTGTTGTTTTGACATAATTTTGATTGAACGTCAGGCTGAAAAGGCTAAAACTAAAATTGACCTAACAAATATGTAAGCCTATCCTTTAGATAGTTTTACCTCTTGCTTTTGGAGAGATAGTTTTTGGACCTGTCTTTTTTGCAGCAGATGAGACCTGTGACCAGAGCGATGATGAGGAGGATGATGAAGACTGCTGTGCACACTCCAGCGATCACAGCCATCTGACCTACAGGCACAGACAGAGGAAATGAGGCCATAGAAATACATGTTAGACAGCCCTGGGTGCTTTCAGGCTATATGCAGTCTACATTTTTGGCCACAAATTACATACATTTGCAACATGGTATTCATGGGTTTCGGCTTCCTATTATATGTGACATTCCCCCATTTTTAATTGTTAATCACTATGGCTATGGCCCTAATTTCTAAAACCCATGGATGGATATATGTAATAGGCTTTAATTCACTTGTTAACCATATTAAAGTACCTCCATGTGTTAATTGGGCTCCCAGTCTAAAACTCATGTTGATATATTTATAGACATTATTAGTGCAAAAAGTAGGTTAGACTATTCATTTCAATAAATATTTCAACTAGTTTCCTCTAACTACCACTTAACTGACGTAAAACTATGATAAATATTTACCACAGGTACTATCCCACCAAACCAAGTAATAATTAGAAAAACATGAAAACCTGTCATATGTACTTTAAGTTAACCATCAATCATATGCCACAAAACAAGTATATCACTGATTATTCATGTTAATTTAGTTACTGAATATATGGTTCATTACTAGAAACGCAGCTATTATGATACATGACTGGAACATCATACTGAAAACTGACTGCAACAAACATGACCCTAACCTTATTTTAATTTTTTCCTTCATTACCATAACAGATAGCACTCCACATAAACCATTGAAGTCAGTAATACCTTGAGGTAAGTCTGCATACTGAATGTTGCAGAGTGGAGGAGCCCAGCCTGGGTCACAGTGGCACTCTCTTTTGTGATTACACACCTACAACAACAGATAAGAACATATAGTCTTACTTAAAACTGCTATTAACTGTTTCAGTTTTACTTAAAGTTAAGTTAACTTACCCCATGGTTGCTGCATTTCTTGGAGCAATCATCAGAGTTGCCGTACACTGCTATGTCCTGGCATTTGTTGTCTAAGCAAACCTGTGCAAAAAAACTATATGATTTAGTTTTGTTTTATTCAAATCATTATTATTTCATAAATGCCAGATGAGTGCTTTACCTTATTTGTTCCACACTTGGTGCCATTTGGGACCATGTCAATATTTCTGGACTTGTCATCCTCCACAGCAATGTTACATTTAATGAAATATCGCACAGTAAACACTGCCCTTTTCCCGGTGATGGAGTCACCTCCCTCTTCACAAAATATAGATCCACATTTTAGATTACTGTAAAAGTTTGATATGGTTAGTTTTAAACAGCAAATACAAAAGTTAAAAAGATACACAACTATAATTACTTTGAGGTACAGGGGGTGTATCCATTTGTGTTACTACCACAATTAGCTCCCTCCTGGCCCTGCTTATTAAGGTCAAAACAGGCATCGTCTGCAACTTTAGCACCTGGAAACAGATACGAATATTTTTCTTTGAACTAGACAAATATATGACTTAAGTACAGGCTTGTTCAGTAAAAAAAAACTATTCATTTCATTCCTAGTAATGCATTCTTTTCAAGAAAACTGGACAGTGATTGTGTGTGAGCTGCTGCACTACAAAGGGCACTCTTTCTAAGATGTCACATTGAAAAAGATAAGAAAGACCCCTTTCAGATGTCAACACCAGAGATTCATCCCTGTCTTCTATGCAGTGATGAACTCAGCATAATGACATGGCAATCAAAAGTTAAAGTTAACTTAACATAGGTTAAAATCAGGGTTTAGGTTAAGGTTTGGCAAGTACCGGTAGTCACTATGGTTAAGGTTAGGATCTGTCTTGAGGAAATTAGTCAATGTAATGTCCCCAAAAAACATGGAAACCCACAATATGTGTCTGCGGGTGTAATAATATTGAAAAAGACCAAACATTTTATATTTGGCCTAAGTTGTTACATCATAAATTAAGTAGGACATATCTTTGAACCATTTGATATTTCTAAGCTTGTTTTAGTACCTTTTCCAAACAGCCTCCAACAGTGCTGCTGGTGTGTGGGGCACTGGCCGTCATAGCAGTATCCGGGACCCTGGTCAGAGCAGGGTTTTCCGTTCATCACAAAACTGTCATCGGGACACGCCTCTGATGTTCCTGTGCAGTACTCGGGCAAGTCACACTCACCAGCAGGCCTCCTGCACAAGCTCCCTGCTGATCTGAACTGTAATGTAAAGAAGTTATAATAAATACATCATTAAATACATTTATATTAAAGTTAAAGCTTGAATGTGATTTGTGTGTCAGAGAGGATTAACATGTACAAAATACTGTACAAAATAACAATAGAAATAATTACATCTGACTGAGATCCCTACTTTATTGATATTTTATGTTTAGAGTCAATAATAACATGGTATATAATCTGAGAAACAAAGGCTTTAACAAAAACGTGGACTTATGATGGCGAAGAGGTCACAAGTTGTACTCAAATAAGAGAACTGTTACTGAAAAGTAATTGCATAACTAAGTACAAGCAGTACTAATTCAAAGGCATTATTCAGTGGTAAATGGTCACATTTACGCTTTACTACCTTTAAGGCAATTACATCAAGGAACCATTCACACACACGCGCACGCGCACACACATACACATAGATACACCACTGTATGTAGACACTGGGAGTTTGGGCAGGTTAAGTGTCTTGGTCAAAGACACAACGACATATTCTGTAGGAAATGGTGGAATTGCATCGCCAACAATGTTTATGTCAAAAGCAGGATTTGCCGACGAACATTCTGCCCATTGTCTGCCTCCACAAAAAGAATATGAACAAAAATAATGATTAATGAATTTGTGTAGTTTTTGCTCTTTCAGTCAGAGTCTCAACATCTGAAAATAATTCTGGATCAAAGCATGAATCTGCACATAGATTAATGCATTTATCTGGCTCTGTCATTATAGCTTTTTTATATTTTAATCAGGCATTGTCTCACCAAACATGTGTATAATATAAACACATATATATTATACACATATAATGGCACTTATTCATGTCCTTGAGCCCATCATTTATAGGAAGGATGTGGTTAGTTACAAAGAAACATTAAGATACCACGCTGTGTTTCCTGGTATTATTTCACGTGGCACTCTGGCAGTTACAACCCTTTTAATGCTCTTTGACTGCTTCCACAACCTTCACTGGACACTATTTTAAAATCAGGGAGTGTCTGCAGTAAATTACGACCTTTCTCTATGCAGTCCACTGACAAAGAGGCCAACTGGCTTTTAACTATCTTATGGGGAGTAAGTTCACATTTAACAACATGAGTGGGTTTCCAAAGAAAATAAACAGGAGTAAGAAGTGTGTGACGTGAGACAGTGCATTGCTTTAGAAAACACTGAACAGAAACATGAATCATTAAAGTATCAATAAGTGAATTTAAAGGTCCACTATGTCATTTTTCTGGTGGAGGGTAAAAAAAAAAAACTTGACCTAGCAGAAGCACTTGTCTCCATGGAGATAAATACATTTAAAGCCATACTGTGGAACATTGTAGGCAAAATAACATCTTCATCTCCAGACCTTCCATAGTTACGTAGTTCACCTTTAATAATATACTTTTCAGGAAGCTATGATACATAGGACAAACATTTACAAATTTTTGATGTGATATTAACTTTTCAAGGGATTTTTTCTTTCTATACAAATATACAAACACAACTTTTATTATGTTACGAAATAAGATCATCACTGAAAATATATTTATGTAAGATATTCAGCATTTGTGTGAAAAATAAGACCTTAAAAAATGCATTGTACAATATGTCCAGTGTATATGAAATGTATACATAATTGCACATTGGATATTGCACAGATCACCTGCACCTTTCTTTGTTCATAGACTTTCTTCATAAACCTGTTATTCCCCTTTTATTTCTGCACCCATTTTACAGACTACTGTATTGTACTGTGTGTGACAGATTTACCTGACAATTTTCACAGCACCGTCCATGAGCGCACAGAGACCCAAATGTCAGATGGCACGTCGATGGGTCACAACATGGATTCTTACATTCCTGCAACAACAACAAAAACATGCTGTGTTTAGTTTTATCTTGATCCTGGAGTGCAGGAGGCAGGCGCAGTACGGATTGCTGCCAAGATGTTATGTCCATGATAAGGAATGTGAGCTGAACGGTATTGCGAAATCTCTGACTGAAGCTCCAAGGCAAAAAGAGCACCCAAAATTGTACTTAAATAGCAAGAGCAGTGCAACTTCATGTTGATGCAGGATTATTTAAAGGTGCACTACGTAACTTTTCTGCAGGGGGAGGGTATTCAGTCTGCATGTCTCCATGAAGATGTTATTCCATTGCTTAGAATGCTCCACTGTTTTAATATATCAATTTTATTCAATTACAGATGTTTTTCTTGGTCAAAAATACCTTGAAAAACATGCATTCTTACAGTCACCTACTTGTCTTCATGAAGATGCTATTGTTTTGCCAAGAATTTTCCACATTAAGGTATTAAACGCATCTATCTCCATGGAGAAAAGCAGATGACACAGCCAGGCCATGTTGCATGTCAGATTTTTTAAGAGGCGAACCGAACCCGCTCACAGTAAGAATGAATGTAAGATAGAAACACTTTAAGTAATGAAATAATTGCTGAATAGGTATGTTTAATGCCATACTGTGGAACTTTCCATACAAATTAATAACATCTCCATTTTGACAAGAAGGTAACCGGCCACCCACAAGAAAAGTTACATATAGTGCATGTTTAAGTGGTTGTGGTTATATTGTAAGTAATGTGTGCTGATCCTGTAGGTAGAAGAAAAGCCCTTTAGCTAATTCTCACTTATTTTCTCCCATTATGATTAATATGCACTGTCCTTGAAACAAATAAATACCTTAAAAATAAATGCACTTTAATTAGACGCTAACTGATCAACTTAAATAATGGCATTACAGTAATCAGTCAGGAAAAAACTAACTACACTAAACTGTAAGACAAAATCCTGATAACAACGTAGGACACACAAACACATATTTAAGCCTTCTCCCATTTAACAACTCAATACATAGGTTCATATACTGTATTGTGTGATGAGCGCAGAAAAGTTGAAAATGTACTGTACTCAAGGGATTTAGAGAGTTGCTGTAAATAAAATTAAGCAAAGTTTAAGTTAAACGGGTCAAGTTTCTTATTTCATCTCCAGATTTCACAGTATGAAGACCACGCCAGACCATGTGTTGTGAAATCACTTACAAAGAGAACCTCTCTAGTATCTCGGCATGAAACCTTATATCTTTCCTGTCTCTTAGCCCCAGACCAGCTGTTACCTGCACTGTCCCACAATCGCACTCCTCCCCAGGGTCCACCAGGGCGTTTCCGCAGCGTGGGCCCGTCTCTATGCTCCGAGAGAGGGATGGTTTGTGTAAGCAGTTGGGGCGCGCTCGGGCCAAAAACTCAGCCAGCTGACCCTCACTGCAGCTGCTGAACAACTCAGGGAACGACTGACTTCCTGTCCTGATAAAAGAGATTGAGAACAGATTTGTACAAAGATGACATCAACTTAAACAAGATTCACAGAGTTATTTCAAAGTGGAGGGGTTCCTGTGAGAAAAACATCTTGCACTTTTGCTTCCTTTGAGAAAGTTTTATGACAGATGTCCTACCTAATACATGTACTTTTCTCTACATTTGTCCAACCTGATGCTGGCATACAGATTATTCTTTGACTGTACTGTGCCAAGAATTAGAGAAATACTTATTAGCTGTATAATGTCTAATTGAGCTGCAGTGGCTGAGTGGTTGCAGCAGACACCAACCGAAAGGTCAGTGGTTTAATCCCAGGTGAGTGTGGTGTGTAGGAGAGATCGGTGGTGGTTGGAGAAGCATATGGTGTAGACTGCCTTAATGAGCCTTACTTCCATCAGTCTACCACAGGGAATCATCACCATATGTAGAGTGACTAAATAATGTAATAGTATTATTTATGTGCATGTGTCAATGGCCTATTACCCCAGTCCATCACACTAGTCTAACAGTGCTATACTCACAACTAATTTACAAATTACGCACTGAATTCACAAGACTATTATATGAAAATTTTTAAAGAGTCAGTACCAAACCAGATAAATGGAGAAGTTTGTATAAGGAAGGGCATCTAGCACAGAGAGGACTTTATGGAGCAAACATAAGAGGTGAGCTATACAAAAGGTATCCTGGAATCTAATAACATTTAAGGGGGTATGTTGTAGTGAATACCTGAGTTTGTCTGTCATCACACAGTTGGTGCTCAGAGAAGGACCACACACACAGCCAGGACTATCGTGGGACAGACCAAAGTTATGCCCCATCTCATGAGCAATGGTGGAGGCCAGGCCAATGAGGTCTCTATGGTGATCCTGAGGAGATAAAACATCACTGAGTAAAATAAATTATATAACAACATCTATTAATTTTATTTTAAGATGAAAACTGTGTAGTTAAATAAGTCATTACCTGATTCACACCTCCCGAGTTTTCTGTGCACATGGCAAACTTATTAGCCAGTCCGACAGTATCACCTTCAAAGTCGATGCCTCTGTAAAGTAAATTTATCATTTTACCACTAAATTATCCATAATAGTCTACATTTATTTCCAAGAATCTGTCCTCCATCTGAATCAAAATCTCAGAGGGAGGGCAGGGAGCAATATTTCTCTATGGGAGAACAAATATTAAACGTTTTCTCCTATGGATTTGGTACACAAACTTGTCATATTACTCTTATGGTTTAAAGTTCTTTAAATTGATTACAATCACACCTATATGATTATGATGATTACAAATTTAACTTAGTTTGTGCTGACAAACTTGTGCCAGTTTATTTTTCATGTAGCTCAATTATATTAACTAAACTATTAACTATTAACTTAAAGGAAAATTCTATCATAGAATTCTGAGCTCCATCTCAATTTAAAAATCAAGGCTCTTCACTTATATGACATTATGTGAACTCAAGCCAACATAATACAAATGCAATGTTTGTAATTGATTCTCACGTCACAAACTGTGCATTGTCGTGCTTCACCCTCTTCAGCAGATCTGTTTGTCGCCAAAAAAGGAAATGGTCAAGAGTAATTTCAGAACTCATGTCAACATCCATCAAGTTTTCATTTGTCCAAATCTCCAGCCCTACGAGTACGATGCATGTGTTTATAGATCGATAAACCTGCCAAAAGAGACAGAGCGATATGTCATTTCAAAATACTGACTGCATAAATCTAATAGTTACAGTCATAAATCATCATTATACCTTGTCAATGTGATTCACAACGTTGAGAATGCGTGACTTGGTTTGGCTGCCATATCGAAGGTACTAAAACATGAAAGAAATATATATTGTTTGTGCAAAAAGGGTTAAGTTAGCAGATGTGAAAGAAGGAAACTTGTTTACCTCAGCGTTGTCAACAACCACAAACAGTTCAACAAAGCGCTCTGGTTCTGCAGTTGGCTTTGATTTCTAAACAAGAACCAGAAATGGATAAATGAAAATCAAATGTGTTAGTTCTTTGTTGTCTAATGCAAGAAAATGAAAAGGGAGGTACAAGTTTGAAAAGTAGGTCAGAAAGTTAAACATTATAATAATTTATGCAAAACCAAGACACAACTTGTATTCTTTTGAACGTTTTCATTTGTATATCCTATAAGCCAAACAACTGGAACTATTTTAATTACTCATTTTTTGTTGCTATAGCGTGACGTGGCACTCTGCAAATGTTTATATTACACAGAAATGAGGTAATTTTAGCACCATACAATTTGTCAATATTACTTTGTTACAGCAAAAAAAAATGTATGCATGAAATAAAATACAATTTAAAACTTTAAGTTACATTGATTAAATGATTTTGGGGTAGTGGAGAAATATTATGTATCTATGGGTTTTAGAATGATAAAAAAAATAGGACTGTTGCCATGGTTAAATATTAATATTAATCTTTCAATGGGGAAAAGTCCTAAAATAGTTGCATCTAACAGGAACCCATGAACAGCAATGTATTCTAAATCTATGTCGAATAAGAAGTTATGCAAAATTCCATAGCAATGCTTGTTGTAACTTACTTACATTTTATATTATATTTTCAGATAAACTTTGTAAATTGCCAAACTTGAACACCTAAAATATTAATTTAATCTATTTCTTTCTGATGAGTATCAAACATACCCACGACTTGGACCTGAAGAGTCCGGCCAGTCTGGGTCCTGGGTCCTGGTCCACATCATACAGGGTTGTGCTGCTGTTTGAGGGTCCAGGTGAGTCTCTGTGTCGGTAAACAGCATGATCACTCTCATCCGACTCCCCCAACGGCTCAATCAGATACAACTGCTGCTGCACTCTCACAAAACCACTACAAAAGGAAAAATAGTCCAGTAAACTATATGGTAAAATTATTTACTTTTTCATTCATATATACACATCACAGATTATAAATAGGCTGTCAATTCGGTATTTTCTCCACAGAAAGTGAAATACAGGTACAAGGTAAAAAATGATCTAACGTCTAAGCAGTGCTTTGAACATTAACTTTGATGCCATTAGTGAGGCACCCTGTCTACATATCCATAACTGAAGTTAGTACAAAGTTTACATTCGTTTATAACCACTTCTTGAGATGTATAGGAATAGCAATAGAAAAGGTATGATTTTAAAAAAAAATGTTTTTACAAACATTCAGGCTGTGGAATCAACTAAATTTGATTCAATAGCTTACAGAGCTAATGGAGATCAATATTAATACTTTAAAGACATAAAATATGATCAGTAAATGATGACATATGTTGCCTTGAAGATGCATAAATAAATATAAATAAAAATATCTTTGATTGCAATTATGAACCAAATAATTGAGATACAGTATTGTCCCATAAGCAGAGCAGCCAACTTGTTTTAAGAAAACAACTAAAGTATACCTTCTCTACAACAAAGCATGCAATTTGAATCTGGTGACAAAATATCTCAAGAATTGGCAGCTAAAATTATAAAAAATGGCATTGTTGAAACTATTGGTATTGGCTTTGGTTTAATGAAAATAGATGTTAGCCAATACAAATGAGGCAAACATTTCTCAAGCATGACTTTCACCAGAAACAAAAATACCAAATGAGGAAGTGAATGGCCTGAAATAGTGCAGTAAACTCACCTTATCCCTGAGCATATCCCCACACTCACCGAGGAGTCTGACATTCCCTCAATCCAACCGTGATAATAACAGTGCTCCTACAGAAAAGTATAGATTAGTTTAGAGAAAAACATTCCTTAAATCGGCTACACATTGTGCTTACAGCTGAGGCCACAAACACTCTCTTTGTGTCAAATCTTAATGTATTTGTAAGTCACAGGTCAGGAATGGTATTTCTGAGACTAAGACTGCACAATAAGGGAGGACAAATATGTCTTGAAATGGGTTTGATTTATAGGCTTTAATGTAGCATATAATATACAGTTATAATACTAAGTGTGTATAACTGCCATATTAATTTTATGTTTCTGGATTGAGGGAATATTAACTACAATGAGAGTGTTGATATGAATCTTGAAGAAATTGTGAAAGCCAAACTGATAAGAATCTGTAGTTGTTATCTATGATTTCATCAGCTGCATTTCATTGAACAAGGATTTATCCAGCCATAATAAGTTTAGACACAGACCTAGATAAACAAAGATTGTAATGTTAATAGTCGTAGTAGAAATCTGATATAAAACCTATGCCAAATCAGTATTCAAATGAATGAAAAGTGTGCATAGTGCAAGAGCTCACTATGTACTGCATTACAAAACATGACACCATCCCATAAGTCTTTAATCTGTAATGTAGCTGGGGCAGGTAAAATTATTATGTCTCATCTGCAGTTTTTCTTGTGATAAAACAAGTTCACAGGGCTAATTATTGAAATAAATTTTTGGATTTGTGAATAATAATAACATTTACACTTGTAATGCACTTTTCAGGCTTGTCAAAGCACTACACTATAGTCATTATTCATGATAAGCTACTATTGTAGCCACAGCTGCCCCAAGGCAGACTGACAAAAGTAAGGCTGCCAATTTGCGCCATCAGCCCCTCTGACCACCACCAATCATTTGCGCACACACCACTTTCGTTCTGGGCAATGTAGGTGAAGTGTCTGAGCGGGACTTGATCCTCCGACCTTCGGGTTGGGGGACCAACGCTCTAACTACTGAGCCACTGTCACCCCCCAATATTTCTTATTAAAATGTCTCTGAACAACCACATTGCTCAGTGAGTACAGTAACTAGTGGTTCAAATCCTGCTACCAGCTATTTATACTGTAAATCTGTCCTTGGCAAGGCACTATCTGAACTTGACTGGAGGGACAGTTAAAATATCCAGACTCAAAAACTTAGGAAGTACTAACCTTTTCGGACTATTTTCTGGATGTAAGCCTACAGAACAGCTTTGGGGGCTGAACTCACTCAAAACTATAAACTATAAACTATTTTATTGCTATGACATAGTACAGAGGCGTCTAGAAATCTTACCTCATGTGTGGAAGTCGTCACCCGTTTTCCATCTTTGGTGTAATGTGTTTCGGTGAAGTCTCTCCCAATAAGATTCCTATAGCAGTGACATATATTAGGTTTTGAACCAATAGGAAAATGTGTAATGCAATTTTCAGACAAATATAGCAAGATTTAAGATTTCTGTTTTTATCGAGAACATATTTTAAACATGTCTCTGAGAATTAACATTTAAGACAAGACTGAACTATTAACTATTAACTATTACAAGAATGCATTGCAGAGGTCAAAGGTTGAGGTCTAAACTATTGGGTTATTTAAGACTTTGCAGTGTTCCAGTTTTAACGATTCACGATGGCAAACTATTCAATTTGCTGTTTCCTTGCAGCATTCATGAAATGAAGTCAAATAACAAAAATGTGCTTACCGGTAATCATGTTTACCTGTTTTTCTCCAAGTGTATTGTGTGATTTTGTCCTTCAATTGCTAGTTGATATTGTACTAAATCTGGATAAACCTGACAGAAAGGAATAAATATTAAGCTATTGTAGGCTGTGGAAAATGCATTCAAAAAGTGTATTGATCACCTGTGTGTCAGATAGACTTCTCTTTGTTCTGAGCTGGAGTTTCTGTGGTTTGACGATCTCATAATGCTTCACGTAAGGCAACAAACACAAGCTCTGCACTAGAAAAACTGTACAAAAAATAAAATAATATATTACTGCTAAACTGTGTAGATTAAAAACAGAAAGCAGAGAAAAGGGGGGGGGGGGGGGGGGGGGGGGGGGTCGCCATCGAGCTGGGACAAAGGTAAGAGAACAGTTAAGTTACAAATCTGCAGTTCTGGGTTTCAGCTTCCTTTTACTGGCCTTTCCCCCATTCAGAAGATTTAAACTGTTAATTGCTACATGGCGACAGTCTTAATTTCTCATCATTTTAAAACCCATTTATAGACACCCCCCATAGCTTTTTGGTCGAGTCAGAAAATCTCAAACATCCATTTTCTGGCCCCTCTCAAAGTAACCACAGCTGAATATGTCCAAATAGGCAAAACAAACCACAGATGACAACCGTACAGTGAAAATACAAGGACGCCTCTCTCAATTTACTATTTTAATCAAAAGGAACAGCAAGCAGAATACAGAAAAGCATTATTTTCTATGGTGAAAACATCTGCTCCATTCAAAAGCTCAAACTGTTGAGCTGCATTACACCATTAGTCTGGCATCCACACGTGTGCAGAAGATTTGAGAAAAGAGGACCCGGATCAGAGAAAGCAGATATCCAGAAAGTCTACATTGGTTGAATTAAATGCACTTTGATGAAGTCTATAAATTCTGTGCAAAAAAATACATACTTGTACTAGCAGTGAAAGATCTAATACTAATAATCTGTAGTAGGATAAAGGCAGCATCAGTAGTGGGCTATTGATAGATGTAGTAACAGTAAATATGATATTAGTAATAGGAAACAAAAAATTACACACTGGCTACTGTAATGAACACTTTTATAGTCTAGTAATAATCAATAATGTTAACGTTTTTATTTAATAGTGATTTAAGCAACCATTTACTAAAACTGGTTGTAATAGGCTACAGAGCACTGTAAAGAAGCAGTGAGACCAAGTATGTATCCAGTGCCTCTTCTCTGCAGGGGGGAAGGGGGGTTCAAGTTTAACAATGTAAAAACATGTTGATTATAAAACAAACGAATGTAACAGATTGAAGCTAAGTATAATACGAGTTGCTGAATAAGTCATGTTTAAATATGTGAATGTGACTTACCAAACGTTAGCGACAGTGAGATGAAGTTAGATCCCATTGTGGTGCGCCTTGTCCGGCCACTGCAGCGGCTCTGACTGCGCCTTGAGTCAGCTCCAGCGTTTCCCTTAAAGCCACGCCCCTTCTGTTACGTCTTATCTTTGTCTCACAGAAATACCAGAGAAATGAGTGAGCAATTAATAAATAGCCATTCAATCTATACTGATTGATTAAACTGTGTAATCACTACACTGCTACTCACTTTTGCTTTGAACAATTACACATCAAGGAGGATGTAAGGGTCTAGTGAACCTGTACTACTTCACTCAAATTGTAGGTTATGCCAATAGAAATACTATATATTGTACTGTAATATATATATCACAAAAAGTCTTGATTAAAAAAAAAAATTAAAAAAATGCTTGGGAACAAATTCATATTCAGTCTTTTAATGAAGTGCCATACAAAGTTACATAATCCTCTGTACAATAATTTACCCATAAAGAGCAAGAGAACAGAGTCAACATAGCAATTCAACTTTAAAATGTGTTCACGAAATCTTTTAAAACATACAATATAGTCTACATATTTTACACAATGCATTATCATGTCTTTTTTTGACATAACATATTGTGGTTATTAAGACAGTAAACTGATGAAACACACACGAGGACTTTTGAACATGCTATGCTGCTGCCTTTTGACTGCGCTCCACAGCCATCCTTTCCAACCGTTCGGTGTAGAATCCATTGAAATCAAGTCTGTGGGATAACATTTTTATTAGTCAAATCAATCTATTTCAGTATCCATGCAAGAATAAATGTACAAACCTGTAAATTATACTGATCATGCTGTGTTCGCAGTCATTGGTACTGTAGATGCTAAGTTTATCCAACAGATCGAGCAGTAACAGGCTGAAGTTATTGTCAAACTTATTTATTGTTGCCTCAAAACTTGCATCAGACTGGAAGGTGTCGGCATGTTCTGCTAAAAACTGAAAAGGGGAAAAAAAAAAGACAAAAATGTTACTTTATATTCAATTCAAATTCAGGTAAATTTTCACAATAGTCAACATTATATAAGGCACATGCAGAAACACATGTAACATATCCACATACACATTTACACAGTCATGCTTCATACATACTACATACACAACTGTATATTGTACACATACATTTTCCATTTGTATACGTATGCCGGTATATATGTAACACTGTGAAAAACATGAACACCCTAAGAAGCTATGAAAGCTTATGGGGTGGGTACTTTCAAATAATAACACATAGCTCCCTTTCATCATTTCATTTGAAATTGTCACATACTTCCGGATGTGCAGTCATTCTTTTTTAGTTTCCCAAGAATTTGTGCTTTTCAATGGAATCCTCTACATATATAGGGTTAGCAATACCATATTTTCCTTGTATATTTTCAATCATGCATTAACCTTGGTTGTGAGCTTTTTCTTTTCATCATCAGTATGATCTCCCTGAGAGGCTGCACCGTCAATAGAACCTTGTTCCAAAGAGATGCGCTCCATCCTTTTGTTTTGAGTGAATCTCTACAATAGATCACAAGGTGAGAGATAGTGAGACAATCAAAAAAATGTAAGAATTATAAATAATTTTTTTAAATTTTTTAAGTGTATGTTACAAACCTGCATACAGTTTGTGAACATGACACAGACAGACATGAGTTTAGAAAAGATTCGCAGGAGCTCTGGGTTGGTCAACATGCAGTCCTTCAGGCAGTTGTCCAAAAAGCTGGTGTGATGGTGAAGAACGTCATCAATGTTTGACGCCTTGAAAACAAAGATACAAAATTCAAAGGTTTAGAAAAGTGGCTATGAACAAACAGAGAATGATAGTACACAAAAAACTATACGGTGAAAGTATTTAATCTGGCATTCACTTTTATATATTTACATTTAAAGAATTTACTAAAATGAACAAATTGCTTTTAGTTGGCTTTATGTTGTCAGCACCCTTGGTGGACAGCTGCAGATCATGCTAGAGGGTAGCGTATGCCAGTGGTGGTGAAAATTGAAATTGCAATATGGCATCTTGAAAATAAGCTGTTAAAGATAGTGGAAAGATGCTCAAATCACTTGAAAATACAACTTCGAGAAGGCAAAAAAGGGGAAACACCTCTAACATTATTTTGCATGTGAGGTCTGCTTTAACACATAGAAACACTACATGTGGTGCATTCATAAATCACCGTTTTGAGATTCTTCTCCATCACGTGCCACGTTGGCTCCATCACCTCAAACATCATGTAGTACTGTATGTTCTGCACAAAGTTTAGCATTCGCTGTCGGAGGGCAAACGACGCAGCAAACCTACATACAAAATTATTGGTTCAGCATGGCCCAGAGATTACCGCTGCCTGAAACATACTTATTGAATCATTAACATTTATTTAATCATATTTATTATACCTTCTTGTAATAAAGAAAAAAGAAGGGGAAACTTAGCCTCTTAATCCTCAGACTTCTTTTTAAACCAGTTTTGTTATTTCATATGTTTATTATAACATATATAGCAAAAGGTACAATTTCTCTTAACAATATATTATTAAGTCTCTATATTAGAAGTCTCTTTGGTGTTATCGGTGTTTCAAATTAATTGAGAAGTGTCTGTAAAAATACAATGAGGTGATTATTTATGTCACATGGCTTACCATTTACCACAATGAAGGGAATATTGCTTGAAGTCTTTGTTGCAGATCCAAACATTACAGAGCAGCCTCTCCACGTGTTTACAGTAAAACATATGTCGAAACAGCATCTGGTATCTGGTCAGGGCTTTCCTACAAGACAGTATCATGCTCCAGATGTATATTAGACATGCATGCTTTTAGGGGGTCATACAATCTGAATGAATCAGAGTCTATAATAAAGATAAGAAAACTTAAAAAAAATTCCACACCATGGAGATTGCACAATATAATTTACTGTAATAGTCAATGTGCTTTAAGAGACTGAAGACTATAAACATTGGTACACTGATATTTTCAAATCATTCTTAATAGTTCTGCAAGTACTTGGTGTTTAGTGCCTAGGAAAATTATAATTGAGCTTTACCACTATTCTATTGAACTATACTATACACATTGACTATTTCTGTGGTTGATAGTATTAAGTATATGTGCTGATGAAATCCAACCTGTTAATGATGAGTGAGAGGGGCCATTTCACAATATAATCGAATGAGAAAGCCTCCAGTCCACTTAGTGTTGTATCCGTTTGCTCTGCATTGTTAATGGCCTTCTCCTGCTTTGTCTCGATGGCCAGCACTCTCAGGAGCTGCGTGATGACGTCATTCGGCATTAAGTCGATCTAGAGGAAGAAGTTGGTAACAGAATGAATCACCAACCTTTAGATCAATGATGGACACAAAAGTACAATGCTTTATTCTTCCCTGACTCATATTAGTGGTCATAATGATTGTATGTCTAATTTATAGCAAACTATGATGCACCATGCTATTTGAAACCAGCAAATTTTACAATTTACACAGGTCAGTTTATGCTTTAATCCATATTAGAACATGTTCAATAAATGACAGCAGACCCCATAAGGGCAGGTTAAAAGGTACACAATGCAACTAGTGGAGGGTTTGCTATCTGCACGTCTCCATTGGGATGTTTTTGGCATTAAACTTATTTATGTATCATTTATTTTTAGTAGGTGTTTTTATTGATATACCTTAAAAACAGGTATTTTTACAGTGAGTTGGGTAACAGATATGACCTGTACCTGCCCTGACCACGGCCTGGTGGCATTGCCTGCATATTTTCATGGAAATAGATGCCATTTGATGTCATATTGTGGAACATTGCAGGCAAAGCAATAATATAGAGAGTTATAGTGCACCTTTATGAGGATTTTTTTCACTTTCTTGACTTCTAATCATCAGTCTATTACTTCATAAAATAATTACTTGCTATCTAATCTAGAGTATCTTGCAAACATGATCCATGATGAAGACACAACCTATGTTAGTGAAATAATAAAATCATATCCATTTATTTGTTAAGACTAAAACTTGTTATACCAACCTTCAGATCATCTTTGAACGGGTCTGTGTTTGCAGTGCTCATCCTCAAAGCCAACTCCAGAAGAGCCTCAAGTCTCGGAGGAACGATGTCATCCACTGGTTTCTTTAGCTCCTCCTCTGTCAGGTCCATAAAGTGCACAAAGAAGTCTCCTTTATCCATTAAGAAGTAGTGCTTGATTGACCTATAAAAACAACAAGGCAAACATAATTAAAAACGTACTTCTTTCAGCAAACATTGTAAATGAAAATAAATAATTGAAATATATTTACCTAAGGCGTGATACCAGCTCCTTTTCTTCCATCAAGAAGTCTAGGAGAACCTTGCTGGCATAGTTAAAGGCCTTCTCTATCTGCTCTACGTAGTCCCTCTCTTTAAGGGTATACAAAACCTCCTTTGCATCTGGACAGGTCACATCGCGCCCACACTCCCGCACAACATTGAGGTACTTTCCTTTAGAATGCACATATTTAGGACAGATATTCCAGAGTGTAATATTTGCTTTTAAGCTTTTTGATTACCTGTACTTAATATTTTGTCAGCCATTTTCTGTAAATATGAAGGTATTCGATGTTGTACAATTGTGTATCTCTGATCCCAGTATTTGTCATTGTAGTCTTCTTGGATTTTTTCTTTCTGCAGTTCATGCTCTTCAACCATAAATTCACTACAAGCACAATAATTACAACTCTTTATATGCCCTTGCCATTCTTGACTTTATTAATTATATAAAATCATATCTACCTGTATGGATCCTTGATAATGCCCCTGTAAATCCACTTCTCTAGTATCTCAAAGTATGGGACACTGGCTGCTTTCGTGAGATACAGACACAGTTCTTGAGCCTGACTGTCCCCAGTGTAGTTAAATGTCCTGTCGTGGAGCAGAGTCAATGTAGATCCACCCATGCACTCTCCTTTGTCCACAGAAGAGGCTAGAGAAAAAAACTAATATTAAAGCAAGAATTTTGAAAAAACATAACAAAATAAAGAGAATGTGTTTGTAAGTAATACATAACACAGCTATTAATACTTTTAGGTGCTGTCATATTTACATTTTTAAATATAGAATTAATGACAGCTTCCAAATAGAATTTCAAGTCATATTCATGAGGTGGTTTTCTGTTACTTGAGGGGTTAATTCTTCAGTGCCCCCTAGTGGTTGCAAGTACAAATTGTAATATTCAAACAAAAACAACCAAAAAAATACATATTTCTGCATGTGTTGCTTTACCTATAGAGGCCAGTATCTCCATGGTCCTCATTGTGGGTTGGATGTAGAACCAGAGTTTCTGTAAAGAAAGCAGGCCCTGGCGCAAGAGGTGCTCCAACTGAGTGACCAGGATGAGGTACTCTTTCATCAGGGTCCGCATCGCTGCAGTCAGAGCATGATTCACCTGTCCATACTCAAATGATGACTTTTCTTCAATGAATCTATTCAAAAATACAGTTACAAAAATAGCTATTCACACCAACATACTATCTTAGAGCACTGTCTTACCTTGTTACAGTTGAATAATAAGATGCCACGGGTAATATTCTGTTCACTAGCTCTTTGACAGACATGTCCAGAGTAGGATCTACAATAAATGAGCGGTTTTGTCGTCCCAGGACAGGCTGAGCAGTGATGTCTCTGCCGTCAACTCCACTCAGCACAAAGAGCAGATCTTCAACTAGGGCTTGTTCTTGAGCCGCTAGAGGCAATGTTCCTGAAATGAAGTGTGGTGACATCAACAAAAGTAATATGACTCCAAAATAAATGACTGTTGGTTCTGTAATGTCTACATTTCAGCACACCATTTACTTGTCTATGATATTTTAAGTTTCTGTATCGTGGGGAGATAAACACATATGTTACATCATTACCAAAATAGAATTGAAAGAAAACCTACCTACTGCTACAGGTGGCTCTCCTGTGGCGCTGGTGCCTGTAACGAAGTCTCCAATCAGAGCAGGACGATCATAAACCCAGTTAGGAAAAACAGGGTTGGGCTGTGTTGGATTCTTTTTGTTGTGCCTGTCTCTGAGCATTTTCCGTGTTACTTCAGCAGGCTGTAGAAGTCCATTGAGAACTGTTTTATAAAAGAAATGCTGCAGAACACTTAACAGGCGGCTTGCTTACCATTGGAGCATTAGCGCTGGCCGTGACATTACCAAGTTTTTTCCGCAGCTCATCAAGCTCCTGCATAGACATTTTTGTGCTGGTCTGAGGTAATGTAAAACTGGTGGTTGTGGTGGAAGTTGTGTTTGCAGAGGACTCTGCTCTGTCTTTGGCATTCTGCTGCAGAGACTGAAGTGTCTGTGATAATAATAAATATTACAGGTAAATAATATGTCATGACATCACAATAAAAATTATTAACAGCAAAATGTGCAAAAACAAACCTCTTTGTCCTCTGACAGCTTAGAAAGGAGATAGACCAGAGGGTCAAGGTTGCGAACATTTTTTGATTTCAGCTCTTCATATTTTTTCAGAAAGTCTTCAGGTGTTTTAGAAAATTCTGCCAGCTTAACCTGCATAAAACAAATATATATATTTAAAGTATCCATCCTTTAAGCAATCTAAGCTGATTATGATAGCGCCTTATTACCTTGGCACTGTGAGCAGAGACAGTGGTGGTGACATAGGGAGTCCTGTGCTTCTGCAGTAAGTCACTGTAGCCCTCTGCTCCATCACCACCGCGGACATGCAGCAGGTTGAGCAGCTCACTCACGTCATGGTGAATTCTGAATTCACTCATGGCTATGGTGGCAGACATATACAGATAGCATCAAAATATAAAAACACTGCATCTGCGCTGCATTTAACACAGTAATAAACTACGTAAAATCAAAGTTGCACAAACGTTCCAAGGCACACTTAAAGGCTTACACCAAAGGATTCATCTTCACAGCATCACCCACTTCAATGATGCTAAAACTGCAGCTGACGATTGAAAGCTAACTAGCATGATAGCCAGCTCAATGTAAAAAGGTGTAGAGAAATTAAGCTATTTGGAGAAGGCTACTTAGATTACTCCACTGCCATCTTAAATCAAGACAACTTTCGCTTACCTGCCAAATGTTTTCAATCCCAAATACAGCGCCTTGCACCGACACAGCCACACCACAGAATCAAAAACAAGCCTGTCCACCGCGCCAGCGCTGAAAATCTTCTTCTACAAAAGTGGAGTTGTCACTGCCCAGACACTACGGTGCCCTCCTCAGACGAGGTAAAATCATGGATAAATTATTATATTTTTTAATTTTACACAGTGTTTATGTGAATGATTGCTTTTACATTATATGTTATGTATAGGCAATAAACTGTTTTAGGGTCAACGTGCATTAATGACTTCGTTGAGTTTTTTATTGTTTTATTTTAGAGTTCACTTTGTGCTCTTATTTTGAAGAGCCATGACACAGCGGAAGTAAACATTAATCACGTTACAACCCGGAAGAATTGCCTTTCTCTGATTAACGTTTGAATAGACAAGAATGGGCAATTTATCTTTAAAATAAACGGGTAAACACGATGCTGCCTACCTCGTAGAGACTCATTAGTTATATTTCTGTCTAAGTATTTGGGGTAAAAGGCGAAGGCAGTCGACTGTGAGTAGCAACGCCCTGATGCCAGCCTCCCGTCCGCGAAAAATACCCTCGTTCTGTTTACAAATCTGATATAAATTGTTTCCCTGCAGCGAATCGTTAGCTAATCGCATTTAACACGAAGGAAACATGGCTGAGCTGCATGTAGTGGAATCGAGTGCCACGGGAACCATAGAGCAGAACGAGCACCGGGACGTCAGGGGCTCTATGCGCTTGGCTTCGCCCACACTGATGGTTCCCCAGCGGACAAGCCAGCTCAGCCCCGGGGTGTCCAGCAGCAGCGGCCGCTCCGTTTTCGGATTTCCAGTAAAAAGCAACCCCAGCTCACCGTCTGAACCCGCGGAAAAGCCAGGATCCCGCTGGGTTCGCCTCAATGTTGGTGGTACATACTTTATTACGACCAAGCAAACGCTGTGCAGAGACCCAAAGTCATTTCTTTATCGACTGTGTCAAGATGATCCTGATCTGGACTCTGACAAAGTAAGTATTGGTCACATTTGTTTTATCTAACTTAAATAGTACCATCGGTCCTAACATTTGACACTTTTTCATCTGCAGTTTTATTTGTGCATCCAGGATTGTTACTGTTGTTACAAATGTGCATACATGCCTGTACTCCCCCTACTTTACAATTTAATTATTTTTTTTCTGCAGGATGAGACAGGGGCTTACCTGATTGACAGAGATCCCACATATTTTGGACCCATACTAAATTATCTTCGACATGGGAAGTTGATTATGGACAAAAATTTGGCAGAAGAAGGTAATGCAATTTATTAAATTGCAGTGTCTGCAGACAGTTACATTTACATCTTGTATGATGCAGAATATGATGTGATTCTCTTAATAATGTTATAGGGGTTCTAGAGGAAGCAGAGTTTTATAACATAGCCTCTCTGGTGAGGATGGTTAAGGAGAGGATACGTGACAATGAGAATCGGACATCTCAGGTAACCAAAAGTCTACTATTAAACAACAAAACACATACTTATTCTAGTGTAGATAATGAATGCCTTGGTCCCTCCAAAACATAACACTGTGTGCTTTGCCGGTGTCCCCCAGGGCCCTGTGAAGCATGTTTATCGAGTGCTGCAGTGCCAAGAGGAGGAACTCACACAGATGGTCTCCACCATGTCGGACGGCTGGAAGTTTGAGCAGGTGCACAAAACCAAACCTTTTAATGATATCATCCTGTTTATTATCCTCTGGTTTTGAAAACATATTTTGGTTTGTCTTTGTTAACTTAAATTTAACAATATTCTTTCCCTACTCAGCCCTTTTATTCCTTCCACATTTTTATATTTTCTGCCTTTATATCTGCATTTTTACCTTTTAATGCTTCCTTGATGATGTGTTATTTCTGTACTTGCTGTCTGTCTGCTCCCTCAGCTTATAAGCATTGGCTCCTCCTATAACTATGGCAACGAGGACCAGGCAGAGTTTTTATGTGTAGTTTCCAGGGAACTCAACAACTCCACCAACGGCATTGTCATTGAGCCCACTGAGAAGGCCAAGGTAAGAATCTTTTCCCTTATCAAAAACCTTGCAGTAAAAACAGGTGCTTCAACATTCAACGCTCAGTCCATGTAAATATCCTAATATATCCTGTAAATATCCTATCCATATCCTAAATACAAACACAATACAAATGTCAAAAGAAACTTGGTGTACTATGCAGAACTAGTTACTGTTTCGAGTCCATGTTCAGGGCAGGTTCAGGTGTCTTTATTGTTACTTGTAAATAGTATTCTACCTTTACATTTAATTAAAAGTGCATGAATAAATCACTTTCAGGTTTAGTGATTTATTTGTTATTATTCATAGCAGTTTTACAGAAATGCAGAAATCACATGAAGAGTTAGTCCTGGCTGTTGCTAACTTGGCCTACATATTTTAAGATGAAAGTATGTACTTCTTTTGTTTCTCACACAGATTCTTCAAGAACGTGGCTCACGGATGTAAAGAAACCAGACCCTGAGCTAAATAACAATTTATCAACACAACAACATCATGGACATCTTCTCAATGAGTTTACTTCCCCCCTTCAATTGCCACCTCCATTGTCCACACCACCCCTGCCCTTCTCTGGTGTGCCTTTCCACAGAGGGATGCAACACAAACCATTACCTGTGTATGGTTAGCTGTGAGGGCCACTCCGGAGGGACTTTCAAGGAGGTGGAGCAGTTTTTCTTGTTGCAGCTTTTTACGGTCAGTGTCCTTGGCAAATCCAGGCTACGGTGCTAGATGGTAGCCCCTTTGTTTGTGTCGGTGGAAGCACACACACAGAGCTACTATTATCATTATTCGTATCATTATTATTATCACTGCACTTTGAACTGAATGGATGCCTCTCTCATATGTTTGGCAATGATAACTTAGCAGACTTTTCCTCAGGATTTAAATGGACATTAAGGAATGAAGACTCCACTGACTGAGCCGTTTTGTGTTTCGAATTGACTTATGGGATGAGCAGTAGATGTTAAAATGTCACAGTTTTAGCACTGTCTGTTCTCACAATACGTCCCTGGCTTAGTTCAATTCCTGTCAAAAATCTGGAAAAAATATTACAGTTTATTCGGTTGGGACTCTTTTTATCAAGATGTGCAAGAAATTATTATTGTTTTCATCTCCCACAATTGTAATGTTAAATACAATTTAAAACAACTGACATAACACAAAAAGACAAAAACCTGTGTACAATTTGTCAAGGCATGCGAGGATTCTATATAAATCTATATAGACAGTGGAATTATATGAAAAAATGAATGCAAAGATGTTTGTTGATTTCTGTATCATAGTCATATTATAACATATAATGGTGAGAAAGTTTATTTAAGACTATCAATATCGGTTTCCTAATTGTTTCCCATGTGGTGATGAGGTTATGTATGCAGTGCCTCTCTGCTTTTCAAAATGTCAACATGATCTGCACGCTTCTAAAGTGACATCCCAAAAATTATGTAAAGTGCACATGACAGGTTTCCATCTTTTTCTAATTATTACCTCAGTTGGTGGGGTAGTACCTTTGTAGGTTATAAGGTTAAGGTACACTTTATTGTTCCTGCAGTGAAATTTGTCCTCTGCATCACCTATCTTGAGTTAGGCTTGGTCACAACTACCATAGCTGAAGGATTTTATCTAGTAATTCCCTTACACCAATGAAGTGGCAATTTGTGAAGAAAAGTTGAAAAAAGTAGAAAATTACTGAAAGTAGAGCAGAGTTTTAAAAAGGACCTGTGTCATCAATACAGAAATTTCCATCCAAAATGCAGATACAATTTACACAGAAGGAAGTGATTTTTCTGACAGTTTTAACATTAATTTAACAAAATAGAGGATATCAAATAATTTTGATTCCATAAATTGGCCCTTAGTAAAAGATATGGAATTATCTTAATGTATGTCCACAATTGTCAAAGTAATGAAAAGAGAAAGGGCTAGTCTAACCTGTCATATGCACTTTAATACTCCTATTTGGCTCTGTGCACAGCGGCATTCTAGCTAGCTAACTTTTATTAAAAGCGTAAACTATAAAATAAACAACCAGTTAAAATTTAAATAAAGACTACCTGATTGTTTTTTAATCTTAAATGCTTAAATTTGTGATGGTGTTTAAATTTTTATTATGCCTCAAAATTAGCATTAGCTTTCTCCCTGTACACTGCCTTATCTTTAAATATTTATTCATTTTAGTGTGACTCGGCAAACACCCCATAGAGATAAAATTGGACAGGAAGAAGTGACGCTAACCGTGAAGTTGTGGTGTTGTGCACAGAGCCAATTGCCATCTGTCATAACTTAAAGTTATAAATCGAAATGTTACAGTTCACTGTTGGTCCAGGGATGCTGTCTGACTGTGCAGTTCGTTTGCAGCCTCAAAACCTGAAAAGCACTTGTTCTCCCTGGTCTTGTGCTAATCTGCGAATAGCATCCTCCTTTTTACATTATGTTCATAACATTTTGCAGCACTTGTAGCAACATAACTATGAACTAAACTGTGCTATTCATGCATAAGCTAAAATATATCTAAAATAAGTCACTAAAGTTATGTTTTTCAAGGCTAAAGCTAGCATAAACTCTTGTTACTTTTTTCTGCCATCAGACATTTCCTATTGTGAAAGACATTACTTTGCTTTTTATTGCACATTACATTTATAGCAACATTAATACACATGTTTTTCCATCATTATAATCTATACATGCAAAAATCTAAACCAATCAGCAGCAATAGGCATTTTTACCATCTTTTGTGTATCATTGCTTATAATGTTGTTCTAAATGTAATAACTTTTGAGTCAAGCTATACCCATACATATCATTGTGTACACTTGACTGTGGCAGTAGAAATCTGTGCTCCAGAAATCAAGAGAGGAGCCTGTAATCTTTATGTGATATCATATACATACACTAGCATTGAACACATTGGTAAACCATTGTTTGTATTTAAAAAAAAAAAGTCACATTATTTAAGCATGAACAAAATTACTACTAACCCTTAGCTTTGCTGTCGTCATGCTCCCAGTTTCAGTCCTATGCTTAGTTTTTTGATGTTTTTGCCTTTTTACTAGTCATTTTTAAAAGAGGAACGTTCCCCCTTGTCTTTGGGCCTTCAATGCACCTTTTTCCCTGCATCTCTGTCCAGTGTTGTGCCTTTTGAGCAGTGTTGTGCACAGTTTGTCTCCCCATATAATTTGGTGCCTCTTTACACAAGGGGCCATCAAAAGGTGTATAAAATCACCAATATCATGTCTAACTACATCAGGTGAAATCAGTTGCAGGTCTTAATTATTTTATCATTCACTTAACAAAAATCTTCCATGTGCCAATACATTTTTGACTGAACTCGACAGATAAATTATTTGAGATTTCAGTGATCTTAGTAATAATTCTACAGTTTTCAGCCATGCTTTAGTATATCTTCTTGAGTTGCATGTTTGTCATTGCTATTTTAATATTGACTTTCAAAGCACTTATTGTGAATCCCATTTTTGATCGTCTAAACTTTGTAGTAATGACAAAAAAAGCCCAACCCTGTGTGTGAACTTTTTAGTCGACAAAAATGTGCAATGTTATTAACCAACCTGCAAAAAATATCTCCTTTTTGGCACGTGAAAAACATGAGAGCATGCATTGTTGAACCGATTATGGCGTTTCGTACTGGAATCTGTCAGACTTCGGTGTTAGTAAAGCCAAGTTAATGTGATGCATGGTGGGAAAGGGGAGGCATGGCTCTGTGGTAGGTGTAGATTTTAATGTGATGGTCTACAACTATTCTTCAGTCACAAGGTCTGTGTTGTTTTGTAGCTTGAAAATGGCTGAGTATACCATTTCAGATCCCCTAAAGTTGTTTATTTTTAAGCATTAACCCACTAAAAGATTTTGGATCCATGGATCATTTTGACAGTTACTCTATACACACCTGCATGCGTTTGTGGACATGCACACTTCTAGTACACTCATTTAGATGTATTGAAAGTAATGTCATTATTAACAATTGCTTTGTCTTCATTTATCAACAGTATTGATGTCAAATGTGAATATTGTTAATGGAGAGTGTGGAGAAATGTTCGGAAGCTGACCAGAAAAAAACAACAAAACATTTCGTCTAATTGTTCGTTCATTTTTATTTATTTTATATTGTTTGAATTTGTCTACCAACATTCTTTCTTTACATGTAACAATTTTAACAGAACTCATGTCTGGTTTTTATTCATAAAGTGTGTCTGTGTTTAAAATGTTGTTGGGTGTCTTGTTTCCTTTACAGTTGTAGCAGAACAGTCACTTATCTAAACTCATTTGTTTAAGTACAGTTTAATTAATCAGCCATTGGTATGTTTTTCTCAGTAGTACACCGGTGTTTTCTTTACATGACATTAGTCTAATACCTCCATATACACATACAGCTTATAACCTAAAAGCATACCACAGTCCATAACTTTAAAGGAGCACTGTGTAACTTTTCTAGTGGAGGTTCTGCTCCATAATTGACTCCAAGAAATGTTTTGCCTGAAAGGTTCCTCAGTATTACTTTAAATGTATTTATCTCCAAGGACAAAAGCAGATGAGCTACCAGGCCAAGTTAAAGGTTAGATCTAGATGATGGCCTGCTCACAGTAAAAATGCATTAAGTACTAACATCATGTATTTAGGAGCAATAAAAACTAAAGTAATTGAATAAATGTAAGATCAAATTTAATCCAATGTTGTGGATCCAGGAAAAACAATAACATCTCCATGGAGATGTTTCAAAAAGCAGGTTTAGTCCAAACTCAGTGTTTGTTAAACCAGAAAAGAAGTCAACTCACTCACAGAGAGTGAACCTAAACCCTGACTCAGTCACCATGGGAACTCACTCTGTGAACGTAAGAGCAGATTTTATTGCAGCAGGTTGGGCATGTTTCCGAGTTGATGCGTGGAGTTTGTGTGCAATGGATGAAGAATCTTGGTTGAATTTGAAAACATCTCCTTGTCTTTTCCTGCCGTCTTTAGCTGGTTTCCCTGGGCCCACTCTGTTGGTTAAATTTTTCCATCATAAGTAAAACATAAAAAATGTATGAGACTTTTTCACAGTGCAGTTACATAACGTGAATGATTGTATTCCATTGTCACTTATCATTTAAATCACAGATTTACATATGATACACAAAACCAGAAGATAATGTCAGAAATAACATCTTGATAAGTGAACTCAAAGTTTTGTCTCCTGTTCCTTTGTTTCACAAGGCAGAAGACCCAGGTGACCCTTCTGGCTCCTTTAAAGTCAATGTCCTGCTCTGAAGGTTGATGATTTCAACTTCAAGCTTGGTCCTTGGAAAACTCAGTTTTGAGGGTCATAAAGATAGAAGCAAAATCATATTGTTTATTCTAATTGTTTTGTAGGGGTTGTAAACTTGGGGATGTGTTTTTTCTGTATTGAATATCTCCACAGGTCCGACAGGTAAGTGAGGCAGGATGTCACCTCACCAGCAAAATTAATAGTGACAAGTTCAGGTAGTATCACTACAACCATATGCACTAAAGCGTGTTGGGAAGTGCAAATATTAGATTCATGAATCACGCTGTCATGGAAATCATCTGTAAAATAATACCAAATCATACAGGAATATGTTGGTTGTTGATTTATTAAGTTTGCACTGATAAACAAATGGTCTCACTACTGACAGATAGAATATCTGCTGCAGTGGGCCCAGAGAAATGAGGTAACAACACTTAAATACTGTCTGAGGTCCTAGCATTTAGGTCAGTCTGGCTGTCCATTTGGCCTTCTTAGCTCAGAGAGATAACACCTTACAGTAGCATTTGAGAACATGTAAGGATTATCAAACAATAGACATGTGAAATCAACCAGCAGACATGTAAATGAAAACAATGGTACCTATAGCCTTCCTGGGGAGATTAACTCTTAAACTCAAGTTTGACGTCCTTTGTGAAACGGGGCCAAAAAGCAGACCCTCCACCAGAAAGGTTACACAGTGTACTTTGCAGCAAAAATGGTAGGAAAATTTAAAATATTGTCTTAAGACTTATGGCTTTACTAATGACAGATGCAAATAGAAAGTAAATATTGTCACGTTTGTGGTGAGGTGTGGACTCAAATGCTGCACAAGGAAATGCCCGAGTCCAAAAGTGCCAAAAAACAGGTTTATTTAACAAAAACAGGTTTATTTAACAAAAAACAAAAACAGAGCCTGCAGGATCTACAAAGAAAAACAGGAGCCAAACACAAGACAGGAACCAAACAGGGCAAACAGAAGACAAGGATCCAAACAGAACAAGGCATCCACAGAATATAAGGGCTGCCCCCCTGATTGGCAACAAGGAACAGGTGCGGAGCCAACCAGGGAGGCAGCAAGCAAAAGCAGGGAGGAACAGGGCTGGATCCGGAGTAGGGACGGGACAGGAACGGGGATCAGGGACCACCGGGGGGCACACAAGGAGGGAAGGGGACAGAACCCCCCCGGCGGGGCAGACCAGAGGGGAAGGGGACGGAACCCCCCGGTGGTCGAAGGCAGGCAGGGTCAGGGCCCGGGGCAGACAGGGCCCGGGGCAGGGTCAGGGTCCAGGCAGGGTCAGGCTCCAGAGCCCCCGGTGGGGCAACAGGGCAGGACCATCACAAATATAAGATCATTAGTTTTCGTTTGTCCTATAAGAGAGACGTCACTAGTCCGTGTTTTACCGGGGCACGTTCAGGTCAGTGGGCGGGTCAGATACACCGGGTGGGAGCGGGTCGGGTCCGAACGATCCACCGCTTTATTGTGGCAAGTTAACACAATAAACATCTCCTGAATCTATGGAGCCATTTATTGTGGTGCAAATAAAATTTAAGTCACCACACAATAAAATAATTTGCATCTCCTGCGCAATCACTATGTGAGCCATTAATGATCAGCCTAAATAACGATTCACTGTCTTTATTATTCAGTAAATGTTGAACTCTTCTGAATAATAAAAGCAGTGAATTAAATTAAACATATAGTGAGGTGCCTCCCCTGGATTGGTCCAGAGCACATTGACGCTGGGTCAGGTTGGCTCCTGGATGGTCCCACACTCCCAAAAGCTTTTTCACTGTTTCCATGTGCATATGTGTTTCGTAACGTAAATAATCACAAATAATCATCATAAAATTAACATTAAAACAGAAGAGTGTAGAATAAAAACCTTTCAGTCATATGCACAGAAAGTCCTATGGTACAGCACAGAGTACTACTATGTATGACCTAAGTCCTATGGTACAGCACAGAGCACTACTATGTATGACCTAAGTCAGACATGGGCAAACTACGGCCCAGGGGCCACACATGGCCCTTTGGGCTTATTAATCCGGCCCGCCGAACGTGACCAAATTATATTAAAATGGTTAAGGGTAAACCTTGTTCAGAGTTTTTCTGCTGTGTTTATTTAACTGAAATTTTATAAATGAATTATTAATTGTATTAATGCATTTGGAAAACAATTTGTACAAAGAGCCTTGCATATTCATACTTTGCTACATGTTACAGGCCAAATCTCTAATGTACTATATAAATATACATATCCTGGACTGGCCCCTCTGTCAAATTTTAGAACCCATTGTGGCCCATGTGTCAAAAAGTTTGCCCACCCCTGACCTAAGTCCTATGGTACAGCACAGAGCACTACTATGTATGACCTAAGTCCTATAGTACAGCACAGAGTACTACTATGTATGACCTATGTCCTATGGTACAGCACAGAGTACTATGTATGACCTAAGTGCTATGGCACAGCACAGAGCAGGACAGAAGCTGGACCTTTTTTCAGTTGTTGAAAGTCCGCCTCATATTCGCGTAGTTTGATGCATACATGTTTAAGATAGAAGAGCCGTGTGGATTCAGTAGCACGTTTCTCACTGTGGTTCAGCTGGATTAAAAGTAACATAAAACAGAAGTCCTAACAGATGTTTGAGTCTTTGAGTTTTGTCAAGACTCTGGAGGGTCTCTAAGGCTGCGACTCACAGACAGGGGGCGCTCAGACCACTGAATGTGCTGGAGAGCAGAGGCGGAGCACAGGGGGGCAGCAGAGGGCTGGGGGTCCACTACCACTGGTACAGGAGTTGGACACAAATGATCCGTAGCTTGTGGAAAACACGTGTAAGTTTAAAAAGACTATTCTATAGTTGTAGTTCTACTAATAATACAATAGGTAAAAGCCTATCTTGGGAGATAATTCTCAGTTAGGCTGCTACATGCATTTATTCATCTAAAATCCTGCAGATTATAGGAAATAGCATTTTTGAATGGCAGACGCCTGAAGCACCTCTTGACTTGACTGTGTTTGTCAGCTGGGGCAGGGCGGGAGGCCGGGGCTTGTTGTGACTGTGAGCCCGGATCCCCCCTCCTCCCCTCGGTCTCTGCAGTCTCCTCCTACCGCCGCCTTGACACCAGCTCTCAGCCCGAGCAGCAGCAGCTCTCGCGGCGGTCATCGATGGACCACGGACCGCGCCTCTGTCCTAACCGTGAGGGGAGGACGCACCGTGCCAAACCCAATGAAAGGTGAGAACAACACGTACATTTGCATTTCTCTTTCAATGATGGAGGACGATACACAAAGCAGCTAAGTACAGTTGCATTGAATGGAAGAGAATGGCAGCGATCCCGTTACGTTCTAAAGGTAGATATTTATGTAATTAAGCTCTTTATTAGATTTTAACAGTAATTTAACACCCAAACAGGATAGAAGAGGGTTTACAACCGGAATAACTTGAAATGTCATATGGTTGCCTCATTGGGGAATGGGAATATGAGACAAATAGCCTTTACGCACGACTCTTGGTTCTCCTTACTCAACGCGCTGTTTGTTTTGCTGGGGAACACCGTCAAATATTTCATAACACAAGAGTCTTTACAGCTGTGTCTTTCTTTACAGCATAATCAATTACACAGTGGTTACATAGGTTGTGTAACTACAATGCTATAGTTAAAGATAGTTCTCTAAGCTAAAAAAATAGAGAACTGAGTACATGTCCCCAGTTCCCAGCAACGCAATCTCCAAATCTCTTGTTGTGAGCTAAAGTTGTTCCTGGTGCCCTTAGGAGAATATTGTGAAAATCCACTTGGTACATTTCACAGTGGGCTGCATTCATTCAGGATGTTCACAGAAGTGTGTGGTAGTGCTCATAATATCCAGACTGAGTCAAGTGATAACAGGCACTGCTGTCTCTGAGGTGAGAAAAAAATAGGTTTCTCATTTTCCCAGTTGTTCTCTAAACCTATGGAGCTGCTATGGATGTAGAGATAGTTTCACAAGAACTTGGTTTATAATTTATGCCAGTTCATTTCCTGGCTGAACGATGTATTCCCAGGCTCCCAGCATACGCACCCACTAAATAAACTCAATGCTGATAACACCATGGTGAGATTGAACTGGTTCCTTTATTCCTCCAATTACTTCTTAAAAAAAAAAAAAAAAGAAAAGAAAAGTGGGCAAGTACCTAATATACTAAAACAATACAGGAGGTCAGTTCCAGGTCTGGTTAAAGGACCTGTGTAACTTTTCTGGTAGTGGATCTGCTTTGTGCTTGTCTCAGTGGCAATTAACATATTCATTTTCTTAGAGACAAGTAAGTCGGCAGAAATGCAACCCTGTATTTATTTTTCAAGATATTGCTGCAATGGAATACATGTAAGATTATATAAGTTTAGTGCATTACTGTGGAACAAAACAAATATCAACAGGTAACACAATAACATCTCAGCAGGTGGCTCCCAACAGAAAAATTCCATAGGGTGACTTTAAGAATTTTCCAAATAAGTAAAAATGGTATCAATTTCGTTTTCCCCCCTCGCTGTGGTTATGATGAATGGACTAGGGAAGTAGTGCTATAATAGATTCCTTGTGCATGCAGAAATGTGTGAGTGACAATGTTTGGACAAGCATATTCCAGATGCCAGTGCCATGCCAGTTTTTATGAATGTATAATATGTATTTATAACGCTTTTATTTATTTATTTTAGGTCCTCTCAAAGGTGCCCAAAGCCGCTGCTGTGTCATGGAAAACCAAGTTTATTTGTTACGCAACCTACATAGCTAACACTGGGGTCTTACCAGGATAGCTCAGCTAAAAATGACCCAAAGAAATGGAGTGGGTGGGGTCCGAGAGCGCCACCTACAGACTGAAGAGTGTCCCAGAGGTTTGGAGACAGATAAGCACCAAGAGGCTTATACCCATGGGGAAGAGGAACCAGGAAGTACGCATCAGCAAGCCCATACTGCTGCGGCTGTAACCGGAGATGCAGCTCCTGATGGGGGGTGGGGTTGGGTGGTCCTGGCTGCTACCATCCTGGTACTGGCCTTAACCCTTGCCTTCCCATCCTGCATAGGGATCTTTTACACTGACCTGCAGATGGAGTTCCACGCAACTAACAGCGAAACATCCTGGGTCCCCTCCATCATGACATCAGTGCTGCATGCAGGAGGTACAGTGAATTCACAACAAAATAAAGTGCGCCACTGAAACACAAACGGTACACAAACAATAAAGACTATCTATCTATTTATCTGTCTATCTATCTGTCTGTCTGTCTGTCTGTCTGTCTATCTATGCATTCAAAATATAATAGTGTTAAATTACCAAATGTCTCTTGGCAGGCAGTATAAAGAAGCTTGGATAAAAGGCTTACTTTCTTACTTATTAAAGCCTTACAGATTACCAGTGTTTTGGCATTGTGCCAAACAGCATAACTAAATGAACAAAATGTCTAAAAGACAAATATTACCAGAATGTTTTGGTTTTCTAGAATTTAGAACTGGTTTGTCCTGAATTGGATAGGCATCATTTTGTTTTTATCCTAAACAAGGCTAAACCCATTTGATTCTTGACTCTTTCTTTGATTGTGGTCTTCTTGAGGGGTTTTTACAATGTCATTGTGGTTAGGCAAATTGTTCCTCAAACCACTTGTTGATTTGACAATATTCAGTCTTCCGCATCGAGCTTACATTTGTCACGTTAACTGAAAAGTCATAGTGTCTCTATGGTGCACATGGGGTCTATCTCCACAGTAATGGCGTCTACTTCCTGTGAGAGCGATGTTTTATAATCCACACGAAACCAGGAAGATCTGAATGAGTCATGCAAAAAGGGCTTTGCAAAGTCAACACTGGACCAAGGTGAATGAGTGGCCACCTGTTACACCTTTATTATAACCCTATTGCCCCCTTTAAGCACAGCAAAATATATTTAGTAATTGGATTGACAGAGGCTATATTATTAAAAAAGATAATGGGACAATTTATAAAGTGTAATTTAATGGAAAATGTTATTTTTTAATGACAAAAGGGAAATAATAGTTTTGTTAATATACCAGGAATTTACTATTTGCTCTGAATTACTTGAATTTGATCAAGTACATATTGGCCTAAGTCATTTATTTGCTTGCCTTGCTTTTTGTTTGTGCTCAATCTGTTAGGTTGAAGATTTAACACGTGATTTAAATATGCAAAATGGTAAGGTCTTCAGGCAGTGCCCAGTATACCAAGACTTTACTATTTGCTCTGTATTTTGTAAATTTGCCTAGAGAGTGAACACAGGTGAAACATTTGATCAAGTCCAAGTTTGCTAAATCATTGATTTACTTTATTGTTTTATTTACCTTGCTTTTTGTTGCTTTTGTTTTTGCTCAGTGTGTTAAGTTGAAGATTTCATACATGATTTAAAGGTCTTCAGGCTGTGCTCATATTTATCGCCTGAAGACAGTGAGCTGGTTTCTTCCTGTTCTGAGAGATTCGTGAGACTGGAATGCAAAGTCGCTGGTCTTTAAAAACAGGATAACTCAAGTTCAGGTCTGCACCTCATAACCTTTCAAAGGAAGAGTTGCTGTTATAATGTGTTCAAACTTATTCTGCTGTTAGTGAAAGAGTCAAATAGAAACAATTTATATATAACATGTGTACCATTATTCACAGATGTTCCTCAAGTATTTAACAAGAATAACTCATTAAAAGTTCAAAAGTATACTATAAATAGAAAGTACCTTCAAGGTTCTTTAGTCATTTGACTCATATATGGCTATAGGCACTGCTTGAATGAATGTGCTATAGTTCTAATAGCACTAATGCTCATATGTCATACATTTCTTGCAAAACAACTACTTCTAGTACTCCTAAATGCAAGTACCATACCAGCGCTTAAGCTATTGCAGGTTTCTCCTTCCAAAGATTTAAACTTGGCTGAATATAGGTATTGTTTTTGAAGTAAATTAGTGAGAAAATATCTGCTAACCTCTTATTCTAGATAAAAGGTCATTGCAGCAAGTGAAGTCATGTAAATCTCCAGGATTAAGGCACATTTTTTCTGCTCGGGGTGCATTAAACTAAGAGCATTACCCTCTCACCCACAGGGCCGTTTTGCAGCGTGTTGGTGGGGAGATTGGGTTGCCGAGCGACAGTGATGTTGGGCGGAGTCCTGAGCGGAGTGGGAATGGCCGTCAGTTCATTTACTCAGTCCATCATTGAGCTGTACATCACCGCAGGGGTCATTACAGGTCAGAAAAAGTCATTTTAGTGTCAACACTGTGGATATATTTAGAGAGGAGAGGTGGAAAGGTCAATACAAAATTTGTCTTAGTCCAATAAGATTATGTTGAGCTACAAACTAAACTTAACTAAACTAAAATTCAAAGAAAAATGGCTTCAGTCAAATCATTATTGAATATAGGTCATCTGTTTACTCAATCAAAAAACATTTATTTACTTTCAGTTTTAGTCCAGGTCTGGGAATTATAATTGCAAGAATAGGACCAACGCTTTGATAGAGGTAGGACGTTTTGTACATTGATGCAATGTCAAGATGTCTTCATTTAGAAATTTGGCATCAGTGTGTGTTTAGGCTGATGATTGATGAAATGAAAATTTTGCCCAAAATTTGATGATTTAGCCCAGGCTTTTAAAACTAATACATGAAGTACCTTGGCTTTTGTTTTTCTTGTACATTTATTGATCCCCATGTCAATAATTGTAAATAATCATACAGCCATGTTTCTTCTGAATGTAACTGTAACACAACCATTTGCAAATTGTGACATCCCTAAAGCCAACAACATAGTAGTTTTCTGTATCATTTAAATTAGCATTACTGATCTTTCACTTTGGCTTTTTCCAGGTTTAGGGTTCTGCTTTAGCTTCCAGCCTGCTGTCACCATCCTGGGACACTACTTTGTCCGCCGCCGTGCTTTTGCCAATGCCATGTCCTCCACCGGCACTGCCCTGGGCCTCTGCATCCTCCCCGTTCTGGGCAACTACCTCCACATTGAGTATGGCTGGAGGGGGAGCTTCCTGGTTTTGGGCGCTGTTCTGCTCAACTGCTGCGCATGTGGGGCTGTGATGAGACCCCTCAAATCCCAGAGGCCAAGAGGACCACCCCTTATAAACCATCAGCCATCTTTGTCCCAAGAGGAGAAAGACAAGAAGACCAAAGGGTTTTTAAAGACAGCATCAAACTATTTGTTGTCTGCACTTAAACAACATATGGCTTTTGACCAGTTTTGCAACAACCCAAAATACTGTGTCTACTCAATAGGTATTACATGGATGATGCTGGGGTTTGTGGTACCCTTGATCTATCTGGTTCCCTATGCCACCGCTCACAACATGGAGCCCAGCCAAGCTGCAATGCTCCTCTCCATCCTAGGTGTAGTTAACATTGTAATACGGCCTCCAATTGGTCTAATCTTCAGCATGCCGTGGTTCAAAGGTCGACATATTTACGTATTTGCCTCTGCACTGCTCGTCAATGGGTTAAGTAATAGTATTTGCTGCATCGGAGCGACTTTTCCTGTCCTGGTGGCCTATGTGGTCATCTATGGGCTGTCCATGAGCCTAGTAGGGTCCTTGATGTTCACAGTGCTGATGGATATAGTTGAAATGAGCAGGTTCCCCTCTGCTCTGGGACTCCTGGCTATCATGGAAAGTGTCACCCTACTCATCGGACCTCCACTGGCCGGTAAGGAAGCATATTTTAATTTGTTTGGCACATAGGCTTTAGACAGGACATTTAGCTGTATGAAATGCAATTGAAGAGTGTGGAGAGTAAGGCTGTATTCTTGTAGTCATTTGATTGAATAAGCGGTCGATGCTGTCTTAGTCGACCAAAATTTGCATTAGTCAACCAATTTTATTTGTTGTGATCATATGGATTTATATGTAGAGCAGAAAGAAAAAAAGCATACATATAAATACAGTTTCCTTGTACTTTCTGTTTAAGTTTTCCATCAACCCCTGTGCAGTTTTTGAGTGCAGTTTGGGTCAGATACATGGTCTCATCATAGCTACTGAAAAGTCTTAAGTCTTAAGTGCAGAAAGCGTAAATGGTTTAAACAAAATAGTTGTTGTGTTGATTACAAAGATTATAACATACAATAATATTATGAATGTGGCATAGAGAGTAATTGGCCTAATATTTATAATATATAAAGATTAAAATTATATTTAAAATATAATATTTTATATTATGATGACCAAGTAGATGGGTTATATTTGAGCAGCATATTAACAAGTTTGTTTCTGTTCAATTATTGGAAAAAAAAATTAAGTCTGTGAATGGTGAATTCTCATAAGCACAGCAAAGGATCACTAATACATCTATTGTCAGTTCATATCAAAAGCTTTGCCTGTGTCATTGAATAGAATACACAAATGAGTTTAACATGGGTAGTACTGTTCTCCTACATCTATCTGTTTATGACTATATGTTAAGCCTACACATTACTTTTCTTCTTGTTTAATTACTTGACTTAACTTTAATGATCTCAATTAAATGTATCAACTTTCTATCAGATATTTCATCTATCATTTGCTGTATTCATTCAAAATCAGCTTCGTCATGTTGACTAAACTAGTTTTATGTCACCTATTTACACAAGTCCAATACTATGCTTTAAAGTTACAGTTTGAGCACTTGTCCCATATAGTCAGTGGACATTGCAATAAAGAAATACGCTAAACAAAATAGCTTATCAAATGTTAAACCTCAACAGAAACAAAAAAGGTAGGAATTGTCTTTGGATTTTACAGTGTTGAATTACCATGCTTTTAGGCTTTTTTGTTTACACTAATACCCAGCACCACTTCCTTGAGGTATAGACATGTGACTTCCTGATTCACTGAGAGCTGTGAGAAATATTGATTGTTTTGCCACTGTTTGTTGTTGCAGGGATTTTGGTCGACAGGTCGGGCCAATACTCCCCTGTCTTCTACGCCTGCAGTGCCGTTGTTGCCTCTTCTGCCGTTTTTCTCATGGCATCATTTTACTACCTGGACAAAAGGGAGAGAAAACAGCCTTCACTGCCTGATCCAGCTATTTACACTGATGAAATAGCTGTGTGTCCATACAGAGATGAGCCCAAAGAAGAAGACCAACTCAAGGCTTCAGCTAACGGGGCAGAGCACATGACCAACGTGTGAATTAGTGATTACTGGAGGAGTCAAAGCGTAGGTGATATGACAATATAAAATCAAATTATGATTTATCTCACAGTTAGTGATTTAGTGCTTCTCTCTCAATGCAGCTCTATGCTCAAAGACAAATAGCTCTACTTTCAACCACCCCCTCCTCCTATTGGTCAACTTCTGTCAAGCTCTGAGTAGGTCTGCAAGATTTTTTGTGATCAAATCGAAATCGCAATTGGAATGGACGTAATAAGCAAATCACAAAGACTGCATTTTTTAAGTACCATAATTTCCTTCACAAACAAAAAAAAAAATCCAGTTTTATTCTGCATAAAATCTGCTAATGCTGTAGCTTAGATCTGTACAAACATGATCTAATATGTGATTCTTGCATAAGTATGTTAGTTCATATATCAGTATTTTATCCTGGCCGCAAAGTGTAAATATGAACAGAATCCTAATATTAAAAAATTAAAATTAAATCTAATCACAGTCCCACAACTCGTCTGAAAAAATGCAATTAGATTTTTTTTCCCCAAATCATGCAGCCCTAGCTCTGAGTGAGTGACAGGTGAGTTTAAGAAGTATGAAGTCTCAAGATTGATACATTGGAAACTGTCATCTGAACTAAACAGATCACCTGACACTTATTTGAGACTGAGATAAACTCAGTCTCAAATAAATAGTAAGTATACTGATGACAAGTATAGCTTTCCCTGTAAAGAACCAGTCACTATTCACCCCCATATGATCCCAAAGCCTGGTCCTTATTAACTGCAATATGATTTAATGTATCTATTCATACAGGGAGAGCCCAATGAGAGCACTCAGACTCTTCATGTCACTGGCTCCCTGTTCAAATACAGAAAAATACAAACAAAAATCAAACAAAAGAAATAACTACATACGTCCATTTAAAACATTAAAAACAGGTGCAGGTGTGAGTATAAATTGTTTGCTGCCTACATTTTTCAGGGCTCATTTGATTCAATTATTTGAAGATTTTGCTTGCTATTGCCAAACCAGAATGAAAGTTTTATTAATGCAGAAACATATATATATTATCCTAAAATTAATCTGTGGCTCAAAAGAGAAAAAAAAAAAAAAAAAAAAAAAAAAAAAAAAAAAGCACATATATGGTTGATGTAAAATGTACCCCCAAAACTGCATCTTTCAAAGAAGAGACAGAAAAACATATAATATATTTTTATTAAGGAGACAGGTTCTTTGGAGGGATGATGGCAGAACTATTACTTAATGTCAACAAGGATGAAATACATGACACTCTGGGTCAGACTGCCCCACTGCTGGTCTCATGTTCAAAATCCAAATTTAGTACTGGATAAAGTTTACTTTTGTTTGCAGTGGAACACGACGTCTTTCCTCTAACCTTTTAGACTTGGACTTGAAACTTTGAATCAGGTATACCATTTAAAAATGGATAACCATCTTTACAGTTTGGCCGATACCAAAACCAGAGGTGCACTTATAGAACCATACTGATTGTACTTTATCTTGCTGCTGTCGCTGAATCTTGTACAAACCAAGTAATACACATTGTTATATTTGTAAGCACATTATTATAGCTACTCTGCCTGTAATTCAGAATTGCCATTAACTTTGCTGTAGTCTGTTTGTTGACTGAAGATGTCATAGAAAAGACCATTCAGATTTAGTGTAACTACTTCTAAAATGGTGCTAGATTGGACATGGAAAATGTTATTCATGGACTGTAAGAGAAGTTATGATGCTTTTTGTGCATTTTTACTCAAATGAATAGTGCCTTTAAAAATGATTGCTGTTTTGTACAATACATGTGTCTATCCGTTCAATCAAGCCCTTCCAGACAGACTGATAATTTTACATGTCATCCATCTTGTCTTAACATATTTAAATGATACTTAACAGATTTTTTTAACTTACTCTATAAATATCCAAAGCCAAGTAATTTTCATTGCAGTAGAAATAGCACAGAAACAGCCACTTTATTGACTAAATGTCCCATTCTTTTTGTGACAGTATATATTAAAAAAGAATTCTGTTTTCTTCTCCTCTAAATGACTTAAAACTTTTTCCCATTGTACGCATGAGAATAGCTGATTGCCTGAATTGGCACACGACTGTAAAGCATTGAACAAGTTTGAGATTGAAGTCATTTTTGTTAACCTTTGGGCCAAACTGTTGAATATTTATTTGTCATAATCAGGGACAATAAATACAAACTTTTAACTACAATCGTTGTTGTTGTTTTGGTCCAAATAATCAGCATTAAAGTACAAAAACAGATGTATGTATAAATGTGCATGTAATACCATACCTGTGAAAAATGGCTTTAAACAGAAACGTGTGATTTGCTGCCATCTAGCGGTCGGTACAGTTATTACATCATTCTTCAACTGGGAAAGTGAAACTGAAAGTATCTTTAAAGTATGGGCTGGAAAACGGAGCGCACCTTTAATAAGTCTCCTAAAACCGAAATCGAAAGGATAGAACTTAGATTTTAACCATCAGGATTTGCTGTATTTTCCTGTATTCGGTGAGTTGTATTATTTTTGTTTCAGTGTCAGGTGAGTTGGAGACTAAAGAAGCTAGCTTGATATGAGTCTAGCATGCTACAGACAAGGCGCAAAAGACGACACGTGAGTATAGATTATAAACATTTACTTATGTTTTGTTCTATGTTACAGTTGGATTATCAAGTCCAAGCATGAAGGATCTTACCACGTGTGCAGTAATTATCCTTTTCGACTTGGCCTTGGGGTGGGCATATTGGACAGCTCTACTCCTGCTGCAGTGCCCAGATTGTGGAGGACTGGTGGGATTGTGGGGTCTTGGAGTAGTCAAGTACATAATCTTATATTATTTATCATCTTTATTGGCGGGTCATGGGAAGCCAGAGCCCGTCCTGCGCCGGTTGTCGTGTCTCCTCTGCCTCCTCTGTCCAGTCACTGAGAGCGGGCGGATGCTTATGTCCAAAACCGATCACCCGCACATAGGACCACATCCAGATCTAACCCAAGCTCCCCTGAGTATCCTGGCCTCGCTGTTGGCCTGTATGATCTGGGAGAAGGGGCTCTGTGCTGAAAAATCTGCAAAAACAAAGCCCCAAATTCATGGAGCTGGACAGGTGTTTAAGAGGCTGCTGCCCTTCTTCAAACCAGATGTGTTTTACCTCATCACAGCCTTTAGTGCGCTTATTGTGGGCGTAATCTGTGAGTATACAATTCAGTTTTATTAAGCAAACATCCATTCATGATATATTACTTGTGACAGTTCGAACTTGTATGGGAATGGAACCAATGTCCTTCTCACACAATAAAAAACATTGTAGAAAGTAAGGCAGGGGTGTCCAAACTATGGCCCGGGGGCCAAATGTGGCCGTTAGACCAGTTTTTATTGGCCCTCAGGCCTTCAGGTGAACTGGTCCAATTGATCATAATCAGTACATTTTATGGCAGAAACTTGAGCAATCCTCCCAGTGTAACCTAAATAACGACACATTGCATTGTCATACAGACCTAATATTAATATTTCAAGCCTTATCTAAAGTATGAAGTCAAAACTATATTAAATGCACCTGTCTGAATTATCCACTGTATTGACCACTGTGGCCCTCCATGTTGAATATTTTTCAAGATTTGGCCCTCAGTGAAAAGAGTTTGGGCACCCCTGGAATAAGGCTTTAACTTAAAACATGCACTTCTATATGTAGCCTTTTGTAGTAGAAATACAGTTGCAGCAGGCAGGAAAAAATGTCAAAAATAAACTATACATTTTATTGAATAGCTTTATTAAACATTCAAGGTTATTATTCTTACAAACAAGACACAAATTGAAATAGACTGTGCACATACAACGAGGGGCTAACAGTATCACTCTCAGATCTTACAGATGGGTGCTTTTGTTTTCGGACGCCAAGATGCCTGTTTCAGTGTTTATGTTCAGTGGCATTTGTGTGTATGTTTTTTTCATATATATTTCAATGTCTTTACAGGTGATACATTCATTCCCAAGTACCAGGGGGAGGTGATTGACATGCTCAAAACCTCAATGGTTGAAAATGATTTAAGCTACGCAATTGGGAAGCTAGCATTTGTTTCTCTAGGCAGGTAAATCATCTTCAGGTGTTAATATTAATCTGTTATATTTTTTTGATTAAGAAATTAATCAATTTTTTACTTTTTGCCCAGTGCCGTGTTTTCCGGGGCCAGAGGAGGGTTGTTCATGTTCACCTTAGCGAGACTGAACAGGAGATTAAAGCACCTCCTCTTCCACACACTTTTACAGCAAGAAATTCATTTTTTTGAAGAGAACAACTCTGGTAAATCTCACTAAATATTTTGCTCTGAGGATAATACTACTTTAAATGCCATTAATGTAGATCTGATATTGACATGCAAAATGAATAAGAGATTAACAAAACCTCTTCCATCAGAGGTCTTCAACAAACAAGCATAGATGACTACCTCATTTGTTACAGCTTTTATACTTAAGAGTTAAAACAAAACACAAATTAGTATTCAATGTGCACTGGTCAAAATCCAAACAGGAATCATAGCAAATTAAGAGTTAAGGGTTCTGTCAGGAGGGGGTGTATGGTAGAAATAAAGGGAAATCACAATCTACCCCAAAAAGAAGAAAAAAATGTATTGTTGCATTGTTGTTTCTTACATTACATTGTTGTAATGTAATTGCCTAATAATGGTAATTTCATGTCTTATTGCTGGGATTCAAAGGGACATCACAGCTTTCTATATTCACAGTATTCAATTATACTGTGAAGGTTTTTATCATGTTTTTGTCCTATAGGCAAGCTGTCTTCTCGGCTGCATTCAGATGTCGACCGGATGGGGCGCACTGTGGCCCTAAATGCTAATGTTTTGGTCCGGAGCACTGTAAAAACGTGCCTCATGCTGATGGTGATGGTTCAACTGTCCTGGGAGCTCACTGTCCTCACTGTTTTAGAGATGCCCCTTTTAGGCCTGGTTCAGAACAAATACACTACACTGTCCACGGTGAGAAATAATTATGTTATTGTTATTATTGAATATTTGTGGTTTATAGTACTATTTTATTATTACATTTCAGGCTTTTACTGCGGTTGCTTCTCTAGATTAATGTCATGTTGTTTATATCTGTCACCAGGAGCTAAAGGAGCAGATCCAGTCTCACCAAGCTCAGATCAGTCAGTTGGTTTTGCAGACAGTGCGAGGCATTGAGACCGTCCGGAGTTATAATGCTGAAAATGTAGAAATAAAGAGGTATAACGCAGCTCTGGAGCAGCTTCGTCGAGTGAAAAGACTGTGTGGTATCTACAGTTCAACCTATACTTTAATAAGAAGGGTAAGTATAGTTTTAGCTTTGCAATGTTTAAAATTTGTTGTTTTTTTCTTCTTTGAACATCTTCGTTTTTTTCTCTTAGATGATCAGTCTTGTGATAAAGGTCCTTTTTTTGGTACTGGCAAGAAGACTTATCTTATCCGATCAGCTCAGCATTGGTAATTTGGTCACTTTTCTGTTGTACCAAAAGCCAATGTCATACAATTTGAGGGTAAGACAATGTTTTTTTCAATTTAATATATTCCTAAACTTAATTATTATGTACTTTATTATAGCTAAAATATTACACTATCAAAAATAAAAAATGGGACTAATCATTAAAGGTGCACTATGTTACCTTTTGGGGAATACGCCACCTGCTTGTCTCTTTGGAGATGTCATTACTTTTTTCACAGTATGGTTTTAAACTTTCTCCATGAAGGCAAGCATGTGTATTTTTTAACAATAAACAGAGTTGTGCACCTTTAGTCAAAGACCAAACAAATCATACAATGAACTAATTTGAATTACACTTATTTGAATCATTATTAAAGTACGACTTCAAATTGGAATTAATCTAGCTCTAGACATATTGTCGAAACCTCACATGCAAGCTCAAGATTGAGAAACACAACACTGATAACAAAACTGTCTATGACAGCTAGTGTCCTTATTTAAGATTGAATAAATTAAATAAATGCAAAACAAACACTTAGAATATACTTTTGTACCACATGATGAACTTCTCCCACTTTGACACACTGCTCTGATTATGTTAATAGTATATTCATAAATAATTCTATCTTCCCACAGGATATCATGTATGGTTATGGAGACACAAAGAGCAGTGTTGGGGTCATATCTACAGTGTTTGGTTACCTCAACCGAAAACCAAAGTGTCAAACAGCAGGAGACTTGGCCCCTCAGCAACTGGAGGGAAGAATAGTTTTTGAAAATGTCTCCTTCACTTACCCTTCAGCATCATCAGAAAAAACAGCACCAGCTACACTCAAGGTAACTCAAATGGCTTTAGAAAGATAATTCATCTTTATTTAATTGTTATATGGAAAGTAGGCTGACACTTTACGTATCTGGCATAAAAACTGTGAAAATAACTGTATAACTGGTTTGAACTGAACTTGTGTATCAGAACTTGAGAAGTTTATAACAGTGTACATTTAACTGGTTGTACTAAAATACAAATGAGATGTAAATATAGTAAAAAATTTGGGACGTTTCTGTGACATGAGAGAGTGCTGCTAGCCAGTTTTTCCTGTTCAGCTGTATCTGTTTATATGGATTAGGCTTTAGACAGGGGGTGACAGTGGTTGATAGCTATAAAAACTTCTCAGCACAATCAATTTAGCTTCAGTCCCTATATGCAGGCTTTGTAAAAATAGAAAAGATCATACATCCTCCCATCCCATTCACAAGTGTGATACAAACTATACATAGTTTTGTTATTCTCAACTCAAAAAGTAAAATATTTGTAATGTTTATCTCTGTAGTCAGTTTCAATGAAGCTGCATCCAGGGCAGATGACAGCTCTAGTGGGTCCTTCTGGAAGCGGCAAAACAACATGTGTCAGTCTTTTAAAGAGACTGTATGAACCAGAAGAGGGACAGATCCTGCTCGACGGTGAACCACTGCATAAATATGAATTGAAATATCTCCATAACAAGGTACATTACAGATTATAGTCCTGATATGTAGATTTACTACTTTTGAAGAGCTTTTTATAGATATTTAGAATTAAATTATACATACTGTATATCATCAATTTACATTTTGCTCATTGTAAACTACAATATTGATCGAAAACTGCCTAATCATAAAAATGGGTTCTATGGCTTCCTGTTCAAAACTGCAGAACTGATAAGCCCTGTCTCTTCATAGTAAGGTTTCACTGTACCATGTAGTGGTACAGTGCTCATTAAAGCTCATAAAAGTTTATTTGACATGACTCTTAACCAAACTGTCCATATTTTAAGATGGCAGTTGTGTCCCAGAATCCTGTGATGTTTTGTGGCTCTCTGAAATACAACATTGAGTATGGACTTACGGAGAGCAATATTGACAAAGTCCAACAAACTGCAAGAAGGATCAATGCGGAATCTTTCTTCTCAGAGCTGGACTTTGGATATGATACAGGTAAAAATATGTTTTCACAACTTACTGTAGATAGGCTGGCTGTCCTTCCAGTGAGACATAATACAATGTTGAATAAAAACTACCCCCAGATAGACTTCCATTCACCTCCACTCACATTCACACCTTAGTTAACCATAGATCTTGCTTTTCACTTACAATTTACAAAAACATAATAAACATAACCATTACAAAGGGGTGGGCCTGTACTTAGTATCTAGGAAATAACCATTAATCCTTCAGTCCAATACCTTTTCTTTTATGAGTCCCCAAATTTGTTTCCGTCTGTCTATAATCAAGTCCTAGTCCTGCTTTTCAAAATTTTAATGATTAGGTTCAACACTGTAGACCTACTTTCTCTTTTCCCTTGAATATAAAAGATAAAATATGCCTTGGTTTGCTTCAGATGTGGGGGAGTCCGGGAGCAAACTGTCAGAGGGGCTGAAGCAGAGTGTTGCCATCCTCAGAGCTCTGATCCGAGATCCAAAGGTCATTATTCTGGATGAGGCCACCAGCAAACTGGACGTCCTGGCACAACACGCTGTGAGTTCAGTACAGATAGCTTTTTTAACATTAGGCCTGATCTTAGTTACATAATGGATTGAATTACTCAATATTAGTTAAGAATTACTCAATATTAGAGTTTGTGTGTGAAAGGTGAGGCTTGTTTGAATAAACCCATCAATGAGTTTGACTTACCATTTCATCATATATGTAGTACACAGAGATTTGGCTTTTACCTTATGCTCAAATAGTAAACACTATTTTCTCTGTTATAATGTTGCCTCCTCATCACAAGCATACGTGGCATTGTGTTTTATTTCATCATTCGGTCGGGTTGGGCCTAAAATGTCAATCAATGCTTTGGGTCGGGTCGGGCCAACCCGAAGCAAGAAACACCGTGATTAAATCAGTATCTTGTCACAACTCACTGTGATGTTGCTACCCAAACATCACAGTGCGCTAAGGCGTTTCGTGGCCGTGAATAGTTTTGGCCACGAGAGACCATGGTTCGCAAAAAAACAGAAGTCGCCTCATCACAACACGTACTGTACTAAACTCTTGCAGTGACAATTCAAAGAACTCCTTCCTGTCTCTGTCTATTATCCACCCGTCATTGTTCTTCTTTGTCTCTCTGCTTCTCTCTCTTAAAGTGCCGCGCTAGATTCTTAAGGACGTACTGCTGCTGTGGTTTATGGCCCAGTCTTTTTTTTCAGACCGTCAAAATGACGGATGGCCTTAATTTTTTCCCGTCAACTCTTAAAAAAATCCGTCAATGATGGAAAATTGTCGGTTAATGTACCCTCTGCAGAAACAGAAATATAAAAGATGTAAATGTTTATACAGTCTTGTTTAACTTAGATTTCGTTACAAAAGACAGGCTTTAATTTTTTATCATAAATCACCCCTCCTCCTCCCGAGTCCTCACAAATAAAATATGAAATTTTGGGTTTGCTTCGAGCTCGGGCCTGCAAATCAAGTTAATTGGTCGGGCTCGGGCCGGGTCGGGCTTTAATACCTACGGGCCGGGTCGGGTCGGGCTGGATTTTTTAGGCCCGATCTTACCTCTACCTGGAATTGCCAATCTCCACTGAACTAAAGGTAAAAGGGAGCTGTTAACTTGAAAACTGCCGCTTCATGACATCACAAGGTGAAACAGAGCATTTTGAGATTGGAGATGTGGACTGATGAATAAAGGGTTACTCAAATCTGTGTGAACGAAACAGAACATAACTCCAGGTATGTTTTTGATGACGTAGCATTATAACATGACTTGAAGCTCACAAGAGTCAAGTTTATGTAATGTAGGCCCTTTAGATTGAACATCTGTCTATTAATTTGTTAAATTTATTACTTATAATCTACGTGCAGCTTGCTAACACAACATGGAGGGATGTGATCAATCACTATGGTTGTCATAAAACAGGATCCTAATAAATCTAAATGTATTAAGTACATGCCACGTTTTTATATGATTATATTGTTCTAATTTTTCTGTTACTCTCAAATAAATGTACTTAAGCATCCTGTAATTCTTTTCTATTTATCACACTAAGGCCACATTGTCACAGTTTGGTATAGGACCCGAAAGCCTAACACAGAAGCACAGTCAAAATTATTTATTTACAGTTAATGAAGTGGTTGGGCTGACAGGGCAGGCACGTAGGCTGGTGAGCAGGGCAGGCAGGCAGGCAGAATCTGAGCACAGGAAAAAACACTTTCAAACAAAAATCCAAAATATCTTCTCATACTGGAAGTAGAGTGTAGATGGAAGCCAGGTGTGTAGTCAGTAGCCACGCCCAGACAGGAGGAGACAGATGACAGAGAATGAAGGGAAGACTACTGGAAAAGCGGGACTGGACCGCAGCAAACTGTGACACACATATAATAACATCAAACTTTCTGTTTTGTAAGGCTTCAGCTACTGATTATTTTAGTGGTCAAGTAGTCTGTGATTTTTGTTTTGATTAGTCAACTGAACAAACAGCAGTGAGACTCTTTTAGATACATATTTAACTGAATAAAAGTTTAAATATGGTGATGAAGTACTTTTAGATAGAGAAAATGTATGTATTAAGTGTATTAAAGAACTCTCAAAAAAATCACAAATACTTTATCCTTTTTTAACATTTTGATTTAATTATGATGCAGTCTTTGTTATAAAAAAGCCTTTTGGCATGTGTTTTAGAGTCTGTATAGCCTAGACAATGATTTTCAAATTTTTATGAATTTATTAGTAGTCAAGTCAAAACTATTAACAAGTATTTAAATTCATTGTTGCAGCCCTACTGTTTTGACATATTTTGCATTTAGAAGACAATAGTGTTATGTCAAAAAAAAACATTTTCTCAAGCAACAAACTGAATCTTTTCAGCCAATATATATGATGTTGAAATAATAACAATGTTCGTCTCAGGTCCTGGGGGAGATCTTGTCTGGAGGCCGGACTGTGCTGGTGATTGCCCATCAGCTGAAGACTGTGGAGAAAGCCGATCACATCATCTTTTTAGAAAACGGAGAAATCGTTGAAGAGGGAACACACCAAGAGCTCATGGACAAGAGAGGACGGTACTATACTTTAAAAGCAGAGCTGTTCAAGACATAAAGACACAGGAGGGACCGGGGCTGAGAACTGAAAGGGTTTGGTATTTCATATTGTGATTGATGTGTGTGTTAGATAGATATGTATGATTCTATAGGGTTTCATAATTGTATTCATTGAGCAACAGTTTCTTTTTAAATCTGCCTAAATGACCTTTATGTCATTTGCAAAGCTAAATTGGTCTATCATCATGTTTTACCTAAGAACTTAAGTTGATAAATTTAAGTGATACATTTATAACAAAAAAATTTTAAATCAATTGTTGATATTATTTTTTTATCAACAACAGTATCTTTTTTTTTTTTTTGAAGGTGCACTGTGTAACTTTTTTAGTGGTGCGAATGCTACCTGCCTGACTCCATGAAGATGTATTACTTTGCTTGGAATGTTAGTACAGTATTCAACATATCAGTCTTGCCTTTATTCAGTTACAGGTATTTTTATTGTTCAAAAATACATTGGAAAACATGCATTCGTACTGTGAGCTTTGCCACTCCATAGAGCTGACCATGAACATGTATACTTTTTGTATTAAAACTACATTTATAATTACACATGTTCATTGACTTTGCATTGGTCTTTTGTAACCCTGAATAACTATAGAGAAGTAAAATTATGGAATAAATTGTGCTATTGAAGTACAATATTATAAATTAATTAGTAACCTGTAATACATATGATCCAATATCTATTAAGTGGTAGATCTGCTACTCATGAGAGATAAGAAATGAATGTTTTACTGAAGTAACTCAAGTTTTCCTGACCTGTTGAGCTTTGTTGTTTGTTGGCTGTACTTTACCTAAGGACATAGGCCAACAGTGCGGTTGAACATCTCCAAATCTAAAGCCTTATCTGATGCGAATGGGCTTGGCAAAATCAATCAAATATCCTTGTTCCTTGTTTCCTCATGACGCCTCCCTCAGGCTCAGAGAGAGATTGCACTTTTGACTTCGTTCCAAAAAAAACTTGTGAATCAAGGTCCGAGAGCAAACAAGAGCTGGTGTCCGGGCACTGCTACTGTAGTGGTTTTTTGAGTACCTGCACAGTAATAGTTTCGATCCTTTCCCGCGGCGTCGTCCAGTTTCTTGTTGCGGGCTGCAGAGGCGCGCGGGAGTTGACGGTTCTCCAACTGGGCGCGGTGTTTTCTTCTACCACACACAACACTCACCATGATGTCAAAATTTACACTTTGTTCTCAAGCTCTTCGCAACCTCTCACCCCTTTCCAAGAATCACTTTTTGTTTTTGAAGCAGTGGACTCGCCATCCTGCTGCGCTGCCTGCAACCAATCGGTGAGTCAAGAAGGAAAGAATGGGGTTAAATTATAAAATGTGAAAGTTAACAAGGATGCACTGCTTGAAATAATACCTTAATATTCATCAGATCAGCGCCAGTAACGAAACTATTTGTGCGTAACACTAACAAGATTGCCTGTCTTACGCTTTTTCTGCACAAGTAACAATTGTGGTTACATAACAATAAAAAAGTAGATCATTACGCTGGCTGTGGTTTGACATGTAACGCGCTGCACATTTTAGACTACTTGCACAGAAGTCGCACGTTTGCGCGTTACACCAACAAATATTTCTGTTTTAGTAGTGTTCATTCAAGTTAAGTAACAGTTTTTTTACAGCCTGCAAAATCTGAAAGAATGAAAGAGGTGGGCACAAAAGATTCCCGTGTTTCTTGTGAGGCTACTTGAGGACACTGCATTTTTCTCTTGCATCAACCATCGTCAGGGACAAAATATTGCATTAAAGGGTCCATATTACATTACAGGCATATTAAGCTGTTTTCTGATCTATGTTATAAGGTCAACAACAAATTGTGTCTTCAAACTCCTTCCACCGTCACTAGAATCTTTTAGATAATCTTAGCTCTGGAATTGCCAATCTCTAGTGAACAAAAGGTAAAAGTTAACTTGACTGTTAAGTTAAAAACTACCGCTTCATGACATCACAAAGTGGGACAAAGCACTTTGAGCTTTTTGAGCTTTGGAGATGTATACAGACTAATAATAAATACTTACTCAAACATATGATTGAACCAAAACACAACTCTGGTATGTTTTTTATGCAGGAACACCATTTTAATTTGGTCTAAAGCACACAAGAGTACATTTTTGCATAACATAGGGCCTTAAAATAGTTCAATATAATCCAAATTGTTTGCAAAAAGCCAAACTTCTTCACCCCATCACCTCTGTCCCCAGTCAGAAAGTGCAATGTAGGCTATTCATTACAGCTGACTATATACATTTATTGGATTCATTTAACAAAAATAACTTTTCACTTCCTAAGCATTTATTGCAAACATAATGCAACTGCGGTAGGATGACAAACAATTCTGTTGGCCATGTGTCAGTGCATGTGTGACCAATGTGCATAGTCCATTGGTAAAATACAACCCCAATTCCAATGAAGGTGGGATGCTGTGTAAAACTTAAGAAAAAAAAAATACAGAATACAATGATTTGCAAATCCTTTTCAACCTATATTGTTTTTATGCAAATATTCACTCAATTTAACTTTCCAATAAAGTTGGGACAGGAGCAACAAAAGAATGGGAAAGTTGAGGAATACTTAAAATACACCTGGAACATTCCACAGGGGAACAGGTTAATTGGAAACAGGTGAGTGTCATGACTGTGTATAAAAGGAGTATCTCCGAAGGACTCAGTCATTCAAGCAAGGATGGGGTGAGGTTCACCACTTTGTGATCAACTACTTCAGCAAATAGTCCAACAGTCTAAGAACAACGTTTCTTAATGTACAATTGCAAGGAATTTAAGAATTTTATCATCTACGGTCCATAATATCATCTAAAGATTCAGAGAATCTGGAGAAATCTCTGCACATAAGCGGCAAGGCTGAAAACAACATTGAATGCCTGTGAGCTTTGATCCCTCAGTACTGTATTAAAAACAGACATGAATGTGTAAAGGATATTACCACATTGGCTCAGGAACACTTCAGGAAACCATTGCCAGTTAACACAGTTCGTTGCTACAACACCCAGAAATGCCGCTGGCTTTTTTGGACCCGAGCTCACCTGAGCTGGACTGAGGTAAAGTGACAAAGTGTGCTGTGGTTGGGGATGGGACGATATTAAAATTTAGACTCACGATATTATCGCCATAATTATTCATTTGTAAACGTTCCGACGGCCCGGGCCTACTTTACAACCCTACAGGAATGAACATGTACTTCTGTGTTACCCACACAAACAATCTACACATCAAATGAAAGTTACATCGCTCGTCTTTTCGTATATGCAAACAATTTTCACCTGAATCACCACAGAGCTGACAGCAAAGACGTTTTTACAAAAAAGCCAAAAATGCAGATTTGGACTTCACTCACCTTTGAGGCTCTGGTTCTGTCAAACATCAACATATTCCACAAAGTTGGTCTCATTCGTTCGGCACAGGTCCAGAGAATATAATCCAGTGAAGAAATTATGTCTACAAAATAAGTTAGATCCCCCATGTTCAATCTGCTGCAGTAAAGTATTGTACACGCGAAATCTGGCCCGTCACTTTTTTGCACTACTTTGGTCGATTTCAGGCATAATAAACTTAAGACAGCACCGACTTTGGCCGTGTCTCAATTCACCAAAAATTCACCAAAGTGCCCTTAAGTCGGGCGGGTACTTCGACCTGCACTTCGAACAGTACATCGAACGGTGCATGTGACGAATTGGGACACGGCCTTTGTTTCTTAATGATAAACACATGTGTTAGCTTCTGATTGACACCAGTGTTGTCCAATAAGGTGGAGGTTGTGTGTCACTGGAGCCGCAAACAACGAATCAGTGCTACATGTGACTGAAAGTTTACACTCTCCCCCGTGTAGAATCAACCAATCACATCACACACGTTTAGTGACGTTTTCTCCTTACAGCCAATGAGCAGCGGAGCACGTGTGTGACATGCCGAGATTTTCCGTAAACAGACGGACCTTACCGAGTGGATCCGTGCCTAATGCACGCACATTCTAGGCGCTGTTGTTTTGCTTCTAAACATGATGAAACAGACAAAACGGACAAAACAAAGGAAGTACGCGATCGAGGACACTGTGGATGTTTGTACAAGTTAAACTAGAGGCGTCTCTGACCCGGAGCGGTCCGTGTTAAAGAGTGAAGACGACTGTGGACTCAGGAGGAGAGGAGCTTATTTTTGGATGGATTGGATGTTATTCCCGATCAGTAAGCGTGGTTTATTCTGCTATTGACATGATTGTAGGTAAATATATATCGTGTGTGTGTGTCTGTAAAATGCTATTTAGCTAACGCTACACACAACACAATCTACATTCAATAGTTTATGTCACTTACGATGAATATTTTCGGCTCAAGTTTGTCAAACAATGCAGGATGGTTGTCTCGTAAATGCGCGTGCAAGATGCTCGTGTTTTGCCCTCGGACCAGCAACTTTTTTTCGGCAGATTCTGCCACTAGAACAGGCACAGACAAGTGTCATAGTTATGACAGAGGCCCCACTTGTGAGCAAACACCAAAACTAGCGTCTAAACGTTGTGTTGAAACCAGAAACATGAGGCAGTCTGGTGCCGTAAAGATGATTATAATCGTGCGCGATGATCACAATTACGGAAAAAAATCGCCACGAACGATTCATCGAGGGCCGTTTTTAATGGCGATTAACGATATTATCGTATATCGTCCCATCCCTAACTGTGGTCGGATATGTCCACATTTCAAATTGTTTTTGGAAATCAAGGACGTCGTGTCTTGGGCCAAAGACAAAAAGGACCATCCGGATTGTTATCAGCGCAAAGCCAGCATCTGTGACGGTATGGGGGTGTGTTAGTACCCATGGCATGGGTAACTTGCACATCTGTGAAGGCACCATTAATGCTGAAAGGTACAATGAGGTTGAAAAGGATTTGCAAAGCATTGTATTCTGTTTTTTTTTTGTTTTTTTTTAAGTTTTAGTCCAATGAAGTGTCTTAACTTCATTGGACTTGGGAATTGTAGCTCCATAGATTTGAAGTGGTCCTGTCAGCTCTTGTTTTAACTCATTTTTATTCAAAGTAGGATTGTTTATTGTTTACTGTTTATTTTCCAAGGAACAGTATGATCCAGGATTCATCAAGTTTTATAATAAATACCATTTTACTTCTTTCCCTCTCTGATAGATGCATTCACGTTGATAGCCCACCCCTCATTCCAACCCTAACCACCAGTTATGCCCACGGGACGTCCAGTATTTCTCTTTTACATGCAACTATCCCAGAAATCCTGCTCAGCACAGTGGAGCGGATCCCAGACCGGGAAGCTGTGCTTTTCCTGAAGGAAGGGGTCAGAAAAACCTTTTGCACAGTTTCAAGAAGATGTAAGTAATTAAGGCACAAGAATCTCAGAGATCTGCATGCATTTTTATAAAAAAAATATATATATATATATATATATATATATATATATATATATATATATATATATATATATATATATATATATATATATATATATATATATATATATATATATATATATATACATATATATATTTGTCTGTCTGTCTGTCTCTTTGTTTACATATTTTGGATATATGAGCTCTGCTTCAAGGAATCTTTTCATTCTTTTTACACCCCGCTCAAGCAAGAACAAGAAACTGCCTTCAATACTCAAAACAGGAAACACAAGTTGAGTAGGTAAACAACCATGAGGGAATAACATTAGTAAACTAGTTTCATGTCACAGCAAGGAAACAGCTGTTCTGTTTGATTCAAGAACATAGTGTCATAAGATATGTGAATAAGGGGTCAAGCGTAGTGATAGATTTTAATCATGTAGGGAAATTTCTCCAGTTGTCAGGGGCTCTGTAACAAAAGGCTGTTCTCCCAGTCTCTTTGTTGATCCTAGTAGTTTGGGAGGAGTATTACAAATGTCTTAAGAAATATGAGGAGATAGGCATTGTTAGATATTCTTGTAGATAGTGAGGACATTGACTAATACTATTATAATACACATATAACAAACATTTTTATCTTTTAAAAAATTTTTTTTTAATCAATTGTCAATATAATTTTTATCAACAATTTTATCATTTTTTTCTTTAAAGGTGCACTGTGTAACTTTTTTTTGGTGGGCATGCTACCTGCTTGTCTCTGTAAAGATGTTATTGCTTTGCTTGGAATGTTCCACAGTACAGTATTCAACATATCAATCCAGCCTTATTTTTATTGTTCAAAAATACCTTGAAAAACATGCATTTGTACTATGAGCTTTGCCTCTCCATAAAGCTGACCTGTAACTTGGCCTTGTAACAAGTCTTGTCTCCATGCAGGTAGATAAGAATAACTGTGAAACATTCTAGGCAAAGATTAATATCTCCATGGAGATAAGCTGGTGGCGGACCCTCCACCAGAAAAGTTACTCTTTTAAAGTTTTATTTAGCGTTTAAAGTTTAGTTTCAACAAAGTATAATATTATGACTCAGTGTCCTTTGTTGTAAAATCTTTCAACCATTACCTTCATAGTTGGATCTTGCACATGTAACTCTCTCATAAGCTTTAACCTAACACAGGGTCAAAGGTATTCTGTTCTTGTACAACAATTTACAACAGTTTAATCACAAAGCTATAGCAAAGACAAGCAATTATAAAATTATGTTAGTCATAGATACAGGAGACGAGATAATGAAAGTGAAAAAAATATGCACATATAATAAGTTGCAAAACTCATCTAATGGACTTTATTTAAGTTATTCACTGAAAAACCAAAAACCCATACTCTGTGACCTTTCTCCCAGTGACCTAAATTGTAACTGCAGTTGTACATCTGACCACAGTTTAGACATGCTCAGATCTCAGACTGTACACCACTGCAAATAAAAACACCACTGCAAATAAAAACTCAGATGTCAACAAGGGAAAATCAATTATGATTTTATTATGTTATATTTGAAGTCACTATTATTTTATTATTGATTATTGGTTTATGTCATTTGTAAACCTACAAGATTAAATATTGTTGATCAGTAATAGTGGCTTTACAGCAGATTTAGAGAAAAAACACCCATGTCTTTTTTTGGGTTACTCTATTTTTGTAGTTGATGGGTGGAATCATTGTTTCTAATCATCATACTTCTAGCTACAAAGAAACCAAAAATCAGCCATAAAAATAAATAATATAAGCATATAATCGGTCAGGTTGCGGTCCTCCACTAGAAAAGTTACATTGTGCCCCTTTACTTGGTTTATGAGGTGTTGAATTTTATGTTTGTCCTGTGCTCTTTGGACAAAGATTGTATATTTGTATATTTGTACAAAGATTCTATATTGTTGTTTCACTACCTTAAGACCATTTTAAACTCTATGTCAATTACTATCCGTGTTATAATGCAGGTGGATCAGGCTGCAGCGGGCCTCCTCGCCATTGGGCTAAAGAAGGGAGACCGGCTCGGCATGTGGGGACCCAATATTTATGAATGGGTGTTGATGCAGTTTGCTACGGCTAAAGCTGGCATCATACTGGTGCGTAAGATTATTTATGACATTGACTTTTGATTTTATTAAACACACAATCACCTCTAAGAAAGTTAAACACCTCAGTTATTTCTACTTTATTATATTGTATTTTAGAGCTACCTCGACCTACCTACCTCTAATAATACACATTATAATCCACTTTGAGCCTTTTTGACTAATGACCAAAGAAATAAATTACTAGAGTTAAATACATATGGCAGTCAGGATGGATGAAATAGAACATGTACTTTACGTGTACAGACTGCTCAAGTTAATTAATTAAAACACTTCAAGTCATCTGAACTGTAAACTGTTTCTTTGCTGCAGGTGTCTGTGAACCCAGCGTACCAGGTCAGAGAGGTGGAGTACGCCTTAAAGAAGGTTAGTCAAGTTACATATAGGTTAAATAACTTGTCTAAACTCGTTTGTGACATAAATACTTTGCTCCTCTCTGCTCAGGTTAACTGCAACGCCATAGTGTGTCCCACACAGTTTTTGACTCAAAAATACACAAAAATGCTCAGAGAGATCTGTCCTGAGTTAGAAACCTGTGCCCCTGGAGCCCTCAAGAGTAAAAGGTATGGATCTCACATTTGGCTTATATTACAAATGGTATTATTGCCTTTAGTATTTAGCAGGAAATACGTTGATTTCATCATATTTTCTTTATTTCAAATTTCAAAACCCAGCTTTTCCAAATATAGTGAAATTCCTGCTTAAAAATATGAAATTATGTCAAAGATATGACAATAAACATGCATTAAAATGATCTTGAGAAACAAAAAATAAACAATGATATATGGCAAAGTTGTGGACCCAATAGCTAAGAAGCAATTATTAGAAAACGGATTTTCTCTTTGAAGCCTCTGCCTCAATAAAACAGTGATTAAGACCTCTGCCCTTGGTGGTGGTGGTGATGTAGTGGTTTTGTTGCACATATGTGGTTATTACCATCTTAGTGTTGTGGGTTTGCCTCCCATTGTGTCAACCCACTTTCTCCCTCTTTCATGCTCTCAATTCTTTCAGGCCAGAAAAAAAATCTAATTCTACAGCGAACGTATTCAACCCACTTTGCTTCAGTGGAGGGTAAACTTACAGATCCCTGTGTATTTGCCATGTAGGTTGCCTGATCTGCGATCGGTGATAGTTCTGGACAGTCGAGAGCCGGGAATGTTTCATTTTGATGACATCATGCAGGCGGGAGACAGCCAACATAAACGGGAGCTCCAGGATCTGCAGAAGAATCTCTGCTTTGACGACCCCATCAACATCCAGTTTCACATCGGTGAGATGACAAGTTCATATACACTTGTAAGTTAGATTTTCATAATAATGACCAAGATATTAAGGACTTCAACACATGTCAATTTAGCGACATAAAACTGATACAGAAATAAACACATAAACAAGATTTATTTTTTCCTGCACCATGGCCAAATGTCATGGATCGATTCCTGGTTGGCATGACAGTTTTACTGATGTCTCTCCCTACTCTTCATTTCACGCTGTAGACTGAAAAAAAAAAAAGTTGTCTTTCATTCACATATATTTATAACCAGGGCACCACTGGAGCTCCAAAGGGTGCAACTTTGTCCCACCACAACATCGTGAACGATGCCTATTATGTTGGGCGGCGGTTTGGATACCACTGGAAGGTAAGTAAAGTGTGGACCTATTATGAACTGAGGTGAGGTCAAATATGTTTTATAGTTTAGACTTCAGAGACAGTGACAGAGACAAAATTTTTGATGACTAGAAGTAGGAATAGATTTAAGTGAGTTTAATACGTTTTTTAATCATTTTAATTAGCTTTTACATGTGTCAACAACACTAATTGCACTGCACTTTTTCTATGATCTTATTTTATTCATGCCTTTTTATCACAGTTTATTTACTATCATTATTCTTGCTTTATGTTGTAGCATATAATCAAAGAAAAAAAAAGAACCTTTGGCAATAAGACATTGGCAGCTTATATTTTGTCAATATTTTCCAGATTGAATTGGTTTGAAAATATATAGAGAAGGGATATTATCAACAAAAAGAATATTTTAAGGTGATTTTAAACCTAAAGTTATTGGTGTTGTTTTAAACTTTAAATCATCAAGTGGCCCACAGTCAAAAGGTTCCAAAAGTTAGCCATTTGGACTTTATGGTTTAAGGAAAACAACCTCAGTTGTGATGAAAAAATAATTTGATAGAGGAATTCTTTTTTTGTTGTCAGAAAAAATATACAAATAATAAGGTTAGATGGACACATAAAAGACAGAAAAAGTATGTCACTACATTTTCAAAAATTTTTTATGATATTGTATTAATGATGCTCGCCTCCTGTAGCCCCACACTCGGATCTGCCTCCCCGTACCTCTGTACCACTGTTTCGGTTCAGTGGGAGGTGGGATGTGTGCGGCTGTACATGGGACAACTCTTGTGTTTCCATCTCCGGGGTATAATTCAAAGGCCAACCTAGCAGCAATGGAGAGTGAAAGGTAACGCTGTACATATTACAAACAGTTTTGAGTAACAATGATAATGGCTTTGTTTTTTGTTTCCTATTTTTCATGTCATAAAAATACATTTAATATTATTTATTACTTATTATCACTTCTAAGGCCATAAGTTGTAAGACCAAAACCCTTTTAACATTTATATTTTTTACATATTGATAACTTTGGGTTTAATATGCCATAACATTTAATTGATTTCTGAGGATCCTACAGTGAATGGAGCTTTCAGACACTTTGTTTACTGATAACTACATGTAAACACCCTTGGCTGTTTTTAAGCACAGTAAAAATAATATTACACAAACCACCTGATCAATATGTATTGTATTTTATTCTTATGTTAATAGATCTTATTTTTTATATTCTCACATTGCACATTATTGGACTGCAGACTACTCCTTTAGAACTCAAATGAACCTATTTGAAAATCTGTCCACAGATTTGCAGACACATATCTCACTGACTGTTGAAAAAGCTCGATTAGTGCAAACCGGTTCTCACTCTCTCTGCAGCATTTTATAGTTGTATGTAATGTATTACACATGACTGTATAGTGTTAAAGAAGGCTAAGTAAGTAGCACATTACTCTGTTCCTTTATTGTCGCCACTGTGTTTCTGGCTTTTCATATCAGTAGCCCATTTCCTGAGTGAGATTCTGTTTCAGATTTGTTTGTTTTTTTTCTATGGGGGAATTTAAAAGGACAATACCAGCTGTTTCTCATGCTATGCAACAACATAATGACCATTTGTTAAAAAGAAAACTGGAAAGGCCACAGGCTCGACCTCCTTATGAAGTACAATGGGTTTATTTTATTCTATCAGGAAGTATTATTTAGTATTATTGCTGCTGTTACTGCTACTGTATTCTTTCTCTTATGTATACTCTTTCTTATATGAATTCTTACAATTTAAAGCCATTTCCCTTATTTTGCTTTTAAGAAACATAAAGAATAGTGTCAGCATTTTTATTGGTTACAGATGTTTTTTACATTTTACTTTTTTTTTATCAGGTGTACTATTGTCTACGGGACCCCCACTATGTACGTGGACATGATCAGCCAGCCAGACATTCATAAATATGACCTGTCATCAGTGGAATCAGGTGAGTCCATGTGTTTTATATGGAGTATAATTCAAATATTTGCATAATAAAATCTAAACAAGTATTATTCCTATGATGTAATGTGCATCAATTCATCTCTTTGTGTAGGGATCATGGCTGGTTCGCCGTGTCCTCCAGAACTAGTGAAAAAAGTGATATCTGTAATGGGTGTGAATGGAATAACAGTGAGTAATATATTCAATACAATGCACAAAACATGCTCAAAACACAAACATGCATTGTTAAGCTTTTCGCCACAAGAGGGCGACACTTTCTTATGTAATACTCAAGGAAATTGAATCAAATAAATACAGAAAATAAAACATGACAATTTGATTAAGTAATTGCAAAATGTACACATGAGACAGGACGTGTCTTTTGTAGAGGTTTATTGGTAGTGAACTTGTTATCACTCCATTGTCCAGATAATTACAGATTATGAGTAAAAATGATATGCATGGGATATGGCATTTAGACATTTACAGAGACAGAAAAAAACAGAAAGAGAATTATTATACATAATACTAGATTTGGTTAAATTGAATCTTATTTACATACTTTTGACACTTATATATTTGCTTTTACAAATGGATACTGCAATAATGGCTAAATTTATTACGCAATAGAAGAAAATATTGTGTTTTATTCCTTTTTTCAGACATAAGTTAAATTTAATTTAAATGGGGGAATCATGGAAATTTGTCAATGCATTATGCGTCCAGTTCTCTCCATTTAGCTACATACCTGTCAAACCAGCTTCAATATACACAAAAAACAATTGATATGAATGCTCTTCTTATGATTAATTTGTGAAATGTGTAGTTAAGTTGATTTTATAAATGTTTATTGTCCTAAAGAATGAGTAAGGCTTTTCCATGTTGCTGCTGGTCACGTAAATAGGCCGTTTCCTGTGAAAAAAACAAATGAGCAGCCAATTTAAACACTAAGAAAAACAGTTGAATGAAAAGTTTGTGACAGGTTTGACTGGGATAGACCACATGTAAGGGATGTGGTTCAGAAAATTACAAATGTTTTGAAGTCAATTACAGAGCATAATTTATTTGGAAAAACAACAGCGCTAAGTGCAGCCTGGAGGGCCTGAGCTTCCACATGAGGCCTCTTCATTATATACTGAGAATGAGAAAAACTTGTATGTATCCTCCCTATGCAGATCAAGTCACTGGCAACCTAAGTTCAGTTGTGATTCTAGTTCCTTTTATAAACTAGCAAAAGGACAGGCTACATACTGTACCTGTAATGTTTAACTGTAATGTTGTGTAGAAACAGTATAATCTACTAACTTGGTCAGTAATGAAGACTTGCTCTTTTAACTCTTTAAAATTGCAACTTTTTTATTGCTCTACAACATTACATTAGTTAAACACATATGAAGAAGACTAAAGAGTGATGAGGGATTAAATGGTCAGAGCCAGAAATGAATCAGCAAAATCAGCCTCGCTACCTGCTTAAAGTACTTAACTGAATTATAACTAAATCTATTAGTTTTCAAGTCAACTGCAGTTTCCCTCCTACTGTACCTGTAGTGTTCATTGGCGCATGCCCTTCTTGTTTCTCTTCTGTTTGGCTCTGCAGCTGCTGAAGGCAGAGCTGTCCCGGACCTGTCTGCCCTTCTGCTGAGCTGGAGAGGCACATAGGGCATCGGGGCGGACACGACTACTGTCCATCCACCTATAAGGCAAAAAATAAATAAAGATAGTAATATGATTATTATCAGAAAAAGCATCATGATTTTAACAATTATTCCCATTATCTAAATTCCCATTCCTTATGTGCCCATCTTTATGAACTCAAATTGTCTGAATGAACATATTTTTGAAAAGCTCTTTACTTATAGGCTTACTTTTTTGTAGCCTAGATTGAAGTAAAGTGATTCATGACTTGGCGGCAAAGTGGCTGAGTGGCTAGCACGCTCTGTTCACAGCAAGTAGGTTCCGATTCCCGAGAATTTGCTTGCTTTTCCCTGTGAATGGTGGGTTTCCTCTGGGTACTCCAGTTTCCCCCGTCAAACCAAAACATGCACAATAGGCAAGCTAGTGTTTCAGCGAAGGTAGTCCGACAAAGTCTAGCTCAAGATCTGGAGATGGGTCAAATGCATAGAATGAATTTCCCTCCAGGGAACAATAAACGATACCTTACCTTATTTTTGCTTTTTAAATGGACGCTATTCACTATTTTAAAGTTGTTATGATTACTGTATATTGTTACCTGAAAGAGCACAATTATTAATTAACTGAATAATGTTGACATCTCAATAAGCAGCATACAGCCAGGTTAATATGAAACTGCAAATATGGTTATCGTCAGTTGTACTTCTTGAGTGGAGCAAGCGAGCAGTTGCAGGTCCATGGGTTGTTGAACAGGGTCAGGTTGGTCAGGGTCCCATACTCCAGACTTCTGGGGAGGGTCTTGAGTCTGTTGTTGTCCAGGTAAAGTGACTTGATGGCAGTGACACCAGTGAATGCTCCATCTGAGAACTAGAGAAAGATATTATAAACATGTCACCAAGTCTATAGTGTATTATGAAATCTTCTTTCTGTTTGAACAAGGATAAACCTCTTCACCTTGTACGTGAGTGGATTTTTTGTTGAATTTGCCCTCACATGTGCAACATATTTGGTAATCGTCTGACCGTATCATCTAGCCATTCTTTCTGGCTTCTGATACCAATGCTAAAGGTTCAGTTGTCCTAGTTTGGTCATGGTTTGATATCGGTTTAGTCAAGATGTAAACTTTGTTGGGTCCCGTTTTTGTTCTGGTTTAGTCCTGGTTTAGTCTAGGGTATAGTGCTGCTTAATATTATATAAAGATATTGCTGTTAAATTTACCTTTCTGTGCCATGGTCGTAATATTTTGGTTGATGTATATGGCAGATTTAGTACCACACCCTCAGTCTGACCCTATGTCCTGTCTGTGAGATGCAGGGGAATCTCTCTAGTTCTGCTCCGTAATGAAAGCCCTCTCTCATCCTCCTCTACGCAAACACAGATTTTCTCTGGGCTCCTTTTCCACTTCAAGGGTGCTAAAAACTTCAGAGAGGTGCTAGCTGGGCCCAAGTGCGTCGTGTCAAGTTTGAGAGACAACCCTTTGAAATAGTTTTGGATGAAGGATGAGGGGTGTGTGCGCTTTTGGAAATTTCCACTGTGAACCTGCACACGGCATGGTATTTTAAAGCAATGGAAGATGGAGGACTTCCAAAATGTCTAAGATGTTTTTTGAAGTCTCTCTGCCGTGTCTCTCTCTGCAAGTCCCTTCTCTGCCAGGAAAGGCTCGCAAAGGACCCAATTGTTCATTCAAGTTTGGAGATGGCTAGCTAAAAATACATCAGTTCATAGCCCCAAGGAACACGTCTTGTTTACTGGTGTAGGTCCTAACCCCTCCTGAACTGTTTACTAGACCTGGCCAAAGCACGAGGAGAAAACACATGAACTCAAAATAACTGCTGTGTAATAATTAGACTCGTGGACATGCTTGGAAGGAGTCCAGCAAACAAAAACAGGCTAAAAATACTTGTATCCACACTGCTCCTAGATGGCTTGTTAGTTTACCATTTACTCTATAATGCTTTCATACTTAAGCATTAAAGAGCTAATATAAAGGGAAGGGAACCTAATATTAATATTTAATGGTTTGTATGGCATTGATTGTTCTGGCTGTAGTAATATTACTGTATATAATAAATACCCAAGTCATGGTTAATTGCAATCATGTAACTCCCAAGTTAATAGAGATTGGAAAATGCTCCTGTTACTTAAAACATAGTTGCATATCAATTAAATGCAATTTATGGGATAGATATATTAGAGGTGTGCACAGGTATGAACATACAGTGTACTAGCCACAAACTGGAAGAAGTGATGACAAAACACAATAAGGAGCATGCATGTTACTGGAGCATTTTTGCATTTTTTTTTATCCCGGCAAAACATTTACTTTGTAGAATGCAGTAATTTAATTTCACACAGTTGTATGTCAGATGCCCTCATTCAACCCAGGTCAATACGGGCTTAGGACCAGTACAAAAACTACAGAATGTATATAAAGATACCTGCTCTATTAGTTTTACTTCTTAATACAGAAGACTTACCTTCTCCAGCCCCATATTGTCCAAGTACAGTCTCTCCATGTATCGCCCAAAGCTCTGGAATGCCAGGTCTGGGAGGGTCTTCATGGGGTTCCTGCTAAGGGTCAGCTCCTCCACCACTCTCAGTTTACTCATTGCTGCAATGGGATAGGTCGCCATCCTGTTCCCATCTAAGTGCAGGATAGCCAGGTTCTCCACTTCATCCAGGGATCCAGGCTGCAGTGTGGTCAGAGTATTATTGGCCATGTGAAGCCAACGCAGGTCTTTGGCTCCTGTGAACGTCCCAGGACGAAGCTCTCTTAGTCGATTGTTGTTCAGCTGTAATATAAACAGGTTTATCATAGGCGAGAAGAGCCCCTTTGCCAATTCGGTGATATGGTTTCCATCTAGATACAGATATGTCAGTCCTGTCAAGTCTTCAAATGCTCCTGGTTTGATGGTAGTGATCTCATTGTTGGATAGATAGAGATACACAAGCTTTGTAAGGCCTTTAAACGCCTGTGAGCCAATTTCTCTGAGCTGGCAATGCTGCATATGTAGCGAAATCAATCCTTTACTCTCACTGAAAGCCCCAGTGGGAATGTTGCCTAGGTTGTTCCTTTGTAGATTGAGCAGTCGAGTAGTTTCGGAAACTCTTGGTATCTTCTTGAGCTTCACGTTAAAGCAGATGACATGCAGTAGGTCACCGTGGCAATGACATAAGTCTGGACATTGCCCTGGAGCGCCTGTGACCGCTGGACCCAAAACCAGGAGAGAGGTCCCCAACAATAGCCAGCTAACACAACGCATGCTGTAGATGATGTAGAGGAGCGTACTGGTGCACTGCTCCGAGGTGTAGGGCACTCTTACGCAAAGTAGCAAAGAAAATGCGTGGTCAAGTTTGTTATGGTGCCTGAAAGGTGAGTGAGCAAAGGTGGGCTGAGCTGAGAAATTCACTTTGAGTGGAGGAGGATGGCCAGTCACACAGCACACTGCACTATTTATAACATTTACTTTGAGAAAAAAAGAGAAAAAAAACTGGAGGGCTTGTCGCGTGTTGAGCTGAGAGGAGTGTAAGTGTCTGAGAGTTAACTCCAAATGAGCTTCAATAGAATAGTATGCATACTTATTTACATTACCCTGCTGTGATCTTTGGCTTGAACTTAACATATTTTGGTTTTATTATTATTGTATTTTTAATTCATACAGATAGTGCTAGTCAGTTATTCAAATTATTATTATTTTTTTTTTTTTCAAATTATGGTTTTGATTTATATCTTCATGTTTGAAAATTGCTAATACATTATGTTATGTAATATTGTTACATTTTGTACTTGTTTTTAGGTACACAATTTTAACATCTGCCCAGGCTCAACAGTTTTTGGCTGGTACATTTACACTGATCTTGTCAAAGATAATTTTTATTAAATTTCATATACTATTTAAATAATTTATTATAGATTCATATATTATCAAAACAGTGACATTTGTTTTTCATATTTGCATCTTAGATTTTATGTTGGTTGTTAATTTCCTCATCTTTGCAGTTTGGCTCTAGATAATTTAGGCATCATTGTCTCACATTTGGGCAATCTACAGGTGTACATGAACAAACGTGTCATGAGGTCAAACCTGAGCCCAGACTCCTGTATTGTTTCTTCAGTCTGCGGTTTGGGTAAAAAGAGCCACTCGTGTGCGGTCGTTTTATAACCTGTAATTGGCTCCAGATGTTTAGCCAGAGGTGTTTAAAATCATAACAATGGTAAAGGATACTTCCATCATCCCAGGAATGCAACTTCAACATGCCACTTTACGTTCCTGCCTGCATATTTCCTCTCTCTGTAGTGTAGTTATGTAATAGCCACAATCACATTTTTATGACCAAAAGACTATCTTGTTTCAATGGTGGGATTCATTAGTCTGTAAGTTATTTTTCATAGCGTGTTCCTGGCAGCACAGGGACGTGTAAAAACAGATTTGAAGCCATAATTAACCCAAAAGCAGTTGTATTTCAATCCACAGCTCTATGCTTTTCCAAAACACAGGTTCAGAGTTTGACTTCAGGTTGTTTCAGGTAAATGACAGATGCACTCAGCCATGTTAAAAGAATCTAGAGTTTACTTACCAAATCTAGCATTTTATTGGGAATATCAACACTTTCCATTTTCCAGATGAATCTTCTCAGTCGCTATAAGTTTGGTTTCCTGTGTTAGTCGCATACATACTAGCTGATGATATTTTGTGGATTTTTATACATAGACATGCATATTATACACTTCTACCACTTGACAGAAATCCTTATCCTTATATTTTTTGTATTTTGGGAGAAGCTACTTTTGAGTAATTATATTTTTGTTTCTGGGCTTTCAATTATTGTCATGTCAGGTTAACTGTATAGCCACAGCTTCTTGGGGCAGACAGAGGTCGCAGGAAATTTTTAAAACAAAATAATTACACATTCGGACATGCTGGCTGCCCAAGACGCAATGCCACTCTGGTCTGTAGATGACTAACCCTATTTAATCTATCTGCTTACTTGATAAAAAAAATGTCAGCACAAAACATAAGCATTTGGTATACTATTGATCAACAAGGGCATTTATTTGGACATAGTACCTCATACATGACAATATAATAGTTATGTTACCTTCCTTTCTCACTGTATTATTGTGGTCCTTGTGCTTTTCCACTGAAAAGCACTTTGAGTTGCTAGTTTGTGTGAAATGCGCTGTGATGGAAATTTAAGTTTATTCATGCTGTGTCTTTAAATGCATTTGATCTGTGTCAGTGCCAGACCCAGACGAGACATTAACATGTGTGAAGCTCTGTCTCCATCCCTCATGAAACTGGTTGTTGTTCTACCTGTCTAAGTGGAAAAGTTCATTATCATATGGGTGTGAAACAAAAGTCACTCTGCTTTGAAATGTATGTAGCTTTGTCATTCTGGTATAAAAACAGTCAGAGCTGGGATGCTCAGGAAACTGGAGAGGGAGATGCTCGAAGACGCCGAAAGGCTGGGAGTCTGTGGCCAGGGCAGGCCTGGGCCCTGTCCTGTCTGTATCTGCTGTAACAAACAATAAACCTCTTGTCTGTATTTCAAATACTCATCGAGCCTCGCAAATGGATTACTTTTCATCGAGAATTGTAATATTTGCCACAACAATAATGGTGTCAGAAAAGTGGGATCCACGAGTGGTCGTCCAGAACACAGTGAAGATGGAATTTTGCCTTCCTTTTGGTTTTTGTCCTGATGCATGGAACTTTCAAAGAAGATCATGGATGGACATTGGTTTATGTCCTGGATCACCACCGCTGGATTTGAACAAGTTTTACTTGGTGAGCTTTTGCAATACAGACTATTTCATTTGAAAAGAAATCTTCATCTACAAAGACTGGTGAATTAAGGACAATGTACTTTGGAAATGCAAAATGCTTAACTGGAATTCTCTAAACATACTCAACTGCCATAGTTCTGATCCTGTACCAATTTTTGATTCATCTCACAACTTTTTCAGTCTCTTTGGCTCCAAAATCTCACGTGTGTATCATCATGCTGCCCTAACAACATGCTGCTAATACAATCCCAACAACAATGGCCCTCCTCCACTCCTGGTTTTCTCACTTTGAGACGTAGTGACAGACCCGCTCATCCTTTTATATCACTGAAACTAAGCTATTGGAAGTTACAAATGCTAAAACATCTAAAATGGGGAGCAAGACTTCAAGAGGATCTGGACAGAAATGGATTCCAACTGAGGAGCCAAGTCAACTTGTGACATCAAAAGTAAAGATGCTGAAAGCATGTTTTGCTGCATTTTGCTTTCTATAATATCTATTGGGACCTACTTGAATTTATTCTCCAGAGTGAGGTTCAGGGTCATTACGGCTAACTACCAAACAGTCATGGGTGAAATTCCCCTCTAGTTGTAACTAGCTAGTTAACAGTCAAATGGGTGGAAGTCCCTGCTATTTAGCGAACAGTCACTAGGTGAAACTCCTATCTAGGGTTACTAACTGGTAAAAGGCAAAAGGGTGAGATTCCCTGTGTAGTTGAGCGTAAGGACGGCTGAACTTTTATCATGAGGGAGAGTAAATTCAGCAGTGCACCTCCATCGGGTCTAAAAATTAAGATATAATGTAATTGCAAAATGCAAACAAATGTAAATTTCCTTCATGTCAACATTATGGTCTAATTCACTCACAATGTTAAGTGTGGAAGAAAAAAAAAAAATAAATAAAAAATTAAAAAAACAGTAAAAAAAAAAAGAAAGAAAGAAAAACTGAAAAATACAACAGCAAAAACAGAAAAAAAAAGAAAAAAAAAAAAAAGACGAAAAGAAAAGAAAAGAAAGAAAATGGCTAAGTACAGAGTGTGACACCAGAAGTCAACTGTACATTTGTGAGTTCTTGGAACTGATCAGCCAAACTGTGAGATGTAAATTGTGCAATGTCAGAAAATATGTGTGTAACTGTTAAACCACTGTGAACAGTGTCAACGAGAAAATGACAGGATGCAGTTTCAACTGATCCACTCATTTTCTACAATTCTTTGTTTTCTTTATATTTCTTTTTATTTTATGTTTTTTGCCTCACCACTGCAGTGAGTTTAATGACATGCATGTCCTCAGACAAGTCCAGCTGGTACCAAAAACCCTCCTCAATTGTGAACTCTCAGCAAAACAAAATGAAGGCCTATTCAAAGCCGGTAGTGATCACAAAACTGACTCGACTGACTTGACCATCCTTGACGACTATGCGCCTGCGATTTTGTTAATAACTTTTTTGTTACAGGAGATACGGATGCTGCATAATTTCTCTTCTTTTTCTTTACAAGTTCCTATGAAATAATCACACACTAACAACACTAACAGCACTAACAACTAACCAATAACAGTGTGATTCACAAAATTCTTCTTTAAAAATTACAATTTAACCAAAGTTTTCTCTTACAGCAGAGATGCCAGCTCAGAACAAAATGGACACATGTATATATATACACACATATATAAATGTGTCAAAGGGGGGATATTACAAAATGAGTTTTAGTTTTTCAAAATTGAATTGTGATAAAACAGGTGTTATCATTTAGTTTTCCATTAACTACAAGACCTGTAACCTGACAACGCCCTTCAAGACAAAGAACCACAGAACCAACCACCACAGCTGGACCTGAACCAAAAACACCTTCTGAGCAGAAAGACACACGTTCTTCTTCTGGGCAGAATCAGACCTGCATCATTAAATCCATCCTTCTGTTTCAATGTCACTGGAGGAAAACTTCAGAAAAATTCAGCCATTCACTTCTTTTCATGTGACTCAAAAGAACTCGACCTGTTCCTCGTCTCCAGACACAGCCCTGAAGATCGACACATGGACTGAAGGACAACTCCAGAGACGAGCTGTGGACAGAGACGCCAAGCTGTGTGTGGACGGAGAGTACAGCCATGTGTGGTCAGAGGGAGGACAAAGGGACAGAGGACAGGTGATGGGAAAGATTTAACTGAACAGCGTCACCATCATGTTAAAACAGCATTCATCGTCTGACTACAAATCATAAAGGATAAGGACAAACTGAACACAACAATGAACTGTTGAATCAACAAACGAATGGACCTTCATTTCCATGAACTGTGTTTTGGATCCACAACATGAACGTTTCTGTGCAAAGCTGTTTGTGACAGTGATTGTTTATGAAGTATGATTAATGAATAATCAAAAGGGAGAAGTGTGATGGAAATTTAAGTTTATTCATGCTGTGTCTTTAAATGCATTTGATCTGTGTCAGTGCCAGACCCAGACGAGACATTAACATGTGTGAAGCTCTGTCTCCATCCCTCATGAAACTGGTTGTTGTTCTACCTGTCTAAGTGGAAAAGTTCATTATCATATGGGTGTGAAACAAAAGTCACTCTGCTTTGAAATGTATGTAGCTTTGTCATTCTGGTATAAAATAGTCAGAGCTGGGATGCTCAGGGGACTGGAGAGGGAGATGCTCGAAGACGCCGAAAGGCTGGGAGTCTGTGGCCAGGGCAGGCCTGGGCCCTGTCCTGTCTGTATCTGCTGTAACAAACAATAAACCTCTTGTCTGTATTTCAAATACTCACCGAGCCTCGCAAATGGATTACTTTTCATCGAGAATTGTAATATTTTCCACAACATGCGCTCTGTAAGTAAAGATGGCTTTGTTTTTTGTTTTTGTTTTTTTCAGATTGGTTATGGCACCACGGAAAACAGCCCAGTGACATTTTGTGGAACTCCTCTTGACAGTATGGAAAGAAAGTGTGAGACCGTAGGGTATATCCTTGACCATGTTGAGGTAGACGATCGAACATCTTCAGAAATTACAGTGTCACAATATTCACAACAAAGTAAACAATACTTGATGTCTGTACTTGTGTCAACAGGCTAAAATAGTGAACCCCAGCACAAGGCAGATAGTGCCTTTAGGGGAGCTGGGAGAGGTGATGATCAGGGGCTTTTGTGTGATGCTTGGTTACTGGGGCGACAAGGACAAAACTGATGAGTGCATCTCCAAAGACGGCTGGTACAAAACTGGGTGAGTGTCTTCTAGATAATATTTAATATGTATCATTTTCATTGTGTGTGTACATGTACAAGTACCTGTGCTTGTGTTGTGTACATGAAATATAGGACAAATTTCTTCTTTTTTCTATTACTTAATAGGCTTGTCAGAAATATTGAAAATCAGATACTAATCAAAACTAAAAACCATTACTGAAAATATAACAAATATAACAAGTATTGATACGAAAGAAATCACAAAATTTAACCTTTCTTGAGCAGCTTTAGGTGGAGCTTTATCAAAACTAGTATTAGACCTCATGGTAACATGTTGAAAATACAATTATTTTGTGTTGAATATTATATTCTATTGCCTTGTAGTGTAGATTTTGAAATTTAGCATCGTGACAACACTATTGCTTAATTAATTTATACCTTTTGTTTTTCAGTGACACTGGCAAAATGGATGGATTCAGCTACCTGCGCATTGAAGGCAGAATTAAAGACATGATCATCAGAGGAGGAGAGAACATTTATCCTGCTGAGATTGAGCAGTTTCTTCACACACACCCAAAAGTGAAAGAGGCTCAGGTAAAAACAAACTGTTAAATACAAACCAGGTAGTCTATGTGCCAGGGTTGTACTGTGTATACTATAACAGTGTGTAACTGTGTGCAGGTGGTAGGAATAAAGGACGAGCGAATGGGTGAGGAGCTCTGTGCTTGTATCAAGCTTGTTGACGGACAGGAATGCACACCAGAAGAAATCAAAGCTTTCTGTAAAAATAATGTAAGCTTGCTATAAATAGCATTTTTAACAATAACTGACATTTTATGTTTATTCACAACAAACTTCACACTGTTTAAATTTGTGTGTTTGACAGATTGCACACTTTAAAATTCCTCGGTACATTCTTTTTGTCACAAGCTATCCACTCACAGTTACTGGGAAGGTAATTCATCTTAATTTTTATACCTCATCATTACAAAATGGGAAATGTAATGTGCGTGTTAGATTCTTACCAAATGTATATTACAAAATGCCCACGTTAGGTCAAAGTTATTGTTAGAGGCTTCCTTATTAAGGCGTTCACAAAATTGCATTTCTGCTTTTATGTTTCTTTCATGAGATGCTGGCTAAAATAAGTTATTGTAGACATGTGGTTATGTTTGAATGGTCCTGCCCTGGATGCCCAGACAGGAGGAAAAAGAGCTATTAGTTAGTCTGCACGCAAACCATGTCCTGCTAGATTAATTGACTGGGCCCACCTCGTCCCATCGGGGACCACCCTTCAGATAGAGATGGACTGAGAGTCAATGGGCTCAGGCTATTGTAGTTATTTATAGGTTATTTTTTTTTTTTTAGAATCAGAATCAATTATAGCCTTGTGGAATTTGTTTCCAGTTCAGCAAAACCTATTCTTATTATCTGTGTCAGTTTCAAACACAAAAGTTCCTTACAATGGGTAATTACATTTACAATTACAAGTGTGAACAGGTAAGGAGTAGGGTGTGTGCGATGCTTCTGTAGTACAGTGTCTACAGATTGGAGAGCATGGCTGAGGACTTTGAATAGTACATTGACACTGAGTTGGGGTTATTTACATGGATAGTTGTCCAAATTTGCTTTTCTGCATATTTTAGGATAGGAACTGAGCTCTGAATGAGTAATCACTTACATAAATTCTTCTTGAATTATATTTGTGATAAAGATCTGATTTCTAGAGAAAAAAATATGTGCATGTCCATCTGCATCATTTTTGCTTTTCTTTGAGTGATGTAGTCTTAGAGCATTGGATTGCTGATATGGATGTATTGATGTATTCTTTATCAATAATAATGGTACCATGTTAAGATATGTTTTAAAACATTTGTGTACCTTTCCTTTTATTTTCTTTCCAGATCCAGAAAATAAAACTGCGTGAAATAGCAGAGGAACAACTCGGACTGGAGTGACATCTGCAATGATTCTTTTATATTAAATATATTCATTCATTCTCTATATTCAGGTTTAATCACCCTTTGTACATAAAGCAATGGTGGTGTGAGAGTAATATTATTCAAATGAAATTCTACAGGTACTGTACAAATCATGTGGAACAAGTGAACCAAACCACTCTTGTTTTTAAGATCCACAAAGCCATGCAATATTTTTTACGACATGAAGTAAAGTTTTTATTGCTTTATTAAAACCAGGCGTGGGCGTTTCTCTTTTTACGGGAAGAGCAGGGCTTTTTATTGATCTCGATGGCAGGTGCTTACCTTTAAGCCACTGGAATGTGATTCAGACTCACGCACACTTACACAAACACAGTGAGAACATGAGAACATAGTGCAGTTTGAAATGGACAAGTGTTACAGCGCCGACTTCAACCCAAAACTGTAAAGAATTTCCTCTTGGGCCCGTCCTGGTCCATGTGCCATCCACCTGACGCTGGGCTTAAGGATTGGATGTCATTTTCTGTCTAGACCTGAAGGACTCAACCCAGAAATAGCTCTTTAAAAGCCTGGGCAAAAACAAATAGTGCTCTCAACACTGATGGAGAACCCCAAGTTTATTTAAGATTTTTTATTTTGCATATTTTTGGACTGGAACAAAATCCTTCAGGATGTGGTATGCTCATAGCAAGTGCCAGATATGAGGGCCAGCCAATTAAAATTAACCTGCGCAGTGGCATTTGCCTGGTATGTTGTAAATCTGAGCCAGAAGAATGTACTGTACAAATGGTTTGAAAACAAAGAGTCCCGAGTAAATTTAGCAATCCATCTTTTCAATACTATATTTTTAGTGTCAAGTGATGTTTTTGTACTACTTGCTATATTTTAAACATGTACTACAATAATATTGAAACTATATTTGTTTCAACTGTTTCTATCTTAGTATAAAATACCAACTGCATACCAACTGTTAAACTGTGGCAAAAATTCTAAAAATATCCACATGTGGACTGAAGGCCAAAAATATATGTGGATGGTACAATTCAGGCTCATCTTTTAAATCAGTATCAATAAAATGGAATAATACATTTTTCTGATGATTCATCTGATTAGGCATTATTAATTAGTTAATGATAAGTGGAATATACAAGTTCTATGGACTTGGGAACCTGCTTAGCCCTGATCTATAAATTCTCCATTTTGTGAATAAACAAAATCCAGTCTCTTAATGCATAGATTTGACATACAACATAAAAGTATGAGAGTAAAATTGGCAACTGGTGGGTTTCAGATGGCATAATATTACATGAAGACAAGGGCAGGACAGTATGGTGATAAACAACAAACTATGTTTATCACTGTGACATAATGCTTTTTTGTCATCACTGTAATACGATTTGTGATTCAAGAGTGTCTTTAATGCAGCTCTATCCTCAAACACATTTTTCCCACCTACTTCTTCTATTGGTCAGCTTCCATTGAGGTCAGCATGAATGACAGGCCCATTTAACCAAGCACAGTGAAATATGAATCAAAAATCAAGTGGCTTCTGTAAGCTCTTGGCTGCATACATGGCTATATTTGCATTCATTGAGATGCAATTGTGATTCAGGCTCTAGAAAATCAATATAAAATGAGTACCCAAAATGACTACAAGTGCAGATTTGTGATTGTAAAATGTACTCTTGATAACTTTCTAGAGTCTGAAAAGAACCAGCGTATCCTTAAAGACATTGTGAATCTCATGTTTCTATCACAGTGTTAAAGAATAAAATGTTGTAGTATTATAAACTTAATCTTTGGGCAGTGGTATCCCAAGTGCACTCTGCTGCTGTCCTTGCATCTGCTCTTCTGCCTGAGCCACCTGCTGTTCGCTGCAACAGTCCTGGAGAAAAACTGAAGCCAAGTTCCTGAGACGAGGGCTTTCGGACAGAGAGAAACGCAGCATACAGTGCAGTATCCCTGGCTGTGTGATTTCAGAGCGAGAGTTAGCCGTGATGAGGTTCATAAGGGTGGTGATGGCCGACAAAACAGTCTCTTCATTTCGACTTGATAAGCAATTTGTAATCAAGTTTATCCCATCATTTTGGAGAATAAAGTCTCTAAATTCAGGCACCATGCTTAGGTTACACAATCCTCCTACAAAGAAATACAATTAAGTGAAAAGAATGAGTGTTTGTAATGTACATGATAGCTTTTCTTTTGAGCTTACCCATGCCAAACTCCACAAAATTCTCATTCTCTTCAGTTAGCATGTCTAAGAAGAGGTCAGTTACTTGTAGGTCCCTCAGATGGTCATAGTTCTTTGGATCATATGAGAAATTTGCCAGATTTGCCAGGACTTGCTCTTTAGCCTCTAAAAAAGAAATGTCAGAAAAATTAACAGCCTGAAAAATCTCTTGAGAAATGCGATGACCAAAGGCTAATTGAACAAAACTTAAGCAAATCAATATGGCATAAAAAAGGGTATATATGGCACTGTAATAACATCACAATTGCACTGCCTGTGTGTAGGTGTCAATTTCACAAAATTTAACAGGCAAATACACTAATTCAGAAAGAGAAACAATGATACTACTGATATAAGCTCAACTAGTTTTCTACTTTCTCAGCTATCGTTTACCTTCACTGTCCGTGTCCTGAAATTCAGTGACCAAGGTTTGTAAATACTCAAAGCGGTCAGAGCCTTCAGCAAGACCCTTTCTCGACATTTCAGTGTTGTATGTGAGCTTTTAGTTTGACATTTTCACATACAATTAATGTAAACACAACTGTCCATTCATTTGAGATTGATTTCCGTCGCTAAATTGTTCCCCCGGAAACCTCAATATACTTCTTAATAGTTCCACACAAATATTAAATCACGTTTATTATTTAAATTGTATTACTAAAGTATTATTTATGTAAATACACGTCTAACTTACTTATTAGCGCATAACTTCACAAAACTGTCCAGTTAAAGTTATTGTAAATTGTGTATTTGTAAACCGGAAGTGGCTGTACGTGACTTACTGGACGTCTTATCAAGGAGGTCACCACTGATCATGCGTAGAATTATGTGCAAGAGTTATCTAATGGTAACTTAAAATTTACTGTGTAAATCCAACATTTTGAGAACTTCGGGACTACAGAGCATTATAAAATGAAGCACTCCCAGCTGTCAGCTCGTAAACGTTTTGCCAAACCGTTGCTTTTTGGGACTCTGTTGTTAGGACTGGCCACAGCTTTCATAAACAGGTGAGGCTATGGTGGCTCACCATCAACTTTCTAACAGCCCTTTGTTGTGCCACGCAAAAGCTAGGGTACTCTACATTTTAAAAGCATCTAGTATCATCTGTGTCTGCAGGTGCATGGGTTCTCTCACCAATTTTAGTTATGTCACCTTTAGTGTAGACTTTGTAATAATAAATGCAATAATTGTCCAATGCACATCAAAATGATATATAGTACAAGTAAGTCTACACGTTTCTTTTACTGGGTAGGCTATAGAATTATTATAGGGTTGAGGATATTATGTTGCTTCCCTAATTTTATCTATTACTGCATATTAAGATAATGGAAGAAGTGAAGTTCTAGGTAGTAACTTGTAATAATTTGTTTCTACAGGCACTGGTTCTTTCAGGACGTGGACGAGCTGAGGGCCCAGGAACAGGCCAAATACAATGCCAAATGGTTGGAGGTAATGGAGCAGAGACAGAGGCAGCTGGCTGAAGTGCTGGAGAAGAAGAAAGGAGGATCTTAACAGGACTAAAAACAGCCTCCTGGACTTTATCTGAGTGTTCAGTCTTTTGACTCAAGGCTCATCAATTAAGTTTGTCACTGTATGTTTTGAATGAGCATTAGAAGGGAATCATGAAGTTTCCCCGCATTTTGTTAACAACTTAGACAGGACTTAATGTGTTGGCTGTATTGAATGATTGGGCCCTTTCAGTGTCTTCATTGAGTGGATAATGCACTTCTTAAGTCAATATATGCTTTAAATCATTTGCAAATTATGCAGGTTTTTTTTCACAAACTTGCAACATGGCCATACATGTTGTGACAGTGGTGGAGATCCTTTCACTTTTTCAGTGTTTCTGTTTTGTTATTGAGTTCACTAGAAGTATTTTTCTGGCCAGCAGAGGGTAGTGTGCACTGCAAATCTGGGCTAGAAAATGTAAGAAAGTTGCACTATGTAAAATAATACAGTATACAAAACACTATGTACAAACTTACGTATTTTTATTAAAACATGCCGATAATATCTCCAGTTTGTTATAAATTAACATTGGACAGTAAAAAAATCTGATATTGCACATGAATAAAAATAATATAAAGTGTAACAAATGAATTTAGTGATTCAAACACCAGCCTCGATACGGACTTGGGACAGCAAACACTCAGTTTGTACCAGTAAATAATGATCAATATGACCAGGACTATGGCATCAAGGAGGCTTACTTCTGTATTTAATCATTTTCTCAATTAAATTCAATGTTTTATTTTTGAAAAGTCAAATTTCTGATTTACGGACATTTTGGCAATACTTGAGTACATATGGGACATTTAGCATTGATTTGGTGGCACAATATAAATAGCAAAAACAACCGTTAAGTCATAACGACTGTTGAAAGTAGCTATATACTATTACAATGACCTCTTAATATCACCCCACAGTACATCCTGTTAAACCTGGCCATAATCCAATATTACGTGAATATCATAGGCAAATACTTTACCATATATAAAATATTTAGACAGGGAACCACAGTTACAGAAATTACAAAGCACATGTGTCGAGACAATAACAAGTGATCCCAATGACAGTACATTTCATTTGTAAAGTTTTGTGGATTAAGTGCTCCGCACCAGGACTTGGGTGTTATCTTATATTGAACTGGGAGAAGGGTGTTTTTTGTCAGACAGCGAGGGGCACAAGGCCAGGGGCAGTGGCTGCAGGTGAAGCAGTGATGGCTGGGTTGTTTTCAGAGTCTACGCCATTTACAGCCCTGTGTGAGAGAGTGTGAGGTTAGTTACAAGACAGATACAATTAAAGTTCCCATGACCCAGTATTAATGTAATAGAGAAATACCACAAGGAAAAGAGCACTAACCTACTTTCAGCTAACAACCTCCACCAAACTTTGTACTGTAACTTTAAGCCATAAAGTAATCAAACAACACATGCATGGCCACAAGTCAATATTTCTATTGTAGACGAGTACATGAAAGTACCTACAATGCCGAACTCCTCCTAGTGTTTTAAATGCATATGATAGAAGATCGACGCTCAAGCCATTTTCATATTTGATGTAGTTAATTAAAACACCAAATTTCAATATATTCAGCACTCCCTATATAGTTGCTAAATTTTTTATTAGAACGATGACGATGACTGATTAAAACAGTAGTCATTTTTAATCTAATGTATAAATGTTTCTGTTGGAACTAAATAATTTTAACGTTCCATATTTTTAAACCATCCCTATGCACATTGTAGGGTATTAAAGGGGGCTTTAAAAAGCATTAATAACTCTATAACTCAATGAGGCGTGTGAGGGATAACCTAATTTTGAGGACACTGGGATTAGCACATTAGGTCAGCAAAGACAGTCGTTCAGCATAATCTTAATCCCAAACCGGACACAAAACTGCATAATAATTATAAATGGTACCCAGATGAGGTCATTTACAACAGCTGCTGCCAACGCTGCACAAATAACTGACCCTGATGTGCAATTTGTCCTCATTGTTTTTAATTGAACTAGATCACGGACAAAAGAGACACCACAGGTACTAGGATCAGTTTAAGGGTTTGAATGAATGAAATAGTTTTGCAGGTGAAAATAAAAACTGGTTAAGTCACATCGAGTCTGGGAATGGGTAAACCTGCTGAACTGCTTTCCCTCAGTCAACATGTAACTATCATGTAAAGTTGTTAGGTCTGTATGCATGTGGGAAAAAAAACTGGTAAAATGTAGGCCAGAGTCAAGAAAGCTCTCAAAAGCAAGACAACAACTCTATCAATAATTAATTTGCAGGTTATAAAAAGGGTGGATAAAATTACCCACAACATTGAAAATGTATTTTTCTCATGCCTCTAATAAAACTTGATTAGATTTGATAAAGGTTGTGTCTGCTTGTTCCAGGCTGGTATATAATCTCTGCATAGAAATCACATTGTTAACACTATTGCTGTAGTGCATACGACCAGATTCATATGTGATGTTGAAACAGAGTGACACTGCAGAAAATGTAACAGAACAGCGAAAATAAAAGATGTTGCACCTACTTCTCTTTTTTGCTAAAGGGGGATTATACCAATATCTAAAATTAGTCTTGCTTTTGTATCCGATAATCAATTATTTCTGATTCCAATATCAGTCTTTCAAATAAACAACAAGACCCACAAAGTGTAATGAAGTTGCTATAAAGGTGCACTACGTAACCTTCTAGTAGAGGGTCAGCCACAATACAGTATTTATTAAAAAAGGAAAGATACCAACACCATCACATACTATCTATAATCACCACCGTTAATGTTACTGTTAATGTGACTACTGGGATACTATTTCTAAAACTATAACTATAAGCAGGTTGTTAATATGAGAAACTACATGCAGCACCCAAATACAGAGGGAACACTGAGGACCTGTGGTTGTGAGTGAGCAAAATCAAATCCGGGAACGTGACCATCTCTGTCCTGCTGGGAAAAGGCAATGATAGCTCAGGGAGGACAATAAAATACAGGATAAACACTAAATATTTGATATAGCAATGTTTTAATGTCTATGTTACACATACAGTATTAGTATAGTCTATTGTTGTTGTTGTTGTTGTGTTATGCTGTTAAGATAGCATTTTCAATTGATTTCATGTGACAAAAACAGCCAATGCCAGCATAAGTGTAACACATATTTCAGATCACTGCTTAAATCATTGCTCTAAGAACGCTTAGAAGATTGCTCTAGAACCAATGTCTTGTCAGAGGTCTATTCTTGCATGTTTTTGTACATTTCACTGTTACCACTCTATATGAAACAATTACATAATGGTAAGTTTTTATGCAAAGGTTGAAATTTGAACTCACGCTTTGTCAAAATATGACGTATGAAGTGATTGTGCGAAGTTGTTGTTGGCGTTGAGAGTGTTGCTGTTGTCGAGCGTGTATGCCTTTCTTGCCTTCTGGTCCTTGGCAAAGTTCCTACACGCAGCTAGTTTGGACTCCAGTGCCTGAAAGAAACGGCACAGCATGACACCCTATTAGAGTACTACAAAGAGATATGTTCTTTGTATAGTAAGTGTGAATGAATGTGGCTTACCCCAACTTTGCGAAGAAGATCGCTGACGATGTTGAGTGCAGATATTCTGGCAGAGGGGGTCAATGGGGAGTTACTGCCATAGCCGTTTGATAGCGCTGCATGAGGAGAGGAGAGGGAATAAAACAGACATTAAAGAGTGGGCGCATTCAAAAGGGACATGTTGAGATATAATTACAGTCTAATGTGCTGCTAGTTGTTTCTATGACGAATTACTTGTCAGAGTTTTTAAATAATGCTGAAGAAGTAGCTTGAATAACAAATGCAGTAGTAATTTACATGATTATTCAGTTCATGTTGTTTTGAATCTGTCTTCTTAGAGACAATTCAAAGGAGGAGATGAATAACAAAATGGCTTCATCCCCTAACATCCGATAATGGCTTATCTGATTATTACCCCTAGATTTATGTTGGTTGGTATTAGCTTTATTGGCTGTCACTATATTTTGACCCTAAGCATCTTACTAATATTGTATCTATGGGTTTCAGAATGATGAAAAATTAGGAATGTTGCCATGGCGATTAACAGTTTAAAATTATATGTGTTGAATGAGAAAAAGACCTGAACATGTTGCATTTAACAGGAAGCTAAAATACATGAATAGCAAGCTATACAACCACTGTTATTTATTTAATTTAAAAAGAAAAAAAAGTACTATTGTAATATGACTAAAACAGTATGTCGATTAATATGTACAGTATACTATGTGAAATTGTTTTATAATATAGCTCTTTTTGTACAAAGTCACATAACATTGCATAATTCATTCACTCTGCACCTCCCTACCAATCATTCATTCACACACCATATTCATACACATTCAAACAAGGTAGGTGAAGTGTCTTGCTCAAGGATGCAGCAACACTATGCACAATTTGGAGTTACAATTTAAAGGTCCTATATTACACAAATTGACTCTTGTGAACGTTTAGCCATGTTATAATATTGTTACCTCCTTAAAAACATAACTGGAATTGTGTTTTATTTCATTCACACAAGTTTGAGTAACCCTTTATTATTAGTCTGTCTACATATCCAAAGCTCAAAATGCTCTGTTCCACCTTGTGATGACATAGATAGTCATAATATTGAAATTAACCTACCTTTTACCTTTCGTTTGGTACAGATTGGAAATTCCAGGACTGAAATTATCCATCCAATTGAGTTTACAAACACAATGCAGCACTTCCTGTATTACCACATGACATCAGAAGGTGGAATGTTTTCAGTTTGAAAACATGTGTGAAGGAAACAAAACACAACTCCAGGTATGTTTATGATGAGAAAACAACATTATAACATAGATCAGAAAATAATGTAATATGGGCTCTTTAATTAAAAAAAAATCAGTATAAAAACACCAAATATACGGTCCTACTGTCTCACTAATGGTTGTCTTTACCTGTTGTGGCAAAGACATTGTCCAGCCCTTTACTCAAGGGGGTGGCAGGCAGGGACAGCGAGGCCTGCACCGCACTGTCCATCTTCACATTGTCCTGAGTGGGAGAACTCGGAGCAGACATCCTGGTGCTATCTGCCTGCCTCTCCCGCACCGCGAGCTCCTGTCGCAAGTCTGACATTTACAAAGACACATTAGAGAGATAACAGGATAACTGCATTAAGTTGTAATCAAATGGTCCAGTTAATAAGCAGAGCTGCACAATATTGGAAATCATTGCAATATAGCTATTAATTACTGCAATATGGATATAATTATTAATGTAATGCACTTTTTTCTGTTGTTGAAACAAACATCTATATCAATACTTTTACGATATATTGTCCAGCCTTAAAGCAAATAGTCAATAATCACCTCTTGCTTCGTCCTTTAGTCTTTGCACAGAGACTAGTAAAGACTCCTTCTCATCTAGTTCACTCTCCAGGAAGGCATTTCTTTCTATAGCCTGGTTCAGACGCTGTTCAAAGTTCTCCAGAGAAACGATTGTAGCGCTAAGACATAGAAAGAAGCACAATGAAAGTCAAATCTAACACAGATCTATTAATGGGAGAACCTACATTTCCCCTGGCACACTCCCTCTGCATGTGATAATTATACCCGCTCAGTACCCCAGCCAGGCGTGACTCCAAAATTGATCTTAATTAAATTCAAGCCAATGATCAATAGCACTCGTGTGATTTGCTACAAACTGCAGCCCAGGCAAAAGTAAGGTATATGGATTAATGTAGAGCTCACATGATCGGATTTTTATGGCAAAATGTCTTGTTCTGGTTTATGGTTAATAATAATTACAGGGCCTTGATCCACATGAATTAGAAATAGGCACATAGTTCAACATATTAGGGACCTTGTTCCATAATAATCATAACCATGATAGTTGCTAGGTTGAATTAAGGTTGAGGTTAAGCCATAGATTCAACATTTGCAGATTCTAAAAACAACCTCCTAGACTGTACATTGGCATAAGAAAATCACTCTTTGTTGCATTGTATTGCCATAATCAATATACTACTCAAATAAGACTACTTAAATATGACATATGGGCAATACTGATATATTTATACTCCACATATTGTATGATGAAAAAAAATATTATTGTTAAGATTATTTGTCTGAACAAAATCTATCTAATGGGAAACACTGCTCCCTATCTGTGTTTTTCTTCACATTCTGAATTCTCTTCTATCTAAGATTCTAAAATGGCCCCCTCACCGTTTGGCCCTCTCCAAATCATCGTTGGACTGCTCAAGCTCTCGGACATATTTGTGAAGCTGCTCTTTGATGCTGCGTGTTTGGCCCAGATCGTCCTCCAACACAGAGATCTGTTTATAGCTCTGAGAGTACTGCTGCTCCAGCTTCTCCTGATGGGGACAAAGAGGACAGGAATCAGCTTTCTGCATATAAGGGGTGTAGATTTTATAAATAGAATTGTGCCAATAAAATGGTAAAAGTAGCTGTGGCGGAATTAACACAAGGATGTATTATAATAGTTATCCACAAGTGTTCCATACATCGTAAAAAAAAAAAAAAAAGTATTTGGATAACTGGATAAACACAATTTATATTTTTTTGTCATAAAAATTGGAAATACAGTATATACATTGGGCTTAGGAACCCATAATATTACATTTGGTGTAAAGTAGATTCTATCATTGATATTGAACTAGGTAGTTTATAGTCTATATTTTGCACATACAAACTTCTGGTTCTCTCAAAACGACCTGCATTCACTTCCTACAACTACTTCCAGTGTTTAGTAAAAGCCAAAAGTAAAATCTGTCAAACAGACAAAAAGTTGTAGAAGTGAAGATGTTTCATCCAATAGATGAACAGCAGGGATGAGCAATGAAACGTCTTCACTCATACAATTTTTTGTCCAGTTGACAGATTTTACTTTTGGCTTTTACTATGGATCAGACCTGGATGAATGAGGGATTCACACAGACTACTTCCAATGTTGAATGTCATGTGCAGCCCATTTAGTCTAGCCTCAATCAGCTCAATATCGTCTGACCTCTATCTGCTGGTACTACGCTGCCTAAAAACCAACAGACGTGCAAAGACCCCAACTTCATTAAAATACCCTCACTGCATGTTCAACAAAACTGCTGCCTTAAAATAGATATTCAGATGAATTGTTTCTGGCACTTTGAATTCCACACATGTGCTACACTTCCTGGTGGCAATTATGCAGTGAAAATACAGGAGATGAAGACTAATGTATTATTTATGAGGGTCTTAAGGCTCAGCAGTGGTACACTGCCATCTTGGTCAGGGCAGGTGTGGGAGATAACTGCTGAGATTGGAAGTTTATGAGAAGAGATTACCATTTAGATTGCACCTGACTCCCAATAAGACTCGACTATCTGACCCAGTACAGGTGTGTATGTAATGTATTACTATAAACAAGATGGTATAGTTATTGTAAAGCAATCTATCACCTTTTGTTTTGTTAGACATAATCCCAGAGTACTGTTTGCAGTGTGACTTCATAAGCAAGAGCTAACAGGGGTGCTACAGGGGGCTACAGCTGTAATAACCTGATTCACTCCATTCCCAAGAGATCACACTGACAGGAAATGATAACAGAGGATGACAAATGTACATTAATAATAGATTTCAAGGGCATATAGAGAAGAGACTATATATCTGGTGGTTTTATGCTTTAGTCAGACTTGTATAAATAGTGAATAATGCTGACCTCATCATTTACAAATGTCCATGAATTACACTCAAGCATTTTTGGTTTGTGAAGTTTATTGTTTACCTCCTTATAGACCTTCTGGAGTAGTCTTATATTTCAAATTTACAATATGCTCAAATAACCTGGATGTCATTATGAGTTTCAGGGCCTAAATGTAAAAAAATATATAGCTTTTAACATAGTAAAAGTAGTAACAATTGTATAGGTATTATTTGCTGGTATAATGCTGATGACAGAAGCAGGCCCTTGTCAGGATCTCTTACATGCTGCATCTGGGATGTCTACAATAAGAAAAAGGGGTTGTATAGTACTGTACGGGAACAATGAAGATGACCTTAATCTTTGTTTTGGTTTTCCCTTTTTGGGGTCAAATCATTCGCCTTCTTGCCCACAGTGCCCCCCATCAAAGAGATTCTGCATCTGAAACATCCCAATTTAGCCTGGAGTCTAGAATTATCATTCACAATTCACGTAGCTTGCTTAATCAAAATTAACTGCGGGATATAGTGCATCTTCTGTACCCATAAATAAACCTTGTCACCTTTAACATATGAGGTGGCAGGTGGTAGAGGTAATACTTTATAATAACTACACTATTTTCAGCCTTAAAAACACATGAACAAATTGTTCATTAAGAATCATTCAGGCTTATTAACTAATTAATTAAGGGGTTAGGAGTTAGAGAAAGGGCATTCATTCAAAGTTCAAAGTTCCACGCCTGCATAAGTCTATTTCTAAGACTTTCTTCATACTTCATTGTGGCTAACTGAGGTGCAGTTATTATATTATTATAAAGTGGTTACACAGTGCAACTTTAAAGTTGTGTTTTTACCCACATGCTTTACTCCAGACTGCTGCTGTTACCTTGAGATTATCCACCTCGTTCTTGAGCCGGTTGTTCTCAGACTGCAGGTCCTTGATGCGGTGCTCGGCCTGGCCCAGCTGTGCTTCTAGCTCTGCCTCCAGCTCGCGGCTCCCCTCCTGAAACTCCAGCAGTTCATCCTGTGCATCCTGACAGCTGTGGGGCAGAGACAGAGGTTAGACAGACAAGTCAGGACAGAAAGAGATTGGCTCTGAGACTCTGAGAGAATGATGAATGATGAGAGCAGAGCATTTAATTCAACTCAGCCAGAAAAAAACATTTCATCTGGGATCTAGCTTTGACCCAGTTTTCAAACCATTTCTCATTTAAAGCCACTAATAGCATAGCACCAAGAAATGCTCCCTCTGTCATAAATAAGAGAAAAGACACATCTAGACACTTAAAATCGTGCAGGGTCAGAAAACACAATATTGAGAAGAATGGGGGGCTAGGTATTTACCCTGAATCCTCTAACCCTATGTTCTTTATTTTGTATAGCCCTTTAAGATGTGTGATCTCATTTTCAAGGGGATCAAGTTTTTGCATCTGAACTCTTACCCTAACCTTTTCACAACAATACTCTGGAAATTGCTACTTGTCATCTGTTAAAAAATATGTTTTCCTTTTCATTAAGTAATAGTGGCCCCAAATTAATGAAGGCGTTTGCTAATTAATTTGGCAAAGGCTTTATTATGAAGGCGCTTACTTACACCAACATTTTTGTTTGTCCAGGATTGTATCAGGTGAAGGTCATTGCCTCTGTGGATATTTTCTATGCACTATATTTCTTTGTTACTTAATAAAATAATAAATAAATAAAATTTGCACATGTACATGAAAGATGTAAGTTTAAAGGCTTTTTTTGGGTTAAATTCAGGGGTGTTGAAAGTAAACATGTTTCCTACCATCCAGTCATATGGGTCATGTGATCGCTGACCTGAGCCCCGTGGCAGAGCTTGTTATGTAAGAGTGAGTACAGGAAGAGCACAGACACAGACACAGCTCTATAAATAGTGGTTCAATAACCTTCAACATGTGAACTTAAAGCACAGAGAAATTGGACCAAAGCCAGGAAATCAATTAACTAATGCCAGTCCAGAGTGAAGAAAGCTATAAGGATAAAATGGAAATATGCAGAAGGCTTTTGGAAATTGCTTTTCCTCATAGACTGTACGGTTTTCCGTTATTGTTCCTTTGATGTTTCTTCTTAACAGTTTTCCATATATAATTATTTAAATCATAGTATTATCCTCAAACAAACTTTCCTAGTTTGCCTCAAAGCAAAGTGAAGTCTCTAGTAGCAACATGCTTACCACATATTTAAATAAAGGTCATTAGAAAGATGTCAATTACAGACAGACCTGAATCAGTGCAAAACCACAATGATTCAGTTTAATTATGCATGTCAAAGTGGCAGCAGAGCTGACTTGCCTTTTAAGACCGGATCAAATGGTTTTCTATTTTTACAGAGGCACATGATATCACAGAATACAATACATGGGTTCAAGATATTAAGCCCTACACTACCGGGTGCCTGAAGGTAGATCTTTGTCTAACACTATTACATAATTGGGTGTAGACCAACATAAAACAATCTTTCTGTAAGAAAAAAAATCTTATCAGTAACATAGAATATATAAATCTAGGTAGTAAAGTTATCATTTAGATGTGAACTAACATAGATTTTACGGTTAAAGTGAAACAGGACCTGGCCTCTATTTTCCAGATGGAGTTTTCCAAAGAGGCTTCATCACTGTCCCGCCCTGTACTTTGAATGAGTAACTGGATATCTCAAATTGTGAGAGCCAGATTCCTGAAAAACTCTGTATAGGCAACATAAGTAAGGTGTGGGGAGTTGCTTTTCCCAAACAAAGACGCTCTTTAGACTGCTGTTGGATCAGATGACGGCCAGTGGCATAATGGAGGATAAAACACAAAGAACAAAACCTATACAACCCGACTGACACACACACTGATCAGACAATAAACCTGGATAAAGCAGGAGTTTACTACATACCTCTTCTTGTATTTGAGAGACAACGCCTTCCAGAAGTCAATCTCCTCGTCTTTGGAGGAAAACTTTGGTATCACATCCAACTCCATGGCAAACATATCTAAGGAGGAGAAATGTAAATTTGTAAACTAGACATTGACATGACTCACCTCTCAAATAGTGGAATGACATTTTTTTTACAATTTTTGCAAAACATGCTTTCAAATCAGACTTCAGTTCACAAAGCATATTTTAAACACATTTAGAAGCATTAACATTGAAATAATAGCAGAATCCCATGCATTTTGAGAATGTTTTTTTGATGTTTTTAGATGTTTAAACTACAGCCTTTGCGATTTGATAAGTGCATCACTTGTGATCTTGATTTGATTTCGATATTGTGCATCCCTACCAAGAAGATATTTATTAATAATCTTGGTCTCATAAAGGAAGCACTATTTTAACACAAAACTAAACAAAACAAATGCACATGGCTTCATCTATATTGGTGTCTATCAGTAGCAGAACTTTAGCAGCCTCAGGATCAGCATTTAACCTGTCTAAACTTAATCATTTAATCTTGTTCAAACTTGCCAAGTGCAATCCATTCCAGTCTTGTTTAACATTTTGTTGGAGTATTGATGCCATAAAATAGGGACAAAAATCCATTCTAAAATTGTTTGTATGCTTTTGTTGCATTGATTTGTGTATAATTAACATTCAAAGCAGGCACTGCAAATCATATCTGCATGCGAACAAAGCAAAATTTAGCATGTGGAAATAGCCTACAAAAATTCCCCATTTTGCAACCAAAGTGATAAAATAATTTAATGTGGCTCATCTATAGTAGAATCACATTTCCTTCTGCCTCCTAAAATATTCATTAAATAGAACTTAGCTTTTTATGTTGGAGTCTGGAGGTAGGGTGACCATCAAAGAGGGACGCGTTTTTGAATGTGGTGGAACATAGAGGGGCAGACTAGGGAAATTTAAGGTCTGCAACAGCATCATATCAGTTTTAGTTTTTTTTATCAATTGCAACACAGAGAGAGAGATTGGTATAGCAATTGAGTGCAAACTTGTACAACCCTAAATGCCAGTACATCCAAAATGCCATGATTTTTTCCAACAAAAATATGTATTATCATCTTTTCTATGTAAATCTCACTTTTTATAATTCATGTTCCATCAATAAAAAAGTGAGACATTTTCTAGATAAGTGGGGTGAGAAACAGGAGCCTAAATGGCTGTGCAGGACAACCAAAAGGGGGATGGGTGGTCACACCAATGATACTTAACTTAAAGATCCATTGATTATCACACTGTCCTGAGTTAATAAGTTACAGAGACTAAGTACAGGATGTGAAGGACACTCCTGTATATTTGATCCATCTACTTTTAGAGTTTCATGCCAACAGCAGCTTTCACTCTTAACCTTTGCCATTATAGCAGCCACATTAAAGCACAGGTTCAAAAATGCCAAGTTATAAAAAGGATAGAGATTAGACTACCTGTTAATCCTTTTGAACATTCACACTGAATACATTAGACGGCTTTCTGAGCTCTTAATCACAACCTTCCTCTTAGATCTGTTCTCTAAATGAAGGAAGATTACTACAAGGATGGTAACAGTAAATAGTAAACAAATGTATTTAATTAAATTAAATGTATACAGTAAAATAGTGGAATTAATTAAGAGAAAGAATAGGCTGAATAATACACTACTTTATGTAGGCTACATACATACATGCCTGGCATGCTGCTGTTTGACATTCATTAAATCATATTAACAACTACAAAGGAAGTATGGCATATTAAAATAAAAAAGACAGGCTATGTTATTTGAACCACGTACAAATGAATTATTCCAATGAAAGCATCAAGTAATTATGTTCTATGTTGGTTTATGTAAGTAACAAATGAATAGAGCTAGAATACCCTTTCGAATAGTAGCATTCTCTTTTTTCATGAAGTCATCCTTTTTATATAGAAATTCTACAGCTGTTTGATCTGAATGTGATGGCCTATAAATAGAAACACTTCCAATCTCATGTAAAAATGGTTTACTCACCACACAGCGAATGGTATTCGCCGACAGACATAGGGCTAAATAACACCGTGCACGGCGAAATAAGAATCTATATGTTTTGTAAATATACAAAGGAGGAATCACGCCAGCCTTAATTATTTGATATCATGGTATAAAATACAGGCAAAGGATGACTTGATATTGAGGTCAGCTGTCAAATCAGGCTGCGCGAAGCCACATCGTTCCACCTGTGGTCCGAGAAAACCCTAAAAAGATGCCAATGTTGAGTTATAAGCACACGTTACCTGAGCATCACCTCGTTTAGAAATATGTATCAGTCCATTCTGGGCGCTTTACACAGGCCAAGTGTCTCTTCTGATGATGATCTGTGCAGGGCTCCGCTTCAGGCTTTAATGCACAGCTACACTGGAACACAAATATCCGTTTACGCCTTGGACAAGAGCGGCGTAGCAGCGCGCACGACGCTGCGCTCGGTGCGTAGAAGGTGCCACGTCTATAAATATTAGTATTTCGTAATTACATGGATGAAAGAAAACCATAAAACCCAGTTATAATTGTAATAGTCTAGTCTATGTTAGATTTCATTTTTAGGTTGAAAGAGTGTTGCATATTATTCCTTGGGATGTCGCACTTAAAGCGCTTAACAACGACGGCTAAATAGCGCCATCTGCTGCTGCATTAAAGAAAAAACAGATATACTCACGTGCCAGGACATTTTCGTCTTTTAGTTTCTTTTACAGCATTGGGTAATGATACACTAAATATATTATATCTAATATGATTGAGTATCTATTGCCATAATCTGTCCCTGCCAAAAGTTGTGTTTCGCTAACATTAGCTAGGTTAACGTTAAGGCTAAACTCTAAGTCAATAGAAATTTGAAGAAATAGAAAATACTTTATACCTTTTACGCATTCAGGACGCGTGGAGTAATGGTTATTACAGTATCTATTCTTTGTTGTTTTATCGTTTACAGAAAAACAGTAAAACTCACCTTTCTCTGACGTTCATGACGTCATTTGAGCGCCGAGCCTGTTGCCGCGGTAACCAGCCCAGACACAAACATAACAATTTATCATCTTTAGCATCAGCATGTCTGCAAAAAAGCATAAAGCCACCTCTGACCCTCCTTTAAAGCAGAGAAACTCAGATGAAGAGCCAGAAAACTCAACACGGTCAATGTTCGACGTGTCTTTAGGGAGAATAAGAGAGGTTTGTAACTTTCGTCTACCCACTACTAGCTAACGTGTGGTCGGTAAACAAACTCTTTCACAGATAATGCTGGTATTTTAAGAATGTATAAATATTTTTTTTTTAATAAATAACCTAAATGAATTAGTAATTAAGCACGATTTAACAATTAAACTTAGGGTCCAAAATGCTTATAAAGATCAAAAGTGAAATCAAATTTTAACATCATTAGGTAACTCTATATTATTACTGCCCTCTCACTTACCTACCACTAGTTACTGTCTGCTACTTTAAATACAATTTTAGGAGGCGAGTTTCAAAAGACTTTTATAGCATCTCTTGAACAATAGGTTTCTAGGTTATGGGCTTTCTAAACAGTGAGGCAGACAGGAGTTCTCATTTCACAGGGGAAACTTGGAGAAGGAGGCCAGGTCAGATGGAGAGTGTAAAGGAATATGATATTCAAGCAGGAAAGAAAATAGAACATAGGACAAATTTATTTGATCTAATAATGGCAAAGAATAAAGATGCAGAGGAAGAAGAGGTAAAGGTATCTTTACATTTTGATATGAATGTACTATTGTATCAATTAACTATAATATGCTGTTATGTAATTTCACCTTGTAATTGTACTGTACCCTGTACCCGTTTTATTGTGTTATGTTTATTTTTCCACAGAAAATCCTATTGCAGAGGCTTTTGCTGATCGCTGAACTTCCCAATGGTCTTCAAGAAAGAACAGAATTGGCGGGTTTGTTCACACTTTAATTACAAAAATACAGCCTTGTTTAACCAATTTACCTATGAATAAATCAAAGCTGTGAATATCTGTAAATGAAATGGACTTGCTCATTGTGAAGGGGCAGAGATATTGCTTGTGTTATCGGGAAGTTGAAAGGTTCTTTTGTTGGTGTTTATAACTTTCTCACCTCAAGTGAAGCACACTCCAGAGAGTTGAGTTAAAGTGGTGTAGAAATGGAAAGTAACACTACAGGTCAGGCATGCACCAAAGCTCAATGACTGAAATTTTAGAGACTGTAGTACTGGGTTGTAAAATGCTGTGTTTTTGTATTTTAACATGAAATATTTGTTTTTCAGCTCATTATGAAAAACTCAGCCTCCAACTGAGTAAACAATTTCCATGGGATAACTTGACTGGGCTTCTTTTACTTTATCCATCATGTCTGATTCATATCGTCGAAGTAAGTAAATAGTAAAAATATGGTATAGTCAGTGGTTCTTGATGATTTGGCCATAAAAGGAATTTATACCTTCTTTCAGTCCTCCAGAGATGTTCTCATCACTATTTTGGAAGATCTTATAGAGCTACAACAGACACCAGACTGGTAATGTTACACTATTTTGGCTCATTTGTTTTGAGAATTAGGATTTGAAGTTTGGCTAGTCACATATTTGAAATAACAATGCTGTCTGTCTATTTGCAGTGTATCACTTGAAGCACCAAAGATTGTATTCATGGCACACAATCCTCACAGCAGGCAGTTTCAGCAGTGGAGCTACAAGGTTGGTTCGCTACATGCATTTCTAAGTAGTACTTTCTCCTTGGCTGAAAGTTTTAGTGGTATTTTTTATTATTTTTAAGCTCCTGAATGCTGATGTAAACACATCCAATGGGACTAAACAGCTTAAGGAGGCGCCCACTGAGACGCTAGTTCTTCAAGTCTTGAAGTCTGTGGAAAATATAGCAAAACAGCTAGAACAAGCTAAAAGGGTCTGTCTATCACTGCTGCTCCTTTTTATCAGTTAAAAATACTGATAATTATTTTTCAGTTGTTTTACAGTTAGAAGGTGGATCAGTGCTGAACGATATTGGCATGTCTCCAGATGTTTTGATCTCGCTGACATCTAGACAAGATCTGCAAACGCCTCAGCAATATCTCAAGTCATACAACTCCTCTTTACATATCAGCATAGACTTTGGTAAGAGACAGTTCCAAGGCACTCTGGAAAACAAGCTACATTCAAAAGGTCACCAAAACATAGCCAACATTCAAATTAACCTATTGTTATCTTTATATGGTCTTTAACCAGCCTCATGTTAATTAATGCAAAAGAGCTGTCACAAGTAGTAATAATCCAAAAAAACTATATAGTATTTGAGTGAACGTTGTGAAATCATTGTTATTTATTAATGTAAGATATCATAAAAGTTTTAAAGGAACAAACTTGCTATTAAAAAAATTGACATAATCTAAACAATTTATATATGTCATCCACATAGACTGAAAATAATTTCTACAATATTAAGTCTTTGTCTTACTCATGATTTAATCCGATGTCTCCTCTTTTCCTACAGGACAAGTGAAGCAAAGTAGCCGATGGACCACTATCTAGAGTAAAATTATAATTTGTATAACTATGATTGATACCAACATCCTCCTTTGTTTTAAGGTCCTAGTTTCTCGTGTGAATACTTGTACACTGTAACTCACTCAGTGCATTCAGTGCTGTCAACATCAGTCACTTTAAATTTGATTTACTTTACAAATCAAAAATCTAATCAAGTGTTTTATGTCCCTGCAGAGAGTCTTTGACCTTCACTGGAGCTCAGAGTACATTAGACCTGCTGCAAGAGAAAGGAAACTAGACCACATGAGTTGAGTATTCAAATAAACATGACTCCAGACGAGTGGTGAAAGTTAAGTATGTCACAAAAAGTACTGTTGCTTTAATACTGCTATAAACACAAGGATATAATGATGATTCTTTCTCAGTTGGTTCGTCTGTACCTAGTCTCTAGCCTTATGTATTGTACCTAGTGTCTAGTGTGTGTTGTGTGTGTGTGTGTGTGTGTGTGTGTGTGTGTGTGTGTGTGTGTGTGTGTGTGTGTAAGACTGTCTGTGAGTTGTATGATTGTGTGGGGTCAGGCGCATTTGATATAAACGCAAGGTTTGTACTTCACTATAATATGAGGTTACTACAATTATGGGTGCTTCTTCCACTGACACTAATAATATTACTGCTATTATACTTTTTCCTATTATTATCCTATTTTTGTGCAATCACCATAAATATTGTATTCAAATATTTTGTACTTTATATGTGTATACTTGGAATATCTCTACAGCACTCACCATAAAGTAACAGGACAAAGAAGTTTAATGTAAAAACATATTTAATAGTTTCAACATTCGGATGAGGAGTATTTTACAGTACACACTGCGTCCACTCTGTGACCAAGAGAAAACAAACATGTCCAAAAAAGGCATTTGCTCTTCCTCCCATCAGTCCACAGCGTCATTATTTTGACAGAGCCATATATTAAGTCTGTTGTGTTCCCTTTTATTTTGGCCCCCATTAACTGTGAAAACGATTACCTTTAGTGGCTACATGCAGTGGACAAATTGTAATGAAAATGTGACATTGCAGTTAGAAAATCCAAATTGAATATTTTATTTATTTTGACAACAATTTTAAATTTCATGTGCTTTTCTTGATCATGAAGACATTAAAATAGAAAGTGGTTAGTGGTAAAAATGCACAATAAATTATGACACTCAAGTCAGACCAAAATGATTATTTTTCTCTTGCAAACTCTCATCACTTATAAAAATAAATACAAACACATTTATTTAGGACCAAAGATGAGACAGTTGTTCAGTTCATGGCTAAAAAGCATGCGGCTAACTTTCACACGGGACAATAATGAATCATACTCCCCACCCACCATCTCAATATTTCCAATTACTTTGCAATACAACACATGATCAAAATGGTGTCTATGACCATTACATTCCACCTATTTGTGTAAAAAAAGGCTTTTGTTTGTCCGTGTTCAAAGGGCATCATGCTTTCAAAAGCTGTAATACTGGAGTTTGTCACCGTCTGTCTTATATTGTTCATAAAGTTGTTTTGAATGAATTTATTTACAAGTTTTATACCCTTTAGTACAAAACAAAGAGCAGCACGTTGTAAAACACAGATTTGGACATAGACAAGACAGACCATTCACCTCAGCACAGCCAACAACAACTTACAAATTTGTGATCAATGACAATTTTTTATTTTACATGTTTAAAACACCAGTGTCTCATGCGGATTACAACGTGACTGTTAGGGCATTGCTGTATTTGATTTTGAGTATGCAGTAGGCATTTTGTATACTTTTTATCAACTGTGAAATGAAATGAGGTCTTGAGCTTCGCGCGATTTTGTTTTGTTTCTATTCTGCAATGTGTAAAGTTGATTGATCTGATTTCCCTGTGTTGCTTACATCTCATCCCCTCAAAGAACCAGTTTCTTTATGATGAGGTCATATTTGTTGGTGAGTAATGTGCACATTTTTTTCCCTCGTATATTAAGGACTGCAACAAATCCAAGTTACAGTTATTGGTGATTTATATCTGATGAATTTTCTTTTTAAACAAACAATATGACTGGAGTAGATGGTACGGGTGAACTGTTTCGCCCAAGGCCAGAAAGGCAGTACTGGGAAACCAGATCGGTGGAAATGCAGTGAGATTTTTTTAAATTGAAAAAACTATGAAGTCAGTGCCATAAAATATACAAACAATAACAGATAAACTTGTTAAAACTACTTGTTATTTAAGTGATTCTGGCAACATTGTGCTAGAACTACTGTATTGTCATATTTATATTTACAATACAATGTTACTGTCAGCATTATCTTTTATGTATATTATATCTGTAAATATTAAATTTCTCCCTTTCACTATATACACAACACATATGTACAGACACTATTTACAAAGCTATTGTGAATAATAACGCACTTAAACACATGGGAGCAGCACAGTGACTTTGAGGCCAAGTGAAGCAGATGCACCAACATAAAGTCTTACAAACCGTGACAGGTCAAAAAAGGCCCATCTCAAGGCAAGCAACAAGCCTAAAACTAACCTCGTTTGTCATTTGAATTCATCAGAGGCTATAGTCTGGTCCCAAGTGAAACAATCCATTCTAAAATTACTTTAGATATATCAGTAGAAATATTCTCTTTAAAATAAACACTTCTGTACCTATTTCTGAGTCACCTGTAATTAGCAAAATATATTAAACGTCTTAAAACTGCTCTTGGGAGGGCATGATGGAGACACAGAGCACAGCATGGCTATAACGACTGACTGGACCATTCTCATGTGCAACTGCTCCCTATTTGTTCAATATTTTCTCTTGCCGATTAAACAACTTGACCATTTTCATCCTAAGGCCATTTGAATAAAGTTCAGTTGCCCTAGTGATATATTGCAGAATGGTTTTCACTTTTACTTAATATTTTTAGTTGCAAAATGTAACTGTCATTGTCAACATTGTATTGTCATTATGAACCAAAAGTACGTGAATGATTTGAGTAGTGAAATGAGAATCTTTTTTCCAACCTAGCTTTCCAAAAACCTATTACCATTGTAAAAACATGCAAAAAGAAAATAATGGCACAATAATGACACACATGAGGGGTTGTTGCCACCGTAAATTAGTGCTGAAGCTTTCTATTGACAACCCTGAGAAAAAAGGACAAACTAGAGATGGCAGCATAAGATTAACTCAAAATTTCCTAAGCAACAAATGTTTACAGGTTTTGTTTCTTCTCAGCAAAGAGCACTTTGAGCAGCTATAGTCCAGTATGTGTGATTTAAAGGCAATATTGCAAGTGATTCAAATAAGGCAAAACATAAATTAAAAAAATACTTAAAAATCTACTGTATGTGCCATGGATAAAACCAGCGGATGTAAAAATCCTATTGACCAAAAGTCCAGGACTACACTGAGATCTCTTAAGTGTTCTCCTTCTCCATTGTGGATTCCATAGTGCAGAGATGTAGATGATGTTTTGAGCAGCTAAAGCTAAGTAAAGCTAAAGCTGGTGATGTCATAGCACTGTGCTCTCCGACTCCTCCTCGGACTCCGCCCCCTTGTGGCTCGAGTCGAAAAATGTCAATGAGTTTCTGAAGTTTGAGATGTGAGGCATGTCAAAAATACTATCCAACTCCATGTTGATGACTGGGATCTCCAGGTTACAGAAAGAATCTAGAGAAGGGAAAAGGGACAATTAATTAAATAATTATGCTTTGTAGAGTTTTGTTTTCTTTTATTATGTGATCTAATTGTATAAATTGTTTAAACATTTCAGAATTGTATACATTTATTCTCTATGAGCAAAGTAGTGCAGTAAACCACCATGTCATCATCTATGCAAAAGTAACTGAAACTGAACTCCTTAAAATGCCATAAAATGTAGTTCGCATTGTGTTCTACGTTTAGCAGTCTTCCCTAGCAACTTGAGCCAAACATTGGTAGCTGGCTAACAATATTCTCAAAACAATAAATAATTTCAACCTTCAAGCAGACAGAAAGCTCAGGCAAGAAGAAATGTAGCTTGGTATCAATATATAGATAAAATCTCAAAAGTAATACTGACTGCCTTGTGGTTAAAACACATTGAACTTGTGTTATACTGAACACTGGGAAAAACACAAGTTATTTCTGTGTCAAAATGCACTATTTGCAAACTAAAAAAACACATTAATAGCACTTATTCATTTTAAATTCCACTATAGATTTTTGGTATGTTGTGTTGATGATACCCATGTTTTGAGTGATGGACCACTAGACAATGCACAAGGGGACAAGTGTGCTGAGGTGGGCAGTGGGGTGAGAGTGAAGGGAGAAGGGGGCGTTTGTAGGAAATATTTAAGATGGAAAAAATAAGTGTAAACCAAACAACAAGCCCTGGGTTTGGAGTGGATGGTGAATAATTATTTTTAAGCCATGCATTAGTCTCAAGCACCATGCAAAGGCTTAAATCCATATTGTTATTTACAAGGGGTGTTCTGGACAGCCAATGCATGTAAAAATGAAAGTAGAGTCACTCACCATAGAGCTTTGTGTCAGAAATAGGCTTTAATTATCAAAACGAGCCATTATTACTGAGAAAATATTTGAATTAATCTGATACAAAACGCTATTAGCATCTTGACTCTACTCCGGTCGTGCAATTGAACTGGATGTGGGGCCAACACGGCGAAGGAGTTGGAGAGTGGGAGGAGGTGAGGTTGTAACTCCTGCTTACCCTAAACTGACCCTCTGGCCTCATACCGCTGGAAGTCAGAGCAGTCGACAAAAGGGACAGTTAATAAAGTATTTAGCTGAATGTGAATATACTCATGAACCTTGAAAAGCTTAAATAATTTGAAGTGGAAACTGTTTTTTTGTTCAACTTATTTTAAGACAAATTGTTAATTTACATAAAGTGGTCATATGACAGGTCTAAAAATATTGTGCCATTATTATAACAGGTGTATTAAAATTCCCGTTTAGTCAATTCAATGTATTGTATAGTGTAAATTAGTCAAAAATACGCTGTACTATTAATAATATGTAGATGTTTCCATTGTAATAATTTTGGAGTTCACTAAAAATACATTCTTGTCATTTAAGCAAATACTAAAGATGTAGTGTTGTAAGGACAGTTGTAACAAAGCAAACTTCATCATACCACATCATAACTTACCCGTGGACATGCTCTCCCCTTGTGATAGTCCGTCTAGTAGTCCGGTGGAGTGGTCTAGAGGTTGTGGGCTGGTCCCGGGGGTGCTGGGGGGCTGAGGGGGAGGCAGGCTGGGTCTATTTCGGGGAGGTTTGGGCGTGGGTCGGGCCTTGGTGAGGGTCCCAGCTAGAGAGGGGGGAGAGGACAAAGAGGGGGTGGTGGCAGACTGCACCTGTATGGGGGAGCCTATGGTGGCGTAACCTTGAGGGTAGCTGAAGCCATACGGAGAGGGGGTGCTTGGGGGAGTGGGAGATAAGCTGACTGGAGAGGGCTGTCCTGTAGACTGGTCTGAGATTGCCCCTGTCTGAGAATAGGGGGGCTTAGGTGGGATAGGGGCTAGCTTCTTTGCTGTAGAGACAAAAAAAGCAATCAAAGCTGATCAAAGAGCTCTGGGAACCATTCATAACTGCAGCAATATACCGATACCTAGGCATAAAACCAGAAAGAGACTCAAGACTTCAAGTAGTGCTATAGGCCACATTCATTTGTCTATCTTTTCCGTAGTGACTAATGTATTTATTTATTTGGGCTTGGGACTGGCACAATTCAGCTTTTTATGAAAACTTTGGCATTAAGAAAACTTTATGCTAGCCTACTGAGCCCATAAATTTACCAGTATGATAACAGCAATTATGAATCTATATTATTTCATTGTTAATCTAAATTGTATTGCAATCTTAGTTTAACAGATGCTACTATAAAAAAAAAAAAAAACATGATATAATCATAATAATGATGGGTCTTTTTTACCTCTTCTTAGTGAATGTGGGCTGTGCTCTGAGAGCTGTGAAGGGCCACTAGAGGTCACTGTTCCCTGAAGTCCCTTCTGTCCAATCACAGGAGAGAGCTCCTTGTTCTTCAGGGTGCTGAGGAGGACATAAACAAAACCAATGAGACAAACATACTTCAAACTAACATTGACACATGCATCTAAAGGCCTTTTATCCTGTCAACTCCGCTTCTGTAATTATGCCTTATATTAGAGCACCATAGTTTGTAGTCAGACTGTGGTAGTGACCACAACTGCACTTAGACATCTATGCATTCTATAGGAGCAAAAGCTTTTCAAAAATCAAAGCAAACTGATGCCTAATGGATATATTATTTACAGTGCAGCACAGCCTGAATGCCAATGGGGACACGAAGGTCAGACCACCACACTAGTCTGTACCATCTGCCTGTTATTTTATTATGAGAGATGGGTGGATGAATGAGCATGCTGTATTTACGGCTATAGTGTAAAAATGTAAAACATAAATAATGGATGGTTTCTTTCCATGTTGTTTCTTTGTGCTGCTAAGGCTTGTTCTCGTCACAATCTGCTCTGACAGGCTATGACTCATTAACGCCCACTTTATAATGCCATTCACCCAAAGCTCTGGATTTCCTTTGTTGCCTGGTAACCGGCTCCAGAATAACCCGCCAACATGGAAAGTTATATAGATTGCATACGTGGCTTTTAAATTAAAGATGGGGGGATAACAAAAGGTGGCAGCTCCTAATGAGTATTGATTAAGGTTGAGTGACAGGTATCTCAACACAGGAAATAAGAGAGACGGTCAAATAGACAGGAGGAGCCCAGCCAATCCTTTTAGACACCGCTATTCAATTCACTCCATCCCTGGGGACTTTCTCTATGAGCTGTGGGTTGTTTTGGTAGAACCCTAATGTTTGTTACACTGTAAAAACAAAAACAAGTGCTGAGAAAATTCTAGGTCAAAATCATGTTTTAGCAAGTCAATCAAATGTTTTAACTCAGTTGATTAATGTTTATATAATCACTGTATTAGAGGCAATGAAAATGTCTTTCAAATGTTGCTAAGCTACATTCATTATAATTTGGCTTTATACAAATATAAAATCTTAATTAATTCTAACATTTTCTAACTGTGTTTATTACTAGTTGAGGATTGTGCTACATTGGGTGGTGTATTGACGACAAGATTTTAAGAAATTTAGGAAATGAATTAACACCAATGTGTCTACAATAACCGTCAACTAAAATGAGGAGACTATCTCCTCATAACTGCTTTTGTTTTAAATTGGTAGCACAATGAAGATTTTAGTAAGCTCCACTAATTAGTTTTCAGGATGTGTAGTTACCTATTCAGCCTTGCACTTCTGTCTTTGGTACAGGCACAGGCTGACCAGGGAGGGGGGGCAGACAGGGGTGTGCTGTGGGGTCTGGGGGGGCAGTTTGGGAACAGATCGTGGCGTGTGAGAACGAGCGGAGGTTTGATATAAAGGTTCGACCCGTTCGATTCAGAGGCGGGGGGCGCATGCTGGGGTTCAGACGGGGAACTGGATTTGGGGTTAGAGTTGACGTCCAGAGAGCAGAAAGCGGAGGAGAGCGGAGGGGGGCTAAACACGGACCAGCGCGGAGGAGGGGAGGGGCCAGGCGGGGACACACACTCTGGGTTTGAGGCAGCGGGACGCATACTCGGGGGTGTTCGGTTGTAGAAATGGTGATGAGGGGCAGAAAAGGCAGAGCCAGAGGAGGAAGAGGAGAGGGAGGAGGAGTAAGGGTAAGGAGGCGGTGGCCTCTCTTCTTCAGGGGAGGGGTACGTGTAACAGGAGTCCGACCAATTCGAGGACGCATCATCCGAGCTGCAATGATAGAAATAGTAAAAGGGGTTTGCAAAGAGGATAGCGCTATTTTCAGATTAAGTGGAGTTTATTTTAATGAAAAAGTGTAGGAAGGGGGATATTCAGGTGGTGACGATCATTTAACATGGTGACGAAGGGTGAAATAAGTGTACTGATATTTACAGTAGGGAAGAAATAAAGCTGCAGGCATAAAAAATAAAGTTAAAGAGTCCATATTGCACCATTTTCTGATCTATGTTATGTTTCTTTCTCAAAAACATAGCTGGAGTTGTGTTTTGTTTCATTCATATATGTTTAACACTCAAACCCTGTACATTTAGGCTGAGTTCTTCTCTCAAACAGAAAACACTCTGTTCCACCTTGTGATGTCATATGGTAATACAGGGAGTGCTCCACTGTATTTTTAAACTCCATACACCTTCACCAGAATCATTTGGATGATTTTAGCTCTGAAATTGCTAGTCTCTATTAAGCAAAAAGGTAAAAGGTAACTGTTAACTTGAACATTACAGCTTCATGACATTATAAGGTGTAACAGAGCATTTTAGGCTTTGGCGATGTAGGTAGACTAAAGGGTTTATCAAACATGTTAATGAAACAAAACACAATTTCAGGTATGTTTTTGAGAAGGTAACTGCATTCTAACATGGCATAGAGCTCACAAGAGTCAGTTCTACATAATATAGGACCTTTAAAATGATTGTTTAGTTACATAAATCATGCATACAACATACAATCTCTCTAACATTAGTGCATTGTGACAATGAAAAGCCTTCAAAGATGAGTATGTTTGAAAATAGAAAACATGCAATATTGTTCATGCAGTGGACTGTTGCTGAACCCAATTTACACAGAAATAATTTATAGATAGAGAAAGAGAGAAGAGCAGACACAGCAAATGTTATATCTAAACTAAAATAACATTAAATTAGCTTGAATGTGGAATATTTTATCTTGATTTGAGAGTTACACTCATCAGTAAGAGCAAATAAGTCACAAATATATAGTGGAACAAAAAATATTTCACATATTTTACTCAAATCAAATAAAATAAAATATTCTTAATTCAAATCAACTAGATATGACATTTTGAAGTAAAGAAAAAATAATCCATAACAAAACATATGGAACATATGATTATGGATTTTAAAGGGCCCATATTTTGCTATTTCTAATCTATGTTATAATGTTGTTTCCTCACCACAAACATACCTTAAGTTGTGTTTTGTTTCATTCACACATGTTTAACGGACACCCCTAAGTTCTTCTCTCAATCAGAAAACACTGCTCCACCTTGTGATGTCATATGGTAATACAGGAAGTGCTCCACTGTGTTTTTAAACTCGATACAATTTCACTAGAATCATTTGGATAATTTTGGCCCTGTCAATCTCCACTGAACAAAATGTAAAGAGTAGCTGTTAATTTGAAAACTACCCCTTCATGACATCACAAGGTGGAACAGAGAATTTTGAACTTTAGAAATGTAGACAGCCTAATAGGGATGGGGCGATATTAAAATTTAGACTCACGATTATTGTCACCAATTGACGATATTGTCGCCATAAATTATTAATTTGTTAACGTTCCAACGGCCCGTGCCTACTTTACAACTCTACAGAAATGTATATGTACTTCTGCGTCACCCACGCAAACAATCTACACATCAAATGAAAGTTACAGCGCTGACAGGAAAGACGTTTTTACAGAAAAGCCAAAAATGTGGATTTGGACTTCACTTACATTTGAGGCTCTGATTCTGTCAAACATCAACATATTCCACAAAGTTGGTCTCATTCGTTCAGCACAGGTCCAGAGAATATAATCCAGTGAAGAAATTAGATCTACAAAATAAGTTAGATCCTCCATGTTCAATCTGCTGCAGTAAAGTATTCCACACGCGAAATCTGGTCCGTCACTTTTTTGCATTTCTTTGGTCGATTTCAGGCATAATAAACTTAAGACAGTGCCGATTTTGGCCGTGTCTCAATTCACCAAAAAAATCACCAAAGTGCCCTTAAGTCGGGAGGGTACTTCGACCTGCACTTCGAACAGTACATCGAACGGTGCATGTGACGAATTGGGACACGGCCTTTGTTTCTCAGTGTTAAAGACACGTGTTAGCTTCTGATTGACACCAGTGTTGTCCAATAAGGTGGAGGTTGTGTGTCACTGGAAACAACGAATCAGTGCTACATGTGACTGAAAGTTTACGCCCCACTCCACCCGTGTAGAATCAACCAATCACATGACACACGTTTAGTGACGTTTTCCTTACAGCCCAATGAGCAGCGAGCACGTATGTGACATGCCGAGATTTTCCGTAAACAGACGGACTTTACAGAGAGAAACGAAGCGTGTTAATGCGGCGCATTCTAGGCGCTGTTTTGCTTCTAAAAATGATGAAACGGACAAAACGGACAAAACAAAGGAAGTACGTGATCGAGGACACTGTGGATGTTTGTACAAGTTAAACTAGAGGCATCTCTGACCCGGAGCGGTTTGTGTCAAAGTGAAGATGGCTGTGGACTCAGGAGGAGAGGAGCTTATGTTTTGATGGATTGTCTGGTCAGTAAAATGCTGTTTAGCTATCGATACACACAACACAATCTACATTCAATAGTTTACGTCACTTACGATGAATATTTTTGTAAATGCGTGTGTAAGTTGCTCGTGTTTTACGGCCTGACAGCAACTTTTTTTCGGCATAGTCTGTCACTAGAACTGCACAGACAAGTGTCTATAGCTATGACAGAGGCCCCCCTTGTGAGCAAACACCAAAACTAGCATCTAAACATTGTATTGAAACCAGAAACATGAGTCTGTCTGGTGCCGTAAAGACGATTATAATCGTGCGCGATGATCACGATTATGAAAAATTGCCACGTACGATTAATCGAGGGACGTTTTTTTTATCGCGATTAACAACATTATCGTATATCGTCCCATCCCTACAGCCTAACTAAGAGTTACTCAAACATATGTGAATGAAACAAAACACAACTCCAGATATGTTTTTAATGAAGTAACAGCGTTTTAACAAAGGTCCTATATTTTGTGTAATATAGAACCTTTTGATAGTTTGGTGCTGTGTGGAGTCAAAACCACACCTACAATACTGAAGATGAACAAATGGCCACATGTTGTACAGCACCACAGCATTTAAGCATGACATGCAATTATTTTTTAAACTATTAACACTTTGAAATTAAAAGAAAAGTTATAAGACAGCCAAAAAGCCTAGATTTGGAGTAGTGGGACGCAGAGGACGAGGGTAAAGAAAGTTAAGTGGAGGTGCAGCATTTGGGGCAGTGTGCATGATGGGACCATAGGGACTGGGTAGGGGGGCTATACATTGGCTCTTACCTGGCTCGATCGCTGCTATTGGGCGGAGGGGTTGGGGAGGGGGTGACTGAGCGCTCGTCAATGGGTGGGGTGGGCGGGTGCACGTGGGGCGGCGTGGACGAACATTTACGCGAGCCCCTACGTGACACCCAGGAAGTGTCCATGACCCTGATGCCCATGCTGCGGTGGGACAGAGAGGCAGAGCCAATCAGCAAATGGGACACTGCTTTTAAAGGGGGCATGGAGGGGCGAGCTGGGTGATACTTTTACTCTGGTTACAAGAGAAAAACTCCCTTAGTCTTTTAATTCATACTGCAGATATTTAAGGTGTTAACTGCTACACATGAAACTCATGAAGAATAAGCGTATTGGTAATTTTCAGATTTGAATATGATGATCATGTCATACTCCCAGATGGGGGGCAAGAGCCAGATTGCCCTATTGATTAAGTATTTATATTGATTAAAGGTAAATTTTGAAATGCTGAACCTGTTACCTGATCATTTCTATTAATTGACAGTGGCACTAGCTATATTATAATAAAAATATAAATATATCTGCCCCCTATCTGTATTACATATTACTGTCCTACACTATAGAACGTTGTGATGTTAAACTGAATGGTCTTGTGAATATGTTCTTTTTAAATTGCCTGAAACCTCAAACTGATTATATTTCAATATCTCAAGCGCAATAAACTGATATTTATTAACTTAAACTAGAGTACTTAAAAAAGAATGCCAACGTAAATGTTAATTTCTTGATCTGTATAGCAATAAGTGAAAAAAGTCTTGTAGTTGTGCTAAATAATCCCAATTTAAACTAAAGTTGCCTCTAATTGCAGGCTATAAAACCACTTTGTATCAGCAGGAACCAATTACAGGTTTACACAATAAACTACCACTGTTGCCGGGAAATATAAACAACATGAACAGACTAAAAGACTTTCAGTGATAATGATCTGAAACATACAACTGGGCAACTCCAACTCAAAAGTGGGTAGAAAGAAAGAGAACAAAGGGATGGATGAGTGAACAAGCCTTTAGAGCAGAAAACAACGTCGACATTATCAAGTTGTCTCTGATGAAGCAACAAGAGGCTATTGTACAGAACTAGTCTATCCACTGCTAAGAGACCAAAGAAGATGTTACCTAAATAAACATGGAGAATAGACTGGCTTTGTTATTGTCATAGTTTTGTCAGACAACCATCTGAAAAGTCTTCGAAATCAAGACAAAAATGGGGGTAAGAAAACCAATGATATAACAGGAAAGGACCAGTACTGTACCTTTGGATCTTCCTAATGCTGCATAGTTAAAAGAGACAACAAGCAGACAGTGAAGATTTTGATAGAAAAAAAAAATGCAAGAGAGTACAATATAGCCATGCAATTAAAATCTATGTTGAAATACACAATTACTGGATGCCGATAATATGTTAGTAATTTAAAGGTGCAGTATGTGACTGAGTTGTTTTGCCAGGAAAAGTTCCACAGTATGGCATGAAACAATTCAATTCAAGTTATTTTTATTGCTCAAAATGACCGTGTACATTCAAAACATGTATTCTTCAGGGGGGTTGTCTCTCCACAGATATGAACTGCTAGTCTCCATCAAGATTAGTTTAATGCCATATTGTAGAACATACATCTCCATAGAGACAAGCAGATGGCGGGCTCTCCACCAGTTACATAGTGCATCTTCAATTCAACAACAAATAAATATATATCCAGAAAAGGAGGAGTGTTGCAGTCCTGGCAGGGGGCATGGGGGCAGACACGACTCATGCCAAGTGTAATGAGCGAAGCATTTTCCGAGGGTGAAATGTGTTCTCCCCAAGGTGCTCCGGCCGATGTCGCGCAGAGTGGAAATTACTGCTCCATTTAGGAATAATTAGGTCAAAGATTCCCTAATGGAAACTGGGAAACGTGTAAAGTTTCACAGTCACTTTAGATATCTTGTTCACAGCTTTGGATACACTCTAGTCACTTTCATACAAAACAGGACAATGTGTTCTTTGCTGTTAACAACAAGGGAATTGCATAATACCTGAACATGCCGTATGCTTAAATTGTATTACAGTTATATAGGATTAAAAGTAAACAGACATTTCTTACTGAAATCTAAAAACCTACAATAAATCTAAGGATCAAGGGATAATAATGTGGTTTTGGGGGGGTGTAAAAGCAATTCTTTGCAGTATGCTTGCAAGCATCCATGGGTTTTAGTGTGATGAAATATTAGCACTGTTGCTTACCATAGCAATTAAAAATTCAAAACTAAAAATTATATCTTCTGAATTATCAAAAGTCTCTAAATGGTACTTATAGACGGAGGCTATATATATTTCACTTGTATACATGTAGGCACGGCTTAATATATTTTAAAAAAAAAAAAAAAAAAATCTGTTGTATAATAATGCATTTTCATATGATTATTTATTTAAAACACATTCCACTGTGTGTTTTTTCAAGATACTGTGCAATTTTCCTTGTGTGTGGACCAATACAAACATGCACCAATCCTATTAACAATGAAATATGACTGTGAAATACCATTTTTTTCCCCATAAGAAACTTCAATCTACAGCCCTTTGTATCTTAAAAGAGTAAAACACAGATGAGGAGATTCCCATCGCTGAGCTCTGATTCAGTCCAGGAGTGTCTCTATTCAAAGCCAGTGCTATTGATCAGACCCACTTCAGGTTTAATTAGCATGGCCTATAGCCCTGCTCCCCTCAGAGCTGATAACCCCGAGGTGTAATACGGCTTTTCAAAGAGAGAATGAAAAAAAAAAGTGAAATAGGTAGGACAAGAGCTTTGAACCAATCCTCACAGCTGGAGTTTCTTTATGCTTTAACAATCCCCAAACCTCAGATAGATTTAAAATTACACTATTATTTCTCTTCTTCACCTTTTCACTGAAGTCATCTACAGAGATGTCCAACTTGACACACCTGACCCTGTCAAAAACTAGTCAGGCTGAAATTATACACGTGTGAAAGAAACCTGCAAAGCTAACACGCCAACTCAGCTGTCAGTTACAGATCCACCCTGACGATGACAAACAACCAAAAGAACAAGAGTGTACTTCATATGTGAGGAGATATTGTCAAAGTTTTTAAAATAAGTATGAATAGGTACGCATGCTATTGATAAGGCAATTGATTCATTTATTTCCATGCAACTACAATACAACTACACTTTTTTTGGCAAATACACATCTCATTCAAGTAGTGCTTGAGCAAGTATTATATTGGTGCACTAAGCCACTTTTCTGGTGGTGGGCTTGGGGGTGACAGTAGCTCAGTTGAGAGCTCAGTTGAGTATTTGTCCACTGATCCGAAAATTGGCAGTTCGAATCGCGCTCGACATAAAACGTCATTGGTTGAGCGGTCAGATCCACTGACTCACAGGTTGGTGGGACGATTCCAGCTCCCACAGATGCTGTCGTTGTGTCCTTGGGGAAGACACTTAACCCCAGTGTCGTCGTACACGAGTGTATGAATGTGTGTGTGTGAATGGGTGAGTGGTTCCTTGTATTTAAAGCGCTTTGAATGCTTAGAAAGTGGAAGGCTATATAAAAATGTCACTAATTACCATTTTGTCTTGCCTGGAATTTTCCACGGCATGAAACTAATATATCTTGCTTTCATTCAGTTACAGGTGTTATTATTACTCAAAAATACCTTGAAATGCATGCATTCATAATAATAAAAAATATGGTGTCCTTTTAATAAGTAGTGCCAGTTTGCAGTGTTTAATAAAAAATGCATGAAATAGTCCCTTACCCGTCTTTCTTGTAGAACTCCAGCATCATGTTGTCTGTGGCAACGCTGAGGGGTCGTCTGCACTGGTCATTTTGTTTCCGCTCGATCTGGTCCATGTCCGGAGACGGCATCAGGCTGTAGTTGGCATTGTGGTTCGTGTGGACTGGGCTGCCATAGTTCCCTGTGACATTGAATTCAATCTCTGCAAAAAGGCAATTTCCATATTTAGTAGTGATTTCTCAGTTTTAAAGTTTGACATTTTGATGAGATGAGGGGTACCTCCAGGGAAGAACCAGTCAGCATGTTGAATAATCGGCTCAATGATGCCAACTATTTGAAGAGAAACGGTTGTCATCATCTCTGTAATATTTCTGAAAAAACAAATCAATTTATGCATGATGAGCCGCACACAGGTGACGTAAATTAGCTTTTTGATGTGCTGAGCAAAGAAGTCAGTAAGTTTGTCCAATTCTCTGTATTGTTGTATTGTCTAAAAATATGTTTGATGTTATACAATATTTGCTTACAGTGTCTTAAATAAAACAGCTAAAGTGAAATTTCTTCATAATAATGGTTACCAAAAATGTTTATTAAGCTAAACAATGAATAATGAATGTACGATTTATAATGGCAATATAAAGCAGCTATTCAACCCAAAGTGCTTTGTCATTATCTTGAATTAACTGTGATATACATTTTCTCCCGCAGCAGTGTTGATAATAGACCGATGTTAGAGTCAGTGAAGCCTAATGGAGTCAACAGTAACCACCCACCTCCAGTTCCAGAAGTATTTCTCATTAATTTTTCACAGATTTTCCAAAAAAATGTATATTAAAAGTTTGAAAGCCTGCTTAGGGCTAATCAGCTACCTGGCTAATGGCCAGAAGATTATTTAAAATCTGTTTCTGAAACTTTATAAACTGCTAAATTATTAAAGAATTTCACAGAATCTTGAGTTTAAATGTGCTTTTTTGAACTTATTATGGATAGTAATCACCACATAGCTGGTTAGCCTCTGCAATGCTTTTGAACATTAGAATTTTTCAAAATGACTATGGAAAAAACAACACATTATGCTAAAGGCAGAAAAATTAAAAGTTTAACAAAACTTTTATATATAAAATAAAGAATAAGGGAATAAGCTACATAAATAAACTCACACTGCTCCTTAATGGCTTTTTGGCAGATATATTTGTTACATTAAAAATGCAAAAGGTCATACATTCATTATTATGTTATTGCCACTTCCTATGCTATTAGTGTATCTTCCAGTTTTCCATTTTTTCCTCACCTCAGCTGGTATTGATCATCATATAAACTAAACGTCAACGTTAGTACATGATTAATAGCTGTATACAATTTCTGTAAAAAGTTGATAAATTCACTGAAGGTGCACTATGTAACTTTTCTGATGAAGAGCCTGCCACCTGCTTGTCTCCGTGGATATGTCTGGCTTTGCTAAGAATGTCACATAGTTTGGTATTAAACTTGTCTATCTCCATGAAGACAAGAGGTGATGCTGTCACCCCCTGGCCAAGTTACAGCTCAGATCTGTGGTGAGGCGAACTCGTTTACAGTAAGAATCCAACTTGTTGAAGGAATTTTTACAATTAAAATCAGCCTGAATAAATGCAAGATAAATATGTTTAATGCCACAAACAGTCAATACAGGAAAGCAATAACATCTCTGGAACCCATGAAAAGTTGCACCTTTAAACTTTGGTGAACTTACCCTTCATTGTGTGTCCAAAGCAGGTTTGGTCCCAGGACAATGGCAATGTTTCCAGGAGTCATCTTGTTCACATCTTGGTATTCAGTGAGTTTCGAGAGAAACTTTATCAAATACCTGTTTTATAGACAGATAATATACCGTGATTATAATCATAGTGTGTTTATATCCTCATATATATTGCAACAGAATGTACATGTAATTATCAGCTGAGCAGTAATTTGAGATGTGTAACATGAGATACTGCATGACAATATATGTGCTATTGTCCAGAATACTTTCCCAGCCTTTCTTTTGAAGAACACCAGGCCATTTTTCTAACCATAGCCCCATAATAATAGTAATGATAATGCCTCTATTCCATCTGTGCACTATGTTATTATATGGAGGGTCTGAAATGGGCCAGTGGGTTTGTGTGACTGTGGAGCAGCTGAGAGGGGTATGACTCATCACGGGTGAAACACAGTTGAATGAACATCATGCAGAGAATGGCAATCACCGGGACAGGTCTGACAGGTCTCCACAGAGCACCACTGTCTAAAAATACACCCAGTACTCATGCAGTGACAAGTACTGCAATGTCCTAGGCACTTGGTATTTGAGAAAGACCAGTGGATATGGATATGATTATGTGTGGAGAGTGGCTAATTTACATATCCTGTCATTTATAATGGGGTTTGATTAGTGAAGAAATACTAGAGGAGAATCTCTTACTTTAACGTCACTGCATTTTAAATCTGGTGACAGTAGCACAGTTTAGCAAGACATTTGGCCACTAAGCCTGAGGTTAGTAGTTTGATTATTGTTATAATAAAATGTTCTCAACAGCTCTAACTGTTGTTGTCTCCTTGGGCAACACACTTAACCCACCTTGCCTCCTTTACACATTATGGGTGATTTATTCCTAGATGTATAATGCTTCCTATTCCAAACTGAAGACGATATTGAGTAAAAATGAGTTTCTTCCCTCTCACGGCTGTGCTTATGACAGCTGTAGTATTCGTAGTAGTTTCAACAGCAAAAAAGTATGTCCGTTATTGTTCAGTAGTTTTGAATTTTGATTGGTAAAGTCTGGATATATTTCGTAATGTACACCATTTACCCAAGCTAGGAGTGTCACTTTTGACTACTATTGCTCATAATGAAGCAACAGTATGCACAGGTTAAAGTTTTTCTTCCACTTGAATAGTCCTCTTTTTTGCCAATGGCAACAGGAGCAGCTCCAAAGACATATCGGTCATATAGAGTTCACTATCTTTTTCCTGACAGGTGCCAGTCAAAAGAAACACTTTGCTTTTGTGATAAGAGAGATGTGTCGGAGAAAGTGACATCAAAAGGCTTCAAAAATGTGGTGGAAAAAAGATGTACAGAAGTGTTTGGATCAGGGCAAAACTAAAACAAAACTTACTTAAAATTGTTGCCATTTGCTGGTGGTAGCTTTTCACAAGCACCAAGGAGAGCCTGCAGTCTTTTGTCTTGGTCTTGGATGCTGAAAACCAAAATAACATGAGATACATAGTGGCCATAATTATTCATATGAAACTATTATTAGGTTTAGAAAGCACTAACTTTGATGCCTGTATCCAGTCATTGTAAAGGTCAAAGGTCATCAGTGGTTCAGGGAGTTCTCGAAGGTAGGATTTCAAAGCACCTGAAAAACAAAAGCATAAATGGAAATTAGCAAAAATGGCATAACTTCAGAAATAAAAAGACAATTAGGTTAGCTGTCATTATGCAATTTATTACAGTACTTGTCTTATAATATTGTGTCATTTTGGATCAAATGACTAATTTGTATTCTCAGCAATTAGCACAAATGAAAAGACTAATTTCCTACTTGGCTTGACACCGGGAAAAGCTACAGTGTTCAGTGTCAGCAATTATGTAACTCAGTAAGATTGGCAACAGTGATATTATAACATTAGTAAGGACTTTGCATGTAAAAAAATAAAATGTATTTAACAGGTAAGGTAAGGTTACTCGTTATTGAGCCATAACATTCTTTCAATTTGAACCATCCTTCGGTGCTGTCTGTCAGGAGTAGTGGCTGCCATAGTACAACGCCCTTGAGCCAGGCTTGATCAGGCCTAACTTAGCCAGAAGACTTTGCTTATATAGTGTATTTTACAATGTGCATTTCCTTTTCCAATTTATCACAGCTAGCAATGCAATTTAAAACGTATATGAGTTGTTACAGCTGAAGTACTTTAGTGATTTAAAAATAATAAAGATTACAATGAATTCAGCCAGATTCTTGTGCATTTGCAATAATCTGATGATTAACGTGTACATTTAAAAGTTTGACTGAACCCTGTGAAGCACCACTATAGGAAAGATGTACATCCAGTCCACTATAAAACATATTGGCTCCTTTCCCCGTCTGTTGTATATGGCCGGCCCTTTCTTTGGCACAATATACTAAGAATTATTTCCCACTATCGACCGCATTTGGTGAATTTGTGGGGAGCAGTGTAATTTTCCAACGTGGGACGATGGATGACCCGACCGCTCTGAGTCTAGTACCGTCTTCTCCTGTCTCTGCTCCGGTGCATTAGTTTCCCTCGGGGATGTGTGCAATAGATGACAAACATGGGACTATGGACATCGCTCATAGGGAGACAGCTGGGATACTGTCTGTAAGATTCTCCTGTTCTGTGCTGCTATGGCGATGTTCTGAGACACACAGAGAGAGAGAGAGAGAGGAGGAGGGAGAGAGGAAGGAGAGAGGGAGAAAAGGGGAGTGAAGAAGGGACAGAGAGAAAGATATGGAGGTAGAGAGAGATACTAATACAGAGCTAGAGAGGAAGTGGGAGAAAGGGGGAGAGAGAGGTAGAAATAGAAAACGAGAGAGAGGGTTGAGAGAGAAGAAATAGAGAGAAAGACAGGTATAAGAAACAGAGAGGGAAAAGAGAAAGTGGGAGGGGATGAGAGAAGAAGGAAGAGCGAGGCTAATATAAAGATAGAGTAGAGGGGGGAGAAAGCCGGTTGTAGAGAGGGAGAGACAGATACAGATAGGTAGAGAGAAAGAAGGAGAGAGAGAGAAAAAGGGAGAGAGGGTTGTGGAGAGAAAAGGGGAAAGAAAGAGGTAGAGATAGAAAGAGCAAGAGAGAAAGGCAGAGAACAGAGACAGAGGGAAAGGGGTGGACAGAAAAGAGAAAAAGCAAATGGATAGATTGATAGATAGACAAACAAGAGAGAGGGAGTGTGAGGAAGAAAAAGAGATAGATACATAAAGAAAGGTAGAAAGAAGGAGAAAGCCACTGAAAAGCGAAAGGGGAGAGAAAGTTAGAGATATAAAGATAGGAAAACTGAGATTGAGATAGATATAAAACTGGGAGAGCAAGAGAGAGAAAGAGAAAAACAGATAGATGTGTAGAGACTGCAGTCTACCATTTCTCGTGGGGGTTGATCTGCAAATTAGATCGGCTGTTCAGTCTGCCCCACTTTAATATGGGATCATTAGGGAGGGATATAGATTCATCTCCCTGGCCTTATTCCATGCACCACTGAACACATTTGATTGGGTCTAGCCTTGATTAGATTTTTAATAGTAAAGAATATTGCAATCTGAAATTTAGCATTATAAAGCTAAAAATAAGCTTTCTTCTGAATTGTTGTTGCTAAGATATTTTTCTTATCTGGGAACATTTTTATTGTGGACAGCTCCACAAAAGCAGCACTATCTCAGCTTAAAAAAAGATCAATATCAAAGCCATAACAGCTCAAAAGCTTTTTCGTCCATCGTGGTTTTGATTTAAAACTAAATCATGACAGCAGCAAAAAAACAACGGCTTTTTCTTCAAGTTGTTTTTGTCTTGACTGTGAAAATTCTTTTAGAAACATGACAAGGCACATTGCTAGAAGGTATCACATCAGCCTCCTTAATATTTCATAGACAGTATTCATCATTATCCAATCAGAAAGAGACATGAGCTCTTCACTTTGGGTTGCCAGATAATTCAACTAAAACCAGCTGCAATAAACCCAAAAGGGCTCTCTGTTGTAGAAGTTTTTAGGATGCTCAAGAAATAGTAAGAAAGTCTAAACTCCACTGACCTCTGAAAGTTGCAAAAAGTGTCTATAAACTCATTGCGGAATAATTAGGATGCTATGAGTGCATTAGAAAAGTTAGAACTAAGTTTGGCCTGCTGCAAACTCTAGTTCTGTTTTTCAAATTTTCAAGAAAGTAAAAATCGGATACAGCCCCTTTATTACAGGCAGGAAAGACAAGAATGTACCATCTAAGAGCATTGCGTAAGATCTGCTTTCAGAGAAGGAGGTTTAAAGTGTAGTGAAACTAAGGCCAGTAGAACTACGTCTTCATTTTGATTTGAGTACTTTTGAGTACTACTTGAAATCAGGCAAAAAGTTATTGAAAAAAGTTGAATAATTTAGAACTTGTATTTTTCTCCATGTATAATGACGTGGGTTGTTGATTACCTGCGATGGCGTGAGGGTCTGCGCTGTACTCCTGGACGTCCAGTACTCCACAATCTAATGAGGCTTTCAACTTCTTTAGTTTTGAGGCTGAAGGAGCAACTCTGAACAAACCCTGAGAGAAGATAGACATATGAAGGAGGGGTCAATGGTAGGACATAGACGTGATTCAGTTATTTTCAAGCATCTTGTCATAACACATAGCTATGTATTTGCCTTCATGTTTATTTCTTGTACACAATATTTTTTTTCACAATATTTTCTTTTTTCTCTGTACCCATGTGAAATAGATGTTATTACTCCTACATTATGCACTGAAACATCTATCAAGTGTATATCTGTATCTATAAAGGGTGATTGTAGAAAAGACTACTATAAAAATACTATATAAGTAAAAATGTCTAACTTTTTTTTGACAAAAAACCTAACATACAAAAGTTAACTAGTTACCTATCTAAAGATGTATTATATGTATCTTTAGGCCCAAGTTGTATGCCTTTAAGAATAGTTGTAGTAGTGTTAATACTACATTTAGTGCTTTACATTTGATATATTTATTTAACTGCTTTCCCCAAAGTACCGTAATTACCAAGTCTACTTAGAGCAATCCTATTTCTGTTTTCTTGTAAAGTTAGTTAAAAGCCATCTATTAGATTCTCACTCCTCAAATTTCTAAGACAGTATTTTAACTATAATTCACACTGTTTGTTAGTGAATGGTGCTGCTTGTTATGAGTTGAATCAGATGTGTTGTAGCTCTGACCTCCTCCTGCATGCCGCACTCCAACAGCATGGTGACACAGGCCTCTATGGGAAAGGCAATATCTCTCCCACTGAGTGCTAAGTGCTCCACTAATGGTTTGCCATAGCAGGGCTTCTCCACCCAGGACTCTGTCAAATACACAAGCACAGTCACTTAAAATACGCACACTGCTCCATCTCTGGCATATGGACCAGTGTTGAATGCTAATATTCACTGTATCAAAGAATCGAGCAGCAGAAAGACCAAAATAAAAATGTATGAATAATGTATGAGGAGTTCAGAGCTAAATTAAAAATGGTTCACCCCAGGCGGCAAATAACAGTGGAACTATAGGAAAAACAACATTGAGCAGATGTAACTAAATTATGTAGTGTTGCTAGACTAAATATTTTTTTGTAATGCATACTATTACTTGAGTATATTCAACACTGAATGCCAAACATTCTAGAGGTGAAAGTTGTGCGTTCTTAAGAATACTACTACCACCACCACTACTACCACTACCACTACCACTACTACTACTACTACTACTACTACTACTACTACTACCACCACCACCACCACCACTACTACCACCACTACTACAACTACAACTACTACCACTTCTACTACTATTAGTACCACTACTCCCACTACCACTACCACTACTACTACTACTATGACTACTACGACCACTACTACTAATACTAATGAAAATAATAATAATAATAACAGTAATACTACTACTACCAATAATTAAAGCCATATGAGGATCTCTGTTCTGATATTTCAACCACCACTACTACTACTACCACTACTACCACTACTACTACCACTACTACCACTACCACTACTACTAATAATAATAATTATTATTATTATTATCATTATTATTAATATTTTAAAAGCCGTATGAGGATCTCTGTTCTGATATTTTATTTATTACATTAAGATGTGCTACCCATAGAATATTATGGATGGACTTGATTATTATCAAGAAAAATAGCATGGCAATGTATTACTAGTTACAGTAACCACTGTTTTTGTAGCATTAGTTAGTAGGATAAATGAACATCACCATTATAAATACATTTTAAAAGGGGATAAATGCGTGCCACCTCCATTACAAATATAGACATGTATAGTTAAAAATCAACAACATGTGGATCTAAATATACTTAAGACTCACCCTGTTGCGCTTTGATCTGGGGCAGTATGCTCTGGAGCAGCTCTAATGACTTCCTGTGGTACTCAGCCTGAGCCTCTATCAACTGAAAACATCAGAGACCAGAGTGACCAGACAGACCCAGAAAAACTAAAAAAAAACCCAGTTTAACAAGAGATACACTCACTGTCTGGAAGTAGCTTGCATAGTCTATTTCTTTGGCCACAAAACTGTACATGTCTGCTGATAGCTGATCCTGAAAAACAACAATAGTTTTCAATATCAAGAGGAAAAGACAGTATTTGTTGGTATTTTATAGATAGAAACAGCACAAAAAATAATTATTATACATCATACAAAGTCAATCAATGTACAACTGTGAATGCATTGGTCAAAACTGAAACCAGGTCTAGTCAAATTAAATAGATTAGGACTACTTCAGTATCAAAGGTACACTGTAACTTTTCTAATGGCCAAGTTACAGGTCAGATCTGTGGAGAGGTGACCCAGTTCACAGTAGTGTTTTCACTCAGGGTATTCAAGGTATTTTTGAGCAGTGGTAATTTAAGTTTAATACCATACTGTAGAATATTCCAGGCAAAGCAATTACATTTCCAAGCAAGTTGCGCAGTGCTCCTTTAAACCAATTCAAAACTATGTCTAAACTAGAACTAAATAACTGAATAGAATAACTGAAGTTACCCCTTTTCTTTTTGCCATTATGAGACAATTATTTGTGAAACTTCAGTTATTGCAGAGCATATGTTGCTAATATTAAAATATAACCTAACTGAAAGAGCCTAAATAATCAATATTCTACACACATACTCTACAAATCTCCATGCGATTGGCAGCCTCCTCCATCTCTTCCCTGAGGTGGTCCGCCTTGGCCCCTGTCGGCTGAATGTTACTGGACAGCCCTGAAGACTTCGTGGACTGGTAGTACCTGGGAGAAGACATTCAGGGTTTCAGAGGATTAGAGAAAACAGCCCGAACAAAACAAAGCCATCCCCGAAGCTGATTAATGGGGTACGAAGTGAAACATTTTTCTTGAGCCTCATAAGCTTCACGACTTCTGACACATAGATAAAAAATGCCATAAAAGAAAATAGTTTTAGAAAGGGATTACTAAAGTTTGACAAAATGACATAACACTTTTCAACTTTTCCTCCCAAAACTATTGTTGCTCTGTTTTATCTATCTGACAGTCTGAGCTGAGGGAGAGATATTATGTGTACTGTTATTGGGTGCACTGAAGCATTATGGGAAGAATGACTACAGATTTGGGTTGCATAAAAACTCAGTGATGCTGCAAAGGAGACAATCACATTTGCTTTTTTGTTATGGTTTTGGATACAACAGTAACTAAGACCAAAATAGCACTGTCTTGGAGTAATTTGATGAGAGTGAGTATGTAAGTAATGCATCTACTCTTACGTGCATGACTCAACAAAAATCTGCAATATCACTCTGCATGGGGCTATTTAGAACGTACTTTGACAGCTTGGAACTGCTCAATAAAACTAGAGAGTCCAATTTATTTTAGGACCAATCTCCACCACAGCTCTCTCACATTTCATTGTGTCTAAAGTGCTGGTTTATGCGCCAAAATATGGAACATGTTTTGCTTACAAAACAGCTCAAAATAGTGACATTTAATGTTATGATTTTGCGTGACTTTGCCAGCAAAAGTGTTTAGTCAGTCAGACAAATTCATAAAAAGGGTTGATAGAGTTTTTTCAGCCAGATTTGTACATATTTGAGGATGCGTAGTTTTGAATAACCTTGCGTGGCAGATGGCAAATGGGATGAAATAACATAATCCATCAGATGAAAGAACTTCAGCAAAGAGTGATGCTTGTTTAAAATGAACACTTACTACGCTATTTTCTGATCTATTTTATAATGTTGTTTCCTCATCAAAAACATACCTGGAGTTGTGTTTTGTTTCATTCACACATGTTTAACACACAAACCCTGCATATTTGGGCTGAGTTCTTCCCTCTAACAGAAAACACTCTGTTGCACCTTGTGATGTCATGTTGTGATACAGGAAGCGCTCCACTGTGTTTTTAAACTCCATGCACCTTCACTAGAATCATTTGGGTGATTTCAGCCCAGGAATTCTAAACAAAGATAAAAGATAGCTCTCAACTTCTAAACTACCACTTCATGACATCACAAGGTGGAATAGAGCATTTTGAACTTTGGTAGTGTAGACTACCTAATAATGCAGCGTTACTCTAATGTTTGTGAATAAACTGCAGGTGGTAACAAATATGTAGATAGATAGATAGATGTGTCTGCAAATAAATCAAGATAACAATAAAGATATTTAATGGAATTATACATATTTATATATAAATTTGATTAGGAAAAATCTCTGACATGCTCACATTTATTATTTACTATAATGTGAAAGTAAACTGGTATTAGCGTATGTTCCTAAAGGTTCATCCTACATGTGTTAAACCAGATTATCTGTTGCCCCTGGGGACCCTTATCCTTAAAGTGACCTTTTTGACATTTTTTGACCTCACACCAAATTCACAGACAACAGCTGCCAATTATAGATTTACAATAAAAGCACAGGGCATACTATGACAACATGATAGAATTAGCATTAGAAAATCACTTTTAGCTCAATAATGATCTGTATGTAGACTGGAGTGAGTTAGTACAGACACAACCTTTCTGAGTGCAATCAAATCCTAGTGACATTCAGTGGGAAGCTCTGATCCAAGTCAATTCACAGGGGATGGAGTTTCTCAGTCTTCAGCACCTGCTTGCCCTCCCTCTCTCTATTTCATTTTCTCCTTCTCTCCTTCACCCTTTCTCTCCCTCTTTTTTACTCCGTTACCCTCTCTCCCCTTTTTCATTCTCTCCTTTCCTTCTTTCTTTCTCTTTTTCATCCCATACTCTCTTGTATTCTCTTATTCCCTCTCTTCCCCCTCTCTCTTTCTTTCTGTCTTTTTCACCCCCTGCTCTCTCTCTCTCTCTGTCTTCCATTCTCTACGCCTCTTTTTGTATCTCCCCCTCTCTCTGTCTTTCTCTCCCTTCTCTCTCTTTCTCTGTCTCACTTTCTCTCCCCTTCTCTTTTTCTCTCTCTCCCCCTCTCTGTCTTTCTCTCCCCTTCTCTTTTTCTCTCTTTCCCCCTCTCTCTTCCTTTTTCTCCCTCTCTTTCTTTCACATACACAACACACATATGCACAATCCCAAACTCACCGCGTCCGTGCAGAGTCCATGTCGAGGACAAGCTTCGCTAAATGTTTCCTTTGTTTTTGGATATTTGGGATTTCCACCTGAGAGGACAGAGTAGAAAGCTCAGAGTGAGACATAACATGCAACCAGGGCTCTAAGGCTGATGGATTTTTCTCATAGAGATCGAATAACAAAATTACAGTTATATAGATAGACTGAAGACCTTTTTCTGGCCATCGATAGTGTAAGTGGTGAGAAACAACTACAAACTGCAATTACTGTCACATATTTAAACAAAATAGTAGCTTATTGGTCAATGCATGTTACAATATTCCAGTGGCTCTCAAAGTTTTCACAAGTACCACCCAAGATAAAATTTTGTTCGCAGATCAGAATTGGGACTTCAAAAAACAGCAAAACATGATCTAAAATGAGACTACGCCATGGATAACACATGGCTAAAGAATGCTAATGCTAACCCCAAGGAAGACAAAAACATTTATAGATTTGTGCAAATACCACAGTTTGAGAAACACTGTTCTAGGCTTAAGATGGGAGCAAAGTGCACACTGGCTTACTGTACATATACATACATCCTGTTTATAGGAGGCGTTTTGAGGCTTTTTGATCATTAGATCAGTAAAGTATTTGGTTTTGAATTGTTAATTGCTAGGCAACAGCGCCAATTGTTCATCACCTCCGCCAGGTCATAGAGAGGCTCGATGACGTCTCTCTCTATGGTGAGTTCGAACGTGATCAGCTCCTGCGCCAGTTTGTCCTGCGTATCTCCACAGAGTTTTAACATTTTCCTACAAACACACAATATTCAGCATTAAAAACAGTATAGGACTAAGTATTATACTGGAACTAGAGATTAAAGTAAACCAGGCTTTAAACTAAAATGACAACAAAATAAGACAAAGGCCTGGCTTAGAGCATTAGTATATTGTCAAAAGTATATTGTCAAGTATCGAAAGTAGATACTCATTTGAGAAAATATGGATACTGAAAAGTTACATTCACAGGACAGGAATTAACCTTTCCTGAGTAGCTTTAAAATTATCTTAAGGTGTATCAGGACAAGTATAAGACAACATAGACTAGTATACGCCCATGGAACCTACCGGTACGACTGAGAGAATACAAAGATATAATGCCACATGATAATATAAAATCGGGGTTCACTTTTCATAGTCTCGCCGTTTCTCTGATTTTTCTGTGCAATTTTGCATTTTTTGATAGTTGTTTTTTTACAGTGTATGAAGGAGCATGTTCTGCATTTTGATTGGCTCAGGGATGTGCCGTGTCTCCTGTACAGTGCAGAATACGTTCAGCCAAATTTACATAAATGTTTGATGCTAGCAGTGGCTCTGGGGCGTCAAGAACGCATTGGACGCTTCTAGTTGGATGTCTTTACGTTTGAGGACAGACACCACCGAGGTGCGTTGTGGACGCTCTGGACATGTGTCAAGATAATGACGTCGCTTTGTCACTGGAGCCTAGTGTCTGATTGGTTGACGCTGTGCGTCAAACGCCAAAATGTTCAGCTTTTTCAATTTCTAGACATGTGAACAAAGAGTCTGACTCCTGGACGCGCAAGACGCGCCGCATCAGCGCCAGAAATGCGCCGCAAAAACGCAGCGGGTCAAGACGCGCGTCCACGAGAGACTTTACATGTAAAATTTTAGTGACATTAATTGTATATTTGTGTATTTAAACTATGAAATTATTAGTTTCTTTGTTTTTTTCTTCACTTTGTTGGCTCGCTTCCAGCAAGAAAAACATCATCAAACCATAACTTTCCTGTGTTATCAACTGGGACTGGGGTATTAATAATAATTGACTTAAATGTTTCAATTCGGTTACAAAAAATACACTTTTGCTATACTGGCAATTTAAAAACAATTAACATCCTTAATGAACACATGGTACAGCGTATCCTGCTGCACACATACAGTATGAGACATGGGTGAATGGTCTCTCGGGCGATGCTTGACAATAACATTCCTTTCCGTGTCAGAGCTTTTCAGGAAAAACAGAACCACACTCATCAATGATTATTTGTATGTACAACTTTAGTGTTTGTGTTTGAACGCACTCACCCCAGGAGCGAGTCGTCCCCGAGCACAGCAGACCCTTCCACCATGCATTGTGCTAGTGTCGTCAGGGGGAGCTTTTTCTGAGAAGATAAATATATGGCAATAGTTAAATTTACATGGCCAGAGAAAATCAGATAACTAGAACAATCAGATAAACCAATCGATCTGTTTTTTGGTGCGTGTTTACATTCACTAAAGAAATATGATCATCAAAACACTTGCTGATATTTAATCAGGATGTTCCGAACTGTTGTGTTTGGAAGACGAAGAAAATAGAATTTTCAATCTTTAATATTTTGTCTTACATCATTTCCTTTGCCTCATTAGCCGCCCCTTTTTTGCACGATCTTCCTTGTCAAAACCTGCGATCCACCATAATTTGATAACTCCATAAATAGATCATCAGATATTTTGAGTGCATGGAAGCATCGCCATTGTTACTCTCAATTCAGTGTATAATAGTAAAATATGATTCATTAATATTATTTCTTGTTCCCAAACCAGTTTTCCGATCAATTAATAATATGACATCATGCTCCTTAATGCACAAAAAAGTTCCTTTTTCAGTACTGGATCTCAAAACAGCAGCTGAAAGCGGCGGATTCAAGATTCTGCATTTTATGTTTACGTATTTCTTCCAAAACACAATGATTATCACATAGAGTTTTAGAGGACCCTGCCCTCCTTTTGAAAGTACGACATCATAAAATCCTAGAACTTGAATACAACCTGTTCTAGTGTGGTTTATGTGTGAAGGCAAATAAACCCAAATACTAAACTCCTCTTATCTGTCTTAGGTCTTAGCTGTTGTCATGCACAGTCCCATTGTCCCTGTTTTCCTTCTCACCGATGGAGATCTGACAGACTTCTTCTCTACATCCACGCCCTGCTGTCCCTGCAGACATGCTGTCAACTTCTTGTGAGTGCTGTGGGAGACCTGCTTCACCAGCTCCAGACGCTTCTCCACCTGAGCCACAGGGAGCAATAAACACAACACTCAATACACATGACAATATATTATACTAGAATGGATTACAATACAACATTCCTTAGCTTCATTGTGTTAAAGGTGCACTATGTAACTTTTCTGGTGGGGGTTCCATTAGCTATGTTATTGGCCATGTTATTACTTTGTCTGGAATGTTCCAAAGTATGGCATTAAATGTATCTACCGGTATGTTGCATTCATTCAATTACAGATCTCCTTTATTGCTAAATAAAAAATACATTGAAAAACATGCATTCTACAAGTGGAGCTGCAAAGATCTGACCTGTACTTTGGGTCAGATCATAAGTGGATAGATAAATTTAATTAATATTCTAGACAAAACAATAACATCACCAGGGAGATAAGTAGGTGAGGGACTCTCTTGGAAAGTTACAGAGTGTATCTTTAAACTGAAATTGAGGCAGTCACTGTGCGTATTATGCTGTGTTGCCGGATAAGTGGGATAATGTACTTGTCAAAATAATTTATCGGGTTCAGTGTATGTGGCTTCGCTTATTAAAATTAAATAAATCAATATAAGAACTGCTCCGTCCCTGAATTTTAAAGCTACCATTATCAAAGCACCTGTGATTTCTCAGGAGTGGATTATGTCATATTTGCAAATGAACTGAGAACAGGCTTAAACAGGCAATGAAGCCATAGGGGAGGAACTGTTCAGCAGATTAAAAACTTAACAGCTGTGGGCTATGGGGATCAAAACTACATGACAGATTCTGCAACTGTTGTACTTACAAGATTTTTTTTTTCTAACCAAAAGGTGAATTTCTGAATTGGCTTGGCTTAAAATACATAATTTCCATATAATTTTAGTGAATTATTTTACTTTTTTACTTTTAGTCTATTTAAGCCATACTGACACTTGTTTGTGAAATGCCCAAAAGATCTATTAGTAGCCTGTATATCAGGGGACTAATTTAAAGCATTGCAGCCCAGATTATTACATTGGTTTAATTATGGATGAGAACAGCAGCCACATAAAGGGACATTTTACAGGGGAAATAAAAGACACATTCATTCCTGATTAACTTACCTGTAGCAGATCTTCACTCAGTACTTCTGTTTTTTCTGCCCTGGAAAACACAAAAAAGTCACAACGTCAATGTGAGGAAATCATTTTTACAACGCCACATGTGGCTCTGGGAATGGAAATAGGTGTTACCACCCTTCTAGTATTGTAAAGCAGGTTCCAAGTTCACAGTTTCAAATCAAAACCAGCAATTATTATTTCAATCATTTTGAGGAACAAGCCTTTAAAGGAATGCACAATGGCGGAGTGGTTAGCGCTGTCAAAGAACACATGTTTTGACTGCAAATTTCTATATATGGAGTTTCTATACTACTCTGATGTCATGGTAAAAAAAAAAAAAAAGAGACAGTGAATTGTTGTCAGTTTTGTCTTTATTTTCCAACTCTACATCTAAAACTCATATAAATCTGTATTTAACATTGAACAGCTTATATCAAATGCGACTTATCACGCGAGTTAAACTGCAACTGTCATTACGCAACATAGGGCAGATCATGGTATTTTAATTGCCTCCAGATCTTCTCCCTTGTCCAAGAGTGTATTCACTGCAGGCCACGTTCGGTTACATAAACCATATAATATTGACTGACTCGCTGCTAGACCTCCAGGCTGGGATCTACTGAAGAGGCTGTAAATGCAACGTAAAAGGACACTGATGCCTTAAGCGTCAGAGATCGACAAGACAAACAAAATCACTGAGGATACAACAACCACCCAGTTTACAAGGGTATATAAAGGATTATTAGAAAAAACAGATGAAAGTTACAATTGCACAGAGCTATGCTTTATGGCAGACTGTTAAACTATATGAGCTTTAAAACAATCGTCATATGTGGCAATACTTTGAACCTAAACAAACTAAAGCAACTGTTAAACTGACAGTTCCACCTCTGCACTCCACACATACCACAGATTTTATTTTAGTTTATGACCTGAACCTGCTCTCAGTATCTCAGTGATATGAATGAAATGTAACTCCTCAAGACTACAGGGTAATCTTCAGGTAAACCTCTTCAGCAGGTGATAAGCCACAATGTAAGTGTAGCGGGAAGTACATTCTTTGTTTGCATACACTGGGATTGCAACCTGTCCTATATCTGTCAGTCTGACTATCGAACCTACATTTGTAATTAAACAATACTTGTAGGCCTGTGTGAAGTAAATTAGATGTAACCACCTCATTAAACCACAAAATAGTATACCTAGCTTGTAAGCAGTGAAACAAACAAACAAAATACTAATTTCAGCAAATTTCAATTACAAAAATGGACAAAGATGGACTTCCCCTAAATAGTATAAGACCACATAGCAAAATTAAAGAAAATTACATTCTATAGCCCCTTGAGGTGGAGCATCATCATCTTTTAATGGAGACCAAGAACATACAACATATAAACAGTTTACAAATACAAAAACACATAAAACACAACATACATAACAATACATAACAATACAATACAAGTAACATCCTTCCTCACCCCTATAGGTCCATCTCATATAGTCATCAACAGAAACACAGTGTTAATAGAATCAATAGAAAACAATGACAGTCAGTGTTCAGTGGTAGGTTAACAGCCTGAGGAGGCCTTAAAGTAAACAGACCTCTGACCTGCCTCTTTATGAATGGGAGGTACAGTAAATGTTAGATTTTAAGAGTATTGAAGAGAATAAATTGTAATAGACTGGATAAGAAAACATTTCAGATGTGTTGGAAAGTCAAAATAAATCATTTTAAGAATAAACTGAAACCAGTGGAACTGTCATCTTTTTCAGGCTGTAACCAGTTAAGGTGATGGCATAAATTCACAGGGATGAGTTCTATATGAACACTTTAAGATGAATCTATATAATGTGTTGAACAACACCTTTAGTGATTTAAGATTTATGTTGTAGGTGTTGTGATGAACTATGTTAGCGTAGTAAATGATAGGTAGGATAAGATCAGCGATTACCCTCTTTCTTACTTTTTGCATGAAGCAGTTTGCTAATCTATACAGGTTTAAACAGCAATATGTTTGTTTTATTATATAATCACTACGGGCTTTGAAAGTTAACTCTGTATTCCCTATTTTATCTATTGCATTGCATAAAAGAGAGTTTCTAATCATCGTGATATCAGTTGTTTCCTTTGTGTCAAAAGAGTTGCACAATTTTTGCACTCTTGCATTAATAATACACCAAATTATATTCTTTAATATATCCCATTCAATATTAATCAATATTAATTAATTGATCAAAAATACAAAGTCACCATTTTACCAACAACAAACATCTGTATAGTCACGGTACACAACTTTCCCACAATCAGCTCTGTATGTAAATGAAGTATGAGGCCAGTGTTAACATGACAAATGCCCTAAAAACACCATACCTCCATTTATTATCACCCCCAAAAATCTATGACATTACTTTGGGACAAGTTCATACTACTTTACACATGCTTATTTTAAAGGAACACAACTATGATGCAAGTGATAAGCTGCTGAGCGCAGGGGAAGGAACAGGTAAGATTGGTTTTAAATAGTCAACACAATTTTCTGGCAAACGTTGAATTGAAATAACAGTGATGAAAATGCTCTGAATTTTAACAATAAAAATAACACATCAAGCTATAACCACACTAACCTACTGTTTACACATGACCATGTAGCTACTGTAAATAACCAAACCAAAGCCAATACTGGTCTAATAAAGCGGACTTACGGAGCCAGGCTGTTCCTACGCGAGGCTCTAGTCCTGCTGATGGTAAGTTTTCTCTTCCACATCCCCCCAGGAAAAGGAAGGAAGCCACCTGTTCTCATGTGGGCTCCCATACAGTAAAGAGCAAAGACAGAAACTCATGAGGGGAAAGAGATAGAAAGAGGGAAAGACCGAGAGAGAGGGAGAGAGGGGGAGGAGGGGAGGGGCTGGTATGAGACCTGACTATCTGGTCCTTTCACTCATCACCCACCAACTCTCACCACAGCCAAGAATCCAACTGTCAACCTGTGAATGCAACACAAATGAAATCCAAGTAGTGATTTCTTTTATAATGGACTACTGTAGTAAGTGGTATGTGGTATGCCCTTGACTATAACTTTGAATTAACCTGCATGTTTCCCTTAAGAAAATGTTATATTAAATCAAATGGTTTGCATTTAGTGCTTCTTAAAACAATCTTTCCCAGGGTATAAAACAAAACAAAACAAAACTGTATTCTTCACGACTAAGTTAATGTTGCACAGTTAATTTAGTTTTAATAGTACTATTCTATTCAGAGTGCACATTTTCAGTACAGCCATGGGCATTAACATTTTTCAAAGACTGAAATATGAACTCATTGGTGGAAGAAGTACTCAGTTTTGTTACTTAAGTAAAAGTACAGATACAGAGTTAAAAAGTTACTCAAGTAAAAGTAAACGTATCACCTGAAAAAATGTACTTAAGTAAAAGTATTTAAGTACCCGTTTAAAAATGTACTTTTAGAGTAAAAAGTAAACGCATTTAAGTGTTATTAATTTGTTAAAGTGTTAAATGTAGTGATATTGATTAAAAAAACAATATGTATTTTGGTGAACAGCGGCAATACAAATCCATGATTTATTTTTTTCTTTTTATGAAAGCCGGAGCTTGCAGTCAGGATGTTACCACGAATATGGTAAAAAAAAAAAAAAACCCTTAAATTATATGAAAAGCACTTTTTACCCTTCAGTCTAGTTTGAAAATGTAGTGGAGTAGAAAGTACAGATACATGTTCTCAAATGTAGTAAAGTAAAAGTAAAAGTATCCACTGTAAAATTAACTTGAATAAAGTACAGGTACTTAAAAATTCTACTTAAGTACTGTAATTTACTACTTGTACTTTGTGACCTTCCACCACTGTATGAACTTCTAAACTGAAACAAGAATCCCATGCATTTCAGAACATGTTTGCAGGCGTTAAAGAAGTTAAAAGACATCATATTCTGATGTATGTTGAGGACATTGAGGTACCTAAGAATAACATCTTTAGCTCATCTTTTTGCCAACTCAAATAGCTATATTGATACAATTGTGTGTGGTTATATAATGATAAATTTGAATGTGATTTGAGCCTCAGTTATTCAGACAGAAAGACAAAATCTTAGTTTAACAATAACTCAAAACAGAAGTCTGGATAATGCTTCCCCAAAGCATTTGTTTTCAATGACTTCAACATGAGTCCAGATTTCACGGCTCAATGACTGTATCTGCGGAGGCGAAGTCCTTAATGAGCAGGTCCTCTTTAGTCAACAAACAGCAGCCCTCTCCCTCCTCCTCTTCTACTCTCCCCATGAACACACAAACAATGCTAAACAAACTAGATATTTCTCTAACATTGACATTACCTGGAGTTACCTGTAGACATTGCTGTAACATCTGCATAATATTCAAATGCAAAGAGAGGTTGTGATGTGCCGAGTTGCCAGCAGGAGGCAAAATAGTGCTGTTACATTATTCATGTGCAGTAGATGGGAATTTGATTTGACATACCTGCAGCAATGGGATTATGTTATAGGCAGGGATATGTGTTCTATATACTGTACACTGCGATGTTTGGCGATACAGAAACAACAGAGCAGAAGAGCAGACAAAACACCAATATAGGAATGTCACAATATATATATTTTTGTGTTGCGATTACTAAAATAGAAACACAATTTTACAGTATTTTACAGTATTTCACATTATTTGATGAAATGATCAAACATCAGTGAAAACCTTTAATCACTGTCATTTACACTGTCTAATATTAAATCCCCATTAACCTTGTATGTGAACAATTAATGTGACATAAACAGCCAAATAAAAAGCACTTACAGGTTTATTTTTGTGGACTACAGAAAAAAATTGAAATTGAAATGATTTTTTTATCCTAAAATGATCACAGTTATTATATTACGATTATATTGCGACCTATAATCATGGTTATCGATAAAACACTGATGACACTTCAGGTCTGTGGAGATGCAAGGCGCTTTCAGTGTTATGTTTTTGGTTTTCAGTGCAATAAAAACATCCAAAATATAAAAAAAAAAAACATGCTTTTATTTAAAACTATATTTTGCCATAATAGCTACATGTTGCAGCTTTAACTATGATTTTTTTTGTTTTTTTTACTTCACAGCCTTTCTGTTGGCACTTTACAAAATACAATATTCAAAAGATGTCACAAAAGACAGATTTTTCGAAGCAGTCTTATTCTGACCAAACATGCGTCAAAGCCTTCTCTAAACATAGACCTGTGCCTCTAAAATCTCAGATCCTCTCTGTACTTCACTGCAGCATCAGCGCTTGTCGTCACCCGGGATTCCCACTGGAGAACAGGAAGTAGGTGGGGCCAGTGAGTAACAGGAGTGGGAGAGATGACAACAGAGGAAGAGATGGTACTAAGCCTGGAGTTAATTCAATTGATAAATCTTTATGAGAGATTTCTAAAGAACGAGACAGCACTATTAGCACTGTCAGACGGTGGGTGTATAATGGCTTAATTCACACATTTTCTCGCTGGTTAGTTAGATATATTTTAAAAGACCAGGCACACTTTAAATGGCATAGGAGTGGTGATGCATTGTGACCTTTCAGTGGAGAAAAGAGCCATCCAATTTTCACATTTTAAATAAGTCAGATTATGTCTCTAGACTCTTTGCAACTATTATAGTCAAAATTATTATACATTTTTAAAAGCTCTGAAAATTCTGGTTGACATTCAAGTAATTTTTAATAGTTTCCTCCAGATTTCTATAACTATAGCAAGGAATAAGACAAGCAAAAAAACAATACATATGTTTACAGCTTATATGTGTGCTATTCGTACATTGTAAAGCTAACAACAAAACAAAAGCACGATTTGAGACGAGCCTTTCATACAGACTCAGTGCCACCTCACAATCAACAATACAAAGAAAAGAGAAGCTTCATAAATCACTGTATTAAACTGTCTGATTGAGGAAGAAACTTATGCATTAAAATCACTTTCTAAATGTAAGCAACTAATATGTATTTAAGAAACTGTGGGGAATACATGTAATCTGTTGTTTTGTTTGTTAGTGTCTCAATAAGTGAAGAAGATAATTAACAATTGTTGAGTATAGACCTGGGCAAGAGTATCCTACCTCTCTACCAATTATTTATGTTTCGAGCGGGATTCGAAACGTCAACCTTTAGATCAAAGGATGAACACTCTACCTGAGCTACTGTCACCCAGTCAAATACAGCCAGGCAACTTTGAAGCTTTGGTGTATTGCTTATACTAATATCATTTGAAATATAATAGTAGTATTATGGTAGTAATAGCACTTCCCTCTGTATCACATGCCTATAAGAGATGTCATTGTATCTTCTTTTTGTTCACAATTTCTACAGTCTCAGATGTGAATAAACCATGAATTCATATTTTAGTAAAAGCATCACAATATGACAAGGCAGTGTTCATAAACGAGTCTTTTTTTGTTCTTATTATTCTGTTTTTCTGACTTCTCTGAACCTGGATGTCTCTCACTACAGGAGCTCCAATCAGCCCAGTCGCACTCTGTGTCTACTGTCGGCAGGAAAGAGACAGACCCCCCTTTTGTGTGCTCTAATATATTCATTAAATGTTGGCAGCCTGGGCACTTTATTGGAACAAGCAGCGGGAAAACAATGAAAAGATATGTCATGTAATATCCCATAAGCCTGCAGGATACAGCGCAGTCTCAATGTGCATGATTGAGATTTAAAAATGGCAACTGGAAAATTAAATCCCATCAAAGGTACTTAAAAAAACAGGCGAATACATTACTTTTTAGTAGGGATTGGAAAGATTTTTTAAATATATTGGCACTACACATTTCCCATTTTCTATCATATTTTTTATGAATGAAAATTTAGATGGATTTTTAATAGTGATTCATAGTGACTAATTCATTTGAATTTTAATAGGTTATTTATTTTATGTTTTACGATTTTAATAAAAGTGACTGCTTTGAGACACAGTGCTAGATTGCTGCTCTGCACAGACCATATTGTGCATTGTTATTGTGCAAAATCTGGTGGTATATAGCATTCAGCCGATGCCATAATAAACCATATACATAGCCTAGGTTATATGGCATTATAGTCCAAAAATGTGTTCAAAATAGCATGGAATGAATCAACTATCTACTACCACTCTTTCTAATTTGTTACTTCCACCTCTTGTGAAGAAAGATGATTCAAGGGCATTGAAAAAAAACACACAGTCCAGGTGAAGCCAGATTACCCAGCATGCCTTTTGTCGCCAAAACTAAGGGGGGAGGTGGGTGTTACCATGGCAGCGGGTGACAAAGCAGTGGGATGGATCAAACCCTGAAGTGAGGCGGGCGTGTGAAGATGAATGAGGAGAGAAAGTGCACTCATTGTTTTAATGGGAGGAGATTGGAGCGCTGCTGGTGGTATGGGCCGATCATTTGTCACTACAGGACCACCAAGCACAATCCGTGATCTCTATCTATGAGTCTTTCACCTAAATACAAACCTGAGCTGCATTTCAAGGTCATCAGATTCACTATACTCTCGCTGCATGGGTGAAAGCAGGAGGTAGGATAGGAACCAGTGAGATGATTGTTCAAAGCAGAGTTATGGTTTATGTGTAAAGTGACAGGACAGGAATAGCAGCACATAGAGGTGATGTTTTGATAAAGTAAATGGAAACCGCAAGCTGGAATATATTAAAGCTCAACCAAAGTAGAACTGTCTCTCAATAGTTACTAGACTGTAAGTCCCAGGCTTAAAAAAAGTAAACAACACACAGGGAATTACTGAGTTAACCAAAAAGACTCAATGTAATAATTTGTCCGGTGATAAATTTGGATGCTATATGATCAAATATTTAATTACTCATTTCAAACAGTGATCTGATCAACACTCAAACTATGCCAAAACAGATGTCAGTTACCAACCTTATACAGAAAATGGATGGTTAGGTTTTGTGAAGAAAACAATTTTAGCAAAGGATATGAAAAGACAACAAGTTTTTTTTTTTTTTTTTCTTTTTATAAAGTTACACAACAGGGAGTAACTCAGGAAATATGCAGCATGCCATACAGAATGCCAACATATAGGACAAGGTCGGTTGCATAAAAACAGGGACAGACCTACAGGTGATCAATGTATTAAACCATATAATGCTAAGCACCTTCGCAAGCACAACCAAAGATGAACTGTAGCATTAATTTAGCTGAATGAGAGGCAGACCACTGATAATTCTATAGAAAGACTAAAATACCTAACCCACACTGACATATTTTTTGACTTTTTGATGATTTATAATTAAAATATTTGACTAACGTTCAATTTAAAATAACAGAATTCTAAAGTGTGTTATTTGGATCTGACCTTATTTAGAGACTTAAAATTAAATTGAAAAACTATATAATGCCTTTCAAAATTGTTTACTGTCTGAAATGAATTATTAGATTGATTTCTTTCCTTTCAGAATATCTAAATCCATCCAGAGCATACTGATTCCCACAACAGTGTAATCTTCTCAGTCAGCAATTAGAATGTAATTGTAATACTTTACTGCTATACGCACAACTCTGCCACAAATGTCTCTGAGCAATTATGTCTTTATTATCACCATAAAGCTCTGGTTCAGTCTCAGTAAATCCTGTTAGCACCAAACTGATCGTGTAAACTCTCCTTATGCATAAATCTCTATTATTAGTTATAATAAAGTAGACCATTACAACCTAGTGGACAAAATATCAAGCGAGTAAGATTCTGTCAGTCTGTTCTATACTGTATATGTTGTGACAGTTGTTTCTCTGTCATGGTGCAAGATCAAAAAAGACTAAATTGGTTAACAGCTTATCAAGAAACATGCGCACTAATACTAAGGAAGAAATAGTAGAAGCAGTAGCAGCAGTAGTTGTAGTTGTTGTAATAGTAAAAGTACTAGGGGTGGGCAATATATAGGTCACAGTATTGGTATTGGCTGATACTTGATACAGATATTCAATACCGACATATTTTGCATTGCCCCATTCTCTGTGTGACCATTTTGAACAGACTAATGAGTCAAAATTCAATAGAAGCATTATATGTCTGTATGTTCAAACATGTAACAAATCATTTTCTATCAATGTAAAACACATGTTGTTATTATTTTTTTTACAAAAGTGAAAAGTTCATTTTTGATCATTTACCTTAACTTAAAATAAATTTGTGGGCCTCGCTATGAATTGTAAAAGCTAAATATCAGTATCGACAAATATCTGTTATCGGCCATAGCTGTAGGCCAAGTATTGGATATCTACATCGGCTTAAAAAAACTAAAACAAAAAAACAAATGGGCCCATGCCAAAAAAGTACAGCCTTTCCTTTAGAAACACAATTACTTTAGTACTCATTGAAAACTCCTTTTACCGTTACACATTCTTCCTATCTAATAAGTGCTTTTTAGCGACACTTGTTAACAGGATCCCTCTGCCTCCCCGACAACAAAACAAGACACAAACACTGAACAAGTCCTCTTCCAAAAGACAGTCCAATCAGAATGCAGCTCACATCCGACCGTTGGAATTGTCCAGTCCTGGTCCAGCTCTCCGGGGACCTGGCTGCTTCTCTCAAGGAGGCACTAAATCCCCTCCGCTCTTCTCAGCCGTGCACAATGAAAAGGGTTGACTCATTCCACATTCACCCGCTGTACCTCGGCAGCCCGGTTGGCCCTCGCGATTGACAAGGCAACAAAACAGGGAGAATAACGTTGCACCAATAAAGTTCCACTCTTCACCCAGGGAAGATTGGATGCAGGGTGGAAGAAGCACAAGCAAAAGTTATGGGCAGTAAATAGTTGAAAATATAAAGGAGAAAGGCCATCAACATATTTGCATTCAATCTGATATAAAAGTTACAGAGATGCAAAGTAGGTAGTGACCTTGACAGAAACTAAAATGGTACAATAAATAATTCAGGTCCCCTATAAAATATGACAACTCCAGTAATGTGACTTTAAGAGGCAAGTGACCTAAAATAAAAACTAATCATTGAAACTGTAGCGTGAAACAGCAAGATCTGACTTCTGGCTTTTGCACAATTGGTAGTGCTAGCCTGAACCTAGCCCAAATCTGAATGACCTTTGACCTCATGGCATTGTTTACCTTTCTTTACACAGCTGGGACAGACAAGAGAACAGTTTAATTAGGAAGACTGGTAACTTTCTTCCATTACTTCCCGTTTGGAGTAACTATGGCATTGTATGGATGCCGTTCTTTATCCCAAAACGTGGCCTGGTGACTGGGCATTTTTGACGACTACACTACAGACTACAGATAATTTTGTACAAAGAATTGCCTCGCATTTCTTCACGTATAGTTAACAGTTTAAAGATATAAATATAGAAAGATTTGATATAATTTATAACCATATTACTACTACATCAGTGGGATATGACCTCTTAGTTCTATAAATTTATGTCAATAAAATCCAAATATTGTGTTTATCCTCTTGGCTATAGGACTGCTTGCATCGAAATCTATAAAACAGATCAAATAAGTCTATTGCTCATTTGAAAAAAAAAAAAAAAAATCCTTACTCAGATACTGAAAGTGTGAAACAGTGGTACTGAAATAGGGATTTGAGCTGATACTATTGATACTATTGCCTAGTATGAAAGTGGTGTGTGCGTGAATGATCGGTGGTGGTCTGAGGGGCCGATGGCGCAAACTGGCAGCCTCGCTTCCGTCAGTCTACCCCAGGGCAGCTGTGGCTACAATAGTAGCTTACCATCACCAAGTGTGGAGTGAATGAATAATGACTTCAGTGTAGCACTTTGAGAGGCTTTGATAAAGCGCATTACAAGTGTAAGGCATTATTACTAAAATATAAATGACAATTAGATCTATATCAGAACTAAAATACTACATGGTAACATACAAAAAACAAATAAAGTTCTATAACTTTGTGTCAAAAATACTATAAATAAAAGAGACATTCAACTTCCATGGTTTCAAACAGTGTTGTCATGGTAACATGTCAATACTAACTGCTATGGTCACAGACAAAACATGAGCTTCAGTGAAACCCAAATCAAGTCTCTTCAACCTATGGATAAAATGAAATGTAGGTGTGGTCTTGTTTGTATCTACTATAAAACCCTCTGAGCAGCAATAGCAGTGGTTGGGCCAGTACACTAAATGACAGATTACTTGAACATCCCTACAGGTGCTGTGGTGAACATCTGCTAAAATGGCTGTACTTGATCTGGGCCTAGACTTGCTGTATTGCTGTAGCCTAGCCAGGACCACCACCACCCCTCCCCACCCATCTGCATCACCTAAATCTCCCTACAACACAACTCGGATTCAAGCCAAGGATGAGCTAAGCCTTAGTCCTGCGTATTCTGGCAAACTCTGAGTTCATTCATTGCATCTACTCATCCTATTATATTGCCGCTTTTCACAGCCTCTCTCATAACCGCTTTCGTCACTTGTAACAGGGAAACACGCAGCGATTTGGCAGAAAAACTGTAAATTGGAAACTAGAAGTACTGGGATGGGGGCCGAATATGCTGCCAAGTTCTCATCCTCCTTAGAATTACAATGAATGACTAACAGAGAAGAGGAGGGAGAGACATGACGCCCAGAAAGTTGGCTTAAACTTGGCAAAGTAAACTGCAAAAAGCTTTTATTTTTGTGTTGGCAAACAATTAGAGATAACTCCAGCAGGTGACAAGCGGAGGAGGAAAAAATGGCGTCGCATTCTGTTTCACTCCTTTACACAATACAATTTTTACTATTAACTGCAAGAACTTACTGTCCTGTGAGGAAGTATTGTAAAATAAGAAGAGATAAAAAAATGAATTGATATGGTCATTCATTGTTACAGTAGACACATCCTTGGGCACTACTTTAAAGAAGACCGATTGTGCTTGTGTCTGCTGCTATACAGTTATAATCTAATCTATGATGCCCATGGACATTTTAAATCACATATTCATCTGAAATTGACTTAGTAAAAGAAACAAGTGCGCTGACTTCTGCATTAGAAAACTGCAGCACCCAATGTGAGGTGACGTCGCTGTGAAAGTCATCACAACAAAGAGCCATACAGCTGTCGGCCCCTCCAATGGATAGCTGCACATCACACTAGCAAGAAACAGATTCTTTTTTCATTTGTACCAAAATGACTACACGCCATTGCTGAACCCTATGCGTATCATCGATTAAGTTAATAAAATTGAAGAATGAAGTAAGTACAGAGCAGTGGGCGTATGCTGGTGGCGGTGAAAATTGGGATATATCAGAAATATGACGTTTTGAAAATAAGTGATTAAAGATTGCTCAAACATGCACAAATCATTCCAAATACAACTTCCAGAGGGTAAATGAGAAGGGGAAACAACTATAACATGGTTAAAAGCTCTGAAAAGTCGATTTTGCAGAATAGGTCTGCTTTACTAAAAAAAACAGGGAATTACTATCTCAGATATAAATAAGCTATGTTTTGTTAAAATAGTGAGGTTTTACAGGTGCACTATGTATTTTTTCTGGTGGAGGGGCTGCCATGTACTTCTCTTCATGAAGGTGTTATTGCTGTGCTGGGAATATTTCGCAGTAAACCATTAAGCCTGTCATCTGTCTGTCATTTATTCAATTACAAGTGTTTTTACTGCTGAGAAATACTTTGAAAAACATGCATTTTTACTGCAAGCGTGTTGTTTCTCCACAGATCTGACCTGTAACTTGGCCTTGTGGCAATACCTGCTTGTCTCCATGAAAAAAAATGTTGATGAATAACGTACTGTGGAACATTATCAGCAAAGTATTAAAATCTCTATAGAGACAACCAGGTGGCAATTATTCCGTCAAGTTACACAGTGCATCTATCTTTCCACAAAAAAAATGTACTTGACTTTGACTATTTCTATGCGAATGTAATTTATTAACATTTGAAAGTCTAAGCCATAGATTTGTAGTGTTGCTGGGGCTGGAGAAATGTTCAAATATAAGTGCTGTTAAGTGTGTGAGTAGCTCATGTGAGGGAGCTCAACAGAGAGCAGACAGCAGGCAAGCGCCCAGCCATTACCACCACGCTCACGTTACATTCACTGTCAACTCCAATTAATGACTACAGCTGTTTCACACAATGCCTCTGACTATTGGAGCTGAAATACTGATGATGTTTGAACAAGCCAGATGTGGAAATACTGGGCCATAAATTAAAATAAAGTAAATATTTGTGTTGTTAAATTATGCTAATTGAATCTGGCAATAATTTATTTGAATTTTAATGGGGGATAAAGCTCATATATATCTTTGATCATTCACTCATGCAAGATAGGGCCAAATATACTAACTTCAGCCACAAGGGGTCAGTAAACAAATGAGCAGGTTTGGGTCTAGGTAGTGCAATCCAACAATTGTGAAATAATATCACAGTATTTTTTTCATGTTGTGGATGTTAAAAATGAAGTCATGTTTTTATTTGTTTATAACTAATTATCCATGAACAAAAGGTAGGTAGCTGGAGGGAGATTGAGATCTAAGGGACAACATCATGTCACAGCAGAAAACATGAAGTCATCTGGTAAATTAACAATACCCTTTTCTTCTTGGACATAAAAGTGGCTAAGTAGGTGCAAAGTAACTTCCCTTTTGCAGATTATGAGGTGACTTTGCAGCTAAAAACACCTGGCGCTCCCATTTGAAAGTGAAGACATATGGCTAAAATATGTTCTGTCCTTGTGCATCTGGATAATGGCAGCCAAGGGGAACTCCGTCTCTCATAGCTCATAACATGTGCCAGCTTTAGACCCCACCCATAGATGGACTCAGAGGCAAAACACACACAAACATTATAAAAAAATATAACAGGGCTGTGTTCTATAAAATTTATGAGGGATATTCACAACACCAGACTCTGTATTTCCTTTGTATGATGCTATGGTCAATATCATGTCAGTATTTGCATGTGGTGATTTATCAGTGTTCGTTAGATAAATAACCTGTTTATTGGTTGGCTCACTGATATAGTATGTGAATATATTGCACAGGGTACATGAAAAAGTCATCAGCATATTGCTAAAAATAGTAACCAGAGACGTTATATGGCATCTCTGAAAGTTAATTTTTTACACACCCAAGTATGCGAACACTTAATTCTGTTTTTATAAAGAAAATTTTATTTTCTCAAAACGTTTAGGTGGTCAGATGATCACCATCTTCAGTTATAAGATCTTTTCACAACAATAACAGCATAATCCAGAATTCCAATCCATTTGTTAACTGATAATGATGAAATCTGTTCACTAACCCTCCTTCAGGACGCATAAAACACAGCTGGAGTTCATATTATTCATCTCCAAAACATCTATTACCAGCTGTGTGATGTTGTTGTTCTTAATCCATTCATCCTCACCATGAACAACAACCTTAACATTTCAGCCCTACTTAAATAACCTACATCATTGCTTTCAAAATCTGTTATCTATAATCCACAATAAAAAAAAAAAAAATACAAACATGTCGCACAAAGCTGTGGAATTTTAAAGCCACACCACGGTTATTCATCACCATAGCAACTAATTACTGAATAAAAAATTTAGTAGAGTAGTTAATTGTGCTTGAGCTGTCCTTACTTAAAATTGTTGTTACACAAAAACCTTCGTGTGGTTCTGAGGGTTAAGGCAGGCATCAAACACATGTAGAAAGGATCAGTGACAAGAGAGTGACAGCAGAGACTCTTTGTTCCTTTTGTCTGAAGTGACTTAAACTATGGAGAATGTAGTTTTACATCTTTGCCTTTGTAATAACAAAACAATACAGCAGATACAGTATGCCAGCATAAAAAAACAAAGCTATGAGTGCACATTACACATACAGAACCATAACAGATCAGCACAAGAAAACGGACAAAATATACAATTATGTATGTCTATCTCTAAAGGTTGGTAATATCACAATTTTCTACAGCCAAGATCACAATTTAGATTCAATCATGATTCAAGCAGTTACTAAAATCATCTATTGCTTCTGAGAGTTCGTACTCCACAGATAGGTTAACCACTCTGGTTCAATCCACCTGTCACTCACTCAGAGCATAGGCCAATAGGAAGAGTGGGTGTGGAAAAGTGTTAGAGCAGAGAGCTACATTAAACAGAAACTAACTGAATCATATGACGAGCTCATCAAAATAACATATCGTCACAGGAATGAGATCACAATTGGATTTTTATCGCCATGTCAATATGCCACCAGTTATTATGAAGATGATCGGCATATCACCCTATTAAAGGGACCTCTCGGAACAAGATTATTTGTTTGTCTGAGAACTAATACTACAAAATTGGAAAAATATTGGAGACTTGGAAATGGTAGCTCTAATAAAACAAACAGAAAAGGTTCAAATTAGCACACCACATACTATACTATACACACAGACAAGCTGCCCCAGATACAAGATAAAATACTACAGTGAGCATTAGTATTCCTTGGAACAACTTCACCAGACCCAATTTCATTAGCTAATGAAGGAGATTTTGTACATTAAGCTCAGAGGGCATCGTCATTTTGAGTTTCACCTTGATTCACTACAGTGTGTAAAAAAAGTGGTGAAGCGAACAGAGATCATTTTGTCCTGCCATTGCAGCAGCATCACAGGGTGTAATCATGCTTTTATTGTTAATCTAGAACATAGAAATCACAGCACAATACACCCATATCCACACATCAACACCTTTCATGTCCTTGAGGAATACCACAATGCAATTTTCTGATGTTTTTCTCTTGTCACATGAAGCCACAGTTTGCCTCGGGCTGCTCTTGCTCCTTTGGGTTTCCTATGGGCCTGTTACAAAGACCTAATAAAAAAGAGCCATTTAAAACAAAGAGGAGAGTTACAGCGGAGCCCAAAAGGATATTACCGCTTCACAAAGCTAGACATAATCCATACATGTAAATTACAATTTCAGCTGTTGAGTTTACTGCAAGTCACTACTATAGCTAATTGAAGTACAACATATATATATAGACAAGCAAATATAAAAAAATAACTGGCAATTAGGGATGGGAAAATATTCAGAATTGACTAATGATTGGAATCTCTTAGAACTAATAATCACTGAAGTACACGCCTATCATTAGCACCATTAGTGTTGGGTGTTTGACTGTAAAGAGGTGGCTCTAACAAAAGCAACTGGGAACTGGTTTTTTAAAGGTTGTTAACGAAAAGGTGTTCAAACATGTCATTAATTTCTATCAGGCATTAATCAAAATAGCATTAGAGCAGCATGACATGTTTTGGATCAAAGAGAGCCTCTGAATCGCAATACCTCATAATACCTCTAGCAATGCAATTGTCACATAAAATTGACAAAATGAATACTGATGACTCCTTCAAAACTAGTCACACAAAAATGGATAATGAACAAACAACAAAAAAGGAAACATGGGTTTTAAAACATACAATTCATCATATCATCAGAAAAGAAAAATGGATATTCTGATGACTTAATGGGGACAAAATTGACTTTTAAGAGCTTTTAAACCATGTTATAATTGCTTTGGCTTCTCATTTACCCAAGTTGTATTTCAAGTGATTTGATTTATGTAATCTTTGTTTTTTGCTGCATTCAAGACGCCATTGCACAGACAAATGTTGACAATTGTTTTATTGATCCCTCTACTTGTTTTGTTCTCCAGTTTTATTTTCTTAAAGGGTGATACATGTAGAATTCAGTAGCAGACTTATTTTATTCAATTTTAACGTCACAATCATCATCATCATCATGCCATCAGATACAGATCTACATCAACCTCTACACCATCAATACCACCAGTGAGCATCAATGTATGGGATCTTCACATAAAATCCAACAGCAGCACAGGGCATATTTCTCTATGTAAATTTCATGTGTAGGGCATTAACATGACAGTTTTACACAGATATACATCTACGGTCCCTGTTTATGAATGAGGAAAGGTCAGTGGAGCAGAAGGAGAGGATTCATATGAACATAACTCTATATCCATGTTGCTTCTGACTCGCTACGTTTTCAAAATGTCAGCTGCGATTTGCTCCAACCGCAAACCAGATGCCTTCAAAGCTAGAGAGACCCGCGGGCAGTGCACTATATAACATCCCAGTTTCTCATACATTCATTTTATGATTGGAGAAAGATGAGACCAAGTCAATGATAAAGGCGCTACACCTGATTTTTATTGTCTTAAAAAAAATAAAAATAAAATAATAGTTAATTTTACCTTATGCATTCTGAGTATCCTAATGATTCACAGCAATGAGTTTATAAGTGCTTTTCACAACTCACAGAAACCATTTACAGAGTTTTGCCATAATAGTAAAGCAAAAAACAACTAGCATGCTTACATGTTAACACACACTACCCGATTATCAGATAAAATGCTCTCTGATTAGATGCACGCAGCACGCAGCTGACATATTTTGACCTTGAGGGCTGCTTATACAATATATCTGTACTGGGACAAGACAGATTTGCTAAAATACATGGGGAAAAAATTGGGTACAGGGCCTGTAAGGCTATGGAGGGGATGGTGTTGACAGCTCACTACAAAACAGAGATTTAAAGGAAAGCAGGGTATTATAGGCTTCGGGGACAGGGATTTGAACTCACACTAAAAACTGGGCGTCTCCATGTACTGTAAAGAGCACCTGCTCAATGATGAAACCTATGCTGCTGCACAATGGAGAAATACAGAACAAGGCTTTTCAAATCCAACTAGAGCAACCATCAAGTATCACATCATAAATCAGAAAGTTCAAAAAATCAGAAAATTTTGGAAGTTCTTGAAACACTTTAAAGACACTATTTCAAGAAGAAAACACAACAATATTTTAATTCAGTATTCAGAGGGTTGTATTGTCTCCTGCAATCTCTCCCTAGAATTATTAATCTCCTAACATGTATTATGAGACACTATATGAAACTGGGTAGTCTGAAAAATGTACCAAATTAACACAAAATTAACCCTTTTTGACTATTTTTCTCTTTAGTTTATTTTTTACTACAGAACAGATATCAGTTTAGTGTGGTTGCTTCTTGTTTCACCAACTCAACTATCTACTACTAGAGTTATTTTTAAAGCAGAGGTAAGGTAAAATCAAGAAAAGTCATCCAAAGGTTTTTACTGTATATTTTGTATCCTTCAATCTCACTGTTCTATCCCTCTGACAGACAAGTAGTAGAAACCAGTGGATGCCGTGAAAGCAAAAACTGTTTACAAAAGCTCAAAGACAGTCTCACCTGAATAAAGATAATATCCGTTTAATAGTGTAATAAACTGAAAACATTTACTTTTCATGTTGCCACTGGGTACTATATTTGTACAGATGATAAAACTAACTATTCGCTCAAGCTTTGAAATCTTTCTCAGACGAACAGCAGGAAGATTTTAGTTTCAATATAACACCATATGTATGCAGTGTGCGCACTGTGAGCTACCATGGTAACAGCAATAAATGATATATGCAGAACGTGGATGTATTGCAAAGGTCAACTGATGAAGAGAATCAAAAATAGCATTAATTCATGGGTTTCAGCTTCCTGTTATATGCAACATTTTTGAGAACTTTTTTCCATTCAGAAGATATAGTGTATTTTAAGTTGTTAATTGCTATGGAAAGAGTCTACATTTTTCTGTAGAAGGTTGAATTATGAACTTCTATGACTCATTACAGATACAAACTAATTACTCAAGTGTTGCATTCTGCTATATATCTATTGCAGTTCATGTTTGTTTTGTTTTTTTATCAGTTTTGTACTTTTAGAACATTTTGGGGGGATAATTCTGCTTTATGGTTTGGTTTCAGTATTATCGTTTATCGTCTATATTTCCTTCAGCAATATATCGCACTTCACTTTATTAGTTTTGCTACAGATTAAGATCCATTTGAGTCGTGTTTCAAATGTCATAGACTCCTTTTACAAACAGTGTCCAGACCTGTACACCTAAACAGTATTTTTGCTTTGGCTTTTAAGAAATCAAACATTAACCATTCATGTGCCAAGTTGCCTATATTTTAGTGTGCATTGCAGGATACAGGATTTTGAATACTGTACTGTTTCACTTTTACGCAACAGTGGCTTTGTTGACAATATCAACGACATCAAACACAAGCCCATCACTTTGTACATAAATCCCCATTATCAGCAGTATTCAGAGTCCTAGATGCTCAAGTAACCGTGTCACAACAAAACAAAAATGCAAGGCTAAATTCCCCTGTCTATAATCAAAAGCATTCCTGATGCCAGACGGTCCATCGACGAATGCGAGCATGACAAATTAGCTATGAACTCAACATAAAAGGCTTCTCTCCTCATAACGGAGCAGATCATTAGTGAATTTGTGCCATGAGAACCGAGAGACCGCTCAGATATGCATTTTAAAGGAATTTTGAAGGTCTAAAATACTAGCCTTATAAGCTTATATAGGCATGTAACTAATGAATTCTCTATGCACTAGAAGAGTACAGACAACGCAATGGCTTTGAGAATAGTAGTTGCCATGACACTGGATTCAAATTTGAAATATTTAACGTAGACATGGATTTATTTATTTTTTATCGATTTATCTATTTGCCTCTTGCTGGTTATAAAAAGCGCTTATAATTGCAGTGTATAATTAGTATGATAAGAAAGAATGTATTCGGAAAGTGAGGAAGCTTTAGATGACTGCCAGCTGACATTTTAAGACAGTAAAAATCTAGGACATTTTTTTTTTTTTTTTTTAATTTAAACCCTTAGCTCTCTTTGGTCCTGTATCCCAAGTTGTCAATACTAGATCAATATTATTAGATTTAAGAAAACATACGATTTATGGTAGAGGTCACATTGCAATGAAGCACATATATTTAATTTCTTAAATGCACCAAATCTGGACATTAAAAGCTGACTGGTGCTCTTATGTAACAGCCTGTTGTCACAGGTGAAGTCACTGGTGCAGGATGCTGTAGTTTGCTGTCGTCATCGAGACAGGTTTAGTGGGGGAAGCCCGGTGAGTCATCCACTCTAAACTTATCTGCATCTGACCCTGTCTACTCACTATGGGACTGACCGGACACTTGACAATACACTTCTCATCACTAATGCAAGAACTAGAGTCATCCACTGACCTCCGATGAACTGAAGTTTAAAGGTTATGGACAGAGAGAAGTTGTATTTGAACACCAACATAAATAGTTGTTTGCCATTGCTCATCACTGAGCATACACAGTATCCATGGGTTTCAGAATGATGAGAAATTAGGACTGTAACTGACAAACTATTATATTGTTTGAATTGGGAAATAACCTAAAAATGTTGCAAATAAATTACTAGGAAGCTGAAATCCATGGATAAGAACAAAAGAAAAACTGATAGGAACCTGCCCAAGAAAACTTAAGTAAAATAGTTTATGTTGTAAAATAAGAATAAATATATCAACAAATAAAAGTAAAATACATTTTGTCAGATTCTTGCCATTATATAAATTAACCTTATTTGAAATGTGCTGATTTGTTGTGGTGGCAAATTGCCTAGTTTTTATCAGTTGACAAAAGGTATACAATTGATAAAAGAGACAAGCTGCTTGTGTAAAAATAATAAAACAGTTCTGGGTCACAATTAAAACCATAGGCATTGAAATGTGTAAATAAACCATGCATTTTGGAGTTATAGCCTCACTTCTGCATGACCTTTCAGCCACTGATTCCATGATCCATTGTTTTACTTGCACCGATTCTCCACAGATGAAACTGCATTGTTGCGAGATGTGAAGATGTGAGCAACGCAAGCAACCCAAAACAGAGAAAATCACTTAGGCAGTCAACAAAGTGGGTCAAAGCCTTGTTATGTATGCTACAGGAGCTGCCTGTAACGCACTGCTATTTCTGGACTAGACCGCTCTGAGGCACAGAAAGAGCTCGGGTCAAAAGAAAAAACACATAAAAGACTAAAACTGCATCTGCTGCATATGAGTGAAGTCATTGTACAAAGTGTCGCTAAGTAATCTCCCGCTTGCTAACATGCTAACATCCCTCTCTCTATTCTCTACAGCAGTGTTTGTCAACCAAGGGTACTTGGGATCATAGTATATTTTAACTAAAATGTACCTTGAATTAACAACAACATACGACTATATACTACTAACAGATCTACTTGCCTTGTAGATGTGTTGGGTGGTACACAGAGAAAGAAAGGTTTGAAACCACTGCTCTATAGCACCACGGCTCTGGGATGTCCCGCATCAATAATGACTGAACGCCTCAATGGAAAATGATGTCGGCTTTGCTGTGGGGACCTTGAAGAGAACTTATGGAGACACATGAGACGAGAGTAAATCAACACAATGGAAAGTGTCAGAGTTACAAAGTCTCAAGTGTGAAGTGACATGAAGACTGTGTGTGTGTGAGAGATCCGTGGCTGATGTGAGTCCAGCCAATGCACAGAGATCAGTGAAACAAGGAACCTTCATATCTCGCTGTGTAAGAGATGAAGTGGTGCATTGTGGGTATGGATGTCAATATTATTCAGCTGATTGATAGATTATACAGGTCACAGTGTAATCATAAGGACAAAAAAATAATAATTTGGTTACAACAACACACACTGTAAGTTTATTTCAAAAGTAATTTAAATATTTAACAGATACATAATATGTTTGTGTCCATTGAGATGTTATTGCTTTGCCGAGAATGTTCCACGGTATGGTATTAAACTTATCTATATCTTCAAAGACAGACACTCGATGCCACCAGTCCACATTACAGGTTAGATCTGTGGAGAGGTGCATGTTTCTTGAGGTACTTCTTTAAGAATAAAACACCAGTAATTGAATACATGCAAGATAATGCCATATTGTGGGCCATTCTAGGGCAAACGATATGGAACCAGTAGGTCATGGACCATAGTGCACCTGTAATAAATCTGAATAATATATATATAAGCCAACAATAAATATATAGTATCAAAGTTCACAATTGATCAACTAATTACCTCTGTGACAACACTAATGGCGACAGTAGAGTATTTGTCCACTGATTTGAAGGTTTGTGGTTTCAGTCCCGCTCTAGACATAAACATCATTGGTTGGTCGTGCATTTTCAGCTTCCACAGATCAAGATATTGTGGTATATGAATGTGTGCGTAAATGGGAGAGTGGTTCCCTCATGTAAAGCTCTATATAAAAATGTGAGCATTTACCACCATTTGCCATAACATTTGCAACAGTGACTAGTCATTGGTTGTTTTCAGACTCCTGAATGTGATTATGTCATACTCCTCAGATGGGGGCAAGAGCCAGTTTTCCCTATTGATTACATGGTATTTTTGTTAAAATATCTGAAAAGTAAATTCACAAATATTGAACCTGATCATTTCTATTGTGACTGGACCCTAAATCCCACTACATTACAATAAAAACCTGCATTTTAACTATATTAATTTTACCTGCCCCCCATCTGTATTAAATATTATTGGCCTTTAGAAACCCAGTAATTGATCAGTTTACTGCGGTTTAAATCAATTAAAACTTACTAGGATCTTAACAAAGCAGCAATTACATCCTTAACCATTTTGATTTTAGTCATTATTACAACAACTTTGAGCCTGAGGAGGGGGGGAGAGTCACACAGACAGCCATTTATTCATTCAATTACATAACACAACATATTCCCTATTCAGATCATGCACAAAAGACTGAATTGATAACCTTCACCAACAAAGCCTGCTAATCCTGCTTCATACGTCACTATTACACTGGGTTAAGTCACCTACTCTACTTGGTCCATTTACATCACCGCGCCGGCCGCAAAATGACTCAACTGTTGCCATGGAAATCCCACAAAGACTTAAGCCAGACAGTGGTGGGTCGGTGCCCATTAAAACGATATACAACCAAGGAGAAGAGACATAAGACTTCAACCAGTTACCCCCCCCCGGGCCACAAAAACATACATGTATAATATGAACCCTTGTGTAAGTCAAACATATGCATCTCTTGTGATTATACTAACAATATTGTGCAAACTTCATGCTCTTTTTCTTCATTACAAACACAGTGAAAACACAAGGCAGGATTGTTCATAAGGTAAATGAGCAGCAGGTCAGAGCGGAGTCATGAGGACATCTCCAGGGGGTAGAGATTGTGAAAGAAGCATGAAATGTACTGCAAACTCTGTACACATGTTTTGGAATATATTCATATTGCCAAGGTATCCCACAAATAGAGAGTTTAGTTTTGACCCTTTCTGTATTGTATTAATAAAGGTTCACTAAGTAACTTTTATAGGGGTGGGTCCATTATTGGAATGTTCCACAGTATGACATTAAACATATCATGTATTCAATTACAGGTGTTTTTATTGCTAAACAAAATGCATTGGAACATATGTATTCTTTCTGAGAGCTACTTGTCTGATAACTATATCTTTGAACATAAATTGGAGGCTGCATGTAGCTTAATTGTAGCTTTATAAAAAATGAAAATGGATAGCAACAAGTAACAACAGGCAATCCCATTTTTACTGAAGAAAACATGCCAAAAAATAAGATATGCATATTTACCATTCATCAAAATACACCGATGATACAAACCAAATAAATTATCATGATCATTTGTTTTCGAGACAGGGATGGCTTTGCAGCACCGTTCAAGTCTGACAGGTTACTGTGGGAGGAAAATGAATGGAGGATATTTGCATATAACTGACAGTAATAGATTAATGGGTAGATAGTCTCACCTGTGCATCATAACTTCGAAGGCAAATTGAGAGACCAGGCCAAGATATTTGTCAGAGGTCAAAAATAAAATACTAGAGCTTTGTAGGGAAAAAAATACTCACACAATATTATTTACATCTACCCAAATTATATGTTTTCGATGCTGCAGTTGTTACTTCATGTTACATCATACTACTCATAACAGATTAACACTATCAGTATTTTATTGTATTAATGTATTTAGGTAACAGGGACAGTAAAATGCCACATGTAACTGATGTCTTCTACTAATGGCTTCTAATTAACTTAGAATTATCCTTCCATAGTATCCATTGTTTATTCTTTCAGTAAACTTTACTTTTAGTACAGATTTGCCTATGTGTTTCGTATTTCTTGATAAAATTATTATATATAAACAGACACATTGTAGTATAGATAAGATTATCTGCTGCTTTCCTGTTGACACTGCCCCCCCAGTGTCAGAGCAGTGACAGTGACACCTGAGCTCAGGGCTGACTCCGCATTAAAGTTTAACAGACGTCATGTGGAGATGAGACACAAGAGCAGCTACATAACAGCACAAGGGATAATAGTGTACTGACAGTGATGTAAGGCAATTATTAGCAAGACCAATAATGGTATTACTATATTTGTAGTTCACACCTAATCCATCAGGTTCTACCACTTTGTATAGATAGGCAGTGTGTTCAACCACAAAGCACCTTGGGACTTAGAGACAGTAAATAAGTCTGATCGAAAATACTTACAATATGACAATAACAATCAAATTGTGTTCAAAAGTGTTTGAATCATGATAAAATCGAAGACGTGATCAGATTCATGGCTCCCTGTTTTTACACTACTGGCAGAATAATAACATTGCAATTGTTGTTTAACCAAATGGTCAAGCGTTGGGGAATGAACTGCAAGACTTAAAATACTGCGCATAGGCCTACACACAAGACTTTCACATCCTCTGCCTTATTATGAGGTCAAAGCAACTCAATGCCATTGGTATGAGATACGCAAGTCCTAATTATGTTTTCTCCTAAACTTTGCTTTCTTTGATTAAATATGAGCCAAAGCGAAATCAAAATAATTATGTCATGTGCACTGAGCCTGCAGCCCTTTTCCCCCAAGACCAACGTGAAAGCAGAGTGAAAAATCTACCACATGATAAATAGACCACAAGGCATAAAAATTAGAAGAAGAAAAATGGTTTCTAACTTTCTACTAAGCGTGCAGTGAATGAGGAGATAGACTTTGCAGTGCACACGATAATGTAGAACTAACAAGGGCAAAGGCTGTGCTCCATCAAGTGAGACACGAACTTGGAATACTGAAATGTACAATAGTATATTACGACAATGAATAAACATAGTTCATACAGTTTCTCAATATCACGTTTCTTAATGTTGCAGACTCACAAATGATCTCATGTCATCCAATCATCTTAATAAGACAAATTAATCAGAAATACTAAATTGTAACTGTAAACAATAAAAGACAATTGCATCCTAATGGTTTAACAGCTCACTGAAAGAGATGAAATAAAATCAATTGTGTACTACAAGCAAAGACCGCATATATAAATGGACATAGCTAATCTGCTAGCCAAATAGGAAGAAAACATGGGCGTGCTTCCGCTTCTATCGACTCTGGCTGCAATCTCGCCCCTCTCTCTGTAACTGTTGCTATCAGGCTCGTCATTTTGGTCTTAAAATATTCATATTAACCTGCTCTCCATATACAAATCAGGACAATACATAGACATATCAGGCTCCTTTTTTTTCCGAGGTCGCTCCCACTAATGTTAGCAACAGGTTTGATTAACAGGATTGCTAAGCACCGGCTCCCTGCTAAAGGGGCGTTTACCTCCAACAGCCTCACTCCGCATTGGCTCTTTGGTTGCTATGATATTTGCGGGCAGAATTCCAAACATGGCTCCAAATTCAACCCTATAACTGCTCTAGACTCGATGAGCTTCATTTGACTGGAGCTAAATGCTATGGGTGACGTCACACTCTCTTAATCCACTTCTTTATACAGTCTATGGCTACAAGCTGTTTATGAAGATGAACTGTTTTGATCATGTAATAATAATAATAATAAAGATTTGACATTTGATGTAGATGTATAAAGATGATAGAAGATAAAGACTCGAGGATTTTTTTTTACAGAAAACTACTTCAAAAATCTATTCAAATTAAGTGATTAAAAATGTGCCAGTCCTATACATTTGAAACACAAAATGATCCCATTGTTAATGCTTTTAATAAAGATTGATTGATGAATTGACTATGGTTTATTTCAATTCGCTATTCGCACTTTCACACATTTACTGCATGTACTCTTCAAAGTTTATAGACAAGAGAAAAAGACAGACTGCAAGTCCTACTGACACTGGCTTTGTAAGCATGTGAAACATTTTGGAAAAGCCACAAATTATCGTCTATTTGTGAAGTCAAAGCCCAGCAGGATTTTGGAAGCTGTAAGCCCCTGTGATGCCATTTCCTGTGTTGATGGTGCAGTGAGTGGAGCAGGTTAAAGTCCACAGAGGGCGTGTGAGTGGGTTAGTCACAACTGAGCTAATGTTTGTTATCGTCAGAGCAGGATGTGGACAGCGTCAATGTAAACGTTCTGGTCGCTGTGGTAACTGGGTGGAATCAGGTCACGTGACATACAATTACAGAATGTAGAATGTTATTGGTCAGATAATGAAGTACATAATGCCAAATCCCCACTGATGATTTCCAATTTTTTATGCCGACATATAGTGCAAAGGGGCTTACTGAGATGACAATATATGAATTCACATTTAATAACTTCATAATTAGAAAGTAAATATATTATAATAAAAACAAACTGCTCTGGGCTAGCCAAGGCAATTTGGGAAAGGCTTACAGAATATCTTTCTTAATCTTTCTTAATAGCGCAGTCTCTCCCTTAAGAGTCATTTTAATGTGTTAATTAGTTAGTAATAAAACATAACATAATATAACAGGCACTGGAAATCATACGGTTTGTTGTTTCTATCCAAAAAACAGTTTAATGTCTTATGGTGTATGTAAATCACCATTGTATGTAATTTGTATGTAACAGAGCAAAAACATCTGTGCAAAATACACACTTCTTGTAGTAGATGTAAAGCATGATCATAACTTGGACATACTGGTCAAACAGAACTCTTCCCCTGAGATTTCTATTGCCAAAATTCCTCCTATTTTCAAAACATGCAGTACATGTATGATCACTATATCTTCCTAGAAATCCTCTTGTGTATAATTTCAACAAAGGCAAAAGTGATGCAACTTCAGGTCAGGGCGTCCATAATTTATGAGAAAAGTTTAGAAGTTTCTCGCATAAACCTATGACTAAACACTGCAGTATGAGTAACAAAAGCCAAGTTCAAACTTCTAAATAAATCCAAAGATCTCAATGATAAATGAACAACTGCAAAACAATATTTCAAGCAAAGCCTCCCATTATTGTTAAATACACAATTCTTTGACATAAGCATTATAATAGGCCATTACGGTATTGTACAGTATAAAAAGATTGCATATTGAATACATAAAGGAGGCTATTGCAGTTCGCAGAGCCGCCCAAGCCTCTCCCTTTCAGAGCTAATTGCTTTTGAGCAGGGCAGGTGAAGCATCGTTAAACTGAGGTGCAGCTCCTGGACAAAAGCACAGACACAGAGCTGACGTCCAAATGAAAAAGTGCAGAAGACAGAGGAAGAAACGTGATGAGTTTGAGAAACAGCAGAGAAGATTAAAGGAGGATCAAAATGGCAAACAGGCAGGTGAAGACGGACATGGTGACGGTATAGATTTTCAAATTATAATATTATTGTGCATTGTTGGGTATTGTTAACATTTGGGAAATATTTACCAGTCAGATGTAAATTAATGAATGAAGTACATAAAAACACACTGGTGCAATTCTACTGCTGAAGTCACCTTACATACTTTAGATACTTTACATAGCATATTGTACATACTAAAGTTATAGCTTTTAGTTGTACTCATCCTTGCACAGTGTTGTGTTAGAGTCAAGACTCTTTTAGTTATTTATGTTCATTTTGAATACATATCTCTATTCTCCTGCTGTTCTTGAACTGTGCGTTGTAACACAGGAATTTCCCCATTGTGGGACAAATAAAGGTTCTCTTATGCTATTTTATTACTGATACAGAGCCATTGTTGATATGAGAATTAATCAACTTATTTCATATGGAAAAATGTGTCTCCTCTACTTTCACTTATGAAGGCTCTGTAAGGACAACACTAGTGGTAATGCTGGGTGGTTAGGCTTGATGCCTCACAGCAAGAATATTCTGAGTTTGCATATTCTCCTTAAGCGTTTTACTCACAGCTCCTGACAGGTTTTCCCAACGATATTGAATGATGATAAGATGTAGTGGACAAAAGGACAATGAGTTATACTTTGTTGTCCTGTCCTCTAGATTTCTCTTTCCAAATAATCTTTCATCATTACATCTGCAAATATTTAAACTCTGCTATCGTCAACCAGACAAAGTTTAACCAAACGCCTGTCAGCCAATCACAAACAATCATTAAAGACGTCTGTAGAGAGAGTATTATTGATTATGCAAAACATTCTTCCCTCACACTGACCAAGCTCTCACGGCTGACCCCATGTGTCAACCACCAACACAAACACTCCCTCTAATGATGTTGATGATCAAACCTCTGCCACCCACTGCGTCTCCACACCTCATCGCTGCTCAGAGAGGTGCAGCATGAAGTTAATGTCATTATGTCAAGTTCTGTTAGCCGTAACCCTGGTTTAGCCTTTAGCTATTAGCATATTGTAGCACCTTACAAGCACAAATACCCACTTAAATGATGCATACACAGAGGCTGCTGTGTGAATGCTAATTATGTTCCCAATAAACGGTAATCTTGTATGTTGTGGGTATTAGCGCACATGTACAATAGGGTACACAGGCAGCATGTTTGACAAATAGCTTCATTATAACTGAACGGCACAGGAGCCAAGAAGGCTATAAGACAGATGATTGTAATTTATGTTCATCTCAACACAGCAATTTGTACAAATCTGATGGATAGACATGACAACTGGTCTTCATTTGTGCTAAACAGAGTAAATGTGAAATATTAATTGTTATTGATGAGGAGAGGTCAACAGCAGTATGACTTAAATACAGTACTGGATTTGAACATTTTATAAAATCGTACCGCAACAAATACCAATCTAATAGTGAATTTGATCACCCAAGAAATAACTCAATTAATAACTGTCATAACCAACCTAAAACATTTAGCTACAATTGGCTCAATCCCCAGCTAGTGGTTTATAGAAAAAAAATCAAGAGTGTGGCATTGAAAGATGAGTCAAATGTGGACAAACATCCCTGTGGTGACAAATACGTTTAAGGTAACATATCCTGTATAATCTAGTTAAAATGAAAATAAGTTGAAGAGTGAAGACTGAATGATGCTCACAAAATGTACACTGTAAAAAATACCATAAAAAATATACATTTTCAACAATACTTAACAATTTTCCTTAAAATTTGTAGATTACTGTAGATTACCCAAGGTAATGCTCCTAAACTCTGGGCAGGATTCTCAAGTTGGAATTTACGGTGTAGTACAATATTTATTCTCTTGGAGCACGTGTTTGGCTTTGTCTTTGTCCCATGACAGGAGGTTCTGCTCTCTAGTTTGACCCAGTCCACAAATTTTAGCTGAACTTGCATCTTTAATGAAATTATGTTTATGAAAAACAAGGAATCAAAGGTCTCATTCATCAAATGTGGCTCTGGCTTTGTCTGTGTAATTCTTTACATTAAATGCAAACGCTGATTTTTTTTTTAGTCAATAGCATGCACCATGCAACAATATTAGTAACAGGCTGGTAAAACTTTATTGCTAATAACCTAGCTTTGCCAAAACTTTGTTGGCAGCAATATAATTTATAAGACACATTAGTATTAGTATTGGTTTCTTGCAAAGCTGTCTTATGCTATGCTATTTGTTTCAAATGTTATGCCATTTGTTTCAAATTATTGATTGTGTTGCTGATTTCCAAATATCTGCTGCTGTGGCCAAAAGTGTAGTAGTCAGCTGATCTTTACTCTCTCATAAACTACACTATGAGATGTCTGTGTAATTCCTCAGTTGTCCACGTATGATTCATAATGAAAGAAAAATGTAATACTATCAACTGGACAGAAAAAATTTTGACAGAATTTAATATTTCTTTTATTATACACTCTGAGACTTAATCGTAAGTAACACCATAAAACACTGTGTTACATTTACAAAGTATTTTAGGGGATATGTGTCATTATATTCTGTTTCAAACAAAAGACAAACTACACATACAAGATATATGGCCTTTGGTAATGTCCTTTTAACTCACAATTATATTAATATCATCAGTCACAAGGTGGACATACCAATGACAAACAATATAGAGGCACCAGATGTGACTTATGACTCTTGTGTTTGCAGATTGCCGCTTCATGTTAAACCACATGGGAGAGGCAGGACCCTGGAGTTATGTAAAAGGTAAATATCTGAAATGAACTATATTGTACTTTGTTTTTGTGGTATTATTAATTTCTGAAATAGGAACAATTTGATTAATGTTTGTGTGTTTTTGTTTTCAGGTGTCCAGGTAAAATACTCCACATTTCTTTATACACTGTGCTGAATTTGGGGTTAATAGTTCATTTTCAATTTGTGTTCTTTGAAAGTCAAAAAAGTAAGACAACACTGTATAATGCATTGCTTTAAATGTGTTAACATAATAAGGCTACTTTATGTAAATGTCATAATTTAGACTTACAGAAATGAAACAGTACTGTATGTGAAACTGTATAAGAAGTGGTAAGAACATTAAATTGACTGTTATATTTTTGAAAATATTTTAGTGTGTGTTTAAATATTTACATGTCCCTGTAATCAAATCGTGGTGAAATCAATTGTTGTATGGATTTACATTTTTAATTAAAAGTCATTGTTTCTAAGCTACTGTGTATAAAGGAGATTTATTTTGAAAAGCACAATAGCCTTTAAAAGTAAACAAGTCATAAAATCACATTCACTATCGTCTATTAACAACACAAATTTTTCTAACAGTGTAGATAATGCGCAAGAGGATTTACTGAAAGAGGAAACAAAGTAAGTTGAGATGTGCAGCAAAAATAGTTGCAGGGCTCAATAGAGATAGATGACTGCAGTGCTCTGCCTTGAAAAGAGCAGATGAAAGGTTAAGATTGACAGGTGTAGCCCAGTGACTCTCAAACTTTTCACACCAAGTACCACCAAGATATTTGGCTTTTTTGAGTACCAGACCCAGAATTTATCAGTTAAAAATAGGACTAAAATGGTTTACAATGAAATTAAACAATGGATAAGGTTGTTCTAAATAATGAACTACTCAAAGGAGGATAAAACATTCCTAGATTTTAAATAAAAGAAATACTGAAACTGCAGAGGGCACTGTGAAAGGCAGTCCCTGTACCACCAATGGTACACGTACCACAGTTTGAGAACTATTGGTATAACATATAGTCTTACATTCCCTTACTTAACAGCATTTGACTAAGAAATATGTTCAAATCTAGCAGTGGTTACGTCTGCCTACAAGTTTTTAGAATTTATCTCACTTTTGCACCAAACCCATCATACTTTTCGATTGAGTTTCCATTCCTGACAGCTATTGCTACTGCCTGTTTCGGAAAATAATGTTACACTGAGCTCACTGACAGCTAATCAGAGCAATATCAGCAGGTGGGAGAATAACAGCATGGTCTCAATGTGCAAAGTTAAAATTGTCAGGTGAGATTACCACAGCTGTAAGTTTACGCAAACAATCTTATATTTTTAGACCACAGGTAAAGACAGGTTATTTAATGAGGTACACTGACAAAGAATGGCATTACAAATACGACAGCTTGAAAACACAGGTTGTCTATTTGTCTTTGCAGATTTTAGCTTAAAAACATGTCTTCAAAGTTGAGGTCACAGTAATCTGACAAGTGTAAGTAAGATAGCAGGCTAAATGGTGTCAGCTAAACGTATCTATCAAAATTGTTGAGGATAAATTACAGCAATGGCTCAGAATCAGAAAGCACCTGCAGGGATGACTGAGGCTACTGTGTTTGAGCCCACTAACAGATATTCATATATACTTTTGTTGTGTCCATGGGCAAGACACTTCACCTGTCTTAACTCCAGAGCTCGCGTGGTCATTAACATGCACTGTCCCAGTCAAATAAGAAAATAATAATTTTTAAAAATTAAATTAACTTGACATTTTGATAACCTTTCAGACTAAATTATTCTTATTAACTTGACAGTGCAAATAAATAGTAAATTACACAAAATTATAAGACACTTGCAAATGAAATGTTATTAAGCTTGACAATTCAATTTTACTCTGATGAACATTTCAGCTTTTTCAAATTCTAATTTTAAGGCTCCACGCTGTTTTTAATGATGCAAATTCCCTAGTGTGCAACTAATGAAGGTTTTCTTACTTTATCTGATTAACAGTCATTCCTGCATCCTTCTGTATCTTGCATTGCTGAACTCTGTCTAACAAGTCCAGTTATCCGTGGGTATCAAAATGATGATGAAGAACTATGCCTGTTGCAATAGTGATTAACTATGTGAAACAAAATAATATATCTTTTGAGGGGGAAAGGGTTCTTAACAATGTTGCAGGAACCCACGAATAGCATCAGTTTTTCTCTTTGTGAAAATGACGGACCGGTTCAGCTGTCGGCAGTAGCTGGAGACGTTGTCAAGCTCCACTGAGAAGCACAGGGATTCATTAGTCACAGGTTTCACCCATCAATCACATACTAACTATTTCTTGCTGCAGAATATGACACTGCACAATATAACTAACACAAAATGGATGTCTAGCTAACAATGAAGCCATTAACAGCAGCCAGAGCGTAACTGAATTTCACTATGGTCATTTTCAAAGCTGATGGAGTGACAGTAATTATTGAACACTGCATTGCAATTTGTTGGAACAATTGTAAACAACATTATTTTGTCCCTTGCGGACAATGGCAACAAAAAAAGGCCATTTCATATGTTGGAGATTATCCTTTCCCCAGCTCACAATGATAGATTTTCTTTCACTGCATCTAACCTTGGCATTTGTAAACCGCATTCACATTTACACACACAACACTAAAAATGGAACAAACTGGGACTAAATCCGGAGCTAAACCTGGACTAGACCTGGGTTAAACCAGGACTAAGGGAGGACCAAACCAATTCTACATCAGGACTAAACCAGGATCAAACAAGGACAAGTGTGAATGCAGCTGCAATCTCCCTCCACGAAGCATATTTTGCTTTTACTAATAATACAAAATTGTGTTAAAGCATTTTTCATCCACAGAGAAAAAAAACATGAAAATGGTTTACGGATACTATAACTAAGTAAATGAGTAATACTTGTGACGTTGTGAGGATTAGGCCTTCCTGTTTCTGCTGTTCTCATTCAGTTTACACAGCATTACGGTGGATTAATGGAGCGAGCGGCATTTCAGAGGTAAATTTAACTCAGAGTCTGAACCTCTTCTGACCCATATCTTTAATGCAGCAATAACGTCCTGATGGAGACGCTTTATTAGGTACTTCTGGATGTGTATTTACAAGGGCTGAAGATACAAGACCCACATGACCCTTTGACAATGACTCCATACGGGCAGGTTAACTTAAGGAGGCTCATATTAAAGATACAGGTGCACAAAAATCACAAACGAAAAAAAATCACACAAAATTTTCTGACAATTTGTTATGCAAGTCCACCTACCAAGAAAATACATGCAAATACATGTGGATCTGTGCCTCTAAATTGTAAAAAGCTAATAGTACATATACATTTACAGCTCAAAGCAATAGGAAGACAAAAACTTACTATAGACAAACAAGAAGTTGCTTGTTGAGTTGTCATTACGGACCATTTGTAGGCTTTTACAACAAACGCTCTTCCTGATACAACCCTTTGCACGTATCCAGGCTTGAGACCATACTAGTATTGGCTACTTATGTGTAATGCCTTGTATTGCTATTAATGCATTATTAATCAGCTGCAAATTCTAATGCAAATATTTAGGCCTTCATAAACCTCCTCATCTGGGTGAGAGTAGCTTAGTTGGTAAAGTGTTTACCACTGAAGGTTGGCGGTTTGAATCCCGCTCTGGACAGAAACAGAGCGGGCAGATCCACTGACCCACAGGTCAGGCCTAGAAGGTGTGAAAGGCGTTATATAAAAATGTGACCTGTGACCGTCTGAGCTTGGCTTGTAAGTACACATTGAAATCTACATTGGTACACACAAAAACCTCTATGCAGATTAATCTATGAATAACTCAAAAATAATGAGTATAAAATGAAATGTAATCATGTAATTACTTTGAGGCCCCAAATGGTAGGTTATCTAAGGTCACATTCACCTAGTGTCTCCATTCCTCTGGACAAAATGAGGTGGGCTCCAAGGTCGTGGTACAAATATGACCAAGTTACCTGTGCATGCCCAGCGGTCAGCCGGCTGGGGGAGTCTAAATAAGACTAATTGCACCTTCTGTTCCTCATCTGCAGATACAGATTACAGCTCATTACTGTAGAGATACGCCCCAGTGGACTTGGACAAATAACCAAGCAATACATAACTGTGCAGCCGTATATTTTTTCGAATAATTGGTTTTATCTTTTCAAACACATTAAAGCTCTTGTCTCCCAGACCTCCGGCCCTGCTTCCAGTCACTTTTTAGGAGCTGATAAATGCTGCTTAGGGGTTTCAGCGGCTCTGCCAAGTCTACTCAGGTGGGCATTAGCTGCGGTAATACTTTTCTTATTGATCACTGCCTCCTGCCTGCTCTCAGACAGCCAGGCAGGGGAGGTACAAGACAGGAAAACATCTCTGTGCCAGCTTCATCTATTACCAATGTCTGTCAGCCAAGGAAAACAAGTAGTTGTCATTATAACTTGGCAAGCAAGAGACCGGGTGGACAAGTGGTAAATGTATGTATTTTCTGTGGCCACATACAAATCTATGGGTTTCAGAATGATGAGAAATTAGGACCATTGCTACAGTGATTAACAATTTTTTTTAAAATCTCTTTTGAAAAAAACATTGCTTATAACGGGAGGCTGAAACCAATGAATAGTGAGCAAATGTGACAAGACTAGATGTAAAAGTAATACATTAGAAAAACACAAAAATATAAACCAACACCAGTAGGAGTTGGCCTAACACTAACACAGGCAACTGTCGAGCATTCAATATTACATTCACTCACTAGAAGCAATTCATAGCAACATGTAGTTTGCCACTCAATGAATAAAAGATCAAAATCTAAAGATAGACATGGAAGATTGTACATGGCAGTAAGAGTGGTACACTGGTGGGAAAATTGTGGAAAACAACTTGCCAACCCTGTAGTTTAGACCTCTACAAAAATGTTCTATAATGTATGACACTTTTGCATTGCTTAAGCAGTTACTATTTTTATTCTCTCAAATGATAATGCTCCCCCATGTGAAAAATGTGCTTTGCTATAAAAATTCCAATTTGATTTTTGTCCCCTCAAAACTGTTCAGCCTATACTACACTGATTATAAGTCCAATACTGAGCCACTCTACAACCTGTAATTGATTGTTGGTTGCTTGTTATGTAACTGCCACAAAGAAACGAAACCACTTGATCCAAATTGCTGAAGGCACAGTGTTGACATTTGACATAGACGTTCATTTACAGTTACAGGGTGGAGTCGACAAACAGAAACGAACACTTAATGAACCACAACACCGGTTATAAATAAAAGACTTTGACTATATAGGATATTTCTTTTAAATACAGGAAAAACTATCTTCTCCTACATATCCTCCGTCTGAGAGCATCACATCCAAACACAATCAGTTACTAACGCAGCCACATATTCAATTTTACAAACACCAGGCTAAGAGAGTTGTCAAAACTTCACAAACCAGTCAAAGTCAGGTCTGTCTCATTTGAACTGTCGCTGTAAAGAGGCTAATTCAACATGCAACAAATGCATATTGTCTCTTATGGTTTCTTAAAGTCAGGCACAAATGCATACTGTCTCTTATGGTTTTCTTAAAGTCAGGCACAACTGGATACCTATGGAGTACTGTGAGAGATAGTCAGTCTAATGCCAACCTAACCTAACCTATTTAAGACCACATCTCATCAGTAGCGAGGTACATCATATTAGTGTTGTCTTGTTGTCCATAATATGACCTAATATGACCTTTGATATTTCACACATGAACAAGCTTTTCATAATTTTCACAATTCTGAAACCCCCCATGGCACAGATGTCGTTATACAGAAGATGGTGGTTGGACAGTGGACAGTGGGTTGTCTAAAAAAGAATAGACATGGACCCGGGCAACACAACTCAGCCTCCTGCTCCAGGCTTCAATCAATCACAGCTGATAGCCCTCTGCAAACGTGACCTATAGTGACAGCTCCTCTGTGCGTACCAGCTGAGCGGCAAACAGCCCGCGCCAATGACAAAACAGATGATGATAGCATACAGGCAAAACATTTACCTAAGCAAATAAGAGTAAACGCTATAATGGTGAGTAGATGTTGCCCCTTACCTGCCAACTGTTTGGTTGGCGAGCTGTCTCATTCGATTGAACTGCTTCTTCATCTTGTGTTTTTCTGCGTTACCACCGAGAGGTAGAGCCGCTCCACAGATCTCATTGATGGGGTAAAGTCAGATCTCCGCAGTGATCTGTGTCGGACGGAGCAGGGGCAGACTTCAGGCGGCCGCTTCGTGCATCTCCACCGGGAGTCACGCTTAATTTACCCACATTTTGGTCGCCGAGCCCCGGGTCTCCGTCACCTCTCCGCTCCGCTGCGACCACAGATGCTGCTGCTGCTGCTGGACCAATATTCCTCTCCCTCTCCCTCGCCCTGAGCTGACAGCTTTCTGCTGTCGACTGCGATCTGCCCCTGTGCATTGTGGGAAATTGAGTTCTAATAGACAAAACCGAAAAGAAAAGCGATATCACAGGCATGCTTTTATTTTATTTTTTCTGCACGATTTGTATATAGATACATAGATGTATATAGCAAAGGATTTAAATAAATGTAAAAATTAATTTTAGTAAACTCGAATATGCATGGATATGTGACACAGGAGTAGATCGATTATGTATTGCAATAAAGTTTTAGTTGATGAATATATATATACTTAAAAAACCGTACCCCGTAAGAGCTGCAGTTTTCTGTGCAGGTCAGATGCATATACAGTCTGAGTCTATGGTCATTTGCTGAGGACTGGTCCATAGATCCATAGACACATAGCACCACCTTGCGGCTGGTAGTGTTACATGCAGCGTTATGATGTCACCTTCCACTGCAGCTCGACAGGGGGCGCAGTGGAGAATCTTGATTTCTGAGCCACAGAAGAAGGCTCTGGCTGAAGTTTACTAGCTTAGTGAGTTGAATGACATTTGTGGAAGTTTACTATAGTGTGTCGCGTTTTGACACCGCACCTGATCTTTGGAGTACAGCACCATTGCTTTTGCCTTATTTGCCTCGACAACACTGTGAAAAATGCGGGATCGGACAAAAGAATTAGGAAATGTGAGTTTTCAATATAGTAGCTAGTATTAGCCTTAGCATGCTAACCTGCTAACTCTGACAAGTTCATTATTGAAGTCGATCAGCTGATGCATTCTTTGTTAAATGTTACTCCGTTGTGAAAATACACGGTGCTGTTAGAGTTTTCTGTGCTGATAACTGTTAGCTTGTGTCCTGTTTTCTGTAAGAGTGCTGTTGGATTGACTTCCGTTGTGGCTTGGTCCTCTCAAAGCCTGCTCCAGGGCTGGGCAGCGGCTGATGCCAGTGACACACGGGCAGTAGCAGAGATCCTTTAACTGTGTGCAATGCTTCTGTCTCTGTCTGCTCTCTTAACCCTGACAACAGAAGGCAGAGTCCTCGGATGAAGATGAGGAGGGCAGAGCGCTCGTGGTCAAGCCTGGACCCTCTTCAGCCAAAGAGGACAAGGAGAACGAAGCCTTCTTCAAAAAGGTGCATATTTAATAACACTAAATGCTGCTGGGTTTCAGATGACATCACAACTTCTATAGGCGAATAATATTTAATACAGATGCAAAGTTTTTAGATATAGTGAGATCTTGGGTCTAGCTCATAATAGGAAAGATCAGGTTCAACATTTAAGCATTTACCTTTTAGATATTTCATGGCAAATCAATGGAAAATCTAGCTCTTGCCCCCCATCTGGAATTTGTAACATTGTAGAATCTGAAATCACCAATAGAGTTAAATTGCTTTCCTCCGCATTACCATATTGAGTTTACTGAAATGTGCCCAATTACCCTTTTCTGTTTACTCTGAAATTTTGTTTGGGGATTTTTGAAATTGCACAAGATGAAGCGAAAACCTAAAGGAGAAGTGCATATCTTCAGCTACACATAAAACCTACATCATCTAGCTCTATATTTTATCTGAGCGCTCAGAGAGGGATTGTGATATTGGCAACTAAGACTCTGACACCATGGATATTTTAAAAAAGGTATGTGTAAATTAAACCTGAAAACCTATTCTCTATTTTGCAAACATTATTCAGATTTTGAAAATGTTAGAGATGCCATAATTGTCCAGGCGGGATCCATAGCAATAGAGGGTTGAATTCTGTCAACTGGACCAAAGGTTTTAGACTGAATATGTTTCTTCACCAGTCCATGTTTTAGATGACAGTGAATGACATTATTGTACGTTGTATTGACGTTGTATTGACGTTATTGTAGAAGTCAAATGTTTATGTATGTGTTGAAATGAGTGACATTATTTTCAAGTTAACACATGTTTTTATTGTCCTAAGGCTCAAGAGATCCAAGAGGGCCTGCAGAGTCTGAAGAGAATGGTTTCTGACCTTGAGAACAAGCAGAAGACTGTCCTTGGTGTGGCTTTACCAGAGGACCGTAAGTAATGCTTTGGTCACAGTTAAACTGTATAATATGTACTGTAATGTATAATAATGATCCCTTAAGTACCAAAACACTGACCATATGTGTGCTTTGGATTAGATATGAAGAAAGAGCTTCAGACTCTGAGAGATGCAATCAAAACAATGGCTGGACAAATACAGAAAAAACTAAAAAGTGAGTAATTTTTTCATCCTCCTACATTAAAACACACATTATAGGATAATTTGACACATACCTATTGAACTTTTGAAAGGCATTGAACCTAAAAAGGGAGAAAATGGTGATGGGACATATATACCCATAACCACTAGGATTCAGCGGACACAGGTGGATATATTTTCTTAATTTTTGCATATCTTTACTACCATGGTCACTTGTGTAAAGTTTATCTAATATTGTTTCCATAGCATGGTGTTTTATCCAAGGAGTTTGTTGAGTTAATGGGCCACTGCAACACCATTCAGGCTCAATACAGGGATCGTAATGTGGAGCGGATACAAAGGCAACTTAAAATAAGTAAGTATATGGAGAATACTATGGCATACTACTGTAAGTCTAATACGTTTTTGCTTATTTTCATAAGGTAAAACAGCATAAAACCACAAGTGAAAGTAAGGTGTTACTGTGTTGCTGTAAAAGGGACTTTCTTTACATTGTTTACTTCTAGTTTCTGCTACATTAATTAAATGAAGTAGGTATTTCCAACTAACTTCCAATATGTTGCTTATCTTTAGCCGGGACCAATGTCACAGATGAAGGGCTTGATACCATGCTAGAAAGTGGACAAACTGATGTCTTCACTCAAAATGTGAGTAATCGTGACCTTCAATGACCTCAAACCAGAAAATCCTGATTTTCTTTCACTTTCACTATTACGGAGGAGCACTATTGTCAATATGTTTTTGATAATTGAGGATGTGCTTTGTTGTAGCTTTTCTTATTGCTTAAATTGGATAACTCTTTGGGTAAGAAGAAATAGTGGCAGTGACACTATAGTGAAAGCTAATAGTTGACATGTTAAAGTGCTGTAACTTATTAAAATATACACTTTTAATATCTATTCCCCATTTGTGTTTTCTCTGTCGATTGCCACAGATCTTGAATGATGCCAAAGCTACAAAACAGGCTCTAAATGAGATTGAGTCCAGGCACGATGAAATTCTTAAATTGGAGAAGAGCATACGGGACCTACACGAAATGTTTCAGTACCTCGCCATGGAGGTGGAGGCACAGGTAACAAGATTTCATTATATTTCATTTTTGTATGTGGTTAATAGTTTATTTAGGGCCTATTAATATTTCAAAGCGATGCAACAAGTCAAAAATCTGTCCAATGGGACGTCCTGACAGAAAGTTTGGTGCAGTCAAACCAAATTTGGTAACCAGATGCATCATGGCAATAGGAACAAAAAAATATATTGTGACCATCCCTCCCTTACAGACCGGACGTTCGCCATCTTGGGTTTAATTTTTTTTAAACCCAAGATGGCAAACTTCAAAAATTAGTTTAGGATTAGGGGTAAGAGTTTGGGTAGGATTAGGTTTATTTTAGGGGGTAGGGTTAGGGTTAAGGTCAAGGTCAGGGTCATGTTTAGGGTTTAGGGTAGGGTTACGCTCAGCTGTAAGGATTAGATCTAGGTTTAGGCTTGGGTTAGAACGAGTCATGGCTTAGGTGATTGGGTGGAGCACGGCGTAGGCTTGGGTGAGGGCTGATCGTTGCTGCTTGTGGCTATATTTTGTATTTATTTTCCTTCTTTTTTTCCTAAGGGAGAAATGGTTGACAGGATTGAAACAAACATCAAACAATCTTCTAACTATGTGGAAAAAGCTAAAGAAAATACAGCGAAGGCAGTTACATATCAAGCGAAGGCACGCAAGGTACAGTGTACAATCCTCTAATAATACATTGCTTTGTTTCTTGTTTATATTTTATTTAATCTAATAATAGTTTTGCTGTTTTTTGCAGAAGAAAATCTGGATTGCAGCGTGCTTAGCAATTTTTATTCTCATCCTAGTCATCTCATTGTTGTCTGTTTTTGGCTAGATTTGGTAACACACGTGGGTTTGTACAAGCACCTATAGACTCTTAAAAAACCTTTTATATTTGAGCCAGCAGGACGTACAGATGAATTTTGAGTTTCATCCTTTGGCTTAGTTCAAATATTTCTCCTCGTCTAACCCTTATGTCACATTGTGGGTCTTTTTATTTGTTTGGAGATGTGGCGTCATAAAATGGATCCTGTTTCAGACATTACCAAGTTTAAACAATCTAATTTGTTTATATATTTTTAATCTAAAACTGCTGGCTTGTACAATAGGATTTAAGGATTAAAAACTGTTACAGCGGTGTACACTCTCCTTTTTTATTAAGGGGATTTAAGTGGCCTTATTATAGGCAGACTGCAGTATTCGACACTGGCGCTGATCATACTGTACTCAGGAAATATTTGATTTTTTTTTTTTTTTTATTAAATTAATTGGAAATTTAAACAATTTTATACAGTATGAATTTTAGCTATGGTGAAACTAATATAATTGTACATAACCTCACTGTTGAGACATACTTTTATCGATATATAAGACTTGAAAGGTTTTTGAAATCCCTGTATGTAACAAGTGTAAATATGTTTTGCTAATTAACAATTCATCTGCTTTTAAGTGTATAAAGGTTTTCTAATGTCTTCCTCTGCCACTTTTTGTATCCACCTTAATTGTATTTGCCATTGGAAATGTTGTAGCTGCTGCAGAGATGGTGGCAACAAGATAAACTTGTAAAACTGTGCCTTCTCCCTGATCTGAAGCACTGAACTGAATTTGAAAAGGATAGTGACTTATGCAATTCACAGCAATAGGTCTAACACTTTTCCTTTTATCCTGCGAGATTTTATTATGCAGTTGTCATATTGTTCATTATGTTTTATATATTTATTTTTCACTACTTCAGTAATGGTAGATCAGCTGACTTTTGGACCACACGCTAACCGATATTGTTTCTCATAGATTGAGGAAGTAGGCACCTGTTTATCAGCAGTTGCTAAATGCTTTATGAAATGATGGGAATCGAACAGAACCTTGACACTATAGCTTCTATGTAGTTGCAATAATCATTTAACATCCGTTTTTAAAATAAATTCCACCACGCTATATTACACCTGTCTCTTGTATGTTTATTGTACACCTCAGTTAAAAAATAAAACTTTACACGACTATTTTTTGGTCTTTTATTCAACTGTAATTGTCTTAATTTTTCAAGTAAAACAATGTGGAAATACAAGGGATCAAAGGAATGCAACAAATGAATCAGACAACTCAAAATAAGACCATCACCATAAACTACCCATCCCTCAATATGTCACCTGTTTAAAACATCTTTGACAAAGGAAATCAATATACAGTCGTCTGGAACTGTACCAGTCGTTTTTATTCACATATTTCCATGTTTTTTTACATGAATGAGAGCTATGGTTCGATGGCGACAAACATGTTGTAAAGTAAAGCAGCACTGACTTGACCGAGTGCTCTCCTTAATGTTTCCAGGGTTACACAGATTTTTCTTTTTTTTTTTTTTTTTTTTTTTTTTTTTTTCAAATTTGGTTTTTAATTTACAACAATGCAAGAAGCCCAACAACCCTGCTTCTGGTGCATCACAAGGCAATTGAAGGTTCAAACCCATTGGCCAAAGAGGCACTCGATATTTTTACTACAAGTACTTGCCTTTTAATATACAATAAAATACATGACAAACTTGACCATAACAACATTTGCCTTTGGGACAATATAGAAATTATATCCTGCATCTTGCAAATGTAACTTCCCAAAGATAATTTACATGTTCAATTGATACATCAAGTTATACACTGTTGTGGTATCCAGACCCAAATGACTAAAGTTAATCACCACAATCTTTCTAAAGGTAGAGGCCCCAAAACAGATGTGCAAATCAGAAATTGGGGGCTGGATTTTTGAGTCCAATGAAGGGTTTGTGAAGTGAAAAAGGGCCACGCTCCAACATAGTGCAGCAAAGATCACAAGACTGATCTGATATCTTCCTTTTACCCAGGAAGAAATAATAAAATATGCATAACTTATCAACTGACTACAAAGAAAAGAGCCAGGACTGCTGACAGATTTTTTAAATTCAAATACTCCAAAACCTCCAACTTGACAATACAACAGGTCACTCAAAAGTACTGTTAATATGGTCACATTTAGGACCCGAACTGTGGGGTGCAATGTTACCCTATCCCGCAACTACATCACAAGATCTGAGTGTCCGGACCATCTGATTACAGTACATGTGATATGTCTTTTCCACTTGGACCAGTCTGTCTATTCACTGTTCTTCCCTCACTGGTTTAAGGACACACCGCAATGCTGATATTTTATTCACCTCCAGCAGAGCAGTCCCTCTTCCAGTCTATGAGGATGAGACCAGCTCCGATTGCAAAGGGAGGCAGGGAGGTCGTGTGCAGAATTAACTTCCCTGGTGTTGTTATGAGTGCAAACAATCCTCAACAACATGCTGACTGATAACACTTGTGTTTTCCCTGTTTTGTGGATAGATTCAGGTCTTGTTTCTGTTTTGGCTAGCAGAGGAACGCGTGCTAGCAGCTGGGGATCGTGCTTGTGCAGCCGCAAGGGCCGCCACGCTCCGTAGCACTCTGTCAGGCGTCCCCTCAGCCCCTGAACTACTAGTCACTTCATTCTGCAGTTTGTTCGACCTCCGACTTTCTCTCCTGCTCTCCCTCCTGTCCCGTTTGTCTTTTTTGTCATTGTTTTTGGACCGCTCTGAGCTACGATCCCTCTCACTGCCAGAGGACGTGGCTCGAGAGCGGGACCCACGTCGATCTGCATTCTGAGAGCTGACGCTGTGAGTCCTTTGGCTGCTGTTGCTGCTGCTCCGGCTGCCCTCTCCTTCATCACTGCTTATACTACTACAAGCACTGTTGCCCCGGGATGATCGTCGCGCCTCTCTTTCACCCTCTTTGCCCCCTGAGGACTTCCTGCTTTCCTTCTCCTCAGCTTTGGGCTTTCTGTACTCCGCTTCAAGAGGTGGGACCAGTGAACCAGGACATTGGCGAGTGGACCGAGTGGGCGTGCGACTTGACTGATTTGGATTTGAGGGCTTGCTGGCAGTTTCCTTTTCACAGTTTTTACTGGTAGTATTTTTTGCAACAGAGTTAGTCGGAGGCAATGAGGTTGCCCCTTTGCTTTTAGCCTTTTCATTCTTGTCTTTAGCTGCATTGGCTCTTGCTGCTGAATCTCTCCTGGGTGTGTGGCCTGGTGTATCTACGCTGCCTTTCATGGCCAGAAGTTTTGCAGCAGCATTCAGAGCAGAGCACCTCTTTCCTAAGACCTCCGGCTCAGGAGGAGGGGCACTGGGCGCAGCTGAGGTTTTTGTGTCTGAAGACTTCCTTGAGCTTCTCACCGAAGAGCCATCACTACCAGATTCACCTCCTGTTGATGCATTCACACTGTTTCTGTCTCGAGCAGGTTTCTTTACCTTCTTGTTACTGTCACTGTCGTGGTCTTGCAGCCTCCTCTTTGCTGATCGGGTCAAGCGATGCTCCTTTTTACTGTCAGTGTCTGAATCTGATGAAGATGATGAAGACCTGGAACAGCGTCTCTGTACTGGTGTCTTTGTGTTGTCATTCTTGTTCTCCTCTTGTTTTTCATCTTGTTGTTTTTCATCTTTTCTCTCTTTGTCCCCCTCTTCTGCCTTCTTCTCCTCCGTTTTGGGTTCAGACACAGGGATATCTACGCGCCTCCTCTTTGCTGGATTCCTGTTTTCATAGGTTTTCTTGTGATGGGCATGGCGTGTAAGGGTGTGGGTTGAACAACCAGAAGATGGAGAGGAGGATCGGGTTGAATCTTGACTACTTTGGCGACTGAGAACTCTCTTTGGATCGGCTAACAGCTCATCCATTGCACGCTGCTTGCTGTCTTTCTGATTAGAAATTTTACCATCACCTTCTTTATCCATTTCTTCAGGCTCTGACAAGGTTTCAACCTTTTTCCTCTTAATTTCACAAATCTCTTGCTCTTTCTCATGCTCAACTTCCATGTCGGTAACCTCAGAAGTTAATGTTAGTTTGACAGACTGTTGCTGTTCAGACATCTTCTCAGGGCCTTTTTCTGCAGATAAGGCTATTGTCTCTTGTTCCTTGGGTAAATTATCTTTTTCCTTGATTTCTAGTGAGGGGATAAGCGCCGGGCTTTGAATTTTGGTTATTGGAGCATCGGTCTTTAGAGAGAGTGGCATTGTAGTAGTTGAACTTATTGCATTGATGGGTAATGTAGTAGCTGTTGTCAGTGTAGTAGAAATTTGAGCAGTAATAGTAGTAGCTGGGATTGTGGTTGCAATTGGAGCAGGAGAAGTTGTTACCTGGGTTTTAACCTCTTTAGAGACAGATATTGTTTTCACTCCAGATGCTATGTCTTTTTCTATCGGAGTAGTTATAACAGGTAGAGACTGTGTTGTATTTGTCAAACTTGGAACGGATTTGTCAGTCTCTGGTGCTGTAGTAGTTGCTGCTGCTATGGTAACTGGGGCATTGACAACAGTATCTAACTGTACAGCAGTTTCTATTGAAGGTGAGGGTGTAGATATTTCAACTAGAGGTGCTTTTGGAGGACTTGTTTGTGGAGTATTCATAATTGTAGCACTTGTAGAGGAGGATGCTGTGGTTGGGGCATTGTAAGTAGAATGTGAAGTAGTTGCTTGTAGTGAATCTATTTTGGTGGTTGTGTCCCTTTCTACTGGAGCGGTAGCAACTGTAGCAGACGCAATTTTGTCGTTCGAGTCCACAGATGAAACATGTGATGTAGAAGCAACAGCTGAAGGTGGTTTTGATGTTTCAACCTTTGACAAATCTACATTGGATTCTGTAGCTGCTAGAGTATGTAATGAATTTGTTGTGTTAGTAGTGTCTACAGTGGTTGTAGAAGTCAATGCTGTGATGGAAGGGGGAGAAGAAATTTGGGTGCAAATTGTTTCAAGATTGTTAGTATTATCCTGCTCTGGACTGTCTGTTCTTGGTGTGACTTCATTAGGTACAGCAGCTGAAGGTGCAATTTCTTGATCTGTGGATGGTGTAAGTTCAGGAACAGATACCTTTTCCTCTGCAATAGATTTTGGAGTAATGGCTTGCGATAGATTTGAAGACACCGTTTCTGTATGTTTGTCAGATTTTTTATCTTTGGTTGTATCATCTTTATCTGTGCTGACTGAAGCTTCAATAGTATTTGCAGATTTGTTTGGGACTGCTCGCTCATCATCTGTTTTGGGATTTGTATCATCGCTCTTACTCTGTACTGTGCTCTCTGTATCTGCTGGAGAATCTTTAATATTGCGCCCTCTCTTGCGTTTTGGAGACAGGGGTGGATTGCTTGTCTCGGTTGGGGAGGTGGGCTGCGTTGACTCCACATTATCAGGAGAGTTTTTCGGCGGTCGACCCCTTCTTCGTTTGACAGGTGTAGCGTTTGAATTTTCCTCCTGAGATGAGTCTTTACCTTGGGTTGTGTCCGATTTGCGGTGCTGATTGGCTCCTCGGCCCCTCCCAAAGAGCTCTCCCATTTGGGCCGCCAACCGATTTTCAGTCTCTACTCTGCGCCGAACAGGGAGGTTTCTCAGCACGGGCATGTCAGGGGATAAATGCGGAGGGGAATACGGAGGGTAACTTCTAACTGGGGGTAAGATGGGACTTTCTGGCTCCTTTGGCTTTTCTGTAGAGTCTTTTAGTTTGCTCTCTGGACTAGAAGTGGCCTTGTCTTTATCAGTATTTGGAGGGTTGTCAGTGTGCTCCTCTGTATTTGTTTCCTCTGATGACCCACCTGTTCCACTTGTTCTTCTTTTTCGTTTCCGTGGTTCCTTCTCCTCCACCACAGTGACCAGCCGTCCCGGGAGTTTGCGCAGCACTTTGGCAGAAGGAGAGTCTTCATTTAGTCCCTTCAGGATTTCATCATCAGCTGTCACCCGTTTACGAGGGGAGCGAGAGCAGCTGGAAGGAGGAGACATTGCATTTTGCTCTTTGTTGTCTTCATCTTTTGTTGGATTATCAGCTGCACCACTGGAGTCTAGTGATGACTCTGAAACCCTCCGCTCCTTTTCATTGCTGCCTTCGTTTTCTCCTTTGACTGATTTGGAGAATTTGCCGTCAACTTCTGTGGTGGACTGCTGCTGTCTTTTCGGAGGAGAGACTGTGGGAGGAGAAGGCACTTGACTAGGCTGAGTGCGGTTTGGTTGACTTCTGGTTTTAACAGTCAGCTGTTCCCTGGCAGGTGATGCAGCTTTAGGCATTTTAGAGTCCTGGGACCTGGTTTTGTGATGGTCAGTGCGTGCAGTTGGGGCAGTGCCAGGGTCTTTTGGAGGTCGACCTCTCCCGGAGCGAGGCACTTCTCTGGGCGTGATCGGCTCAGACTCCATTTCAGGGGAGGCCCCTCGCAGCCGCCCGCTGGTTCTGGTGGAGGCGATAACCTTTTCTTTATCTTTGGGTTTACGACCACGGCGAGCTGGGGTTGGAACAGGTTCAGCCAATGCTGAAGTCGACAGGAAGTCATCGTCATCATCATCAGATGAAGGACGCAACTTCAAGCCCCCTTCTTTAGCCTGGTCAAGTCCCTTCCTGGCAGCTTCTACTTGCTCCTAAACATACACACAAGTGACATATTTAAGTCACACATCACTATCATAATACACCGCTTGATATATTAAAATAATGTTACATATTATTAGGTACAGTTGAGGGATAAAATTCCCTTACTTCTGCTTGTTTCAGCTCCTCTTTGCAAACATCTTCCAGTGAAGCTTCCAGGAAATTCATAGCATAACGCTCAATAGGAGTGAGCTGTGAAAAACAAACAACAAAAATGTTATTTATTATAGGTGAATGGCATTTTTGCCACAGTTGTTGTATATGTGGTTAGTTACCTGCTCCACTAGTGCTGCTATTTCTTGCTCAGCCTTTGACATCTCCTCTACTTCCTCGTTTTCGCCGCCGTCGTCCAGTGGAATATTTTCATTAAACTCGGCCAGTTCAGCCACTTGCTCGGCTTTGGCCTGAGAGGCAGCCACAATATCCTCCTCATCCTCCGCGCGACAAAGAGCCTACATATTTAAATAAGGAAAAAAGAAACATTTACTTAACTTGCATTAATAACAATTTCTTTAGTGTGTTTAGGTTTTCAGTTGCTCCGACCTGCTCAAGAATAGTGGTGCTTTGTTTGTTGACCGTTTCCTCCTCCTCAGCAGGAGGCAGAGTGAGCTCCACTGCTGCTTCTCTTTTCTCTCCATCATTGACATCAAACAGCTCACGAATAGTTTGCTAAAGAAAACATGAGTTTGCAAATTTAGATGCATCCAGCTATATAAATTCACTCTAGATGGCCATATTTTAGAGAGGATTATAAGTCTTATAATTATCTAATTTTACCTCTTTGAAAAAGGCCGTGGTGAAATTTCCTCCTTCAATTGCCATGTCTCCTAGCATCCTTTTTTGGTTGGCTTTCTTCAAAATGTTCTCCTCCACTGTGCGCTCACTGATCAGCCTAAAAAAAGGTAATTGTAACATCAAATTATTAAAAAAATGCATCGAGTAAATTAAAATGGGGGAAGTTTAAGGAAGCAGTTTTTCTTTTTCAGTTGAGATTAATTAAGAAATGGATGTGTAAAAAATGTTTTCTACTACCTTTTGAACATTAAGGGGTGATTTAAATATTTTGTTTTTTATTATAGCTACAATTTATCAGCCAGACCACTGAGGAAAAGAAATTGTTCAACTTTTAGTAAGTCTGCTAAAATGTATGTACTTCTACTTCATGATAAATTAGTCTATGAAAAATACAGATTTTTAGAATTGTCTTTTTTTTTAATGCACATTTATTTTTTCCCGTTGCTAATATAAATACATGGAATAATGATCAGTTATACACCATGATCAACACATACCTATAAATGTGTACATCCCGGGTCTGTCCAATGCGGTGACACCTGTCCTGCGCCTGTGCATCCATTGTGGGGTTCCAGTCACTGTCGTAGAAAATTACAGTATCAGCTCCAGTCAGATTCACTCCCACTCCTCCACTACGAGTTGACAGGATGAAACAGAAAATGCGCCGATCTGCGTTGAATCTCTCCATAAGGGCCTGGTCATACACACAAAACAATAATAAAACAATGTCACTCTTTTATCCAATTTCCTTTGATAAAATGTTGATAGTGGTTCCCACCTGTCTCTGCTCTACTCGGGTGCTGCCGTCCAAGCGAAGGTAAATGTGGCCGTGGTAATTCAGAAACTGCTCGAGAACATCCAACATTCGTGTCATCTGGGTGAAAATCAGCACTCTATGGCCCCCTGTTTTCAGCTCCCTCAACAATGTGTGGAGAGTTTGCAGTTTACCTGTGGGGGATAGGTTTGGTTATAATCACGTTGCAAAATATATTTAAAAAAAAAAAAAAAAAGTCAGGGTGGACAATATTGGCCAAAAAGGTATATATACATTTTTTCATTATCTCTAACAATGTTCAGACAATATTTTAACAATGTATCAGGAGTGTGTGTCTTTGTTGAGGCTCAAGTATTGCACAAAAGGAGTGGACCATAAAATTAACCACAAAAAGTGCAGAAATGTCACCAACCCTAATCCTCTTTGAAATATTACACTACAATTCTGTTCATTTTATTATGAATCCACTCTTTTTGCTGTATTTTTTAAGTATAGATAATACCCTCAATATTAATTTTTGCATATCTCCAGAACAACAATATAATAATTGCAATATTATCCACTTTTTGATACATCTCCTACCTCTATATGAAAATGATAAACTGAAAAACTATTTACCACAATCGTATTGTATCAGTCTCAGATCTGGAAACTGCGTCCTCATGTTGGCTTGGATTCGGTGCAGGCTGCGGATGCGTGGAGTGACTTCAGTCGAGAGCGTAGAGGCAAATACTGTCTGCTTGTGAGTCTGAGATGGAGGAGGATGGCAGCAGTGCATCAAGATGGGAGGACACTCCACTGAAGGAATGACAAATGTAAACCTATAAAAAGGACAAATTATAGAAATTGGATTTAGGTATTCCCAATATATTCCACTGTACAATTATTTAACAGAGGGTGTACCAAGGAATTCAATTGAGATTATGGTGACAAAGGTGAACCTTACCGAATACCTCTTACTAAATGTTGAGTAAGAATGTCAGTATTTATCTGTATTTTACCATTGTCATGTTTATAAGAACCAAGAAGTAAAATTTTATAGCTTGGTTTATGACTATGAAGGAAAAGTTACATTGTATTTTATTCTGGATTTATATGTTACACTAGGTACGATGTATCAACATGTTGTAACAGTAACACAAACCCTCTAAGCATAATGGTATTACAATGTGGATTTTTTTTAAGAGTCGGGATGTAGATCCAGTGTCTCAAGTGCATTGTTTAAGTTAAAACAAATGTACAGTAAATTGCTTTTTAATTTACTTTTGGAAGAAGAGATTAGGTGACTGATAAGACTGCTGTGACACTGTTATAAGTACCTGTCAATAATGTCCTTTAGCTGGTGGAGCCGATCCTCAATGCTGTAAATTCTTTCTCGCACAGCACGACTTTGATACCAGAAGTTGTCTTTACTTTGAGCGTAGAGGCAGCTGCTGTGTCCTGAGCGGCCCCAGTGAGGCCGAGAGCTGAGGGGGGCCGGAGAAACCTCAGGACCGGAGAGAAATGTCAAAAAGTCCAACACCTCTTGTCCATAAACAGGCTTTGCACCACATCTCCGCTCATTCACTTGCATGATTAGGTCTAGTTTGCTTTCCCGCTGTAGCTTCAGGCTTTCTGCTAGAGATGGCTGTGGAAAAAAAAAAAGGAAGTGAAATCAAATCAAGTTAAAATACATTAAAATGAGATGAAATGTCAAAGGAAAGATATTGCATACCAAGTAAAAGGGGGAACGAGGAGGTGGGGGAGGCACTTTCCGAGGCTGCGGTAGGGCCTTTGTTGTGGCAACAGGTTTTAATTTGGGTAGATTTGCAGTTTGATTGTTGCAACTGCTTTTGTCGGTTGGTTCTGGTTCTGGAGTTTTGGGTGCAGGTGTGGGTGCTGCCTGGGCTGGAGCTGAATCCAAATGAGAAGACAAAACAGTTATAAAATACACCTATTAAATTTAGCTTTTTGCATATATTTAAAAAAAGAAATAAACCAGGAAAATATCAGAAGGTACTTATTCTGGCAAATTATGCAATGTTATTGCCACAGCAAGCAACTAAAGCAAGAGCAATTTCATTGATCTGTGATGAAAAGCAGAGTTCTAGATCTGGGTATTTGTACAAAGGTCTTTTAGTAAGTCTTCCACATGCAATGAGGTTTTTGGGTTTTTTTGCAATTTGTGTAGCTTCAATATTTTTGAACACCTGTAGCAGCATGCAACATTGTAATACATTATAACATCATAATTAGTGTAAAATGTAATTGTTCACATTAGTCCACTTCAAGATATTCACTTTGCATTACGTACAAAACTAGATGGACAACATAACACATAAAGCAATGCTAGTTTTGTCAAACAAGCACATGCACATAAGTACAGCTTTCACTTTCTCTCACCTGGCTGCTGTGTGGTTGGTGCAGTGGTTTGGGGAGGTTGCACTACTTTCAGGATAGGACGAGGTGGTTGGGATTGGGACTGACTGGGGATGGCACTAGGGATTCTGGGAGGAGGAGCAATTGTGTAGTGGGCGGTGGCAGGACCCGGGGTGCGGTGAGCGATCTGTAAGGGAGCAGTGTGTCTGGCGATGGGAGTGCTTCTTACAGGAGTGCTACTGGGATACTGTACAGGGGCAGGCTGAGGGGCAACACGGGGGGAAGGGGCCACGGCCAAAGTTGGCACGGGCCCACCATCCTTGCCTGCAGATTGACGTACAACAATCTTGACAACTCCTGAGCCACTTACGACTGAAGAGGGCACTAAAATGCAAAACAATGAGAAATTAAATTGCTGTATTTTAATATGAGGATTTTGGGGTGTTGCTGAGAGCCTACCTTGTGAGGAGGCATTTGGAGGCAAGCGGTTCACAATGGGAGCAGAGGAAGGGGTATTAACAGGATGTGTGTTGGACGCAGTTTGGACAGTGACTTGTGCAGGCTGGCTTATGAGGTGGTGCTGCCCCCCACTGGTCACGGCAAGGTGCATCACATTGCCTAAGGTGACAATTAAAATTCATCTTTTAAGAAGGCTTGGTAATATTTTGATTAAACTTAAAAAAACATTGGGTGAGTGTAGTGAAAGTAATGGTATATTAGTGTAAAAGTTTACATACAAAATTAAATATGTTAAACTGAATGTATAACAATGCATAGATCTGAACAGTTACTTCTCGTCTTGCAATGTAATTAGCTGTAAACATGGATTATATTTAAAAGAATTATCAAAAATACCGGCACATTTTTCAACTGACCCTGAACTGGCCTCGGAGTTGCAATCTGTGCTCCAGACAGAGTCAGCTTGTTGCCCTGGAGCTGAAAGGTGACCGGTTTGCTACCCTGGCATGATGACACAGGTCTCCCAGCCAGAGAGGCGAGTTGGGCTATGCTGACAACTTCACCAGCTAAAGAAAGAGAAACAAAGGAAGAATAAGATTGTGTTAATGATCAAGCAGTTTCCAGTAAAACAATAAAGATTCATAATCGGAAAAGCTTCATTGCCAAATTCAATCAAATAAAATTCACAAACTAGGAATATGCTTTGGTGGTATGGTGCAACAGAGAACTAGGGGTAACAATAGCAAATAAAACAAAATAAAATAAATAATAAAATAAAAGGTATACATAAAATAAAGAAATAAAAGTTAAAGTGGGAACATATTTATTTTATTAACGTTTATTTCTTAAGGCATGTATAAGCGTAGTTACTATTAAAAGTTGCCAAATCAAATGATGGATAAAGGCACTTACATGGCAGTCGTGCTTGCATGTCCGGACTGAGCAGCACTCTCTGGGGCATAACGCTGCTTGGACTGGAATGCGCAGGAATACCCTGTGTCCCGGGGGTCACTGGTGGTCTCACTGTCAGCACTGGTTTAGGGGTGCTGGACCTCACAGCCGTTTGGGGTGAACAGTTGGGCGAGGTGCAGGGGTTGGTGCCACAGAACAAACAACTGTGGAAGCACATATAATCAATATTTTTTTTAATCCGAATATTGATTTTGTTCCAAGGCTTATACTACATGTCACATTTTAAGATGGGTGCGATCCATGCTAGTGTTGTAACAATACAAACATTTCAAACTCAACTTTTTGATACCAAGTAGTAGGCTGGATACCAATTTCGATGCCACAGTGACAATTTAAAAAAGCTATTTTTTTAGACAACAGTAGTACTACTAGATTCAGTATTGATTAGTATTTGATTTTCAGTACTTTTGAAAACCCTAATATTATGTATCCAACCACAAACACACACACACACCATATCCCATCTGATTTACACTTTAAATATTAGGCATATAGAATGTTGTGATGTGAAACCTAGTAAAATTATATAGAATGAGCTTACCTTGTTGAACAGCTGGGACAGGTCCAGGTGTGGGGGTAGTAGTTACAGGGGGGGCTTCAGCAACAGGAGGCGGTTTGGGGGGCAGTGCAGCAGGAGGCACTGGGCTGGTGGGTTTGTTCACAACTGACCTGCTGTCACTTTTAGAAGGAGGTTGGACCATTCTAAAATAGACCAAAAAACAATATACAACAATTATAACATACTCCAGCTACTGATTATTTACTACAAAGTTGAGTTGCCAATATATTGTGCTCACCTGTCAACTTTCATTTTAATTGGTTTGGGTCTAGGAGGTAGTTCAGGAGAGTCTACAATCTCCTGAATCAGTTGGCGGCTAACTTTGTGCTTGGGCATAAAAATATCAGCCTGGTACCGAGATACACGAGCCTCCAGACCAATCAGGTCAAATATGGACAAATCACAGCGCTGAGAGAAAAGATAAGAAGAATTAATTAACTAATAATTTAAAATTTAATATATCTACAATTTTACTTTCAGTCCTTCTACCTGGAAAGGTGCTATTTCAAGGGCTTCATGAACAAGTGAGGCCGTATGAAAAACTATAGGCTTTGTAATAAAAGGTGACTGGATGGGACGAGGGTCGAACAAATTGGGGTGGTTGCAAACTTTACGGAGCTGCATCAAAATGTTGATCACTGACATGAAGTGCCCACTGGCCAAAGTCTCTCGAGTCCTGTGAAGTAGAAAGATACACATAATTGGAAGATAATAAATATAATATTTCAAATCAATCCTGACATCCCCAATTGTAACCACTTAATAACTGTGTGTATTGGGTTTTAATACTTATTGATGCCCATAAAATTGTATATTTTTAAAAATCTAAACATATCAACAAAAATGGGATTTTAAGGGTGCATTAACACTTGTCCTGCTTTGGTCCTGGTTACAGCCCATTTCTGTCTTGATCTAAACATTACTTGGTTCCTGCTCTAGCTCTGGAGCTCCTAGGCTAGTCCAGGTTTAGTCCGAAATTTGATGTAGTGTTTGTGCAAGCGTAAACATACTAAACTTAGGTTTAGGATATAGCAATCAAGCATCTTTTGTAACTTACGAGGCCTGTGACATGAAGTCATCATAAAGAAATCTCTGCCTCTTGGACAGCCGACAGCGCACCACATGCTCGTATTTCTTGGGCATCTGCTTCTCTACATCAATCTTAATTCTCCGGAGCAGAAAAGGTCGGAGCACTTTGTGGAGCCTCTTGATCAGGCCCTCGTTGTACTCTTGACTGCCTTCGATCATCCCTGTGAGCGGGTTGGAGAACCACTCTTTGAACTCGCGGTGCGACTGGAAGACGTGAGGCATCAGAAAGTGCATGAGGGACCACAACTCCATCAGGCTGTTCTGAAGAGGGGTCCCGGTCAGCAGCAGCCGCCTGTGACTGGGGGTCAAAGAATGAAACAAAAAGAGTATAATCAACTTGTACATTTAGTTACTTTGAACTTTGACATGGTAGGTCTAGAATGTCAGGAAGGCAATATTTAGTTTGGTATGTAGAAAGGCAATGTTATGGTGTTTTTTGTTTTAAATTTATGGCGTATTCCCTAAACAGGATGTGGGTGGCTGGAGTATGACATTGCATCCTGGGAGCATGCACTCTGGACAAAAGCCAGGTAATACACTGACAGAACCATTTCACTCTCAAACTAGACTTTCCATTGCCCTGAAGCAGTGTTGTTGAAGAATGATATTGGTGTGACGCACAGAAGCACCAATCACACCCCAAAAACAAATATTGTGAAGCAAGCCAATAATCTAAACTTGTCAAATTTACAAAAACACATTATTCTGTATTGTTTCCTTTGGGATGTTAGGATTATTCTGTGAAACCAAAGTATGGCATTAAGCCTATCCATCAACTTGCTTATTTCCATGGACACATTTAAAGACAAACTTTGGAATATACCAGGCAATAACATCTTCATGGAGACAAACTAACTTAGAAATCCCTTTTTGCACTGAAGCCCAAGTATGACACATAATGTTGAAAGACTATTTCTTTCTGCAGCACCTATGCTAGAAATGCATGATCCTTGGTAGCTTATACAAACCTGTTGAAATTGAGAAGACTCTGCCAACGCTGGGACTTGAAATTCTTGATGTTTTGTGCCTCGTCCAGGATCAAGTAGCGCCAGGACTTGCGTCTAAAAGCCTGGTGATCCTGCAGCACCAGTTTGTATGAAGTGATACACACATGGAATGCATTAGGCTTGGTCCAGCCCTAGGACAGATAAAATAAGTTGAGAATTTAATGCAATACAAAACCCTATGCAAAATTATCAAAATAATTGTCCATAATTAAAAGCAACAGCTACCTGTCGTTTAAGTTTTCTCTCTTTCTGGCTTCCAAAGTATGTGAGTATTTTGAAGCCAGGACACCACCGTTTCAGCTCCATTTCCCAGTTCAACATGACACTGGTGGGTACAATGATAAGATGCGGGCCCCAATTACCTTCACAGAAATATAAATTATTAGCATTTCACATCAAACAAGTGAAAATATGGTGTAGCCGTTTGCCTCTTACCCTTTTCACAGGCAAGGTGAGCCAACAGCGCAATTGTTTGGATTGTCTTGCCTAAACCCATTTCATCAGCTAGAATCCCATTGAGTTTCTTTTCAAACATAGTCACCAACCAGTCCAGACCGATGTGCTGGTATTCTCTTAATGTGCCATGAAGGAGGAAAGGAATTGGCGTTTTCACCTTTAACAATAAAATACACAAATTAGTAGGGATGAGATAACCCATTCCCATGTCTCTTGGGAATTGTCTCAACAATAGCAAGAAAAGATTCTGATTTTAAAATAAATTGTGTGGTTCAGTTCACAATTATGGCCTCACAATTTTCCATTTATTTTATTTTGTAGTTTTGATGTCATTGTAGCTGTTTTTTGGAACTACAGCTTCTCAAAATTAAGCAACATCTTTTGTCCATGCTAATGGAAAAAACTAGGGGGACTAAGTCATTTTCCATGAGTTCAATCACAACTATTCAATCAACTATTTTATCTGCAAATCTCAACTTGAATTTAGCAAACACTAATTTGTAAATCTGCTTTGTCAATACTGACCTTAGTAGTAGCTAAAGTGTAGCCTTTAGGCTGGAGGCTTTCAGCAGTAGCAGCAATGTGGCTCATGTCTTTCTTTGGACGAGAGCCAGTGGACGTGGGGCTGTGGTCTCCTTCTTTTAATAAGATCTCCATGCCTTCATCACCAGAGTTATCATCTTCTGCACTGTCTTCCTTTGCACTCTCCTCTTCCTCGCTGTCCCCAGGTGACTCTAAAGACCAACAGATAAGCCTGACTGTTGCATTTACTGTACATGTTCCGGGTTAGATCAGTTTGACTGTTTTAGGATCATGACAAAGAGCTGTAACATGCCTCAATACTTGAGAGAATGTGGTTTGTTTTTTGTAAAATTATCTTGAAATTGTGTACAAAAAGGAAAGACTTATGATGGAACAGAAGGTCAAACTGAGAAATTGAATAGGTTTAGTGCAAGATTTTACTTTATACTCTTCACTGTTTTGACTGATTTGATGCCATTTTATGTTTTTTTTTACTCTAATGTTTTGTTAAAAAATGTTATTATAAAATATTATATAAAATCTCACTAATGACTAAAGACAATTAAGTCATACCAGGACATATTCATTACTCTTTGAACAAAGTGCATACTCTAACCTGAGGAGGATGTGTGGCTCTCCACATCACTCTCATCTTCTTCGGTCTCCTCCTCCTCGTCCCCAGACACTTCAGTATCGGAGCTCGCTTTGGAGGCAGACGCAGATGGTTCTTCGAAGTCAGATGCATAAGCCCCTTTGTACTTCTCAAGTAGTTCTTCAAGGCTCATATCCCCTGGAGCAGAAAAGCACTCCAGTTAGATTTGCACTACAGGAATAGCTTCATATCTTTATATTAATACAATGACTGGTGTTTAAAAAGGTCAAAAGGGACTTGTTTTAGCAAATAATCTATTAGGTGAAACAATTGTATGAGTTCAAATTGGAACACAGCACAGAATCATCCATTTTAAAAGAAACAATATTCCGTGTTTCATTTATCTTTACATTTTTTGAATGTTTATTAATAAAAAATAAAAAAAAAATTACAAATAAAAGTGTCATTGGTGACTAGAAAGGCTCACCTTCTTTGGCCAAGTCATCCAACTCTGCAGAGTGATCCACATTTCCTTCGACCTTCTCCTGGGCTGCTATGGTATCCTCCTCATCCTCAGCTAACAAACAAGAGAAAGAATTAATAAATCAGTCAAAATGTATTACTCAATGTATTACATCAATGTATTACATTAATACATTAAATGTATTACATCACCCCTGTCCTGTACTCCTTGCACTGGCTCCCTGTCCACTTCCGAATTCATTTTAAAATTTTAATGTTTGTTTTTAATGCAGTCAATGGCCTTGCACCCTCCTACCTGTGTCAGATTTAGACCCCTCACCAACCCAGCAGAACTCTATGATCTGCTGGGCAACATCTGCTGGAGGTCCCCCGGTCCCGGGGCAAACAGTGGGGTGATCGCTCTTTTGCAGTGGCAGGTCCAAAACTCTGGAACTCTTTGCCCATCGAGTTATGTTCCATCACTGATCTGCCTCTGTTCAAAGCCAAACTTAAAACCCATCTATTTAGAATGGCTTTTAACACTTAGCCCTGTGACACTTCCTTCCCTTTAATGGTGTAATGTACTTTGTTGATATTTATTGTCTTTTATCTTGTATTCATTGTTTTTTATCTTGTTTTTAATGTTGTACAGCACTTTGGTCAGCTTTGGTTGTGGAAGGTGCTATAGAAATAAAGTTTGATTGATTGATTGATATTACCGTATTTTCCAGACTACAGAGCGCACCTGATTAAAAAGCCACATGCACTATAGACATACAGACGCACTGTACAGGAAGGGCCAGAGCAGGCTCTATCTCCTGAGGAGACTCAGGTCTTTTGGAGTGAGAGGGCCACTCCTGAAGACCTATGACTCTGTGGTGGCATCAGCCATCCTGTACGGTGTGGTCTGCTGGAACAGCAGCATCACAGAGAGGGAGAGGAAGAAGCTGGACAAGGTCATCAAGAAGTCCAGCTCCGTCCTGGGCTGTCCTCTGGACTCAGTGCAGGAGGTGGGGGACAGGAAGGTCCTGGCTAAGGTCATCTCAATGCTGGACCATGAGTCTCACCCCCTGCAGGACGCTCTGTCTGCCCTGGAGAGCAGCTTCAGTGACAGACTGATTCACCCTCGCTGTGTGAAGGAGAGATTCCGCAGGTCTTTCCTTCCTGCTGCTGTCACTTTACGGGTGTGTGTGTGTGTGTGTGTGTGTGTGTGTGTGTGTGTGTGTGTGTGTGTGTGTGTGTGTGTGTGTGTGTGTATGTATGTATGTATGTATGTATGTATATATGTATATATAATGTGTGTGTATATTAGAGTTTATTCTTGAGTCTATTTCTTAAAATAAAACAAGATAATAGATAGATAAATAGCTAGAAATAATTTATTTTCTTTGTGCATGTACGATTTTCCTTCTGTTCTATGTGTGCGGTGCAATGCTGGAATTTCCCCACTGTGACACTAATAAAGGCATATCTTATCTTATGCTTTAATTTTAGAAAAAAAAAACTACAAGCCGCACCGGATTTTAAGCCGCAGGTATCCCACGTAGTTAAAAACGTTCATTTGCGAGGGACCACTAGTGCAGTTTTACATGCTTTTTTTTACAGTGTATGCCGGAGCGGGTTCTGCGTCCTGATTGGCTAAAGGAGGTGCCATGTCTCCTGAACAGTACAGAATGCGTTCAGCCAAATTTACCAAAATATTCGATGCTGCAGCCTGACTCTGAAACAATCGTGTTGTACACCTTTGCATTTGAGGACAAACGCTACCGACATGCGTTGTGGATGCTCTGGACGTGCATCCAGAGCGTCCGTTGCGGTCTGCGAGTGCCTTTGGATGTTTAGTTTTCCCTGTGTCTTTGTGAACACTGCAGACCAGGTTGAGAGAGTGACTTTAGTGTATTTATTACATAAAACTCTCTCTGACGCTTAAAAATGTGCCACAGAAACGCAGCGTGGCCAAGACGTGCGTCCACAGAGACTTTACATGTGAAACAACATAAAGAAGGAGGAAAATAACATAAGGACGACAGCAGAATAAGTTTTAACAAGGAGCAAAAAGGGCTGTAACCATGCGGATGGAGTCTGCTTTAGTTTGTGGATCAGTGACTGTAGGAAAAAGAACATTACGAAACATTACAGCGGAGCGGCGCCAGGACGAGCAGGCGGTGACAGAGGAACTGAGAAATACACCTGCAGCCGCAAAACAAATAGACAAATGACTGATTCACAATAGTTGTGAGAGTGTGCTAGATTGATCATACAATTTCATTGGACCTATGTGAACGACTCATCAGTTTTATTGGTCTACTGTTGCTGGGCAAAATGTTTTTGGCGTCATGGAAAAAAAAAATGTATAAGCACCATAAGCCGCAGCGGTTAAAAAGTAGAAAAAAGTAGTGGCTTGTAGTCTGGAAAATATGGTATTAAAGTGCTTTAAAAAACAGAAATGTGTTTTTGATGCACAATCTTTTCAAAAATACTGTGTACATAAAATAATGAAGAGGGCAAAGTTACCATCTTCTTCATTTGCTGTAAATTCCCTGTCTTCATCTTCCTCCTCTGCTGATGAAGATGACTGGTCAGAGCCCTCTGCCTCTGATCCTCCGTCCTGGGAATCAGCACACAGTCAATGTAAAGCAAACTAAAAATATTATAAATATCAAGAGTGAGCCAAAAACTGTAAATGGGCATTTCTTATGTGGTGAATGCAATCAGGTGATATTACATCATAATATGCAAGTTATATTAACCCAAAGCTGAGTGTTTGCGTATTTTAATGAATGCATTTGTCACTGACCCTTTTAGTTATCAGTGTATTACAGTACATCATGTTCTGTGCTGTACCTGGGGCAGGTTGAGTGTGCTGAGCAGTTGGTCCAGAGGAAGTGTGCCCTCCTCTTTCAGAAGCTCAATTTCTTTGCGGTGACTCTCTGCATCGTTGCCCTCCTGCTGCTCCTCAACTTCAATCGTCTCCTCATCATCCTCTTCTTCACATTGAGGTTCAAAGTCTCCATCTGTGAAGACACGGTAATACTTTTTATTTATTTGAACAAACGGCAATGGATCCTATGTATCATTAGCTTTGAATAAAAGTTTGAATCAAATAGAAAACTTTTAAACTTTTAATTGATCTCATAGTCCCATATTGGATGGATTAATTGAGTACAGATACATAGATACAAACAAGTAAACTTCTGTTCTGCATCAGAGATGGCAGACTTGTCGGACAGGTTCATCCAGTAGCGAACAAGATCAGGGACAAATGTTCTTCTGAATATAAAAAAGACTTAAGACCTTAAGCATTTTGGACTTAAACACTACTGAACAAAGCATAAACATACAAGACTACATACCAACAGACATTTCATTATGACACATCTGGCGTGTGTCTTTTTTTAAAAAACATTCAACTAATTACCCAGGTATAGAAAAAATATCAACATCAAGATATGAAAAAAAAACCTACTGTATTGGAAAAGTGACCTTGACAATGAAAAAGCTGATTTCCTTCTGTGAAAACCTTTGAGGAGTAACTATGACAACATCTCTATTTAAACCAGTAATTCGACATTCAAGTGTCGGAATACATCAAGACAGCAGTAATACTCATTTAGTTTATTTTAAAAGATTCTCACCATCTTCATCGACAGGAATAGGTTGAGATTTCTGAGGTGAGGCAGCATCCATCTCGGCAGGTTTAGAGGTGGGTGCGAGAGACTGGCTGAGAAGATCTGAATATTTTTCTGTCTGTCCTACGATAAAGTCCAGCTGCAGATCCAAGGCCTTCTTTCTCTTTTCGTCAAGTCGAGATTGCTGCTTATACTGGACAACCTAGGAACAATAAAACTACACATTACTAATCTCATTTTTTTTGTATATGGACCTTGAAACATCCAGAAGGTTAAAAGTATTCACAATACTAAAGTTTCACTCAAACTTAATTTTGACCAAGAAAAAAAAACATAATACCACTTTTAAAAAAAATGAAATCAATGTGGTATTGACAATCTCTTTTTATTCGTAACTGTATATACATAAAATGCACTATTCAACGAACAAATAGTACAACTTAGTGAAGATCACAGTTTTAGTAATAATTCACCGTATTGAATAGGGTTGTCTAAACTAACTGTACCTTCTCAACACTGCTCCAAAATGCCCGCACTTCCTTTGCGATCGATGCAGCAACTTTCCTTATTTTTGACTGTTCATCTCTCTTTGCTTTTTCCTCTTTCTGCCTCAGCTCTTCATGGTGTCGCATAACCATCCGTACAACCTAATAACAAAAGAAATAGTTAATAGTTAAATTGTAAAAAATACAATTTCAGTCAGTATTATATACAACTTTGTGAAATACTGTATGGATATTATTATTATTACCTTCCTAGCAACACCTCTTTTCCAACGCCGCTCTTGGGCGAAGTCAGCGGACAGCCACTGCATTTCCTCACACAGATACTCCCAGTGCACTTTGGGTCGCGGAGGCTCTGTTAGACGAGTGAGGCGCTTCATTGACCAGAAGCCCTCTCGCTTCAGTGCCTGCGTCCGATGCTCAATGTCCGCTTCCTGTTTAAGACAATATGCATATGCACTCAGCAATGTTCTGCCATGCGATGAGACAAAACTGTTGCATAGCAGTTACACAGTGGTTACATTACATACATCTTAGTTAAATAATCTTATGCTTTTGGGCTATTTATTGAGATTCTATGGCACATGTTGATCACAGCAGATCACTCAAACATGCATGAATCACTCAGTGTACAAATCTAAGTAATCTTGTAATGAGTGCGAACCACTTTAACATCGATGAAAGCTCATAAAAGTCAATTCAGCATAATATTCTCTTACGTTATTGGACACTTGTGTACAAACCAATGACTAAAAAAAAGCATTACTATTGCTGATTTTCAGATGATAACAACACAACATTCAAATGGTCTGCAGTGTTCAACTGATGCAGGCAAATGTCCCTATTTGTTAATATCCAAATTTGATAAAGTTGGACAAAGATAGTGTGATAAAAGACATTGTCACTAATACAAATGATGAGTTTCAATGTGTATTTTCCAGTTGCATTTTTTTCAAAAAGCTGCACATACAAACAAAACTTACGTGTTTAGCTAGCTCTGCCATATCGGAGTGTCGTTCACCACGAGATCGGTGGGGTGTGCTTTGATCCTGTGGTGAAACAAACTTTCCATGAGACCCCCGCAGAGGAGAGGATCTGTCCAACCTTGGTGTGGACCAATCACTGCTGGACGATGGGCCGGGGGAGGGGGACCCTGGAGAAGAATTCATTGACACTCTGTCGGAAATCCACTGGCGCACCTGAATCCCAACAGAAATGGATTAAAACAATATAATTATAAAATGATGCATTAGACACAAAGCTGTAGTCAAACTTAAGCACATTAGTAAAGAGCACATTGGAACATGCTACCAAGTTGTTTAAGTGATCAGAAAGTCTATTTTGTGCTGTGATGTAAATAAAAGCCATATATCAAACAACCAGTAGGGAAAGTGATTGTGTGAAAAAGTCATGCACATAAACATCCTGTCAGAGCCTGATCTGGCAACCGCCACTTACCTTCAGGAACAGTGCCTTTCTGTCTGTCCTGCTCTGTCCATGCTGGAAAACACACATGGCTTAGCATGTGTCCATAACTTAAAACTGGATAAATTAAATGATATAATAAACTGCATGCGTAAAGTAATGTAGGGCTGCAATTAACAGTCACTTTATTAAATGATTAATCAGTAGATTTTTTAAATACATTGATTAGTTCTACAGATCTTGAAAAGTGTCATTTTGATGTAATATCTGCTCTGGTGAAATCATAATACCTCTTATCTCAGCACATGGCCCGTTCTAGAGTTTCTGTGTAGTCCAGATAACAATATTTTGATTACTTAAATAGTATACTTTTTTTTTCCAATAAAATGGATTGTAGTTTGTGACTAATTCATGTGTTAGTTTCAGCCCTGAAAGAATGTAAACAAAAAATAACTGCATCATAAGATGCTAGCAAACAATAGAATGTATTGATTGTCTCAGATTACTATATAAGGACGTACTATACAGTAAAATACCTTGTGTGGAGAGGCTGGTGAGGCCACATCGCCCTCAGGTCTGTCAGCCTCTGGTTCTTCATTGCTGCCTTCTTCTTCACTGCTGCCCTCATCCACAGAGCCGTCTCCAGCATCTTCATCCTGCTCCATCTCCTCATCCCCATCCACTCCTTCCTCCACCCCCTCTTCCACCCCTTCTTCCTCTCCCTCCTCCCCCTCATCCTCCCCCTCCCCAGCTGAAGGGTCAGCCTGACTGATAATAGTATCATTAAAGCTAGTTTCAGTCACAATTGTACTGTCCAGTTGGGATGGCTCAAAAACTACCACAGGGGCATCTGTAGAGTTTTGTGAACCAGAATTGTTTCCATTTAAGTTTTCTGTTAGGGCGTCACCTTTGGAGGAACCAGATGCAGTGAGAAGGGGGAGGACAGGAGCTTTGACAGAGCAGTTTGTCTGCTCATTGTGGCCGCAGGGAACTACAGAGGAGACTGTGTGAGCAAGGCACTCTTCAGACACGGTGCCCGCGCTGAGGACGTTCTGTCCCGTGGACACAATGGAGGCAGGGGCTTTGAGGACTGGACTCGTCCCGGGTTTGAGAATGAGCAGCTTTGGGTTTATTTGACCCAGAAAGGGAGAAGGGCAGGTTGTCTCTGTCGCTGTGGTCACAACAACAGTGTGTATTGTTTGCAAAGCTGTTGTAGCAGTTTCTTTGACCTCTTCATGTGAAGAAGCACAAGGTTCAAGCTTTGCGGCACTTACAACAGTGACTCCTGGGGACTGGTTTAAAGCTTGCCCGTCCATGTGAACTGAAGCACTGACCACTTGTAATGGGGATGTTAGAGAAGACGATGTTACATCTGTTTTCTGTTTTTGAAGAGCCTCTGATTGGTCTGGAGCCGTTCCCACCTGTGTGCAAGAGCTCAGTGCCTCTGTGCTAGTGCTTGCCTGTTCAACAGCAAAGGAATCAGATGTAACAGCTGCTACTTCAACCAAACACACTTTATTTGAGTTTGCTCCCGACTGGCGAGCATCCAATATCAAGTGTTGTTGGACAGCAGCAACACCAGTGTTTTGTATGGACATAGTATGACAGTCATTGCTAGAACATGTCACAATTTGATTTCCATCATGTGATGAAAGCACAGCCTGCTGAGCTATAATAACACCATCACTTTCATCAATAGTGTGAAAAGTTGTATCCATTTGTGACTCCAGGTCTTCTTTGACAGAAAAGTCATCAGAGTTGTCTAGTAATGCATTAAACAAGTTTACTTCATAACCTGGAGAATGAGGGATCTGAATGCCACTGCTGCCACATACGGTCTCCTCTGCTACCTCCTCCACCAGGTCACAAAACTGATACACCTCCACAGACTGAGACTCCAGGTGAACAGTCTCCCCAGCGGACAGCTCAGAGCCCAGGTCATTGATAATAGCAGCTTGGCAAACGGTGCCATCTTCCCGCTGGAGCAAGTAACTCTGATTGAGATGTACACCAGACCAGTCCCCATCCTCTCGAACAACCACGATTTCATGAGCGTCTGATGAGTGCACAATCTGAGCTATTAGTGGCATTTCAGTGGAGTTGACTTGTTCCGTGGGGGGTCCCTGCTCTGTCTGTAATGACACTACAAGGTCTGTCCCAACTAAAAGGGGAGCAGAGGAAGGTTTAGTGAAAGTGTCCTGAATACAGATGCTTTCTGACTGGACTGTAGCAGCAGTGTCCAGAACATGGCCAGGACTCATGCTCCCCTGCCTGTGGTCCTGCGCTTGGAAGTTTGGAACATTGAGAGCTTCAAGTTCCGATGTCGGCTCAGAGTGAAAGATCTCAGTTTGTGGCATGTCAATTTGTTTGCCCTCATTGCTGTGAAACAAGGGTGTGGTGAGAGTTTGTGATTGAGAGTTCTGTTCAGTAACGGTTTTGGTGAGCAACTCCTCTTCGATAGCCCTATTGTCACCTGTGTCTTGGATTTCAACACTGGCTTGTGAGGCAGCAGTTGAAGTTTGGAAAGAAACTGGTGGTTGTGAGATAACATTTTCATCTGTGCACTCTTTAACAGACGTTTCTGGTTTAATTTCCAAAGTGAACGACGTTTTCTCTTGTGTCCCTTGTATATCCACAATTCCAGCCTCTTTTGCTGGTTGACTCTGGTTAGTCTGACTATTTGAAGGGCTTTTCTCTTCAATAGTTTGGGACCCGTATTGCAGTACTGTGTTGCTAAGCTGTATGTCTGAGGAGAGAAGAGGACAACAGGAGGATGGGTGCCTTTGCATTTCAGGATTGCAGTCCTCAGCAGAGGATGTTGAAAAGACCCCTGCAATGTCGGTAAATCTTTCCTCAGTAAGTTCTGATTCTGAGGGCCTCTGAGGGTCTCCTTTGGCTGATAAGTCCTCATGCAAGGTGGTTGAAGCAGAATTCTCTGGGTTGACAAATGTAGGGCTTTCACCATCCAGCAATGGCACTGCGGGCGCTTTAGTGGAAGGAGGTACTGGGCGGGGGGCAGCTGTGACCGGCTGCGGGGCATGCTGAAGTGACTCCCCAGCCACATTGTGTGCAGCCTGGGGGTCAGCACCCAGCACTTCCACAGCCGGAGAGGCACGCTGCCGCACCGCCTCCTCCCCAGAGCTCTGCTCCTCTGGTCCGCTTTGGCTGCACACTGCTCCTAGAGGACAAACCGTTATTACTAACACAATTTAAATGAAAAATAAGTAAGCACCATTTCTAACTAGTCGGCTCAAATACTGAAAGTTTACCTGTCTGATGTTGTAGACACAGGTCTTCTGTGCTTTCTACTTCCAGGATGCTGAAGTTAGGATCCCCACCACATCATCTGTGGAGCATAAACATGGAATACCAAATATAAAACTTAAAAAAATACATGCATATTTTTAGCTTGTTTCCTGCTTTCTTAATTGCTAATTGGTGTATTGGGGGAAGTAGTATTACTGCTTCCTACTCTTGCTTCTCATTAAACTTGTAGAGTGGAGCCACATCAGTGGAGCCTATGTGATGATAGGTAGGCTATAGTGTCACATGGAGTAAGCATCCTCATATGTAATGTGATGGTAATTCTTACAAGCCTGTATAAACAGGTGGTGTATTGTGCATTGTGAATTACAAGTGATAGCGGCCAGGGCAGTAGAGTAAGCAGTGATGGCTGTAGATGTGGGTACTGGGTAGCATTTGCTGCAGTGAACCATGGATGTTAGCTGTTACGGAGAGGGTTCAACTCAAGACGTTAGGAATTCTGCAGCACGCGCTCCCGGGCTTCGCCGGCAGACAGGCGCGCGGGCCCGGGCCATTCATTTATACCTAAAACAAATGTGGCGTTAACGTATGTTCGTTAAAACACGGAGAGTTACTATGGTTACCGGTAGATTCCCCCAGACTAGAGGTTTTTCAAATGCAAGATACAAGAACTGATGCACCGGTGGCTGGCTCACATGATACATCTCGAAAGGGTCTGACCAGATTACCGATAGTCGCATTAAACTTAACAACATTACATATATTTGAGGCACGAGATGATATATCTATTGCAAATAATTAACACAGGCGCTTTTTCGGGAGCAGTTAGCTGCTAGCATTAGCATTTACAATAACACTGCTAGGGTGGCACTGAAGAAAAGCCTGCTAACTAGCAAGCTACAAGAGTTAGAAATGATAGGGTGCATTTATTGGATGAGTTGGCACTGTGACGCTCACACAATTATATAATAGTTTTATCAAAACAAGCTCCTCAGTGTCCCCAGATTTTATTGAAAGGTCTTTTAAAAGTAAGCCAAACCATGTGAAAAGTCACATTAATGCCGCTTCTACATACACTGGGGGGGGGGGGGGGGGGGGGGGGGGGGGGTGACAATGTGACGTCACTGCGTGGGGTCAAATCACCCAAAATACCAGAAAATGTAATGCGATATTTTTTATGTTTCTAGCATAAACAAGCTAAAGTTTTTTTTAACTAAAAATAAAAACTACAAACATGTTATTTAGTTGTCAGTACATTTTGCAACGATTGAAGGGGGGGGGGTTAGGTAGGGCGCGCACAGCAACAAGGCAGGTACTTAAGCATGGACAAACTGAAAGTTACTGACCAAATAGTTCTTTGTTTGGGGCATTACATACTAACAGATCTTGTTACATGTTGCTGACCATTGCTCAATTTCCGGTCTATCAAAAGTACTTTTTTAATACAAAAGAGCACAAGAAATGTATATTTTTAGCTGGGACATGCTGCTGTATTGTGTCGCTTCGTAAGTCGTATACACCCCTTTAGGGGCCCCATTACTTCCTCCTTGCCCCCCTCCCTTTTACAGCCGCCATCTTAAGTTCCCACCTACCTGAAATTTCCGACCAATTTTCTTTTACTAAATTCTTGTTGAAGGAGTCGTCATCCGCACAAAATCACACTCAATCCGTGATGTTGGCGATCCAAACTATCTCCCGGTACCCAACGAGGTACCAGTAGGTCTGTGGGAAGAAGTTAAAATACGGACCGGGAGAGACTGGGTTTCGGCGCAGAATGTAGCGGTCGCGGGGAGGAGACTTTACGCAGCGAAATGGTGGAGGGACGCCGCTGCTGACAAAGTACAGAGCACGGAAATCTCGCGAGATGATCAAAGAGCGCGCCACTTAAATTTTTCTTTTTGTGAGTCTTGTTCTATCATTTACACTTTTGCGTGGTTAAAACATAGGTTAAATCACAAACAGTTTAATATTCGCATACCCGTTTATAAGATTTTGTGAAAACTCCGTTTATTTTTAGACGCTGTCAGCTCATTCCAAAAATTTCGTTCATTTAAGGGTTCACTGTTACCCATGTGAGTTGTAAATCTCTTTAAGTTACTAACAGTCCTATATTATGTAAGAAAAAAAGACAAAGACAACAACGTAAACAACAATTCATTTAATAATTAATCTTTGCCGTCTCTTGGGAAGGGGTTTGAAAGGTATAAAATGGTCATATTAAAATAATTGACCCAGACTTTTCCCTCTCAGTTGACCCACTGTCTACTTGCCCGTGACACAAGTCTTTATATTTTTTCTTAGCATTTGTCCCACTTTCCATGTATATAACTTATTTTATCAACAACAGGACAATTAAATGTTCAGCGCTCCCATAGTCCCACTCCCAAATGTATACATATAAACCACACAGGCAAACCTGCCTCTCTACATATTTAGGTCAGATGAAATCCATAGAGACCAGAGATACAATTGATAGGCCTTGATAGGTTCACAAGCATCTTAGCATTTTATGTGAAGCAGCCTAATGATTTGTTTTTGTGTGACCTAAAACATTATCTCGGGAGAGGGGTTGTGGTTGATACCTGAAACAATGACAATAACATAACAGTGAATATATTTATTATTATAGAAGATAATTAATGTTAAGATTAATATTACAAATGCATTTTCTCTACACTACTATATTCTGGTCCTGCTCATGTAGTCAGGGGAAAATGGGAAACAGTAACAGGAAGCTCTAAAACTGTGTTTACTCACAGTGCAGCACAGTTCATAAATTTGAAAACAAAAAAAGCAAATGAGATGTAGTAATGAAACTGAGAATCTGGGTTAGATTTTTGGGAAGCAGAAAGCTGAGGTAAAATGCCAACTTAATGATATGGTCCTAACTGTAATGCGTCTTTACGATGACCAAAGACAAGCTAAATCAGGACACACTACTTTTCCTCTGTTCTTCTGCCCTCTTTGACACAAACATCAGGTCAGATTTGTCAAAGAGGACTTTCAGTAACCTTAACTAAACAGACCAAAAACCCTTACATGTTTTCAGTTGTACATTTGATGCAAGTTATTTTTCATAAACCTGAAAAAGCCTGCTCAAGAGCACAGTCACATATTCATTCAACCACCACAAAAACCTGTCCTCTGCCTCTTCAAACAGAGTTCATTGACTACTGTATTAAACAGCAAACATAAAAAGAAAAATACACCAAGGATGCACAAAACCATGTACCTTTAGATTGCACTGATAACTAGTGGGTATATTTCAAAGCCACAATGAGTCTTGCATTTACCACCAACATAATTTCCAGGCAATCACTGATGCGTCTTTGTGGTTTACTCTGCGAGAGGAAGGGGTTGTTTGAGAGCAGCACAGTGATCCTGACATTTCCCTTAATATCCTCCAGCATTGTCCCAGTACTATCTGGACTCTCCATCTTTATGAGCACTGAACAGGGCCAGCTCACCTGGCGCTCCAAGTCTGCGAGGGGGAGTGGCAGACCGACTGGTCACGGACGGAATGAGGGGTGGTGGAGCCCCCATTGACAGGGCTCCTACCAGCCCGGCAGGGGTCTTTGTCAGGATGCCATTGGCCATATGTGGGTTTAGGGGCCCGAGTCGTGAGTAAAGGCCTGCATGGTGGGCTGCAGAGGCTCCTGGAGGAAGGGGATGGGACAGGAGGCCCGGGTGGAGCTGTTCTAAGTGGGCAGCAGTAGCAGCATGAGAGGGACTGGAGAGGTGAGACCCAGGGAGGTGAGGATGCATGCCAAAATAACGTGCCCTTTCAAAGTCTTCTCTCAGAATCTGGGCACGCTGCTCCTCATCAATCAGCCCACCTCCATGAGGTCCGAGCTGATGGTGGCGGTCAAAAGGGTGGGCCATAAGGCTGAATTCCTGGCGAACAGCAGAGCTGGAGGGAGTAGAGGTAGACGTCGGCGGATGGTGAGGTGCAGCTGCAGCAGCTGCTACTGCAGCAGCCCTCTCTGCCTCCAGGAGGCGCTGGTGCTGGAGCAAACGAGCCAGGTGTGGATCTGAGCGCAGTGCGAGGTGAGGGTCCGACCGAAGTGCCAAGGCCTCTCTGCGTTGCTGCTGATGCTGCACTGCCAGCTCCCTCCAGGGATCCCATGTGAAGCTGTGTGGCCCCTGAGAAGGTCCATGTGTTGGGCCAGGATGGAAACGGTCAGCTCCTGGACCAACCACCAGTCCACCAGGACCTGCACTGCCTAAGTAAGCATCAATGGCTCGAGTGCGGTCCAGCAGAGAGAGGTGTGGGTTTGGGGTTGGTGGGGGAAGGGGAACACCTGGAGTGGGTGTTAAAGATGATGAGGAAGGAGTGCCAGACCGAGGATGGAGTGGATGGCTGTTTGGGCGGTCGAAGGTATGATTTGGTGCTGGAGGCGGCGGTAGTGTGATGGGGATGTGCTCTGGTTCCTCTTTTCTTTCCTCTTTCACTTTGACTGGAGGGACAAGCAGGGAAGATTTGGAGACAGGTGTTGTCCGATCAGATTTCTTGGCCTGAGTCAAAGCGGTGACAGAGGCAGAAGCTACAGAGGAAGCAGGAGGGTTGCTGTCCCTTTGGGAGTGTGTGGATTCATTGTGGTGACTATGTGCTGATGAGCCAAGAGAGCGTGGATAAAGGTCCAGGGGAGAAGGTGCAGAGGGGTTGGAAGGTGGAGGTGTGGTAAGCACAGATGAGGAGGAAGACCTTGGCCTTTCTCTATCACCTAATGAAGTGGAAGAACCAACAGGAGGCCCCCTTGAGGACACTGTTGGTAACGGTCTCTTATCTGCCTCCCTCTCACGTTCTCTGTCCCGATTTAAACTGCGGGTCAGGTCTTCAATGGGTCCACTGCTTGGCCCCAGGGCACTGCTGTGGCCATTTATGTGGGAAACCGGGGTGCTACTGCGGGGTTTGAAGGCAGGGCCGACTGGAGACATTCTCACAGGAGGTCGGCCATACAGCATATTGTCTCTATAATACCCAACATAAAAAAAAATTAGTCTGTGCTCTGCCAGAGGAAGAAACTCCCAGATATATCAGTCTTACCTGTCTTTTTCATCTTTAATATGAGGGATCTCTCTTCTTTCTGCATCTTTTCCTCGATCTCGATCATCCCTTTTATCAGGGCCTTTAGCCCAGCTGGGCCCAGGGAAACCAGGAGGACCACCATGTAGGCGACTCCAAGGGTCATGATGATTAGAGGACAAGCCCCCCACCACACTTGCTGGGGAGTCTTTAGGACCAAATACAGAACCACCTGAAGAAGACATCACAAGTTTTTACATTGGTAAGAAGAACTAATTTTCTTGTAATGTGCTTTACCCAGCACAGAAGAGACCACACATTTTTTTTTAAATGAATGCAGAGAAATAGCTACATATATATTCAATACATTTGGTCAATCGTCTGTATGTCTATCCATAAATATTTTATGATGTTTATATTTCAGACAACTAGTGTATTACTTGTAATTTTAAATACAGTACAAGAACAGATATGACACTGACCCAGAGATGGGCTGCCCAGTCCCCCAAAGGCACCAGAGCCCAAGGCTCCCAGCGGGGTAAAGGGTGGTGAGCGACCATAAGGATCTAAAACATACAGGAATTCATATCAAAAATACTGTTCAGCCATTCAGGCAAAAAATGTGTGTAAACTGTGTGTAACTTATTTCAAGGACAATAACCTATATTCTCTATGCATGGATTTAAAATTTATATATCTATCTATATATAATTGAACAGTTATGGGGTGGGTCCACCATGTTTTAACATATACATTTTTCATAAACATACCTAAGTGTGATGGTGTCAGGAACGAAGAATGGGGTGCAGGTGGAGTGATAAAAGGCGCCGTGGAAGGATTGACACCACCTAAAAGAAAGATTTTACATCTATAGTTAAACACACAAGCACAAAACTTTTTACAATATTTTTTCACAGTTGAAATTAAACTGGATTATGCACCTGTAGCAGAAAACAAAGTCGGAGGCCTTGTCAGGTCATGAGTAGGGGGCAGTGATCCCCCCATTGGTCCGAGTGGACCAAGTCCACCAGCCCCTGGAATACGGGCCAGTAGGTCACTCCGGAAGTCCAATTTGTGAGGATCAGCTTGCATTAACTACAAAACATAAAATTTCATTTATCCATGTACTTAACATTGGCACTACAACATCAATACATACCTTTACTTTCTTCTGATGGCTTAAAATCATCCAGGCCACATAGACATGCATAGCACACCATTTCCCTGGTTTCTGCAAATCACAGACAGAAAACCCCTTCAGTTTTATATTTATAAATGCTTGGAAGATTGCAAGGATCTGTCTGACTGTTAAATAAAATGTGCTCTGGTCTACATATGACTAGGGCTTCCTGAATATAAGATAACATGAGCACAGAAAATTTAGGTAATAAATTAATTAGTCTCTAGCAGGTCAAAAGTCAAACCAGCAGCAGTGAGACAGTATTAGTAATAGTGCATGAAGGGAGTGAAGCTGTGAGTGAATTAAAAACTGGCTGAAATGTTTCAGGAGCTTAAGAAAACAGCAACAAAATCAGCGTATGCTTACATTACTGATTTTCAACGATGTCCCAAATGGATCAGTAAGCTACAACAGAAAAAAAATAAATAAAACCACCTTATTAATCACCTTATTGTCTCATTGGTTTTCAATAATAGATTTGCACTCACTACCGCACTAGGCCCACATGGCAGCACATTTTAACCTGACCTATGTCTTTTTAATCGAGATCATTGACTAAAACTACAATTACAAGCTTACCCTGGGGTCTTTGGGCTGAAGGTGGTGAGGCACAACCCCAAGTCGAGCAGTTAGGTCAGGAGCAGTTCCCTGAGGGACAAGAGGCTATCAAAAAGAGCAAAGAAATGCATCAACAACAAAAAACACAATTTTCATGAAGCACAGCTACTGGAGAGACAAAACAAAAAAAAAAAAAAATCACATAATAATTTGCAATCATATTTTGTTCTTAACAGAGAGACCACAGGCAAAGAATGCAGTGCATTTCATTTTCAAAATGGATACCTTTGGCTGAAATGCTCCTTGTAAGGAGCTAAAAGGCCCAGTTGGAGGAATCACAGGCTGAATACTCGGCACTGAGGGTGGGAATTGTGGGAAAAACTAGAAAATTGGGAAAATAAATAGGTTAAGAAAGAACTTGTTGGTCATATTTCGTAAATAAATTCTCAAAATCAAAAAAAGGCAGTTAATTTGCTATACTCACAGGGTGTCTGTACAGCTCATTCATTTTGCCATACTTCTCAAACTAAAAGACAATGGCATCAGTTAATTGTTGTTGCATTGTACCCGAGTAAAGCATGTAGAGTTTAAAGTGGAACTCACCAGTGGTGGTGCAGCAGCTGGTGGGTACTGGAAAGGTGTGAAGTGTTGGTGTGTGTGCGTGTGTTGGTGCTGGTGGTTGTGCTGATGGAACTGGAAGGCCAGAGGCGGCATGCTGGGCTGATTCTGCGACGTCCTGCTTGAAGACCCTGGTGTGGAACTGGAGGCAGGAGTGGAGCGGCCCGCTGTGGCATTCTCTGACCCAGGGACACTACGCCGGCCTTCACGCTCTTTAAAAGATAAAAAAAATAGTTTGTTGTAGTTAAATTACAGAAAATGTGTTGTAAAAAAAAAAAAAAAAAAAAGGTTATTCTGATTCTAATCTACAGTAATGCAGTCTACATTGGATCTATCATAAGTTTTATTGTCACTAATATGTCAGTGAACAAAATTCACAAACTAATATTACTTTTATACTTTATTTTACATATAGAAAATGTACCTGCTGCAGATGTATGTGATGGTCCTTGTAGCAGAGGAGGTGGAGGTGGGAGACCAGGAGACGAAGTGAAAAGTGCTCCAGCACTGGCTCGTGAAGGTGGTCTGAGAGGCAGCGAGGCGCTGGAGCCTCTAATGTACGACAGAGACACACTCGTGGATGGTGTGGGTGGACGCATGGAGGAAGAGGCGATGGATGATGCAGATGAGGTTGGTTTGACAGGAGTACTACTCCTAGAAAGACAAAATAGACTACAGTCATTTGAAAATGTGCTTGTAATAATTGTACAATTAGTCAAGTCATTAACCCACCTGTTAATACCATACATAGGTTGTGAACGACCAGGTAACGTGAGGAAGGGCTTGGGTTTTGAGAGTGGAGAGTTGGCATTGTGGCGGCTGCTGCCACCATTGATGGCATTAGGTCGAGGAACAGAGGAGTGAGAAGGCAGGCAAGCAGAAGAGGTAGAAGTAGTAACTGGTTCTGGGAAATTTTGTTCCTGGCTTTTCTCCTGACTTCGCTCCAGACCAGACACACGTGGGGTCACCATCAACCGTGAAACACTCCCACAGCGCACCTGCAGTTGAGGGCCATTTTTACCAATGGATGAGCCCATGCTAGCCACTGGTGGCTCAACAACTGAAAAAGAAATTCTGTCAACATCCTGATTTATAAAAGCCGATAAACACTACAAAAATGGAAAGTGTATATGTACCTTTCCTTGTACTAACGGTGAAGACTGGGTCGATTTCATTGTCAGAGGCCTAGGAGGCAATGTAAAGTTAGATATTTTTAACAATTAAGAGTCAAAATGGCAAAAATGGCAAAACATACCTTGCCACCAGAATCACTCTCAGTGTCACACTGAGGAGGAAAAAATATACATTATATTCATGGATGTAAAGCTAAATACTGGCAAAATTATACACGTTGGCAAAAACATTGTGTACACTGAATTTAAAAAGTGAAATTGCTTACAATGTAGCCAGTTTCCAAAGTCATTGCCTAAAAAAAAAATAGATTTAAAATTAAGATTATCACACAATAATGTCATATTGATCTCTTATTCTTATATTATTCACCTGCTCATCCATCTTTCTTCTTTTATTTCGATGAACGCTATGAGGACCACCTGCCTCTGGATCTGACAGTGGGCCTCCTCCGTTTTGCTCTGGCCCTCGTTTCCCCTTGTTCCTCCTTCCCGGCATATCAGAGCGCTGATTGGGCTTGAGAGAACAGTCCATCTTAAAAATTACAATTAAACACGGAATCAGCTATTACAGCATTTGTATTCTTACTGGCATACTAACACCATGTCCCATATGGGGGATACTGTTTGAGTTCTCTTGTAATAAATTATACTGAAAACTTTTGGGGGGCTCATCTGCATCTTGACAGAATCAGATCATGAATAATTCAGGGATGCTTAGAACCCATTAGAGGTAGCATTCTAAAAAAAAAAAAAAATAAATAAATAAAAGAAAAAAGTGGATTTTGTTCTCTCAGAGAAATTTTACGTTTAATTAGTTCAATCTGTAACCTTTAGAAAGTACCTTTGTAAGTATGCTGATTTATTTTAAACAGTAAAAACAGATACAGCTATGTGTTAAGTGCATTATAGTTCACATTAGTGTACTGTGCAATTTAAAAAGCATTTAAAAAGAAACATTTTTGAGCTGAAACACGCTGAACTATTGTACCTCCAATGCCTCAAGGCTAACGAAGCTGGCAATCGCGAAACCATCGATGATGTCCTCCTCACAGGACACGGACTCCCGCTTCCTCCGGCGCGGTGGCCTGTGTCTGCCGAAGCCCGGTCTGCCTTCTCTCCCTCCAGGGCCCCGGACTCCATTGGTGCCACAGGCCTCCTGATCGGACCCAGAGGACAGAGATGTGGCCCGCTGCTCATTTAAGTCCACTCTCCGCCGCCGCCGTTCTCTGTCCCTCTGAGACCGCGACCGTCGGCTCTGTCTAAACCCGGTGCTGCGGCTGGGACCCTCCATGACCAAGCTCCGAGCTGTGACACCAAAGGCACTTTAACCTAGATCCGGTCCGGTGAAGATTAAACACAACACGGGCCTTTAACAAGAGCCCTGCAAAATGGCGTAAATGAAACCAGTGGCTTTTATTCTCCGTATGTCGAACAAAGTCTGTTGGCATCCGTGCCTTTCTTTCGGCGGAATTTTAAAGTCATTTCAGTAAGTCTGACTAGAAAGATAGATCCATAAAGAAATGCTGAAAATCCACGGCATGCACAAGTGTCAGAACACCACTGGCTGTTTGCTAGAGGGGGCTAACATTAGCTTGCAAAACAAATGAGTTATACGCATGTAAACAAAAAGACAAGACCACACCAATGTCAAAACAAAGTGAATCCTGATCTCTGCCACTTAAATTGTATATTATACCACCAGAAATGAGTCCTTAATTAACCACAGCGTTATAATGCCCCGATTATAACACTTACTGTCAAATTTATTTCCGTGAGCAAGATGTTAGCAGTTTAGCAAGGCCAATAACCCAGATACCCGATAGCAGCAACCCAGCGGTGGTGACAGGATTTGGTCATAGGCTACAAAGTCTTTATGAACATCTCAAGTAACTTTAGAGAAATACATTGCACTTTACTGGGTTCCGATAGTATGCTTTGGCCCAGATTTTCAAGAAAATAGCTCTTTTAGATAACAAGCACGCAGCTAACTAAACACAAACAATATATTGCTAGCTATACGACTAAGAATAAAACAATATTCTTAAAACATATCTGGGTTCTTAGATAATTCCTGCAGTTCATCAAACTATATAACCTAAATTCAACATTCGGAAGGTAAGAACTTCCACTCATCTAATATTAAAGGCCGATGATAATGGTTAAATTACATCAAAAGAAAGACGTAACATTAGCACAGTGGCTTTGCTAGCTTTAGCCGTTCCAGCTGTTAGCCACAAACCTGTCCGTTTAAACGGAAGTGCAGAAAATGTAAAGTCCCTCACAACAATTTAACACCATCTGAGTAATCCAATTTTGCTTTTTGCGCCCAACTCGTCTTCCATTTTAGCCCCATTATAAGGAAACATAATTAAGGCCCAGTCGGTAGAGCCTCGGTGTGGATTTCCATTATCGGGGTGTGGGCCAAGCCCCCTTTGGGCTGGGCAGCTCCTTGTGCTGCCGAGACTGTAATCCAATGTTTAGGACAAGTTGAAGCAAACGCCGGTGTCCCAGGGCAACGGATTAACTCCACTCAATCCCGAATGTAAATGAAGAAGAGGGGAAACGCAACCAGTCCGATGCTGGCTATTCACAAGTTTCCACTGAATAGTAAATTTCTCGTGAAAATAAGGAGACACAACCCTTGTCAGTGCAATGCATTGTGTGCACCACTCTTCCTCCCGTTCATGGCGAGGCTTCATCATGATACTCTTTGCGCTTTCTGCCACCATGTGGGAAAGTATGGTAAATACGCTTTTTGGGCAAAAGAAAAAAGGGCAAATTAAGCTTTTTTTGTTATTAACCGAGCCTAGATTTGTTTAATTAAAATACATAGGCCTAATTAAATACTTAATGTAAAATGAAATAATAATATATAGTAGTTTTAGCAGCAGCAACCTACACAATATCTGAGAAGAATGCGATTTTATTTAGGCTTTAATTTATTATATTTGACAAATAGCCTTTTCAAATGCATTTTTGCACCAACTTCAGTCATTTCAAATGTCGAAGTCAAATTTGGAATAAATTATCTCAATAATAATAATGAATGCTGCTGGCATCCTTGGGTAAACAAACCATAAACATTTTATTGGAAAAATAGTCCAAATTAATGATTATTCCAAGGGCATTTTTCCTTACACATTGTTACATTTTACATTTAGTTTCTGTTTGACAAAAATGATTGCATCATGTTATTAAGGTTCACATTGACACCTAAATGATCACTGTATCTCTGGATTCTAGATTCTATAGTTCTGATTCTGTGTTAGATGCATTTTTTGTCTCAGTCTAAAGCAGAATATTGGTATTTTTATACATATAACAGTAATTTCAGTTAAACTAAACACTAAGGTCTCACCATCTGAACTAAGACCAAAACACTGACCCCAATGCATATTAGTGTGGTTAGATATTTTTGTCAGGGGTTAGGGATGCAGTTAATATTTGTCTCTACACCGCATTCCAAATTATTATAAAAATAGTGTTTACGTGTCATAAAAAAATGTTTGTTTTTCAGTGAAACTCATGGATGGTATTGTGTCTCAGGACTCTTTGGGTCAGTAAAATCAATCTGTGTAAATTAGTTTTCCAGGTAAGTCCAATTAAAGAAAAAACTTATTAAGAAGGATGTTCCACATTAGTAAGAAGACCACCATTTTCAACCAAAGGAAAGACAAAGGATCTCTCTAGTGCCTAAAAGCATGAAATAGTTGAATACCTTGGACAAGGTATGAAAAGCTTAGATATTTCACTTAAACTTAAGAGGGATCATCGTACTATCAAGAGATTTATAGCTGATTCAAAGCACACACAGATTTGTACAGTTACAGGCACACTGAGGAAGGTTTTTGCCTTCTCAGATTAAGACAGCAGCTGCTACAATGCCATTACAAAAGCAGCAAACAGGTATTTGAAGCTGCTGGTACCTCTGGAATCCTGCAAACATCAGAGTGTAGGATCCTTTAGAGGCTTGCAGTTTTGTATAAACCTTCTACACGGCCACCCTTAACAAATGTTCACAAGCAGAAACGGTTCCAGTGGGCCCAGAAATACATGAAGACTCATTTTCAAACAGTCTTGTTCACTGAGTGCCGTGCAACCCTGGATGGTCCAGATGGATGGAGTGTGGATGGAGTGGTGGATGGTTGATGGACAACCACCATGTCCCAACAAGGCTGCGACGTCAGCAAGGAGGTGGTGGAGTCAAGTTTTGGGTCGGAATCATGGGGAAAGAGCTGGTTGGCCCCTGAAGGTGTGAAAATGACCTCTGTAAACTATGTGGAGTTTCAGACTGACCATGTTCTTCTATGGTACAAGAAGAAGAACAACCGTGCTTTCCGTAGTAAAATCATCTTCATGAATGACAATGCACCATCGCATGCTGCAAGGAATACCTTTGCATCATTGGCTGTTATGGGCATAAAAGAAGAGAAAGTCATGGTGTGGGCCCCATCCTCCCCTGACCTCAATATTATTGAGAACCTTTAGAACAACCTCAAGCGAAAGATCTGAGGATGGGAGGAGGTTCACATCCAAACAGCAGTTCTAGGAGGCTATTCTGACATCCTGCAAAGAAATTCAAGCAGAAACTCTCCACAAACTTACAAGTTCAATGGATGCAAGAATTTTGAAGCTCCTATCAAATAAAGGGTCCTATGTTAAAATGTAACTTGACCTATTAAGATGTTTTTAGTGAAATACCTTTTGATTTCAGTAATATGCTAATGCTTGTAATTGAAAAATAAACAAATGACCATTTTCAGTTCTTTACAACAATAACATGGTTTGAAACTTTGTTGTCCATAAAAATTTGGAACAGTGCATTTTAAGTTTTTTTGAAAATTTATCATTGGGAGGTTTGCTCAATAACATTCAAATTGTGCTCTAAAGATTGATGACTTGAAAATTATGATGACTGTCATTTATATTGAAAAGTTTGTAAAAATCAGAGAAAAATATAATTTGCATAATCATTTGGAACACAGTGTACGTATAGGCGACTGTTGAAGCCTTTTTCAGATGTTGTCACTTTGTCTATGCACCACTGCAACTATAAAGGTGAGCCTCAAAACAAAGGAGCTATATAATTCCAAAGCATTATAATAAATATATTGTGTATATATATTGTTTTATGCATTTTATGTAGACCATACCAGGCTAATGGTAACAAATTAGGCTAGCCCAATCAGAATCAGAATCAGAATAACTTTTATTGCCATTGTCCGTGAGCAGAGCTCACAGACTAGGAACTTACTTCAGTGATAACACTAGTGTCATTCTTATCCAATTAATAGATTTTTTCATGTAGTGACAGTACACTTTTATTCATCACATTGATTTCTTTGAAAATCTTGAATACAATAAAGAGTGAAGCAAAATACCAGTCGCTACTGACACATTGAGTGACTCTATCCCTGAGAACAGTGGTCTTCCCGCAGGAATGGTCAGAAGGGTCTGACAGTGAGCTTGTAGCTCTTCAGAAAGGCCTCCACCCTCACCACCAATCAACAACAAGGTAGGTTTAGACATAGTAAAATCTGAACATTTGGTTACATGAGACTCTTTTAATTCTGCCCCAACTGTCCCGACCACACGTCCCAGTCCTGTGCTTGCTTCAATTTCAGAAATTCACCAAGATTTTTATATCCATACACCTCCATCACCTCCATGACACCTGAGCTGGCTTTGCTCACAACTGGGGACAATGGACAGCTTTGAGAAACGCTGCTGACTACTTTGTCCACACCAAGAAAATAGGCTGACCGCAAAATGGCACCTAGGTTCATTGGGTCTTGTACATTTTCTAAAACCAGCCAAAGTGGCATGTTTTTGTCTTTTCTGGGAAGGAGCCAACTTTGATTTTGAGTTTCCTTTGTGACATAAGTGAGGGGACTTGCTTGTAGACATACTCCTTGATGTACACGTCCCGGAGCCATCTTATCAATGTCCTTTTTACTCACACGGTGAATTGGCACTCCATGACTATGAGCCTCTTCACAAATCTTCAAAACAGGAGCTCTAAGAGAGTTGTCCCCTTCCTTAACAAAAAGTCCCAAAATCCTCCTTCTTCCATGTGTGATAGCCAATAAGCAAGGAGATATCCCAAATACAAATTCAAAGTGGTCTAATTTGGAATCTAGGTTTGTTTTTTGCTTGACAGTCCCATATCTCTTAACAGTGTGTCCATCATCCAGAAACAGTTTTTGGAGTTCAGATGAAACACTTCTATTGAGATGTCTGGGTGCCTCGTTGCTCCACGCGGTGGCTTTAGTTAACTTCTCTCTTGAAATTGCAGGTTTTGGCTTAGAATTGATTGCCAGTGTCCTTAGCCTTTTCATTGCAGGATTCTTCTCTGAAAAAAGAACATTGTTGGTATGGTAAGTATTTCCACTGCTAGCAGCTGAGAATGACTGACGAACACATTTCCTCCAAAAAGAGACCCACATATTGTATTAGGATTCAACTGGTTAGTAAATCACGTATTACAGCAGAGGCTCTCAAATAATTGTTGCGTCCAGCAAAACTAAAAGGACTTTTCTCTCTGAAGTTATTTAACTCACATGGGCGTCATGGATGTCAGCGAGGAAACTGCCAGCAAATACATTCTGTCACTGCTCTACAAAATAAAACGTTCAAGTCGAAACTTTGACGCTGCCTTCTTCTCAAAATGTCCATAAATAAATATCTAAGAAGAAAATATAATATATTTATCGACAAGTGTCAAAGAAATAGCTATAGTGAATGAAATATGGAGATAAGAGATACATGTTTTGTCTTACCTCTATTATTTTGGTAATGAGTTTGACGCACCACAATATGTACGTAATTTCCCGGAAGTGAAACTGCCCCAACACGGAAGAAAAGGGACGAAAACAAATAACCGTTTAAAATTCCAGCTAAAAGTCGGTAAAAACACCTTTGCTGACAAATATCTTCTAAATTACCCTCTGCCCACGACACCTGTCATACACGGTAGGTCTCAGAGACAGTGACAGTTGTTATTTATGGGTTCGCCGTAATAGTTTGTCTGTAGGTTCGTATCTCTGGTTGAAACATGAGTGGAAAATACTATTTTGGGCCTTCTGCTTAACTATATACCTCTTCAGAAGAAATCGTTGTTGATAGTAGTTGATTGTTTGAGTATTTACAATTAAACTTCTTTTATATCTTAAACCTAGCCGGTGTGGTTGTTGTAGACGAACCCTCACATAGTTCCACACCTACGTATTAGATCATTACTTGTCACGGGTTCAATGTGTCTGTCCATTCAATTGATCTATATTTAGACGACTTAAGACATTTAAAACGTTATATTATAAATAAGTAGAAGTAGATATTCGTGGTACTTAAAAGTAACAATGAAAAAACATGAAACTATAAATAATTTCATCATCTAATTTGTGCATTTGATTGTAGATGGAGTTTTTGTTTGGAAAGAGGAAGACCCCTGAGGAGATGTTGAGGCAAAACCAGAGGGCTCTCAACAAAGCAATGAGAGAGTTAGACAGAGAAAAAGCCAAATTGGAGCAACAGGAAAAGAAGATTATTGCTGACATAAAGAAAATGGCAAAACAAGGGCAAATGGTGAGATAAAATTGTCTAAATTCTTATTCTTATTGTTTTTTTTTCAAATGTTAATATAAATTACCTTTTATAGGATGCAGTGAAAATAATGGCCAAAGATTTGGTTCGAACAAGACGTTACGTTAAGAAGTTTATTATGATGAAAGCCAACATTCAAGCAGTCAGTTTAAAGATTCAAACACTTAAGTCCAACAACAGCATGGCTCAGGCAATGAAAGGAGTCACCAAAGCTATGGCAACAATGAACCGACAGGTCTCAATTTTTTTTTTCATATATATAGAATGCTAAAGTAGTTAATATATTGTTTAACTTTAATATAAAATGTAAATAATGTTTGTTTATTCTATGAGTGCAGCTGAAACTTCCTCAAATCCAGAAGATAATGATGGAGTTTGAAAAACAAAGTGAAATTATGGATATGAAAGAGGAGATGATGAACGATGCCATTGATGACGCCATGGGAGACGAGGACGATGAAGAGGAGAGGTAACATAGTAATATAGAATGCTACTTATTTGTGTTTTACAAGTATTTTTGTACATCTGACATTTCCTGCTTTATTTCAGTGACGCTATCGTATCACAAGTGTTGGATGAGCTGGGCCTTAATCTGACAGATGAGCTGTCAAGTAAGAACATTTTCAACATAATATTATTCAAAACTAAAGTCATATTTGTTATTAAAATATACACATGCTAGTTTGCGCATTTTTCACACATTCACAATTTATATTCATCTTATTGCCTATCTATACATTATATAAGAAGGAGTCCATTTTATTAATTTGTCAAATGTTTTTCTAGACCTGCCATCTACTGGTGGAAGCCTGTCAGTGGCTGGAAAGAAAGCAGAGCCCCAAGCTGCCCTGGCTGATGCAGATGCTGATTTGGAGGAGCGGTTGAACAACCTAAGAAAAGATTAAAAACTGTAAAGAGCACTTTTGTGAAGGTGGTAATACAGATGCAGTGTAAACAATTGCAAGGTGTTTTTGAAAGGATGGCTTGTTTTTATACCTCAGCATTAGAGGTAAATGGCTTTCTTTTTGTTTTCTGTTGGTGTGATTGTTTATGAAAACAATCTAGCAAAGTCATATATATCATTGACAGCCAAAAAATGTTTGTGTTAATACTAACATTCATAGGCATTCACAATTATGTATATATATACACTACGAACCATGAGGATATTTAATTGGTTGGGCCTTAGAACTGAGAAACTTCAACTCATTTTTTTGTACTCCCATTAATACCATTATATCATTTGTAGCCGTTGTCAAAGCCATCACATGAAGAAGAGGGTCTATAAATATATATATTCAAATGTTCGGCATAGCAAAGGCACAGTGAACTCTGAAATCTTACATGTTTCAATGTTTCTTAACCAAATGGCTAGGGGTGGGGTCTTTTTTAAAACTGTTTGATTTTGTTTTCTTTATTCAATAAACTTTTCCAACCAATTAAGTTGTAATAAATGCTCACTTTCTTGTCCCTGTTTAAAGTAATGATTTTTCAAAATTGAACATACTTTAAAATCAAGTAATCAAATACACTTTAGACTAGATCTGTTTTATTCTGAAAATTGTAATTTGTAACTTTCAAATCTGTCCATTTGTCAACATACAATCATAGAACAATTGAATGTACGGAACACTTCAACATTAAATAATAAAAAAATAACAGCCATGTTTATGTACATTTGTCTGATACCTATTTACAAATAGATCAATGTTGTATTTCCAAAATCAGCTGACACATACAGTACGCTAGGCAGTTGTACTGAAGCTGTAGGAACATTTGCATCGTGAAACAAGTGAGTAAAGCAGTGATGAACGTTAAAAGAACCAATCACTGTGACGACAAAGATTAACCAGCAGCATGTTGCACTGCTATTACTACAGCTGGAGCAGCTTGTTTTTGACAAGGCTATTTTGAATGTCAGCTAACTGCATTCTTATACACCAATGCATACAAGATATGCCTAATAATTACAGGCTCATAAGCATATTGAACAATTTGTAACACAAAAATCTGAACCCAAGTTGTGCTGCTTTTACTTGGAACTTGTATGAATACAGCGATAGCGCTCACCTGTTTTCATGCTTTCAAGTTTAAAAAAAAAGTTTTGGAAGAAAACACTCAGATCTTGAATTCACCATGCTACTGTTTTGAAACAGTTCATGCAACTCACATAAAATAACAAAATCAATCACTTGTCACACTAAATTGCTTTGTCAAAAATATATTTTCTGTTTCAAGACACAACTTTGATATAGTTGTGGGTATTAGATTAAGAACTGCATTTAATGGCATCATGCTGAATGTGGTTCAAGCCCAGGTATAACACCTAACATTGATGTTTTTTCTGCATGTTAATATAAGCAATACACAGCACAATACGGTCAAATTTTTGACTTTTTTTTTTTAACCTTTGAAGAGCGTATTAACTGATTATAGTATGGTACTGCCATACACGTACATTTTCAGTCAAAATAGTTAATGAGTTGATGTTTGAAGTCTCTAATTGTATTTTTCACCTGTATGAATGTTATATTTTAAAAAGGACCTTAAAATCAATGTCAATGAGTAGGCTGTAATAAAATGTATTTGGGTTCTCTCACATGCAAACATTTTCAATCAGAATATGATACGTTTTCAATAACAGCTGCTAATGGGAAGACTGCGGCATCAAGCCTTTAGTCACACTGTTATATGTATAAGAGGCCGACTGGTGCAGACATCACCTGTTATTATTTTCAGCATAGACACTGATCTGTTGTGGTTGATGCAACTAAAAACAACACTTCCTTGTGAAACTGACAGCAGTTATACATAAGCACTGAGCAGTGTCTTTACTCTAGACAAGACTGATCAGTGCAATCTGACATTCAAGCTTCACTTCCTACAGGTCCGATGTGGAGTTTGCTTCTTCGGCACCTCTATACGGCATCTGCTCTTGTCATCCAGCCAAGGCAGCTCAAAGTTCCTGAAACAGAAGACAGTATCTCTTAATGCAAACACTTGGTTAATGTAGTTGGTTCTTGCATATGAATATAACCTGAACCCTACTTACTGTTGAGAGAGTTTGGGCAATGGTCTGCCAAATGCAACGACAGGTAGGAAAGGAGTAATCACTATAGCTTCAACTGAAAGGAAACAAAATTCCAGTATAAATTTTAGCAATGGCTGCTTGTTTTAAGTTAGAAAATGTGTATTAATTGGAGTGTACCATCTTCGGTTTCAGGGTAGAATGAAGAAAGCTCTGGCTCAGACTCCTGCACTTTCTTCTTATTCATGCGCTGCTGCAAACGCTGAAACATGCGTTGCTCTCTGATGCGCTGTATATCCCATCTTAAGAGAGGGAAAACAATATGAAATTTAACACTTCTGAATCTTTCCTTACCTTTCAAGTAATACAATAGTTACCTCTTCCTTCTCTTCTCATCTAATTCCAACTTTGAATGCCGCTTCAAAAATATGTTGTCATCCAGGGCCTTCATGTGGTTGAAATGGCAGATATTAATTTTAGTGATAGAGTAGAGAGCATTTACAAACAAATATTCTTACCTCAGGAGGAATAAAATTGGGATCCTCCTCCAGGGGCTCAATGTGATTTTCCCTCCAGGACGGAACTAAAAAGTTACAAAAAAAAAAACTTAACTTGTGACCAAGGTGTTTGAGACTAGACGGTGACAGTGATTGTAACATTTTAGATTTGGCTTACAAATAATCAGCATATCATGTACTACATGAGGAGTCGACTCACTGGCCACCTCTTCCTCCTTTTTAGGGGAAGTCTCTCGCAGAGGGGACAAGGGAGGTTGGTTCCAACAACAGAGGTACATCTCTGTTGTTGACATGAAGGGTAGATCCTCCATCTGACAGCTGAGCTCGGGGTCCTCTTTACACTGGAGCATGTCCTTCTCTGAGCCACATCTGAGCATCTTCTCTGGGGTTTCTTTACTACGCAGCTCTCGCTGTAGAGGCGACCCAGGCTCAATCTCTGATTTAGGACTGAGCTTTGCACCTTTTGACCTTGATTTCTGGACCTTTATCTCTCCAAAGCATGATTTTCTATAAATAAAAGCAAAAGCATTTTTTATTTAAATGAAAATGACACATATATTGGCAGGACTGTTATAGTTTAAGAACCTTTTTTGGCCTTTGCTACTACGAAAATTTTGTGGAGTGGGTGGATTTGGCTGAGAACTCTCTTCTACTTCTAGATCCCAAATGTCTTCTTTATCTGGGGTCCAGGGCTCCAGAGGCTGAAAAAGACGTTTGTCACGTGGCACATCTTTTCTTGTGAGTTGCAAGCGACGCTCCATGCGCTCAATACGGGCCAGCAACTAGTAAAATAATTGAATTATTGTTAAATGCATTGTAATCAATTTGGTGAGCTATTTTCAGAGACAAATATGCTTTACATACTGTTTCTTTGTCTGCTTTGAGCTCATCTATCTCCTTGTCCTTGGACTGTAGTTGTTGTTGCTGTTGTTCAATGAGGTCCAACTGAAGAAGCAGGATTTGACGGAGACAATTGGCCTGTGTGTGAGGATTGGCGGGTGTCTTCCTGATGTTTCTCCATTTTCCCTCAGATGAGACTTCTATAGAGGCAGAACCAAGAACTCCTTGTACAACCCCCTTGGCACTGTCATCTGCCCCTGCATCTTTAGGGTTATTGTTTAAAACCATCTGAGGGTTATCCATATTGTCAACAGAGAGGGGTTTACCTTTCACTGGGGTTCCCTCACCCCCCATTTGTCTGACTGGGGACAATACCCCTACAGTTGTGTTGTTTCCTTGAACTGCTTCTGCTATTGTTGCAGCAATAGCTACTTTACTAGTCATATAATTCTGATCTACGTCCTTGTTCGGGATGGCGCTGTCCTGTGCGTCATGGACATCTATAACAAAATCACAACACTCCCTCTTCAGGCTCACGGGACTGACGGTAGCGGTCCCGAAATGGGGGGTTTCAAAGTCGATGCTGTCGGCGTTGTGCTTGAATCCTGCTTTTGGAAACAACGTGGACCTCAGAGTCATGGCGAACACATTTGGCTCCCTCGTTTCTGCAACGCCTCGGCGGTGCGATTCAACCACAGCTACTCCTCATGTAGGCTGGAGCTGCACCCCTGCAGAACAAAGCAGGCACAAGGACACACATTGTTAATATCTTTGCAATACTCGAGTGCAAATGCTTACGGAACAAAGCCTAGCAGGCGCATATAATTAACGTTAGTACTAAGAGGTTCCAGATCTTCGAGCATCCTTTTGCTTCTTAACCGTCAGCCGGTAAAGAATTTAAGCTAACGTTGCGCTACATTAGCACTGCATTTCGTTTCTAAACAATCAACAGAGAGATTTAGTAAGAAATCCATTTCAAAGCAAAAAAAATTACCATCACAAATCCAAGGCAGTACTCGGGAGTGGCTGCGCAGGACACTGGCACCAACCATCTCCTCCATTTTGGTTTCTCATGAAAAACAATAACAGCCTGCTAGCACGCTAAAGCTAGCCACTGAGTTTGAGCAAGTAATCGATGTCTGATGAGGAACAGTTGTAACTACTAACTTGTTACGGCTGTAGGGTATCTGTTATTTTTATATGGAGACAATAATGATTGTATAACATACCACTGATGTTATTCAAGTCCACCTGCAGCTGCCTTCATGTTCCCTCCTCAAGACTTGTTTTAAAGCGACGTATACTGCGCATGCGCAACCTTTCATATAGCCATTTCTTGTGTTTTGAAGTGCGGCTACAATCAGTCAGTGTACAGTGCACTCAGGGACAACTCTAGTGTTGCTCATTGCCCCAATTAAACAAACATAGTTACTGTCAAACACATAATACACACTCTATGGATACAACATATTCTCTAACAGTTTGCGATTGTGCCACTGCAGAAGTGCGATAGGCACAGCTTTGGCTGTCTATACTTGAATGTTTCTCTTGAATGTTTCTGTTTTGTTTATGTTTTAATGTTACTTGAATGTTACTTAGCTTGCACATTTCTTTTTTGTTGTTTGATATATATATTTTTTTTAATTTATTCTTTTATTTTTATTTTTGGCACATTTAATATGTTTGCACTGAGGTGGGAGAGGACAGCAATTTCATCTGTGCTATATATCCTGTATGTATATGCACATGTGACAATAAAGAGAAATTGAATTGAATTTAATCTTTTTTATTTCCCATGCAAGACTTTTGTGTCAATGTGCTTACATGGTTCTAAATCTATCATCCAAATACATAACTACGCCAACTATTTTCCAGAGTAGTCCATGATAATTCTCATCAGTAATAGATGTTTAAAAGATTCTGGCAAAAGGTTGCTAGTTGCACGAGTCCTCTTCGTATAGTTGCTTACATCATCATCTTACGGCGTTACTGCTTTACTGCATTTTTTTGCCAAATCATGTTATTGCAATTCACTCGTCACTCACTATCCTCAGCAGCACGCTAGAGGGCGCTGCTTAGTCAATGATCTAAATGAAACGCTTGTGGTGGGCACTTCCTGTTCATCAAAATGGCAACACTGCTCCTCTGACAAGTAAAGGTGGCAGAACATCTGTTCTTTTTCGATATTTTATGTAATATTCAGGATGTTATGAAAACGAATAGCCTTTTAGTCCAATATATAATCGAAACAGAGAAGTAAATAGAGGTTACATTGCGTGGATAATAACTTGCGCTGCCAAATTTGAAAAGGCTAGAAAGTATAAATATAAAGCAACAAGATGCGAAGAGGAGTTGGAGCCGGGGCTATTGCCAAAAAGAAGCTGGCAGAGGTATAAAACTTTGTTGTCAAGTTTCTAATATGAATTTGTGTGTTGTACTTCTGTGAGGGATAATTATTATCTTACTTTTGCAGGCAAAATATAAAGAGAGGGGAACTGTTTTGGCCGAAGACCAAATTATTCAAGTAAGGAGAAATTCTTAAAAAATATATAGTAAATAATCAACATTAAAGTTGTAGTTATTTTGTTATTTTTGTTTCTCCTTCCTTGACAGATGTCCAAACAGCTGGAAACATTTAAGTCGCACCTGGAAGAATTTGCCAGTAAACATAAACAAGAGATCCGCAAGAATTCTCAGTTCAGAGTTCAATTTCAAGAAATGTGTGCCACCATAGGAGTGGACCCTCTTGCATGTAAGTTTTAGTGCGCTTCATTAGACGCATACTTAAGTAATATATGTAATTAAAACCATCCATTTGTTTTCAATATGCAATTTTATGTCATTCACAGCTGGCAAAGGGTTTTGGTCAGAGATGCTTGGAGTTGGAGACTTCTATTATGAACTTGGAGTGCAGATTATTGAAGTCTGCCTTGCTCTGAAACACAGAAATGGAGGTTTGAGTTATTGTTTTCTTTTTTTATATGACTGGATTTTACATAATTTGATTTCCATTTATGTGATAATAAAAGCCAAAGTTAAATCTGTCAAATGGACAAAATGTTGTAGGAGTGAAGACGTTTCGCTGCTCATCCAAGTTCTTAAGTTGTGGTCAGATTACTGGTGGACACTGCCTTATATCTAACTTAAGGGAGGAGCTAACTACACAGAAACTGTAAGCAGCTTTTCTTTACAGTTTCAGCCTTAATGGCCTCCACTCAACCTTTAATAGCTCTACTTACAATACCGACTAATGTTATCTTTGTTTTCTTTGTTTGCTTTGGGTCTGAGGATGGAATTATAAATTGGGGACAGGTGATGTCTCAGGCCCCCATTCCTGTTCAAGGAAGGATTGTCTTTCCTAACAAAAATAGCTTCTTTAACTCCCCTCTCAAACCATTTCTTTTGTCTGGCTAGGATCTGTGCCTCACTATCTTCAAATGACTGGCCTTCTTAGATTGTGCAGTAACTATAGGACAGGACCGGGTCTCCTGGTAGAAGTCTTCAGGAAACCCACTGACCTGTACCTGCTGTTTGATTCACACCATCTACTGCAGCAGAAACTCTGAGTTGTGTGTGGTGTTCAGACACATAGGGAAGAAAGGAGACAGCCCTCTTGACTTGTGGATATCCAAAATGGGCTTTCAATAGATCTAAGAGAGTAAAAAAAAAAAAAAAAAACAGGACAATAGGGAGTCTAAACCTAGAAGAAAAGACGTAACTATTCTTCACACAGCTGGTGTGTCTGAAAAACTTCAGAGAATTTTCAAACAGTTTGAGATTCCAGTCTATTACAAACACTTTAAAAAAAGAAACTGGTTCACCTAAAGGACAAAACCTCAGGTCTACTCCATTCAGTGAAGGGAAGAGTGCGGTGAGCATTACATTAGAGAAACTAAACGACCACTCCATAAGAGAATGTACCAACACTGTTGCTAGAGCTCCTCTGGACCTCAGTCTGCCGTATATCTCCATCTCAAAGCCACTAACCGCTCCTTTGAAGAAAATGAGGTACAGATCTTAGCCAGAGAAATAGAAATGGTTTGAGAGGGGAGACAATCCATTACCTGTCCCCAGTTTATAATTCCATCCTCAGACCCAAAGAAAACAAAGAAACCAATAGTGCGAGCCAGTAGGGTCATTTAAGGTTCAATGAAGGCCATTAAGGCTGAAACTCTAAACAATAGCTGCTTATAGTTTCTGTGTAGTTAGCTCCTCCCTTAAGATAGATATAAGGCAGTGTCCACCAGCAATCTGACCAGAACTGAAGAAGCGGCTTGAATGAGCAGCAAAACATCTTCACTCCTACAACGTTTGGTCCAGTTGCCAGATTTACCTTTTGTTTTTACTGTAGACAGACTTGGATAACTGAGGGATTACACAGACATTTATGTGAAAACAAAAATCACTGTCTACCAGTTTACATAACCCATGCATTTATGTATTTTTATGCAGGGCTTATTACTCTTGATGAACTTCATCAGAGAGTATTGAAAGGAAGGGGTAAATATGCACAGGATGTTAGTCAGTAAGTATTCAAGTATTATGATTCAGTAATGGTATTAAAACTCTAGATGTATCAAATGGTTTCTATGTGTTTTAGAGACGACTTGGTGAGGGCCATAAAGAAACTGAAGGTGATGGGAAGTGGGTTTGGGATGATCCCTGTTGGTGGTTCATATTTGGTGCAGTCAGTGCCGGCCGAGCTCAATATGGACCACACGGTTGTACTGCAACTGGCAGAGGTAAGATATGAGAAAACATAAACAAGTTATCCCTTGTATTTTTGTATTAATCTTGTGTTTTTCCCCTGCTCTCTTAAATTCCTTCAGAAACAAAAATGCCTATTCACAGATCAAAAAACAAAAAATAAATAAAAGTAATAATGCTTCTGTTGATGCTCAAAAGTTGCTATACAATGTCATGCAGCATTCATTCATTTCTTATAGTCGCAATGCGTGATAATGCAAGCAAGGCAGCCTACATGTGTCTTCAACCCTGGTGACCACCACACAAATACTTCATATAGGCTTTAAGCAAAACACTATAAGCAAACTGGGTGTCAAGGATAGCTATATGTCATAATTGTTGTATTATTCAGGTGTCATGATACCAAGTTTAGGATTTCTGGTGCTGTAGTATATAAATTATTTTTGTGATTTGACTTCACAATGTTTGGTTGGCTCTGTCCCTTTGCAGAAAAAAGGATACGTGACAGTTAGTGAAATAAAAGAGAGTCTTAAATGGGAGAAAGAGCGAGCTTCACATGTCTTGGTAAGTGCATACCAACTTATTTACAGTAACCATGGCACATTACATAACCTGTTCATCCAGTTACATGTCTCATACATTACTATTTAATACCACATGAGGGGAAAACTCCTAACATAATAAAAATCAAAGTTGCTTTTGCAGTTTGAATGTAAATCAAGGTTTATGTTATTTGCCATTTGGGAATGCATGTAATGTATTGAACATATTTTCTTTAGAGGGACAAATGTTTAACTAAAAATAGTATTGAGGACTACAGTTATGGTGTTGTGCTTATGACCAACATTACAGGTATTCGTTCTATGTGGCAGCTTATGTTTGACAGTCTATTGTTTTGTTTGCAGGATCACCTCCTGAAGGAGGGACTGGCCTGGTTGGACTCTCAAGCAGCTGGGGAACCTCAGTACTGGCTACCAGCTCTGTTCTCCGAGCTGACGTCCCGGGACATTACACCAGAGGAAGCCAATCAGATGACCCCTTGAAGAAGAGTTGGAAGGCCAGACTGTAAACACAGTGACTCTGGACTTTGTTGATAAACAAAATGTGCCCAAGAGAAGGGTCACATGACTGAGTTGGCAGAAGGGGTGAAGTCACTGGGATCATGTTCTGCACAGGCTAAGCAAAACATTCCTGTGCGACAGCCTCTCAGTCTGTCTATGCAACGAACACTTGTACAAGTACTGAGGGCAAGGGAGGCTTTTCCTGTAGATTTAGGCACAGCAGGGCAATATATACATATACTAATCTCTAAATTGTTCTTTTAATAGTATGCAAAAATAGAATATTGAGTATATAGTTTATTATAGCAAGAAAGGTTAAAAAGCAGCCAAAACGGATAATAAAAGAAGAACATAAACTTGTACATTAGTTTAAAGGTATAAGATGATATTTCTGAACTTTTGTGTTCAATTTTAAGACCATACAAAGACCATTCAAACCATACTGGACGCTAAACAAGGTATTTACAGGATTTCTAGCCTATTACACAAATATTATATACATTTTATTTTGTCAATATTGCCCATTCCTGTCCCTGAAACTGTAAATCTGGGTGATCACAGTTAATAGGTTGTAATAATAAGAGTCAAATCATTTACATGTTTTATTTGAACTTTATATAACTGTGCAGTCATTCAGACACATTGTTATTCTGCGTGGCTGTTTGAACACATTTGTCTTACACTGCTATACAATCATTACTGTTAAACCTAAATTCTTTCTAATAAAAAGCCATATAGATGTTTGCTGCACCCTGACCATTAACATTATATACTTACAACATGTAAACTTTAACTCATTTTGATGGCAGGTTAATTTGCTATCAGAAAACATTTTGATTGGTGTGATTGATAAAAATTACTTCTTGAATAGGTACAAATAGGTGAAATTATTGCATAGCTTTCAACTTGCATAAGTGCTACATGCTTGACTCTACATGAGAAATGTGTATCTCATAATACCCTAACTCCATGTAGTTCATAGATTGTCCTTATTTGAAAAAAAAGCATGCACTTAGTCTATGGAATGAAAAGACAACCATAGCATAATTTAGGTTAAAATATTTACAAATATGGCAGTAATGACTTTGCTGCTGTTACAACTCGTGGGCATATACATGGTCTTCGAACTCTCTCTGCTGCATATCGTCACAAATTATGGTGCAGAAGGGACAAACGCGGTGGCTCTGCTCGTGCTGCTCTAGTTCATTCTGGGTGATTCCTGGGAAACGCTCCTGGCAGTAGCAACACACCAAGCACTCCTGAGGTAAAAATAGAGAGGCCCACATGGTAACAAAATATGAGATGGATTATGTTTTAAATCCACATTAGAAATAAACTGGACACAGCCCGTTGCCGAGTTGCAGCATTCGGTTTACTCTTAACTCCTTTCCAAAATCTGAAGAGTCAAATGCATATTTCCTAAGTTCAGGAATAATAGTTTATACATTAGTTGAAAGAGGTAATGGAAAGGTATATGTGTAAACTGAACTTTGTTTTCAAATAAGTTACTGTGTACATGATGCACCCTGTTACAAAATAAACTATAATATAATGATAAAACTATATAATTTTAAATTCTGGCTGTACACACAAAAAGATACAAAACCTTACCTCTTCATCTGTGTTTTCTGTGTTTGCTGCAAAAATAGGACACCCAAATTACTATATTGCAAATCTGAAGTTCATTTAAGGTGCACTATGTAAAATTCTAGTAGAGGATCTGTCCTTATTGTCTCCATGGCGATTTCTTTGCCTGGAATGTTCTACAGTATGGAATTAAACTGTTCTATCTCCATGGAGATGAAGTAGAGATGAAGTAACAGGTTGGATCTGTTCAGAGGTCACCTTCCTCAGTGTGTTTTTCAAGGTATTCTTTTAACAATAAACACACCTGTAATTCAATATATACATGACAAATAGGTTTAATGACATACTGTAGAACATTCCAGGCAAAGCGATAAGATCTCATCAGTGAGTGACAAACAGGAAGTAGACCTACCTTCTGGAAGGTAGTCTACTTCCTGTATCTAACAAGCACAGTTATTATAGACAAGATTTGAGGTAGATTTTGTGTTCAAAATGAAAAACGGGGATAACTCTGAGTGTAACTGACCAGAGTTTTCATACGGGTTCTCAGGTGGGATTGACTGCTCAGTTGTATTGGGTTGTTCATCATCCATGTTTAGTTGTTGTTTGTTTTGTTCAGGTCTGACCTGGTCATTCACACTTTCCAACACATTTTGTGGGTGTTCTGCAAAAGCTCTGCGCAGTTCTTCAAGGTCATTTTTTAGGGCCTGGAAACAAAAACCATAGTTCTGAAGAAGAGGTTGGCATTAAAATTGTGGGTAGTAATTTCCTGTCACTCCACCTGGTTTTCTCTTGCAAGCTCTTCCTTCTCGCGTTTGTCGAGCCTGATCCCATCTTCTTGCTGTTCTCTCAAGGCATCTTTTTCAGCAATGTTTTCATGGGCCTCCCTTAGCTGAATCTGAAAATATAATGGATAATTTGTCAAGGTTTTTAGGCAATTACCACTATTTTAATGGCCCTATTTTTCAATATTAATAATAATAATTTAATGTAATTCAATGTGCTTTATTAATTGGTAGATAACTATTTAACATAGTTATTCATCTTGTGTGTTGTACCTGCAATTTGTTATTCCTCCTTTCCAGATCTTCACTGTGTGCCTCCACATTGTCCAGCTGTTCTTTGACTTTTGTCATTTCTGTCTCAACAGCCTCTGTTTGTCTTTTGAGGTTTTTGGACTCTTCCTTCTCTGCTGCCAATAATTTATGAGCCTTTTGTAGCTCATCTGTAAGCTCCTGGCACTTTATCTAAATCATAAGTTTAAGCATTAATAACACACATTAGTTATTTTCACATATCATAGTATTATTCCTTCACCTTCAAGTCCTCAATGGGACCATTTTGAACTTGCTCCTGCTTATATGATTTCCTTTGCATTTCCAGATTTTCCTCTTTTAATTGTTGAATTTTGCTTTGCGACGTTTGCAGCTCAGTGCTTATTCTCTGTTTCTCTGTTTCACTGAGCTGTAGATCAACCTAAACATAGTATTTTAAAGTTTTTTATTTGCTTCAGAACATTAATATGACTCTTTCAGTAGGTTATCTTTACCTTTAAAAGCTGGAGGTCATCTTGTGCTCTTAAAAACTCCTTTTCTTTAGTTTTGAGCCTGAATGGAAAATATGTCATAGTTATACTATATATTGACAAAGATTGGAAAAGTCAAAATGAAAAACACATTATGGCAGTGCGATAAATTTGTCCAAAAAAAAAAAAAAACGCTGCGGTGACTTACTCAGATATTACTGATTTTTGAGTTTCATTAATGTCCTTCTGTTTATCCCGTTCCTCCTTCAGCATTTTGATTTTTTTCAATGCTTTTTCATATTTTTCCTGTATTTTAAAGAAGTTATATTTTAAGAGGTCTAACACATGTAGTTTTAATTGTGGAAAAACAAGCATTACATCTCACTCTTAATAATAATCAAATGTATTTTTTTAACATGCATTGACCCATACAATGCAAACCACTGTGAACAAACCTTTAAATTGCCTGTTTCTATTTTTTGCTTTTGTACATCACTTTTGAGATGATCTCTTTCTTCCTTGATTTGATCCATTTCCGTGATTAGGGTGCGCCACTCTTGCTCTTTCTGTGTGTTCAACCCCTTTAAACAATAGACCACAAATGCACGTGTAAACGCTATTGTATTTAACATGCAAAGACTTTTATAACGCACAACAATCTTACCTTGCAGTTCCCGACCTCCTGTTGTTCTTTTTGTAAATGACTTTTTAAAGTTTCATTTTCTGCTCTTATCTGCTCTAGCTCTTTCATCAGTTCAGCCTTTTCCCGTACACTTTGTTCAACTTGTTCCTGGTTCAACAAAACAGATTAAATCAATATAAATCTTTATTTACCTTGGAGGACAGGCAAGACCATGGACTTCAGTCTCTTAAAAATTGTATTTCTACATCTTTTTTGCAATCATATTAATTGTATTAGCCTGTATCTGATTCTGGATGTGATAATGTGGTATTCTGACGTTATCTGTGGCAGTAGTCAGTATTGTATTGATTGTGATATAATAATATGGCATTTCTATTACATTTTCTATTAAATTATAGTTTATTATAATTAATTTTATAGTATTTTTGTCTATCACCCAACTCTATTATTAAATCATAAACACCTATCTGTGCATTCAGAGTGATGAAAATAAAAGCAAATTAAAAGAAAATAAGCACCATTTCCATAACAATTAACAATTCAAATAGACTTAAAGTATCATATAGTACCTGTGTTGTAATCACTAGGAGGTCATCATCAGGGTTGCTGTCCAGACTTTGATCACTGGGGTTAAGGAAACAGAAAGGTGTGCTGGCTCCTCGCACTTGTCCTGTGCTGTCGATGTAGCAGAACTGGTAGAACTCATCATCTTTGGGCAAATAGTAATCTAATGGAAACATATTTACAGTTAATCCTTTACATAATTTGTGTACTCAATGTGACCCCTTTTATTAAAAACAGATTTGTGTTTATTAAAAGAAAATACAGCTAATCTTGGTTCTAAATTGCTTAATCTCTATGTATGTTGATAATATTACCCACACATTATAATGAATCTTTGACAGCTGACAGCTGTCACTTGTTCTGTTTGCTCTGTTTGTTAAGTTCTTGCAATAATAGAAATATAGCCACAAAAAAGTGAAAAGAATTTCCATGACTCTAACAGAGACATACAAAGCACATTAAGTTAAGTAATACTAAATATGCTTACTGTACTCACAGAAAAGCAGACAAGTTAGTATATATGAAAACAGGACTTGATCTGGTCTTAAACTTTCTCTCACCCTTGAAAACGGCTTGTTTCATCAGTGTCTCCTGCCCTGCTGAATCTTGACATGGCTCCACCCAGATAAAAGTATGATACTCTTTTGCAGAACTCCATCCAACCTGAAGAACAACACATTAGATAATCAAATACCATGAATGTATACTAAATCTACTAACCTTAAAAATCCCAACCCAGTCCCGATTATGGGGCTGAAACGTGGGGGTGACTGTGTAGGTGCAGGTGACCCCAGTGTTGGTCGGGTAAGAGCGCGGGACATCAGTGAAGACCACCTGTGAAAAGGTGGCTGCAGTGGGGTCCGCAGCTGCTTCTATTGAGCTATCCATGGCCTGAAATGCAAATGTGTTTGGAATATACAAAAAATATAATATAACACACAGAAAGTAGGTCATGTTATAAGTGTGTTTACATTTGATCTAATTTGCTTTATTCATTTATTTTTAATTAATTTTACATTTCTTAACTGGCATAAGTCAGAATCACAACAGTGAAACAGTAATAAATAAGCTAATGTTTCTTCTTCATGCCCTTATTTATAAGAAATTATGTAAACCTCTTCAGACATAATAAAAACAACAACCAAAACCTTCTTCCTGAATCATGCTTCCTGTTTATCCAGTTATGTTCGTCACATTAGTGTGTATGAAAACGATATATTAAAACTTTGACTAGAATAAAAGCATGGTTTAGTGTCATGAGGTGTTTCCATTCACTTTTTCAGCTAAAACTTATAAAGCTACGAATAATAAAATAGTAGACTAATAAAGAAACCGAAAGTGAATTCGCACATTGCAAAATCTAATTTTAACAAAAAAACAAAACAAAACACGTTTCACTAAATACATTTTTGCTATATGTTAAAACAGTACAAATTGTATACAGTTGTATACTTACATGTGCGCAGTCTCCTGTCGGATCCACACAGGCGCAAAGATCTGTCCCACGCGCTCCAACTCAGCTGGATGGTGCGTTCAAGTAAACCTCGTACATGCAAGGTTTTTTTCTATTACGGAAAGCTATTCTGGCACAAACTCTTGCGTGTGTCGGTTTCTGTTCTGGTGCATGAAGGCGCAGGGGCACAGGGATCGTTCTGTAGATCTTTATTGTCGGTGACAGCAATATAGTCGGGTTAAAGGCAGTACACAGTGAGATTGCACCAGGGTTTAACAGAGGCTAACAAAGTCAGTCTGACGCAGTCTGACAGAGTCTCACAATCTCATAGAGTCTCAATCTCAGAGTTTAAAGAAGGTGAACTTGCACCAATGTTTATATTGCTCGAGGAGTTAACATTCTATAGATAAGAAATTTAAAGCACAATCAAACAATGTGATCACATCAGGAAGTCGACCAATGTGATTGCATCAGTGGTCTATAATACCCAGCGTGAGGTGATATATGGCCACTGCTGCATGGAAAACAGAACGTTTTACACCTTTATAAGAAAGTAAGCAATATTACATTTACTACATAAACTTCTGTGACTACATAAACTTCTGTTTTGAAAACACAGACGGTGGTGTTTTCCGAACAAGCCGTGGATCAACCCTGACATGAAAGCTCTGCTGAAGGAGAAGAGAGTTTTTAGGTCAGGGACCAAGGAGGAGCTGAAGACACTACAGAAGAAGCTGAGGAGAGAAAATCAGGACAAGCCAAGCCAGCCACAAGAGAAGGATGGAGCAGCAGCTACAGGAGAAGAACATCCAGGGGGTGTGGAGAAGTCTAAAGACTATCTCAGGCTTCAAAGCACCTCCTGCCCAGACAGAGGGGGCCTGCGGTGGGTGAACGACCTCAATTCTCACTTCCTGAGATTTGATCAATCCGGTGGCTCTAACATCTCATCCGCTCCACCGTGAGCTCAGCGATGGACCCGCTGCAGTTTGCGTACCGGCCTGGCATCGGAGTGGAGGACGCTGTCATCTACCTACTGCACCGCTCACTGTCTCACCTGGAGAACCCCAGCAGCACTGTGGGGATTCTCTTCTTTGACTTCTCCAGTGCTTTCAACACCATCCAGCCACTGCTCCTGAGGGACAAGCTGGAGACCGCCAGGGTGGACCATGACCTGGCAGACTGGATCCTGGACTATCTCACAAACCGCCCCCAGTTTGTGAGAGCCAAGAACTGCGTGTCTGATCTCATGACCTGCAGTGTGGGGGCACCGTCCTCGCGCCCTTTCTTTTCACCCTTTACACTGCAGACTTCAGACACAACAGTCCTCTGATGACTCTGCCATCATTGGCCTCATCAAGGATGACGACGATGTGGAGTACAGAGGACTAACGCAGGACTTTGTGGACTGGTGTCAGCAGAGCCACCTCATCATCAATGCAGGGAAGACCAAGGAGATGGTGGTGGACTTCCGCAGACGCCACTCTACTGCCCCCTCAGTAAACATCCAGAGAAGGGACATTGAGAGAGTGGAGTCATACAAGTACCCGGGTGTTCATCTGAACAACAAACTGGACTGGACTCACAACACAGACACACTGTACAGGAAGGGCCAGAGCAGGCTCTATCTCCTGAGGAGACTCGGGTCTTTTAGAGTGAGAGGGCCACTCCTGAAGACCTTCTATGACACTGGTCATAGAAGACTCTGGTCATAGAAGACTCTGGTCTGCTGGAACAGCAGCATCACAGAGAGGGAGAGGAAGAAGCTGGACAAGGTCATCACGAAGTCCAGCTCCGTCCTGGGCTGTGCTCTGGACTCAGCGCAGGAGGTGGGGGACAAGAGGGTCCTGGCTAAAGTCTCTATGCTGGACCATGAGTCTCACCCCCTGCAGGCCACTCTGTCTGACCTGGAGAGCAGCTTCAGTGATAGACTGATTTACACCCTCACTGTGTGAAGGAGAGGTTTCGCAGGTCTTTCCTTCCTGCTGCTGTCAGACTGTACAATGAACACTGTTAACACCGAACACATGTCATTCAACTATATTTAACCAAACCCATGTGCAATACTCAAGTCACTTTACGGAGATGTATATCTTTATGTATATATATATATATATATATATATATATATATATATATATATATATATATATATATATATATATATATATGTGTGTGTGTGTATATAAGAGTATATTTTTAATTTATTTTTTAGTCTATTTCTTAAATTATTTCAAGCTATTTATCTTTTATTTTGTTTTTATTGCATGTACAATTTTCCTTCTTTTTCTTTAACTGTGCGGTGCAATATTGGAATTTCCCCACTGTGGGACTAATAAAGACATATCTTATCTTATCTTATATAGTGTCCACACGTGCTATATAGGTCTACCAACATTGTCAACTACTAAGTCCACATCCCTGTTGTGTTTTATTAATAATTTTATCGGACAATATTATTTGAATTAATTTTACCCAAACAATCATAAAACATCTTTTAAAACTTCAAATGTTGTTTAAATGTTGATTCCTACTTATCTTCGGCAACTAGCAGTCAGTTTATGGGGCCATCATGTAGTGGCCTCCTCCCAAGTAGGTCTAATCAAATTTCCTCAAAGTAAATGAGGATATTCGCATTATGGGCATGGAACTTGGGACACAGCTCTTTTCAAGACCGCAGGGGGGAGCCATTATTCTTTGCTACAGTGGTTCAAACCTTCTTTAGTGTCCCCGATAAGTTTTTCCCTTTTCAATTAATTTAAATTTTATTTTATTTGTAAAACTATCTGCCTTTATGAAAACAACATTTCTAGGCAAGTGATACAAAAAATATCTAAAATTGGGCATTATGACAGGTCCAAAGGCTTAAGTGCCAAAGATAACTGTGAAGCCGTGTGGATGGAGTTCACTGTTTACGTGCGCGCCAAGGAGCTCCGAGCTGCGTCGTGAACTGAGCCATCACTAATAATAAAGGGACTCCTGTTGACTGAAGAACGGCCAGGGAACCTTTCGTTTGGTAAAGTTTCTAGTTTATGTTGTTTAAAGCTGAGTGAAAAGGTCAAATGTTGTGCTTAGATGCAGAGAGTAGAAGTCAGCATTCCGTTACCATAGCAACGGACACTGTCACGCTGCTCGTCGTGAGCCTCGGTTATGCTAATCATTTCAGTAAGTTCGTTTTCATAAACTATTTGGTCGATCTATACAATGCATGTCACAAAAAGTTTAACGTTAGCTACATAAACAAAGTAAACATGCTTTAGAAGGGCTGCATTAACATGAAGCCTGGCGACCAGTAGTAGCCTAATTAATATAACGTAGCTTAGACTTAATAGTTGCACTTATTCACTATGAAGAAAATGGGACTAGAAAAGTGTCTTTTTATAGCCACATTTCTCAGCTATTTCATTGCAGGAGTTTGTATATATGAAGCAGATCATAGATTAGGCTAATAGCCTACACAAACAATGTTTTTTCTTCAAACTGAGCAGATCATGGCACTACTGTTTTTTGAATACCTTGTGATAGTCATTTTCTACAGTCCGTGTTGGCTGGTCAGTCATAACTGGTGATTAAAGTGAAAAACAATTTAGTTTAGTCTTTGTTTCCTGTGACCAGTGACTTTCCCCAATGGGAGAAATAACTAGCTGATAGCAGGCAAGGATGATTCTACTGAGCTAGTGGATAATTAACAAAGCATTTTTTTCAATAGAAATTGCTTTCTATTGAAACCCCACTCTCTCTATTGTTTCCAAATTGTTATTTCTCACAATGTTTCCTTCAGTGTCCACAATGAACACTGAATGAATGCTTAGAAACTGTGAAATCATAATGGAGAAAAAAAAGCTAAATCTGATACATAGTAAGATTGGCGACTTATGACTAATTAATGCTGATTGCTGTAATTGGCACAGATCACACCACATCAGACTTGGTTACCTCAGGCTATATCCTTACCCTGATTATCATTCAATGTTTATCTGATTTTATTTCAGTTCTGATTATCTACAACACTCTTTCCACTTTAATTGCACTAATGCCTTTGTTACAGCAGCACAATTCAATTAACAGTAGCCCTCTGTAGCTTGGCAGGAGATCCATGTCCAGCCTGTTTGCTCAGACCTCTGTGTTTTCAGCAGAGATTTAAATTTAACAGGTCCAGGTGCTGAGATGCACCTCTCCAATTTCAGTTTACAAATATGGGGGATTATCGCTCTCCTCTAACTCCCTGCTGAGTTCTCCTGCTCATTATCTGAGCTTCATGTCACGACGGATCAGGTTTGTCTCCACAGTTTTTAATTGGTCACCAGATCTGTTGCGGGACAAGTTTCTTCAGTGTCAGTCAATCTCAACTAAGGCATCCTTGTGAGATATAAATTTACTCTTCTTTTGTAGGATACGGGCGCTTGCCACATCTGCAACTGAAATGTGGGTTACTGGTTCAATTAAAGAGGACAGTGGAAGCTTCTTGAAGAGATTTTGAAGTGAAAAGTTTCAAGACTGAGGCATCTGTGGACACACTGGACGATCCAAATGTAGGCCGAACAGAGCAGGTGAGTGTGACCTCTTTATCAGAGCAACTCCCTGTTATCAATGTACTGTGTAAAGGAAGAAAAATACTGCAATATCAAGTACAAAAAAGGACCTGTAGTTAAAAATGCTAAGCTGTAATGACATATTAATCAAGGTTGGTAACCATTAATCATCAAAGAGAAGAAGTAATTTACCTACATTAAAATGTAGTATTTAAACTTGACGGACCATAGATAGTCTGGTCAGTGTAGTACTGACTAACTGTGAAAGATGAGTGATGTTTTGGTGCTAAATAAGCCATAACAACCTGGGAGAACTTTTACTTTATTTCTACTATATTATACTTAAAGCAAACCATGTCTAAACTTGTTCACCAGACCAGAGAAGATACCTTCACTTTTCTCTTCACTTTGAGTGACTCTTCAAACAAACTGAACAAATAAAATTTGAATATAAGAGTGTAAGATAAACAAAACGTAAGATGATTTCAGTTTTCTCACAATGAACACATTTTATTTTATTAAATCATACACTGAGGTACGCTGAGTGTGCAACCCTAACCTTGGTCTTCTCACTCTCAGATGGCGTGACTGATTTGCTGTTTGTGAGTCTGACATTTTACATTTACAACAACATAAGTCTCCCTGATTGTCTCTATTGTTTGCAACAGACACTTTGTACAAAAGGTGTCCGGAGGTGTAACTGCTGCAGTGAGGGAGAGCCTGAGAAATTGTTGTGTTTGTAACTGTATCCACGCTTAGGTCAGTGGAGCGTCTCAAACCCAGAGCAAAGCCAGTGGTTCGGGGCCAGGATTATCCAGATCAAATATATGTTACCTGGCACCATTACCTCCCGCTGCGGACCTGGGATGTCCTTCCTTAGAGCCACCCCCTTCAAGTATTCAATCTCAATCATTATCACAAATTAGCTTGACCTCACCTTAACCTACAAGACACTAGATAGGACCCAAAGGTGCTCTGCTGAGACACTGCCGTGACAAGTCCTGTGTCTTTGGGAGAGTTGGCACAAAAAGTCAACTAAATTATTTAATTTCACTAAACAAACAACCTTACTGTGCTGTGAATCTTTTAAGCCATGTGATTCTGTAGTATTGATATTTGAAACAATATTGGTCAGTCATAATAACACATTCTGTATGGCTACAGAAAATATGTTGATAAGCAATATGCTGAAACTAAGGACCCAACAATATAGTTTTCTCACAATTTGATACATATCTGAAGTCATGGGTCATAATATCAATACAATTTCTACATGTTTTAGACCTCAGATGAAGAAACATAAATGTTATCTTTATAGTAATTATCAACATAAAATTGTATCAACGCTATCCAAGAAATATCAAGAACATATAGCCTTTTAGTGTCCCTGCTTTTCATTGCTCTACCAAAATCAAATGCCACTTTCTGTTTTCCCACATGTCTTAGAATTAGTATCGGTCCTGCCACAATGAGTCTTGAGTGCGTTGTGAGTGTGACAGGTGCTGACAGGCGCTGACGGGAGCTGGAGCACTCGCCTGATGAGAGAAATGGAAACGGGAAACATGAGTCTGTGTGTGCCATTACAGCATGTTAGTGGTTCTGTCTGACTGAGTTTCATTGTGAGAAACCACAGCACGGGCCATGATAAACGCAGCACATAATAACTGCTCACTAATGCAATGCAGATAAAATTATTTTAATTAAACCTACACAGTGCTGAGAGAAATACTTGCAATATGCAATACTGAGAGGGGTGTGAGGGGTAAGAGTATTTATTTGTGTCTGGGTCTAAGTGAACAAAATTTCTATTCATGGGTTTCATACTTTTGAGTACTTTATGTATTTTGTTTCAAATTGTTAATCACTCTGGCAATGGTCCTAATTTTTTATCTCCTTGAAACCCATGGACACAAAATTACCTGTGAACATTGAGTTCATATTTGTAGAGAGATATTATTCCTAGGGAAGTCCCCAGGAACTTTATTTGGATAAAAAGACGCCAACGTGTTTTTGCCCTTCGGATTCATCAGTCCAAACTGATGAAGGCCAAAATGTGTTTGAGTTTTTTTATCCTAATTTTGTGCTTTTTGAGTGCCTTGTTTTTTTCAGCTTTGTATACAGATCAACTGAGATAACTTATGTGTACCTAACATTTCATGGCATAACTCTCGCTTTGATTACATTAGAATGTCTTTTTCCTAGTAGTTTCCAGCTCCAACTTGGCCTTCTTTTACTGTAGAGTATGTCAATGCAGCAGAGTTGTTTATAAACTACAACCTATCTTCCTATACTATCATGACTTCTCTTCAGCTTGGTTTTCAACCTCATAAGCCACTAAAAAGAGTTTTTTTTTCTTGAACCAAAGATGGGTCTACCTGTGGACAATCTCAACAAAGATGATGAAGAAGCTCCTTGTAAGTATGGAGAGCAGGGAGAGGCCTCAGGGAACAACAGCCAAACAGAAACACGTGCTGCCACATCTCCCCTAGTCACAAAGAGGAGGAGGAAGACCAGGAAGAGGTATTTTACTACTTTATTTCTATTATAATATGCCATCTACTTCTGATTCAAATTAATGTAAAGGTGCATAAATGTAACTTTTTTGGTGCAGGAGTAGTCTGTTGCCTGCTTGTGACATTGGAGATGTGGAATGTTCCATGGTATGGCATTGAACTCATTCATCAGGCATTTACGAATCACAAGTGTTATATTCCTCTTAAATATCTGACTTGTAACTTAACCCAGTGGCATCAACTGTTTGTCTCCATGGAGATAGAAGGTTTCATGCTATTCTGTGGAACATTCCAGGAAAAGCAACAACATATCCACAGAGACAAGCAGGTGGTGGACCTTCCACCAGAGGTTATGCTGCACATGTTTACTCTATTATTTTATGTATTGTTTGGTTTTAGTTAACATGTGTAGTAGGGCTGGGTGTTTTTGCCTGTAATTGCCTGTAGTTTTTTTTCTCAAAAAAATTTAACTTTCAATTTTTTCTCCCTCACCACTAAAAATGTTCAGCAAACTACAGAAAATGGACAAAACTGAAGAGACTGCATTCGGTGATCATATTTAACCCTCTGGCGTTTTGGGAAATCTTATATGAATGAGATAAAACAATCTATTGCTTTTAGCATATCCCCCCAACATTTAATTTGACATCACTGATTTCAAAGGAGTCAGCACTTTGGTCCCTGTCACTGCAGTGATCAGCCTTTCTTGCATTCTCAGTGTAATTTCCAAAGCAAGAAAGTGGGCAATAAATAAAGTGCAAATAACAATCGATTTTTTCCCCAAACAAATCAATTTGAACCTCAAATTTCATTAATCAATTTTCTGCCCAGTCCTAGCATGTAGGGTTTTGCAGTAAAGCAGATGTCTGTCCTTCTGTTGTTCTTCTCTTTCAGATGACTGTGGATTAACCTCACTAATTGTAAATATGAAAGTGGTATGTTACAACAGTGTTTCACTTAAATAAATGTAAGAATATTATATTGCTGTCCCTAAAGGTGTATTTGTGTCCATGTGAACAGTTCGACGTGCAGCTAGACGGTATGGCCTTCGGGAGGCAGCAGAGGGCGAGGACTGGACCCTGTTTTGGACCGACTGCTCTGTGTCTCTGGATCGAGTCAAAGATATGAAACGCTATCAGGTTTTGCGGCTTAAATCAGTAAATGAAATGAATACACAGTCTATTGCATGACTGTTATGTCATGCCTCCACCAACACTAAAACACTATACATTTAATTGAACACAATTGTACTTGCAATTTGCAATTTATAGCATGCATAATAGCTCAAAAAAACATTGCAACTGAACAACTTCTCATTTTTGCAGAAAATCAACCATTTTCCTGGAATGAGTGAAATCTGTCGTAAAGACCTTTTGGCAAGAAACTTGAACCGAATGCTCAAACTTTTCCCTAAAGACTACAATATCTTCCCCAGAACATGGTGCCTTCCTGCTGAGTCAGTTTGCACTTTTCTCTCCAAATCTCATAAAGTTAGCTTTTTTGTCTTTATTTATTTATGACCATGTCATCCTCTGCAGTTTCAGTGACTTCCAAGCTTTCACCAGGGCCAAAAAGAACAAGACATACATTTGTAAGCCAGACACCGGGTGCCAAGGCAAGGGCATCTTCATCACCAAAGCAAGTAAAGAAATACAGCCTGGGGAACATATGATCTGCCAAGTTTACATCTCTAAAGTAAGTCCCTTCTCTATAAATACAAAAACTCCACAATTCAATCGCAGCTACCCTAGTTTTCTTTTAGGAAAGGGACTTCACGCTCCATACTGATGTTCATGTGTGCTAATATTTATATTATATTGAATATATAATACGTTTTACATATAATAACTCTGATGTCTTTCCTTTGCACTTTGCTGCATTTCTCTTGCTTGTCTCTTTACACTTTTGGGGCTACTATTTTCATCTCTCTGTTTAACTTCCGGGCCAAAACATGCACTCGCATGACTCACAAAGGGTACATTCTTTTTACAAATAAAATATATATTAATAAAATAAAGACAGCAATGTTTGACACATCTTGATCATTTCAACAAATATAGAAGAATAATTTTTGAACTGACTTTTGAAAATAAATAGACTGACATATTACTGTCAGCTACATCAATCTCAAATGTTGAAGTCTAAATTTTGTTTTCTTGTTGACAGCCACTGATAATTGACGGTTATAAATTTGACCTGCGAATCTACGTTTTGGTAACATCATGTGACCCTTTCAGCATATTCGTGTTTAAAGAGGGTCTGGCCCGATTCTGTACCACAAAATATAATGAACCAACACATAACAACGTGGTAAGTCAATATCTACTGTTTAGTATCTTGCATTGTATTGATGGCAGTGTTTCCCCTTTTAAGCAAACTGAACAATTGGCAAAACTAATTATATTTTTTGCATATTGTACTATACAATCATAAATAATTGTATGAAAATGATTCAGATCTCAAACATAACTTGTGCTACCAAAGTGTCTGCAGAAATCTATTGGAGACACAGAAAATGCATTCACTTGGTGAATATGTGTAGATTTGTCAGCTCACTTGTTTCCTGATTACATTGTATTTCCATTGGCAGGAAGATGTGTGCATGCATCTAACCAACTACTCAATAAATAAACACAGCGAAAACTTTGTGCGTGACGAGGACACTGGGAGTAAAAGGTAAATTTTACATTGTAATATTACTCACCATTGACAATATCATTGGCAGGAATTCTAATCATATATTAACAGACATGACATCACAGGCATGAACGTAAACACACTGGATTACAGCCAAAGGCTAATTTCCACCCATTGTCCCAAGGGCTGGGGTCACAGATATATATTGCATATATATTTATTGGCACCATGTTGTGTACTTTTACCATTCAAAAGATAGAATATTTTTGCTTTAATGATTAAATACAATAGCAACAGTGCAAATTTTTCATCACTCTGACCCATAAACCATAGATAGTCCTGAGATTTCGATTTGTGCTGTTTTATAGAAAGTTATCCACCTTGAATAAGCATCTTGAGGTCATGAACTACAACACAGAGAAAATGTGGAATGACATTGAAGACGTGATAATAAAGGTCCTGATCTCAGCTCATCCAATCCTAAAGCACAACTACCACACCTGTTTCCCAAACCACACCAACGGCAGTGCCTGCTTTGAAATCCTGGGTTTTGACGTCCTGCTCGATCACAGGCTCCGGCCATGGCTCCTAGAGGTGAGGTTTTGTTATTATGTACACCAATAGCAAATAGGCCTGTCACAATAATTACTATATTAACTTAACGTTTAATACATGAAAGCTGGAACAATATCTTTTGGGACTCAGTATTTATCATGTGTAAAATTTATCTTCAATAATGGGGAGATTTTTGACATTTTTATGTAATATGATAAGATTTGGCTAATTATTATTTCATTCTGCTATTTAATTTTTGTTGCTGCTTGGATCTTTCAATGATTCTGTCTATTTAAAAATAAGTTTACTAGGATTATCTTGCATGTCAGCAGCATAAAGTAGCTTAAGTATAATAGTTTATTGTAATATTTTTCTGTAACAATATATCATGCTTCAAAATGTGTTATTGTGGCAGGCCAGTTAGCAAGAAGAAAAGTGTTTAAGCTGGGTTTGACATGTGTTTTTTCGCAAACATATGGTTATTTTTCATAGCAATTTGATATTATCATTAGGAAGGAATTTCATGGGTTAAATAAGCATAATGAGTTATTTATTTTAATATTTTATATTTTAGCATCAATATGTTTCCCTATACAGTATAAATATTTTGTGCAGTTTTTGCGTCCTCTGGTGGTGACATTGTAGATTGCAACATCCTCGATCTCCGCTGAATAAAAGTGCGTTCATCTGTGGTTGATATTTATTTATTGTTAATGGGTCAGATAATATCCATCCACAAAGAAGAGGCCAGCTGTAGTGTTATGACATTTTCATCTCTTTTGTAATATAAGTATAATAAGCATGTATATGTATGCATTTAGTGGCCTCAAAATTCCAATAACATCAATATTTTAATTTACGTTTTAAATAGATTTCTTGGGTGTGACAGTTACAATTCTACAGTAGTATATTCCCTGTTCATATTGGTCATATTATCCCTGAAATTCTATATTCTCTGTTGCCCTAAAGCCCGTACCATGTGATAGTTCAACATTTATTCTTCCACAGTGTAAATGACGTAAAATGTGCTGTGATGTTTCTGTGCAGGTCAATCACTCCCCCAGCTTCACCACTGACTCTCAACTGGATCGTGAAGTGAAGGATGCGTTGCTCTATGACACTCTGGTCCTCATCAACCTGGGCGCGTGTGACCGTCGAAAGATCACAAAGGAGGAGAGACGCAGGGTGAAGGACAGGCTACAACAGAATCGCTCCAGAGAGGCCAGGTACTACAACTGCCCAATTAATAGTAATCTAATCTGAGTTGGCACAATCATCAAATCACAAGGGCTCCAATTATCTAGATAATCCAATCCATTCAAACTAAATGATAAAAATAAAATGGAGAAAGGACACAGAGGACCACACAACTCACGTGGTGTTAAAATCCAGTGAATAAATGTGGGCCTTAAGAGAAGAATTTAAATACTTCACTCCTGGGAGCTGTTTATAAATCAATCAATATTAAAGTGTTTTTATAGAAAATCTTGTTGCAGCTGCAGTTTAGACCTCTACAGATATGCTCTTACATTTGTGCGATTCTTGGATTAGTTTATCAGTTCATATTTCAGTCTTTTCTCAACAGTTAATGCTCCTGGAGTGTTTACAATGTGCACTCTGAACAGAATCCTACTTTTAAAACATATATTGCAAAACCGATCACAATGCTTGTTAGAAAATTTTAAATTACATTTTTCTTCCCAAACTTGTGCAGCCTTATCTCCATAAACAAGGAGATTTTCCACACAAGGTTGTGCGCTCAAAGACGTGCTAATTGTCTCTTAGCTAATTAGTGATGCCATGTCCCCACTTCCAGGTCAGAGGAGCTGCGCCAGTGCCAAGCCGCCTCCGTGGAGCAGATGGAGAGGTACGAGGCCAAACACCTGGGAGGCTTCAAGAGGATCTACCCCCGAGAGGGAGGGGAGAAATATGACAAGTACTTCAAACACAGCAGCTCGCTCTTTCAGGAAACCGCCGCGTCCAAGGCCAGAGAGGAGTGTGCCAGGTACAAGCCGTGCATTACACTCATGGTACCCACTGCACGGACATGTACATTTCAAAACACTGTGGAGTGAGAGGGGCAAGGACAGACTGTATGTTATTAATTATTCAGATATTTATTATTTTTATGTTAAACAGAAACAAAACAAACAAAGCATAGTCAACATAAAACACTTTCGTATTTTTAATTTATTTGACAGAGAAAATGCACATTACATGTATTGAACCAGTGTAAATATGCCGGATTACATCTAGCAAGGTCATTTACATTTGTGGTCGCTTGGCAGGCAACAAAATAATAACAACATACAAATAGATGGTTAGTACAACACAAATGTTAAAAGGTTTTGCAGAATTACCTATCATTCTCTTCTTTCAGTGAAGTAACAGTATTTTAACCCTGAAGTAAATATACAGTCTGAAATATCCCACTTAAAGGCATTAAAGAGACTCTGTGCTGCCAAATACCAGTTTAATTAAAGCTGCACTGATTTGTGTTTTTATAGGTGGCATTATTGATCCAGGCTCCAGGCTTAAAAAAATGTTTACTCAAAATCGTTCTTGTATTTTCATTTTTAACATTGCCACATGTTGCAAGTATAAAAGACGCTCACACTTATGAACCTGTTTTTTATGCCTCTTGTACAATATGCTGTCATATCCTCACACTATAATTAAATCAATATGAAGACCTAGTTCACTGTTAGTTTGAAAGATAGAAAAACTCATAATTTACATTGCTTAAAACAAAATTGATTAATGTCATTTACGTCGGCTGTTGCATCTCTCAAACACAAAGTACTTGCTTGTATATCATTTCATTGTATTGTTGCCAACACAGGCAGCAGTTGCAGGAGCTGCGTCTGAAGCAGGAGCAGAAAGAGAGGGATATGAAAGTGGGTCGGAGGAAGGACTTACAGGGAGAGACCGCGGGGGAGAGAGTGAGACCGAGAAGGAGTCAAAGCAACCTCCAAAACTCCGCCGTGGACCCAGGATCAGTGAGTACTGTTGTTTCATCTGTGTCCACTAGAGGGTGCCAACCGCCTCTCACCACATGATAAATGGTTCATAGTCTAACTGACCTCTGTGGCGTAAATGTGCGGCTGTCCAATGCAAATTAGCTGCAGTAGTCTTTATGCAGATAACTATTATTGCATGCCTCACATTTTAAATTTAGATATTGTTTATAGGCAAGCCAGAAAAAAATAAACAATGTTATCTAGGTTCACTGGCAGAAATGGCTTTATTGTAAACAAATAACCATGAATACATCTACAAACAGGAAATTTAATTAAACATATTTGCTTGCATTGTTGTTAGTATTGTGTTAGTTTATGTAATTACTTATTTGTCAACTAGCAGGTATTAAAACCTTGATATTATGAGAAAAAATCCTTTTTAGTGAACTGGACAATAGCTCACTCATTACGTAAATATTAAGTAAATAAAACGTCTGTTAATAAATAAGATGACTATTGGTAACTGTTTTTTGGTGGTCAATCTCTTCTGAGACACACTTTTGATCCCTGTTTCAACTGTCGAGAGAAAAATAGAGCAAAATTAATTTGAATGCAACTTTGTCACTGAAATATAAATAAACTGCTGTATGGATCGTTCATAAATGCAGAAGATCAGAAGATTATATTCGTGACACCCTGTAGTCTTAGTTATAAACATGGACAATAAATTGCAAAAAAGGATAGGACTTAATGCCTCTTATATTGTTATATGTATATGCTAAATATATAAAAATACATGCTCCTAACTACTTAACGAGATATCCACTGGCATGATACATCCGGTGGCTCTTCTGATACAAACACTGGACTTAAATACCTTTAAGTTGTGTGCTTTATATTGTCTTTGATGGTGGTGCTTTTTTCCATTGTGATCCTTTTTATGTATTTGTCCCCAGCTCGCAGAGAACCCCTGTGTGCTGATGGGCTCGGTGGATGTGGGTGGAGAGGGGGGAGAGGGAGGAGAGGGGGGAGAGGGGGGAGAGGACTGGGAGACGGAGGAGGAGTTGGAGAGGGTCCGGGAGCTGCTAGAGAGGAAGAGGCTGTTGCAGGACCTTGGGGTGGTTGACCAAATCCACCACATGCTCCAACAGAAGCAACAGATAGGGGGCACCACAACAGAGAACAGGCCCGCCCCCACGCAGGCCCTGCACCTAACACAGCACCCGAAGGTGAGGCCTCTTTTACGAATGGCATGACAATTAAGATATCAGAACATAAAATTATCTTCCGTGATTGTATTATTGACTATATCATTGTTGGAATCATGCAACACGTTTGTCAATCAAATACATAGTAAAAGCATTAGGCATAACATATTGCACATCTCTGAATCAATGATTATCATTTATTTATTTTTACTATTTTGTACTGTACATGTGACAAAGAGGAGACAAGAAGAGACAGACAAAACAGCAACAAAAAAGGGTGAATAATAAGAATACTTGATGATCATAAAGCTTAATAGAGTTGTTAGGTGATGATGTCACAGCTGATTTCTAGCTTTGTTGCTTTTTTTTTTTTTTTTTTTTTTTTTTTGCTACAATGCTGCCTACCTTGGACCCGCAAGTGACATCACACTAAACAATGAGCTACTGATGCTTTGTTAGTGAGTAAATGAATAATGCTATGAACTATGAGGAGAGAGCATGGTTTAGTTTGGTAGTGGATGTATAGTTATTGTTATGCTACCATCACTGCCCTTCTCTTTCCTTTGTTAAATTTTTCAACAACATTAGTATTTGTAGATATTCATTTTAAGCACTTTTATATTATGTAGGCTTTATGTATTTTTTTACATATTTAAAAAGATACATATAAAATGTATTGCTTTTCTGTTTTTCAGCTGGATTCGCTGTTACATGTTTCCCAGAAAAGGCAGCAGCCAAGTTCATTCTCACACCAGGTACAAACAAACATTTATCATGTTATGCGTATTATCTGACACAAGAGCCAAAATATGACTTAAGTGCTTCAAATGAATCCTATGAACATTTGTAACCACATAAAATTACTATCAGGTGTGTAAGTTTAGTGTTTTGTAAATTAATTCAAAGCAATAGCCTAAGCTTATTCATTATAGTGCAATTCCATGTCTTGCATTTTAAATATTAATAATATCCTGAACCTCAAATTAAGTACTTCCCTGACAATAAAAACTAAAAATAAAAAAAAAAAAATAAATAAATAAATAAAAAATACACAGACAGAGGTGTTATTACTGCAGGGATTTTCTTCTCATTTTGGTCTCTCAAAATTAGGGGCCCTCTGTTGTAATTTAGGGACCTAATGAAATGTGATGATGAGAGAATTAAAACTCCATAATCTTTTATATTTTATGACTGTGCAGTTCATTCACTCCCACATGACCCAGCCGAGGTTACTGCGGTCCACTTTTGAACAGAGGACCCTGAACACATCAGGATTTGAGTCTGAGACCAGACCAGAGGACCCTGGGACCGGCAGCTTCCAGAGGATCCTCTTCCCCGGTGAGTTCACTGGTGCTGGGGGACATCATGATTTGGGGATTATTTTGGGAACAATATGGAACAAATTTTCAACTATTTGAATATGGTTTGATTTATACACGAGATGATATAATGTATAATATTTTATCTCTGCATATCTGTTTTGGTAGCCCTGTAGTGTTTATGTTGTGATATTTCAATTATTTTTCAAATAAATTTAAAACACTTCTGTTACTACATAAAATAAATTTCATTAACATAAAAATTATAAAATTGTGAGATAGGTACATCTTTAAGTCTGTTAATGATCAAGAAATTATTATTATAATAATTATATATTTAAAAGCGTAAAAATATACTTTTGAAGCATTATCTGAACATTTTACAATATGGAAATGTACTAAAAATATACAGTTATGTATACATTTAACTAAAAAGACTTCATGGCTGAAACAGTTATGAGAACTTAAAGTATTTGTCCTGGTTTATCCTGTTAGTATTATAATCTCTACCATACAGATATGGCAATATTGTTGTCAACACAGTGACCTTTTAAGTTATGTGTATATCTATTATCGTCCCAAGTAAATATCAGTATTTGCATTACATTTTAAATAACACAAAAATCCCATAGCAAACCTCCGTGTATTTGACTAAATGCTCATACCTGTTTCCCTGTGTGTGCTTCTGCTGCAGTGGGCAGCTCCTCTCTGGGTCGTCAGGACAGTAAGAGCAGCACGTACAGCCGCGCCAGGGCCAGTATCCCACTCATAAACCAGATCCCCAAAGCCCGGACGCGGTGCCCCTACATGACCCAGGACGCTGACACCCTGCAGAGCCTGTTAGTCATCTCCACTCGGGCCCCCCTGGTCAGGAGGCCTGGCTTCTCTCAAACTGCCCGACAGCACCCCTCCCAAAGAACAGTTGCGCACGGAAAAGGCCTGAAACCACATACGCAGACAGACACATGAGAAGAGGAACAGATATTTAGGGATTAAGGAAGTGGAAGATGGACCAAAGCTGTGAATGCCCAAACACAGGGAGGGCTGCTATATCTGGACTCATGTTTCACCTCAGTAAAAGTCAACAACACAAGAGATTCACGTGTTTCTCCACTGTGTGATGGCAGACATTTTGTTTACATAATAGTCTCTAAAGGGGAACAGTTTTATGAAACTAAGCTCTATGTGCCAAAAAGGAAGTGAACAGGCCTTGTGAGATATGTTATTTTTAGGTGAGAAATGTAAACAGAACCTGTTGTCAGGTTTTAGTCTCATATTTGATGGTGACAGTTAATAAGGCCTACCACGTAATACAGGACTAATAAAAGAGTCCTTAAATAATGGGACTAACTGTATGCTGCTTTTTCAACAAGGTCTGTTCTGAAAAAAATAAACATCTCACTAACCAAAGCCCAGTATTTTGTTCTAAATTTCAATCATTTGTTGCCTTTTGAATTGAGATTTATTTAGCTATAAGCGAGCCAGCTCATATATATATATATATATATATATATATATATATATATATATATATATATATATATATATATATATATATATATATATATATATATATATATATATATATATATATATATATATATATATATATATATATATATATATATATATATATATATATATATATACGCTACTATATCTGCCTACCCTCTGTTTCACTTTCACTAAACAAAACAAAGTGTTTGACTGAGTGAATGTCTCTCCTCCGCCAGTGCTGGATATGTTGTCTAAGGAGGCCATAAAGTTTTACAGCCTCCTGCGTCCGGTTTCTTTGTTCTTTTGAGGATAAAAGGAAGTGAAGATTACTCACGTAAACGCCCCCAAAAGACAAAAGTGGTCGAGAATAAAACACTTCAGATTTTTGTTTGTTAAAAATATTACAAAATAAAAAATATGATTCTATAAAAGAACAAAACCAGGACTCAAAAGGCCCTTGGTTTGCTATAAATCATGTATTGCGCGCAGAGGCCTTGAGCTGCGGCTGCACGCTTTACGTTTTTAAACCATTAATAAAATGCGCAAAAACAGAATCAAATGAAACGTTTACCGAAATTCAGGCGCAACCTTGTTTGAAATGTGCCTATTAGTAAATTGAACATAACAAGCTAATACCAAGAGTAATCGTAGATGGAATGTAAATAGTCATTGAGTTTTTCATAGCATTTTACCTTGTGCTTTATGGTTTGGGATACCACTAAAAATGAAATCGCAAAATTTGAAAAGGTCAAAAAAGGAGCGTGAGTGGGAATGCGTTGCATTTGTGGAATTTATGGTTTTATTGCGCCTCCGTCTATAAATGTCGGAAATCCTTTTGGAAAGAGGAAATGGGCGCCGTGTTACCCCATGGCAGCTGAAAAGCCAAAGTATTACTGAAAAAATAGACCTACTATAACAATAATTTAAAAATAGTGAATATCTTTCCTTTTACAGGTAGCCTAATGACTTAAATAACTGAACTTGGAGACTAGCTCTACCTCTGTGATTGTCACACTTTCAAACGCCCCAGGGCTTCATCCAACCACTGAGGTACATTATGGCTCAGTTTCACTGAATTTAAATCACAATTTTTTATATAATTATAATTTTAATATAGCTATGAGTGACTTTTAAATTTGCCATTTGAATTAGAGAAAGAAGTGTGCTTTCATAATCTATAGGGTTAAAACTACAATCTATTGTGAGTAATTCGGATTTGGCGCATTATTAAATTACAATGTTGCTCAATATAACCTAAACCTCATTTACAATTACACAGCAAACGATAAGAAGCCATACAGACCTTTAGAAACACCTACAGACCAAGGCAGAAACCAGGTGCGCATCCGATCCTTATCATATTTTCACATTTTTCTCTTCCTATTTTGAAACCTCCCCACATTCACGCATCACAGACCATGAGCTAAAGTAAAGATGGCGATGAGAAAGCGCCTCTAAAAGCACAAAAACGGCTGCTGTTTTTGAAAATTTACAACTTTGCCAGCGAAGTTTACGACTCGCTCGGCTCCGGGATTGGCTGCCCTTGGTCATGTGGACACTAGGAATGGGAACTTATTTCCCATGAGGTTATATTGCAGCTGCTGTTTTGCACTGCTCATTCACTTAACACTAGAAACACATGCTTTTTCTTAGCTCTATGTTGTATACGTAGATTTTGTTGTTTTGGTGGATAAAATCGGCACCATGTTCGTGCGTAATTCCCAGAGAAGGAGCCACGGCGCTGACGTCTCCCCGCCATGTTTTAATGGGCATCCACTTCTGGCTATGTTCTTCCAAAATGAGGGATCTGCACTCCTCTGTGATGACTGGATTATGTTTTTGGAGATCACTTAACGCAGCTTGCAAAGTAGGAGATTTGGGAACGAGCTCTGGAAACGAGACCGCGGAGTGACAGGCACGGTCCGCATGATGGATTATCAACAAAAGGTAAGGTGTTTCTCACGCGCCAGGCCAAAGCACTGCTGCAGAGGGGCTCAGACACCAAAACAGCCCCAACAGTTTTCTAGCGCTTATATCATGTCTATATTAAGTTACATAACTAGTATTAGCAGTCCATTGTGCCAGGTGAGCCTATTATTTTCTTACGTTGCCCGCGCTATTCACAACCAGTTGCTTAACTTTGAGCTTAACCCGTGAGATGCTGCAACAGCGCCAGACTTCGACCTAAAACAAAAACATCTTTCCATAAAAAATGAGAAGTTAGGGTTTTAAGTTGAAGTTGAGGCCTGTTGGTGACTGAATAAGGCAGCAGCTGGTTTCTGGACACATGAGGCTGACTTTAATGATAATGATGATGAGGGAAATAATGACCAATAAAGACCCAAATATCAGTCTTTACCTATAGATTTTGATACTAAAATTTGTATTGAAATTGATATTGTTCGATAACTATTACAAAATGAACATATTTCTTAACATTTTAGAAGGTTTTGTTGTTTTTGATTGCGGTCATGGCGCCATTGCGCACGAATTTCGGTATCATTGCAAATAACACATAGCGCGGAAGCAATACACGTTTTACAAATATATATATCCGCTTGATCTTGTATACAGTTGTGATATACGATTGTATTATTTCATCTTTTAACCCCACACGTGTGACTAAGCCGTTTACTGAATGGACGTTCATTCATTCACTGTTACACAATCAATGACGGTAATGTGCCCTCCCTATAATCAGCCTCTCACAAACAGATGCGAGCAATAAAATGCAATCCATGAAAACCCGAACAAAACCAGCTGGATCTGTATTTCTGAAGAGGGTCATAAAGAGACCAGTGCACCTGCGTGAGGACAGAGACCATAGTATTAATATTTAAAACGTATAAAATGGTGATCCTGTTTCACCTATAACGCTTTATGTGTTTTGCTCTTTGTCTGTTTTTATGGGTCAGTCCTCAGTTCAGGATAGGCCTGTGGATCCAAGTATCAAGGCGCATGAAAAAACGCAGCTCTAATCTGCAGTGATATAAGGCCTTTGGGATTGACTGTTTTTAACAACAGTATGAAAAAAAAATGCATTTTTTTATGGTCATGTTGTTTTAAAAGATCATTTCAAAGAGCTAAAGTTGTAGAAAATGTGCAGATAAGACAACCCAGTACGATTAATATAATATAATATAATATAATATAATATAATATAATATAATATAATATAATATATATAAATAATATAATATAATATAATATAACATTATATTGTATTATATTGTATTATATAGGTTATATGTATAGGACACAGTAACATAATGCGTCACGCTGCGTCAAAAGCACGTGATTACCAAATATTAGAAAAGGGCGTTTCTATTTCTTTTTCATTCATCCTATTCATTAATTAAACGCTAAATCTAATCAATATGATCATTTACAGTTTTAAATGTTAAATTAAACGTGGAAAAAATGTCTTCTAAGGCGTAAAGATCATGAGACGCTAAACCTGCACGAATCACTGCACTGCACAATGTACAGAGTACCTAATGCAGCTTCACTAAGTTTTATATTAATTTTCTCATTGTTTGGTTTATTAGCTTTTCATGAATCGTATATTATATGGCTTCAAACGTGCGTTACCGCTTGAGTTTGCAGTTTTAGCAGAGTTTCACTGGTGTCCATTTAGCCCGTAAAGCCTGTGATGATGATCCTTATAATGAGGTGGATGATGATGGCACGCGGCTTCTGTCCCCGTGGCCCTCACAGCAGGAGGCAGTCGGACGTATACAGCAGCAGGGGACCTCACCTTTAGCAAGAGAACAAATTGGGACATTATTAGAGTTAGTTTCAGTTAAGTGGCTTTACTTTGACAAAGATTTGACAATAGACGCTTGGGACAAATGTTTGATGGAGATGATTATTTGTGCATAATAGAGGACCATGCATAAAGCTCTTTTTAAAAATGATTTTACGAATACGCACAAGTTGAAGTCAATATTTTTTTTATTTTGTGATATTGTTTGATATTTGGATACAGTGATGTGGCAGAGTCTGTTTTTTAAACAAGTCTGGTTGATTGTAAGTGACTGAGGTGCGTAAAGACTGACAGGGTCGAGCGCTTCGTTTCGATTCACCGGGGACCCCTGCGCGCAACAAGAGCCCCCCATGGGTGCAGTAGTGCAAGAACAGACGGCGCTGATTGGCCAGAGGTTGATCAGATGGTACACTTCCCCTCTGTATTCAGTGGCACCTCACAACCCCCCCTCTCAGCAAATACCAAATCTCCGATAAAGTAATGGCAAAAGCACTTGGACTATAAAAGACAACAAATCATATCCCTTCGGAGTATATACACCCCGTTGTCCACCCAATGAGTTCGTATTTTGTTAACTCAACTTTCCCCGTGTCTCTGGCGGGAGGACAGGACTCTCTCCTGGGTCAGATACCGCTCTATTCCTCGGGATACAGCGACCCGTTAAGGCACTACTCTAACGCGGCCACGTATGGAGCGGCCAACATGCAAGAGAAAGTCTACCCCGCGTCCTACTACCAACAGTACGGCCGGGCGAGCTGCGACTACAACCCGGTGGGGACTTTTTACAAAGACGCCGATGGTCAGTGCGCCTTTTCGAGTCGCGATGAACAGGCGCTGTTTGTTACGCAGGACCAGCATCAGCAGCGGAAAGTGGCGGAGTGCTCCGAGCAAAGCGCTGTCAACATGAGCAGCAGCCTGGACGACAAGACCTCCACTCTGATCTATCCATGGATGCAGAGGATGAACGCTTGCTCCGCTGGTAAGATCTACTTTGTTAACTCTTTTGTTTATAGTTATTATACTTGGTAAACAGTGAGTTAAATGTTACTGAATTTTAGCGTGCTAGACTATACTTTGATATCCATGGCGTAACTTTACATTCAGTGTCAGTAGCGCAGTCAGACAGACAGTGGGATCATAGCGCACCGATGTTTGAGCGCCTCGGGGCTGTCTGCCACATCAACATAAAACCAGACTGTCTCCACTCAACTGTGGCACAAAAGGAAACCATAATATCTTATCTTTAACTTTGTGGTTGGCAAGTTTATTTTATTTCTTATTTCAATAGCCCATTCATTTATATATTTATTTACTTATCACGTTGGGTCACGTTTGCAATGTCAAAAGACCAAAATACTGTGTAGGCTGTGCAAGAAAAGTCGTGTTAACAGTCGAAGTAAATGTAGTTTCAGATCTGTACTAGGTTTTTTTAAAGGTAACATCTAACAGTAAATGCGCACCAGTGGGACATTTCAAACACGGTCACGCGCACACGCACACTGGGCCTGCATCGACCCTTTCACCCGGTCACATGGGCTTACGTTTGCGCAACGATTAAAGCCACGAAATTGAATCCCTAATGACAATAATAATAGGAAATAGTGTGACCTTATAGATTTCTATTGTTTGTGCCAATGACTGCACAAGCACAGTGTCATGTTGTTAGTGGTAATGTGAGACCAGTTGTGTTACACTGATGTACAGACGCCATTGCGCATCATGTTTTTATATGAAGACATTTAGGAAAACAGACTAAAAAAAGACAGATGAAAATAATGACAATATTTAGGATAAAGGAAAAAGGAGAAAGGATGCCCTTTCTTTTTTCGTAATTAGACTCAAGCTCGTTTATAGCAACCACTGAGAATATTGTCTGTGCTTATTTATATTATGTTATACTAAGTTATTTGTGTTCTAAGTTTTATATATTGATTTTATTTTCATGTTAAAACAACACTAACCGTTTCTATTCTTTCTCTAGGCCCGTTTGGGAACAGTGGGCGCAGGGGCCGCCAGACCTACACCCGCTACCAGACCCTGGAGCTGGAGAAAGAGTTTCACTTCAACCGCTACCTGACCAGGAGACGCCGGATAGAGATCTCCCACGCGCTATGTCTGACCGAGAGACAAATCAAAATCTGGTTCCAAAACCGTAGAATGAAGTGGAAAAAGGAAAACAAGCTGCTGAACCCTTCCAAGACCGAAGAGGAGAACGAACAAAGCGAGGGCAAAGAGTTAAAATAATAATAAAAAGTGGACACTGACATTCCTGAAATAAAGTGTATTTCTTTGTAGATAATTCGTGTTTGTAGTTATAGACTTTCAGTGTCTGCACGGTAGATTTTCCATGTGTGCTTGTGCGTTTATTTGAGGACTATGCAAATCCGCCAAAATGTACATATTGTATTTCTTTTATTTTGTAGCTTTGGACCATCTTGTTACCTCATGATTTTGTCCTGTGGCACCAGAAGAGCCTTTGTCTCTTCACTGTACACCCCCTGCTGTGGCTGTGGCTGTCTAGTGTTTAATCTGTGGTCTTTATTACACACTTATCTTGTGCCATATTTCAATTTGTACAGATGAGAAAATGTTCCTTGAATGTTATTTATTGTTGTTCACTTGTGTTTTAATGCACATCTGAATCCCGTGTGCAATATTTTGTTTAGAAAATTGTAAATAAAAATAAAGGCTTTTTGATGCAGACTGGAACATGCGTTGCCTCATATATTTCAGTTTATATGTCCAAAAATAACAACATCATTAATGCAAATCAGACTTTACGCACTGTGCGTAAAAGTGCAAGCAAAGAAAGTTGACAAGTCTTTATTATGTGTTACCTGAGCCTTTTGTGGCCTATATTATCCGCGCGTTACATAAATGATAAATGACATTGAGGCCTTGACAGAGCGCGCTCACGCTCGGCTCGCGTAGATACCACCTTTGTCCGGAAGATGGCGCTCTCTGCACGCGCGGTTCTTGGGGCGCAGCGGGGAGGCACCATTGACTGGAGCCTAACGACCATTATTTCGTCATCATTTGTAACCATGGAGCATGAATTACCTCTTGAAGTCATCAGAGAGGATTTACGACTGGTCAACAAAGGCACGTGATTCTCGAACGCGCTCCCATATTTGGCCGCATACCTGGCAAAGTACAGTAGGGCTTCATTGCTTATAATTCATGATTGCGTCCATAAATCGTGCAAGCACACAGGATTATAGCGACAAAGATCTACAAATCGAGGCTTTAAAAATCCAAGCAAATGAGCTCTTACTTTGTAAACTCGTTCTCAGGGCGCTATCCAAATGGCTCCGACTATCAGTTACTAAATTATGGGACTAACGGCGCTGTGAGCGGCTCCTTCAGAGACCCTGGCACCATGCACTCCGGGTCTTTCGGCTACAACTACAATGGCATGGACCTAACCGTGAACCGCACCAACGCGGGCAACCACTTCGGTGCCGTGCGAGATGACACCCGTGGATTCGCGCCGGATGCCCGCTACAGACAGACGCCCAATTGCTCGCTCTCATCCCCGGACCCGGTGCAGCCCCAGCCACCTCCGTCTTGCGCAAACAGGGAGCAACTGGAACTAAAAAGCCCTTCTCCACCGTCTGACCGGAGCGCGACCTCAGCCCCCAACAGCAAAAACAGCGGAGCGCACTTCACGGAGATAGACGACGGTGGCGCGGTGGTGTCTGAGAGCGAGGAGGGCGCACACGGCAGCGGAGGGTCCAGCTCTGTTCCACGCGCACAGCAGCAGCAGCAGGAGCCCAGTGCCACCTCATCGGCTCCCACAGATTGCCAAACGCCGCAAATATTCCCCTGGATGCGGAAACTGCACATAAGCCATGGTATATGTACATTCGTAATATTTGTTTGTGAGGGACTGTCGTAAATCTGTCAAGTGCATGAGTGAGCAGGTTGTTGCAGGTTACAGCGAGGACAGGGTTTGAAGGTTTGGCTTGTGGTCTGGCTTTGAAAATAGTTGTTTGTGTCTGTAGGATTTGAGGTAGAAGCTGTGAAAGTGTGTGTTTACGTCGTGGTCTTGTTGCATGCCTCTCCGCATCACTTCATCTTATCTAAAATCCCATCCAAAACAGCCAGCCACCTTGATGTGTTGTTGATGATTATGCTGTTGTTGTCGCTGCTAATTCTCTCTATGAAATTGTAGATATGACTGGACCAGATGGGAAAAGGGCCCGAACTGCGTACACCCGCTACCAGACTCTAGAGCTGGAGAAAGAGTTTCACTTCAATAGATACCTAACCAGACGGCGGAGGATAGAGATAGCCCACGCCTTGTGTCTTTCCGAAAGACAGATCAAAATCTGGTTTCAAAACCGCCGGATGAAGTGGAAGAAGGACAATAAACTGAAAAGCATGAGTCTGGTGACAGGAGGCAGCGCCTTCCACAACTGAGTTTTTGGAAGCATCATGATAATTATGAAAAAAATAAATAAAATTAAAAAAAAAAATTATCCATGAGTACTGTAAAGCTATTGAAAAGGCGCAGCACCTTCCAAGCATGCTATTGTGATAGAAGAAGAAGTATTCCGTGGTCCCAATGCCATTTTTAGTTGTGGTAGCTTAGATGTCATATTTGGAAGAAAAAAAGATGTAAATATTAATAATTGTTGATGCTCTTTCTGTCTCTTGAGGTCGCCATGTTTAGCTCTTTATTCTTCTTGACGGTCTAAACAGGAGTCATTGTACAGTTTAAGAAAATACGAAAAAAAACTTCCAAACCATATGCTGCTGTTCATTGAATGTAATGTATTTGGAGCCATTCATTCAAAGCGCTTATAGCTGTATTTTGATGGTTCTCTCTCGTGGCCATTGCAAACCATACATTTTCATAAGAAGCCAATAATGTGTAGCTCTAGGATATTTTGTGCATCTATTGTTTTAGGTCTAATAATTATGAGCAATGCAAATGTATTCAACCTGTCAATGTGATAAATTTTTAGTGCAAAAGGTTATTCTGTGGATATAGGCTGTAAGTGATGTACGCTTTTTTCGCCAATAAGCTTTTTGTATTTGTAAGTGAACTCATAGCGCTTGAAATAAAAGTTTCGACTCAACTACTTTGTCTCGGGTATTTTAAAATAATCCAAAAAAATCTACTTTCCATATTAAGCCTATAATTAGACAATACAATGACATAATTAACGTTGAATAAATTTGAACCAAACACACACATACACACACACATACACACACACACCAATTTTCTTCTGACGTATTTTCCTGGCCCAGTTTTGTGCAAAAGAGAAACTTTCCAAACTTACCTCGTCTTGACCTCAGTCCAACAAGGCGAGGTGCTGCCTACAACAGAAATAAAATCCAAAAAGGCTTACAGGTATAACATGCAATGGCTGAAGTTGGTAAAAATCCCAGCCTTACCAAAGATTGTATAGGGCCTATATTACTTACAGACTGTGAAAAGTCACGTGAGGTCCATAAAGTTGGTTTTATGGTTTTGGGGAGTAGACAATGTACAATATAATTCACAACCTTGAATGAAAGTGACGGCTTAACTGCGTGGATGGGACTGGAAAGGCTGGACTGGACTCAGGAAATGTCCAGTCATATTTAGGTAGCATCTAATGGCAGTAAAATTGGATAAACGCCGTGCTTCAAATTAACCCAAATTTGTTAGAGATCAATTGTTATTTTATTTGTACTAATCCCATGAAATGATTAATACTGCTCGACAAAATATACGCTATACATAAAAAATAAAACGTGACATAGCACATTGAAATTATTTGGGGGAATATTTCCATTTTGTGAGATTACACGCCGTTTGTTTGTGCGTAAAACATGATTCTGTTTAAAAAGCAAAGGAATAAAATAAAAAATAATCCTTTCTTCTTCAAACACAATGCATTATGGAGAATCTTCTCATGATTTGACTTTAAGACTAATAAGCGCTTTTATGGAGCTGCCACGAGACGAACTTGAGCTGGTCCCGGAGTGATTTATCCCCAAATGTGTCAAGTCACCGCGCGGCCAAAGGTGAAGTTGCGGCCACAGCAGCAAGAGCAGAGCGGAGCTGGACACAGGCCTCGCTGCTTTTAGACAAAGATATGCATCTAAATGAGCTCGTGGCTACTGCCTATTGTCTATAGGCTACTAATAAAAATATAATTATATCACATCTTAAACCTAAGAGCAGGTTTCTATGCTTTACGCAGACTATTTCCCTAGTCTTCTCAAACTCATTTCAGGTAAAAGTAAAATCAGTGGTATTGGCTATGGATCTCAGACATTTCCCACATATTCATAACTATTAAGTGGCAATTTAAGCAGCGTAATGAGCATTGCATATTGATAGGGGTAATCTGCAGCCGGATCTCATGCATTATTCATAGGGACGGGGATCATCGCTGGGTCAGGAGACGACTGCAGCCACAGATGCGTCAGGACGCACGGCTCAGTGCTGCCACACTTTGCACAGTCACCACGAAGAAGTCCAAACCAAGTATTTTTGGGGATGCATCTGAGTTTACCCTAGTGTATGGCTGTAATAACTTATTTTTTGACCATAAAAAAAAAAAAAAAATCCTTAAATGTGCAAAAACAATTATTTATCTTAAATACACTAGAACAATATAAACAGGATGCTGGATTAAACACGGCGAATGGCCCCAAAAACATAGGTTATAACATATGAATGTCCCCAAAATCATACGCTAAAATAAGTATCAGCTAACAACCAATCACAGTATCTTTAACCTATAGTTCATATGTGTAAACAATTTCTAAAATACGCCTTTAAATGTTTGGACCAATACATCAACACTGTATGTTTAAAATGTAAAGGTAAAATAAGGTCATTTAAAAGAAGAACACTTTTGACCATATAGTGCAACCCCTGTTATTTTCTATACGATTTTATTATTGATAATAGACTATTATGAATTGGATTTGCAATGTTCAATTTAGTAAACATCCAAAAAGAAAACACAAAACAGGCGACAGTCGTTGGGAAAACTATGGGCACCTTTTTCCTCTTTACACAGTGAGCAAAAGGCAGCGGCTCTGCGCACATGTAATAAATGATACGTCAGTGTACTATTAAATATAAATGAGAAAACTATTATTTCACAATTAAACGGTGGATTTGGAGAGGGAGAAAGGGCTGGAGGCTCGCCACATCAATAGAATGCTGCAACATAGCCTTAACCCTCGGCCAATGACGTCCCCAACCTGACATTTGCCAGTATTCATTTGATGATTATAAAATACCTTGTAGCAAACCTTGCACGTATTGTGAAGCCTGTCCAGCGCCACGGCTCCTCAACATCTGGCTGTGTGTTTGCATGAATTCTCAATAGAGCTCAATAGGAAGTAATGGCACCTTGATTCCGGCAGAGGGAGCTCCAGACCGACAGCTCGCGATGATGGATGAGTTTTCGCTCCTATCACCGGGCCGTGTAGGTTAGACCCTGAACATAGAAAAGCCATGTCACTGCCAGCGTGTTTATCAGTTATCTCCCATTTTCACTTTCTGCTTAGAGGGCCGCGCATAAAACCCTTAGTCCCCCTGAATAATTTGAGGTTATTAAGGCTAGATGACAAGCTGGAATACTAGGGACAGGCCCTTTACAAAGTTAAATAAGTAATAACTGAAGCTTAAGACTTATTAAGGCGCTTTTAAAACCTACAGGAAAGGTAGGCTAAATGTCAAACTTATTTGAATAAAACTGTCAATATGTTACAATAGGCTACCTAATTTATCAAGCTCAGTTTTCTTATTAAAATGAATCAGTGCAAAGGCATAAATAGGCCTAAATCACAGCAATATTTATAGAAGTAAACCAAGTAGGAGGACGCTCACGTGTTGTTATCCTGGACATCAAACACAATGTGCCAATGCATCTTGTTCGAATAGTCTTCTTCATTTTTTTCCATATAATATAGCCTATTTAAAGAGTAAATTTGGTTGAACAGGCTAAAATCTCCTATACGCGAGACCACTTGGAAAGACACACCGATAAGACACGTATTGACTGAATACGCACATATCTGTCAGGTTTATACGGCTCTGTTGAGGCTCGTAATGCGCACCAAACGCTCTGGTAAGTGTTTTATGAGAGAGGAGTGCAGACTGTTGTATTTTTGCTACACCAAATGTCCTGACAACAATAATTGCACTGAATTTCATCTTTGACTGTCAAGTTAATTAATTTCAGTTTAATATTGAGCTTTAAAAATCTAAAGTCTAACACTAAAAAGGAAACACATCAAACATTTTGGCATTTTTAAGCGTTAATATGCCTCAGTCTATACACTATTCTCTCCAGTTGTACTTTAAATATTACTGAAGTATGCAGACGACGTCAGCCTCTCCTCTCCTCAGACTCAGTGACCGGCCGATGACCTGTCATCTATATATACCCTGTAGATCCGAATTTGTGTACATTAAGCAGCAGCCACAAGTTCGTATCTTGGGGAGTATGTAGGTGATGACACTTCAACTCTCCCACCACTGCGCATGAGCAACGGTAGCTAAAATGTTTAAAAGAGAATTGCCAAGTAAAGTTAACATTAATAACAAATATCATTATAGAAATATTGGTTAGGCTAAGTATGTTGTCATGTATAAATAAAATGTTTATGACTGATGCTTTACTAATGGCACTGACAAAATTACGCATGGAGTTTTAGACGTAGTCACAGGCCTGTAGGCGGTGTAAACATGATGCCTCCACAGTTTTTTGGCCCGACATTCTTTGAGATTCTGACATCCGCAGAAAGTTACAATGTGGCCATTGTCCAAAGCATCATTTATCTTCTTTTCACTGCAGCACATGTGCGTCTTGGTCAAGGAGGAGTTTAGTTTGCTGGGAAATGTGAGGACCTTAACAAACAGCTTCCTTTTTCGCTACAGAGTGGACGCCAGGGACAGAGGCACTGGGCTGAGAAGATGGCAAGAAATCCGGGGTAAGTTTACATGAGTTTCTGTGCTGACTATATGGATCTGTGCGTGCGTAAAGAGCGCAGACCAAAACGCTGCGAGTGTGTGGCATTAAGTTTGATTGAAGGGAGGCGGGATCAACTAAATGTAAAGCGGACGTGTATAGACTTGCCGTGGTCATTCAGAGTTCACGAGTTCAGTTCACTGAGCGGCGTTATCTTCAGCAGGAGTAGCCTTTGCCCCGCGCATGAACATGAATACGCACGAACCCGCTTATTACGCATTACTCATTAGGCTATAATAACAATGTCCAAACAAATTAGTTCTGTAACATATAGGCCTAAATTAGTCTTGGTTTAGCCTGGATGTGGTCCTTGACTTGTTGCTAGTGAATTAATTTGATACAAGTTTGTCTACAATGGTTTATTAGTGCCATATGTATATAAAAAATGTATATCACTTTTCAGTTAAACGCCTAAGCCTTTGTAAATGAGATCAGGAAGAAATTTTACTTCCAAATCTGTCTGCAAAATACTATGTCAGATAAGATTGTCTTTATGAATTTTCTTATCATAAAATATTTCTTATTGAGAGTATTTCCACGGGTAAAATTAAGAGGGACAGTTAGAGTTGGCTGTTGCTTCGGCTGCCTTTGAATTAAATCAGCGCCATAAATCCCTTCATGTGGACACGCGGTTCCTGCGGCTAATTGCAGAGCGCAGCATTTGTCAGCAGGCCCATGGGATGACTGCTGTGACTGAGGACCAATTACTGTATGAACCATCGGAGTGAAGACCTGACATAGAAGCCATCTTGTAATACGCACGTTATTTGTTTGCGTGCGCTTTTCTTTGTTATTTGTGAAAACAAGCACCTGCCACTGTCTCATGTTAGGTGATCTATAAGGCCAAAAGACATCCCTCTATTGTACACCATAAATGTTAAATTTAAAGCGGGATTATGGCTGTAAGTGTCTTTTGGAAATGACCATAAATCCTGGTTATGCTCCTCAAGACCTACACATTTGCCTGTATTTATAGTGTTTAACAGAAGCTAGACAACTTTATGGCACTAAACGCTCCGGCGCTATAAATGTTAGGCTGAAGGTTTGAGTAAGGGCTTGACAGAGGAATAACTGTATTGTATTTTAACCTACTTTCAATAGTGAATGGCACTGTTGGTCAAAATGTCTATTAAGTAAAATTGGAATTAATTTTTTATTATGATGAATTATCTGTCTGCTCTTGGACAAGACAATTTTGAGTAAATGCCTTGCAACCCTCATCCAAGAACACAGATATGTTAGAATATGATAACTGGTATTATTTATTTAAGATTTTTCACTATTTCATATGTTCAGGCATAATAGTGTGCATCTTGGTTGTTTTTAATACATGGCTGCAAAAAGTGTGAGAAATCACATGCCTGCGTTCACAAATGGTGGGCTCATGGTTTATGATCAGACACTGAGCGTTTTTCTGTTTTATATGGTTTGCCAAACAAAAACAAATATTGGTTTAAAATGTGCATTAATAACCTGATATTTTACAACCTCAACTGCCATTATTAACTGACTGAGAAGATGAGTGTAGAAAAGTGTTTGTGTGTGTGTGTGTGTTTGTGCATTTGTTTTATCCTTCACTAATTTGACAGGCCAATTTTTGAGAGTCCTTGGCTAACGGTGGTCTATCAATAATGTACAGCATAGTAAAATTATGTTAAAGACGGGAAAGGAAAGATATGTTTTTGGCTTTGAATTAGTGTGAATATGTACCACAACCTTTGGAGTTGGTATTGCAATGGTATGTCATCAGTGTTCTCAGGCTACCACCACTTTTCCAGTCAGAACCTTCGATCAATAGTCTGAAAAATACCTTTAGTAGTGGTTTAGCCTTTGTTTGATCATTGCTATTTAAAACCGAGCCACATCTTATATTCAGTTTAATACAGTGAAAAGCAGCATTCAGATACATTGTTATTGCATTCTCCAACCACAAGAGGTCACAAGACAATGTGATGTTTGTGCCTGTCCCAAGCCAGGATAGCTGGAGAGAGCGGCCACCATAAAATATGCCAAATAAATATGTGACCGTATAACATGGCTCTTTCTACCTTTGTGGGGATCCTGTGCTAGTTTAGCGGCCCTTATTTATGCAAAACTGATAGATTGGATCTAAACAATTTTACATGCAAAAATACTGTACTATTTTTACAAAAATGATCACAAAATACTTGATTCAAATTTTAGTGCCTGCCCCCAAGTGGCTGGTGTGGCCCTGTACATTTGCATGCATGTCAGGAAACATCATTGTCTATTGTGAAGTGTATGTAGAGTGTGGAGAAGCTGAACTGGAAAGTTATAAGATTTTATTTTGCGCTTGCTGTACATCTACAATTGTGGTATATGTCATGTCCCCACAAGTGTGAAAACATTGATGGGCATGTTTGTGTGTTTGAGAGATTTGTCATCACCAATGTGAAAGGTGTGCAACAGCGCCCCCTGTATGCGGGCTCTTGATGATGATGAGGTATAAGTGGAGCTCAGTGTGGTCACAGATAGGAGTGTTGTCACATGTGAGTGATAGATATAGATCATAGTCACTGCAGGGTGTTCTTCCTTTTCACTGTGCGACCAGTGTCCCCAACGTCACCCCATCGTGTGAACTCAGAGATCAGTTAGACAGTACAATCATCACAGCATTTTGTGTTTTAGAGGCAGAGGTTGTCATCAAGTGAGCTGCTGTGGTTGTTGTAACTGTCCCTAATCCACCCAACTACAAATACATTAGTACATACTCAGGAATTAAAGGTAATTATTAATATCTCCATTAAGGTGGAGATGTTAGTCTTGCCCAAGGTCTTGTTAGTCCTCATGTCCCAAACCTGTTCATTTTAATGGGCAACACTAAACTTACCCTATTATAAGAAAGTAGTGGCTCTATTAGTATATGAAGCTCCTATTTATGCCATAAGTTAACCATTAACCTATAAAATAAAGAATGCTTTTGCCCAATTTCATTCTTTAGTCTTCAGTCTCCACTGTTGTTTTGATGTTCAGTTTTTCCATATTCTTTTTTTAATTTTAGAGACACTATAGATAAGATATACATTTCCTTAGTTCACTATTTGTTTTAGTTTACACTCCTCAGGAATACATTTATTATTATTGTTGTGTCTGTGCTCAAACTTTGATTCAGCAAAGGCCTATAGACCATCATTAAATCATAATGATCCGCAGCTCGCGTGCCACTTGTAGTTCGTTTATTAAAAGTTGTGCGCCCTTGTTTTGTATCAAACGGCTCGGAGATCAAAGACATCCATTTGCCGTTAATTTGTGTCCCCCGGTTAAATATTACCTCTGAGAACCAATCAAACCTATCGAACAGGGATGAAGATGAGCGATCAAAGCACCGCCAGACTGTACGATCGATGCCCTGTCACAGTCCGACTGTCAGCATGTTGAACCCGGGTCCATACTGTACAAGGCCTCGTTACGCACGGAGACTTCTCTCTTAATGACCATTGCTGACCACCGTCTTGCTTTAACTTTATATATTGCTTTCACTCTGTTAAATTCCACAACTAACAAAGAAAGGGGAAAACCTCATTACCCAAACTAAATGTAATGCACTTTCTGTGTGGAAGTGATGCAGGACTAAATGAAGCCTGGCTCATTGTGCGAAGCCCCGGTCTAAATACTGATAGCTTTCTGTGCATGAGCAATTTATGGCATCTCTGTCTGGCATCGCTCCTAAAGGGGACTTCAGCCATGTTGGGATTTATTATAACACCGCTGGACACGTTCCCAGCGCTGTTTAAACTAAAAGAGATGTGACTGGGTGGCTTTTCACAATGAAAGGGCTCCAATTTCTGCTCAAATGCGTAATGGTTTTAAATGACGGAGCGGCTCATTTTCATTATGTTAGGATAACTTTATTTTTCCATTTTCCAATAAAGATTCTTATACGCTTTTGACCTCCCTTTGTTTCTTCTTGACCACATTGAGCTTTAATTGTCACATTAGTCCAGTGCGTAAAATCCTTCTTATCTTTATCGCTGACTATGTCCATACATGATGTTGCGTGATCAGCAGGAATAGGCTTCTTTTTCCACGCGCGCACATTGGGTGACATTGCGTGAGGAAAAATGTTACGCAGCGCGGTGTGAGCTGTGCAGAAACACTAGTGTCCACTCAGCCTCAGCCCACTGGCATTCAAAGGCACACCGTGACGCCCGAGACGCACTAATAATCAACACACAACCACACGCGAGGATTGTTATTCCAAAATTATTATCAGCGACATTTTTTTTCTTAAGGTGAGAAGAGGAGCCGTTGTTGTGCGTTTGGGATTGTTTTAGCTCGCGATGAATGTAGTTTCGGAGGTAAGGCAGCCGGCTGTTGTGCCGCGGACTGGGCTATGTGTCTTTATGATTTACGATCCTGACTCGAGCCACGGTTCACCCAGAGTTCATAAAGCTGCATGCCTCCAGACTTATTCTCCCTCTCTCTCTTTTTCTCGCCTTTCTCTTTCTAATTTTGCCCTTTCGTTGGAACCAAATACCGTTTTTAATCGCGCCTTTTATTGTTACAAACGTAGCTTATAACAGCTGCTGCGTAATGACACGTTTTATAGCTCTCTAACGTATGTGTTTGACATATGTATCCATCGTAACACTGACACGCCTCTGGCTTCTATTTATTTTATTTTATAACCAATAATAACTGATAACGACTTGTTATTTTTGTGCGTTTAAAAATAGGCCCGGTCATGGCGCGCAGCTTTGGCGCGCAATGAGAATTAAAAATGTATAGCCAGTGCCTTGGATATTCATGATATAAATTTCATGTGTTGACAAATGACTCTTGTTTGTTACAATTTGTTATTGGTGGCATATTTGTTTAGAAAGTAATTTGTTTTCTTGTGGTTTCTGAAATAAATTTTCAAAAAAATACTGTCAAAGTTCATGCATTTTACAAAAGAAGATACATTTAGAATGTAGGTTAGAAGAACAAAATACCAAGCAAAATTATGTGCTTTATTCCTTACGTGCCAAAGAAATTATTTGATTTATTATATTTGAGGTTCTAAAAAAAGGATGTTATTTACACCCAAAAGTCTAGGTTTTCTCTTTGCATATTTGCTTTAGGAGAGTATTGCTATTGATGTCAGCGCACTATTGAGTTGATAAGATGGATCATTCGGTCTCCTCCCTGATTCTGTCTGTGTCTATTTTGTCTCTGCACTTAGGCCAGAAGCTCGGCGCTTTCTGGAAAGCTGCCATGTGACATTTGGCTGCCGGCGCTCTGTCACAAGGTCAAAGGGGCTCCGGCAACGCGCACTTAATGGAAACGCACCGAGCTCCACACAACGTCCACCAAAATCACTTCTTGGGGATTTCTCTGGAAAACGGTTTTGCTCCTCAACCAGCCACACACCAAAACCAGCAACGGCAGCACAGACAGAGCGGGCAGTCTGGGGAGACGCCTGGGAGAGGAAACCCCAAGTGTAGCATGAGTAAAAAGATCTTTCCTTGGATGAAAGAGTCCAGACAGACCAATGAGAAACACAGGAGCCAGACGAGCATTGCAGGTCTGTATCAAATCAAACAGGGCCTTTTCATTTGATACAATGAAATCTCACACTGAGGACAAGTCTGCTCTGTCTGCTTCCTCTTTTAAAAGATTTAGCTATTAATTAGACAGGGGCCTGTGATACCAGCTGCACAACATCAATGCAATATTACAAAGCAGGTCTCTGGAAACATTATTTTGTATGTTAATGCACGGATTTAAACCATGTTCTTGTATACTGACAACGTTGCGAGTATCACTGCAGATCCAATGTCTCTAATAAAACAAACATTAAACCTGAAATTTTACAGAAGCTAACACACATGGATATGTCATTTCAGTATGAACTGAAACAAAATGCTGAACGAGTTCAATGTCACTTGAATATCACCCAGACCTTTAATGAGATTTTCCAGTCCCTATAGCCATATTCATGTTTTACATTCGATGATGCAAAACGTTAGGTAGGCCTATTTATCTTTAATATAGAAAGAGCATTTAAGGTTCAATGTAACAAGATAAGAATATAAAACTGAAATCTATATTTATGAACCTCTTCTGTCTTATCCACAGATTCCAATGACAAGTGCGCTGGCGCGTCCCCGTGCTCCAAACGCACGCGCACAGCATACACGAGCGCGCAGCTCGTGGAGTTAGAGAAGGAGTTTCACTTTAGCCGATATTTGTGTAGGCCCAGGCGCGTGGAGATGGCCAATCTACTGAACCTACACGAGCGCCAAATCAAGGTTTGGTTTCAGAACCGGCGCATGAAACAAAAGAAGGACGAGCGCGTGAAGGGCCTAGGAACATCTTGCTCCCCCTCTTCCCCCTCCGACCCAGACAGCCCCACCCTCTCCAGCCTGGGCTATGTGCATTTGGGTCAAGATTTCCCAGTGTCCCCTCCACCAAAAGCCCAGCTGCAGTCTGTGACGTACCAAGAGACTGAACACTTCTCCAAATACGCTGCTCCCGGAGGTGACCCGCGCTTTACGCACGGGCCACAATTTAACGCGGACTTTGACGCGCACGGCCACTCGCATGTGGTGGGACTAAACGATCCTCAAGGCTCATATTTCTCTCAGAGCTGCCCTGCTCAGGACAGAATCATGCAGGCTCCAAAGCTGACTCATCTGTAGCACGTTTGGCTGGACTTTAGCTTGTGTTGTGGATAGGTCAAGTTATAATCTGACACAGTGACACTTTAATTTCCTCCCCGGATGTATTTATGTATAAAGATATCTGCGTATTTATACAACAACTATTTTTCATTTCAGTTAAATTCATTGTTTAAATTTCAGTCTGAGACATTAGCTCTCCAACTGATTATAATTGTTTTTCCATTACAAACGTTAGGTTTTAACTTGTTTCACTAGTTCCCAGATCAAGTACACAACGTGAATACAGTGAAGCAGCCGGAAAACACCAAAGCCTCCCTTTTTGTTGCAGTTTAATGAGTACTTAACTCTATAACGCAGCATTAAGCCGTAGTTAATTACCGAGCCCTTACGGGTGACTGTGGACGTGATAGGTTTGAGATGATATTACATTGTGGCCTCTCTGGTATTGGGCTTTTCTTAAAAGAAAACAGACCAGCCCTTTGTGTTTTATGCCCAAAGTGGGCCACACAAGCTGCCAATCAGTTAAAGAGCGAATGATGGATCACTGGATCCACGTTCGCTTTTTAGAACAGGATTTGATCCCCGTCTTCTCAATTGTAAACATTTAAAGAAAAATCCAACCATGTTTAGGGTAACCCACATTTGTCTTATTGGTACTCATTTATATTTAAGTTTCGCATTAATAATTAATAATAGTGAAACAGGAATAGTGATTAATATTGACAAGTGTGGCAAAGTAAAAACAAAAGTTGATCAATTCTGAGGAATAGCCCAATACACTTTAATGCATGCGCATGACTCTTAATGGCCGAACAAAGCATCAACAAATCATCTGCACGTAACATCTTTAAATTACCACTTTAGTTAATGTATTGAGCGCACATTAGAGTTGCAAAGTATTTGATTCACAGTGCACATTTTACGCCACCTGCTTGTCATGAAGATGTTAAAACAAATTAGTTCACATTTGTAAAAAATAAATAAATAAACATAAAAAAAATAACCCTAAAAGATTTATGTCACAGTTGTATTTATTTATTTCTTCGACAGCATTAACTTAATCAAATAGAATCCCCATGTTATTTTACTTTATTATTTATCTCAGAGATATCAAAAATATGGTGTAGCCCTCCTTGGCTGTGGTGATAAATGCCATTAAAGATAAAATTTCCCTCTCACCCCTCGCTATAATATTATTATAGTAATGATCTTTTTATGGTTGGTTACATACGCATTGTCACTCTTTTAATGTGATTTTTAAGTCCTTGTAAGGCGAAAATGGGCCTTGATGTTTGTTCTTATCAGATGGATGAGCGCGTTTGATTGAAGCGTTTGTCATGTAAATACGAGGCGTTTGATGGACGAGCCCACAGACATGACAGAGTGTCCCCGGCCTCTCACCATTGGCCTTTAGCAGGTCACATGGTGTGTCAGGAAGGTGATATGAGGGTGGAAGGCAGTTTTACAGCTTTGACATACTACCTAGAAGGTTAGGGCAAGGAACGCCATTAATGACTGCTCAGCTTTGATCGATTTTAGGAGCAAACAATAGACGAAGTTTCAAGATGAACTCATACCTAGACTACCCAGTTTGTAACAGAGGTGCTAACCTCTTCAGTGCCAAGGCCGGATATCACAACCTGAACCACGGATACATGGCCAGCTCGTGCGCAACAAGTGATACTTACGCACCGGACGGACGTTTAGTTGCAGCGACTACGGGGCCCCATCAGACCCCAAGTTTACCTCCTCTTCACCACCAAACACACGTTAATCTTGACGTGCAGTACACACCACCGGGAAACTCTCTGTATGGCCCGCCGCTGGAGTACGGGCATCACCAGTACGGTTTAGCGCCAGAGCAGGACCGGGGTTATATGCACGCGCAAGTGTCGCCCATTGGGACAAACGTGTCTCCTTATACGGGAGAAAGCTGTGGGACTGTCGCTCAGGGTGCACAGTACATGCACTACAACAGCACCGGGGAGCAAAGACATCAAGATTACGCAGAAAACGTGTATACAAGACTTCCTGTGCCGGGCAAGGAGAAAGAAGTTGAGGAGACAAAAACTTTCGACTGGATGAAAGTGAAGAGAAATCCACCTAAAACAGGTTTGTATACTATTACAATAAGCTGAAACTAATACAAAAGCACCAAATAGCCGTGTGTAAAACTTACACAATTTCTGTATTTTTTCCATCATGCCATTACAGTTTCATTTTGATTTACTTTGTCATCATTCATTTCATCACAGCTGTCCTGTCGGAGTTTGGGGTCCCCAGCCAGCACAACGTGATCCGCACCAACTTTACCACTAAACAACTGACGGAGTTGGAGAAGGAATTTCATTTCAACAAATACCTCACCCGGGCGCGCAGAGTGGAGGTGGCCGCCAGCTTGGACCTCAACGAAACGCAGGTTAAAATATGGTTCCAAAACCGCAGAATGAAGCAGAAAAAACGTGAGAAATCGGGCTGCGTTTTTGGCAACAGTTCTACAAAAATGGACAAACACAGTAGCCCTGATAACTCTCCAAAAGTCAAAGGGAAAAACTGTTAACAATAATGACACTTTTAAAATGTGTTTGAATAGGGACCAAAGCAATTTTCTACAACTTCCCTATCCAGCCACGTCATTCCCAATCACACTGTGAAAAGTGCGGGACTGAACAGGGTATGACTGACTCTGGTTTGTGCATTATACTGTGAATGAAAAATATCTATAATCTTTACATGTTTTTGTATTCTCTTTAGTTGTTTTGTGTTGAAGCACTGTAATAGTCAGTGTCATTGTTTTGCACTATTTATTTACAGGGTATTTTCCAATGAATGTCCACATGATTTTAAGTAAAATATATAAATCCCCTTATACTTGTGTCTTAAACAAAGTAAAATATAGGAAATATTTACTTTTTCAAACTACTTCTTCACTCCTCAGAAATATTTCCTTTTGAGTGATGTCCTCTGTAGAGTCCACTTGCATAATGTGACAAGAGAAATCTTTCACAACACATGGGGTGGTTCCTAGTGACCTTTTCACCCACAAATACCTCCAGGGGCTCTAAACATGACAACAAACTCCAGGGAGCCAGGTCTCACCCATGATTTGTTACCCAAATTCACCTCGGACATGAGTGACACAGGTTCTTCTTATACCTTCACAAGTGATTTGATTAATATTGAAGACACACCGACATATAGTGACTAAAAATAGCAGATCATTTGACACCACTGTGCTTTTCTTGACCTCACCTTTAGCCAAACATTTGCCGGAACCTGACCACTGAGTTTCAAGTGATGGCACCATGGACAGGAGTTTCAATATTTGCACTGGGTGTTAGGTTAGCACACACACTTTGGGCCCCAGCAGCACTGGCCTGTCCGTGCCCTTCTCCCAAAGAAGAGGTTCAACCAGAGTTCAGCTGCAAATGAATGCAGGGCCAATCTGTCAAGACACCAGAATGAGTTTGAGAAGTCCACTCTGGGCCTCCTACTTGAGAGGTTAGCAGGTACTTTTTAAATATACAATAAAGGTACAGGCCTTTTGGTCAGTGTTCATCATTGGAATTAAATTATTTGTTAATTTAAGTACATTTTAATATTCTAGATAAAAAGTTAGGTGTATGGTTGATTTTATATAGTCATCTACCTTCATTTTTGACTGCGTATTTTCATTCTTATGCTGTTCTTGTACTTGCAACACTGAAATTTCCCATTTTGGCACAAATAAAGGTTGACTTATCTTATTTCAGAGGAATAAAAATCTGCCATATGTGCAGAGGCACTATATTTAAATGAATACAGCTCAGCAATACCTTGAACTATAAAGTTACTGATTACATTCACTGATCTCATTTGAATTGAGTTATGATTTGGTGGGCTTAAAACATATCTCTTGAGAATAGAAGTAAGTTAGACAATGAGATGCACTTCTTTTACAACTATATTAAAAATTCATATGACCCTACGAATAGAAGTTACAGTTGAAATAGCATATGGCCCATTACTGTAAATTGAAAAAAAAGGTTTAAGAGGTTTGCTGCTGGTGTCTGCGTTTCTCCACAAAAGCCAAACACTAACACAAGTTGCAAGGCCAAGGACTGGATAGGCGACAATCGATATGGTGAAGGGTGACAGATTCAACAACAAAAGCATAGCCTGGTGCAGAAAACAAGCGTGGGACTTCATTCTGGAGGTGTGATCCCTGCCATCTCTGTAGGTAATACCTCAGTGCTCCCAGTGGGCTCTCCATCTGGAAGTGTCAAAGCCGGGGCTGCAGCCAACACCAGCGTCAAGACAGATGTTCAGAGCAGAGGAGAGAGGAGGAGGCCGTTTTTCACCTTTGGATTAGCGCTGCGCCCATGGCTTTCTGTTGGAGAAATGTAGGTCACGCAAAGGTTTGTTTAATGTTACAATGAGCACAAAACAATCAGCTTCGGTACAGTGAGAACATAGTGTAAGTGACTGTGAAAACATGAGGGCAAAATCCTTTATACTCCAGGCCAAATGTTGCCTTCTACTGTATATTTTAATGTTGGTGATGGATGTGTTTTAACTAGTTGTTCCTAATTGATAATAAAATAGTATCAAGCAGATACTCATTTTAACAGGTATTGATACTGAAAATAAATTCATAAATAGGACAAAATCTCATCTTTCCTGAAAAGTTTTGGAAAAATCTGTATCTACATCAGAACTAGCATAAGACCAAGACAAGACATTGTATTATTCTTCTTTTTATTATTATTTTATTTTACATAACATGTTATTGTCTAAAAAGAGCATATATTATTTTCATATACTTTTTGAGTAATATGAAACATCAACATTCAGTTCATGTATACACATGTATTAATAGACCAAAATATAAAAAAATATATAAAAATATTAAGAACACACCATCACATGCATTTCAGAACCTGTTTTATGAAGATGTCATTGGTTTGCCTTAAATGTACCACAGTATGACATTAAACTTACTAACTGACTATCTCCATGGAGAAAAGCAGAGGGCATCTCGAGGTCATATTTGCGGAGAGGCAACAGTGCTCACAGTAAGATTCCCTGTTTTTCAAGGTATTTCAGTGCAATAAAATCTATAATAAATAAATGCATGATATATAAGTTTATATATAAAAATAAATGTCCTACAATGGAACATTCCAAGGAAAGCAATATTATCTCCATGGAGACCGTGACAGACCCCCCCACCATAGGAAAGTTACATAGTGCACTTTTAAAATTATTCTTGCACCCATAGGAGTGATCTTGGGCTGTACCTCTGAGTGTAATATTAAGATGCACTATATACAACCTCTTTCACCTCTGTTATCTTCACATCTCGAGCTGTCCTGCCCCCTTGTGCACTTTGTTTGAGGTCAACCCAGTCCTGTTTGTACCCCATGCTGCTTGCAGTTGTTGCAGGCTCTTTTACAAGTCTATTGCCAGGCTCACTTCCTTGGTTTTTTACCAGTTCCTCTGTCGCATGTCACTCCACAGGGTCTCGCAGCTTCAAAGGCCATCTTGATACAGTATTCATGGGTTAAAGGGGGTTGGTTGTCTGAAAAATGAAACAGATGTGGTTATACTTTCTGTATGATTATATAGCACTCATGTAGGTTCCTCAGTTATCAGAGAAGTATTCCATGTGCTGTAGTGACACCGAAGTCAAACTACCTAGGACGATTTATTTTAGGACCCTATGGATGAAGACTACATTAAGCTAATTAAACCAACAATAAAATAAAAAATACATTTTGAGAATACTCCATTTTTCATATAAATGATAATAGGTAAATAGATTTTTAAAAAGTATAAAATTCAATAATTCAAAATAAATGTACAAATCATTTCTTCTTACTGGTAATCAGTGATGGGTTGGATTTTTAATTTTAGTTTTTTAGAACTGTATTAAACACATAAACATAGTAGTACCAATTTGCGAAGGATAAATGCTCATTTTCAGTGAACAGACATTTGTATAACTTGGTGTACCCCTTGGACAAACTACTATAATTTAAACAATTTTAAAAGCTGCACTTGTTAAACACTTAACCCATTAGAGAAGGATCATCTTGATTTTTATCACCACTGTTAATGTAAACAACTTTAACAAAAGCCTGTTGGGCGATGCTGCCAGGTTATGAATGTGAATTTCCATTATCTTCCCTCTTTGTTGTGGCTCTTTTTAGCCAAGGCCGGGCAATTTCTGACAACCATCCCCCCTCCATGAGTCAGACTCGATTGGATCTGGAAGCACCGCCAACCTGAAGCCCCAGAAGCAGAGCAGCAGCAGCCTCTTGGGTCCCTTGCGCCCGCATCCTTTCCCCACTCCATCAGCATAGTAACTGAGAAAGACAAGTGACTTGGCCAGGGTTAACGTCTTAATACTCCCTGGGATTGCCTCCAGGATCCAAATGGCTACCCCTAATAGTTTTCCTCTTCCGCGTCGCTGTCAGAATGCCATGACTATATGCCGTAAGAAAAACAAGAGCAGCTGAGAGGCAGAGTAACGAAGCAGCACGATGGAATAATGAGGGGTGGTGAGGGAGAATAATCCACGCTTGCTTTGAGAAATTTTCTTTTTGGGAAAACAGCTAAAGATATTCGACTTTCTTTTGCTAATTTACCACAGTTCAACACTTTGCATGAGAAGCCTGTACACTTGAAATTAAAGCTGCCCATTGCTCAGAGCCCAGGAGGGGAAAACCAGAACTCAATCAGTGTCACGTCACATGGTTCAAAGCGGCCAATTCGATGGTGCCAGGGGCTTGAGAAATGCAAGGTGACAGTTCATTTTAACAGTGACAGTGTGTCGGTCTCGCTTGCTGGTTTCCCAGTCAATTCCCAGCGAGCAGTGAAGGTTGAGCGAGAGACAGACAGCAGCCCCCCACCCTCCTCCTCACTCGCCCATCGACCCCTTCGCTGCTTTGTATTCCAATTAACTGGACAGCGAGAGAGGCGAGAGAGTGCGCATACAAGGCACAAGGCAGACACATATACCGTCCTCCAAGCTTTCTGTATCTCTGTTCTCTATCGATGCCATCAATGCTCCTCTATTCATTGATCCTTTATTATAAACCCACCCATTTTTTTATTATATATTTGGGAGTTGGCAATGTTGACAAAAAATTTTATTTTTATATAATTTTTCTTTTTCCTCCCAATAACTATACCATACTCCAGACAACTGTTCAACAACTCACCCTTTTGTAATAGATAACCTTATGTTATGTTGAAGCCGACTTTTTTATCGTACTCAATCTCTTGTACATAGCCTAGATATATTTTACATCTGCTATGTTTTATTCTACTTGTACATATTCAAATCTGTATACTTACTGTATACTTTATTTGACAGAGTTCTTAAGCTATTTTTGCCTCTTTAATTATTTTGAATGTTATCACAATTTATTTGGTGCTCTTTGTTATTATATGATAATGAGCTACTGTGTCCAACTCATTTTTCTTGTGGCTCAATAGAGTTTGCCGAAGTCTAACAATAATGAAATCCTAAATTTGCAATCGAAACTGTGATAAAATGTGCCTGTAAAAGTCTTGGTTGAAGTGTTCACAATTACCTATTTATATCCTTGTTCGGTGCATTACACTAAGTAGTAGTTCAATATTTTCTTGCAGCTTTCTTATTAAGACAATGCATTTGATATTCTAATTCCACCTGCATTGAAAACAACAATTTTGCTATTATCTTGAAACCAATTTATCGCTCACCTCTACCTCTCGGTCCTTCCAGTCTTCTGTATCCTTCTTCAATACCACTGTGCTCCCTTTGCGCTCATCTGCTCGTGACAAGGGCCAGTTGTTCCTATATGAGATAATTCATAGATTCTTCTTTAACAACTGCCTCTAGGGACAAAGTCTCTGTAATGAAATATAGGTCCCTCTCTTTCAATCATATATCATGTATAATAGAGGTATGCCATCGCTCAGTCGAGTCCACATAACTGCGATTCTTAACAAGACACCTTAAATAAAGCTGAATTAATATTTTGAAATGGCTCATATATCCTGGCATAATAACTATTTCAATGGATTTCTATTCACTGCTCTCAGGGCATATGCTGATTCTGCTACAAGGGCTTTAAGACGTTTGACTGAAACTGACTTCGTAATACTTAGTAAGTCAAAGGCTTTTTTTTTTAAAATCACAGAATATAATAGTAGTAGCCAAAAAGAGGAAGCGTGAAACCACAAAACCAGCTTCTCTGTCCAGATTTGTTACTGTTCATTGGTAAAATATAAAGTCACATTTAACTTAATTACAGTTTAATAATTTTCATTTTTAAAACATATTGTATTGTACTATTATTTTTCAGATTTGTTTAAATAATCTATTTGCATATTCTTGTTAAAAACATATCCCAGGCATGCAGCAGACCACTATGATATAGACATGTTACAAAAGTGAGTTGTTTTTTTGTATATATCGGCAAATACATTGAGATTAAATGTTTATCTATTTTTTCTATGGAATACAGAGACCATACAGTCAATAGGACTTTATACACATTACTAGTATTATCTCTCTATAACCACCATGCCGTTGTGCATACTTACCACCTAAATGGGTGTGTTTAAGGTCAGGCTTGAGAATACAATGGAACTGAGAAAAATCCTTAAAGCAAACAGTCTATTTCTACTTCCCTGAACAACACAAACATGAACAACAGATCCTAAAGAACCAGGACAAACAAGTACTTATCTTCAGCACTAACACAGGGTCACACAACAGCCGGTGGAGGTTAAGATGAGGTTATCACTAATGTAATGTAAATGTATATTATTATTGAAAATATAAACTTGAATACAGTTTAAATTTTCAATAATGCTTGCTTAATGCTTAATCTACAAGAGGATTTGAAGTTATTGCATGAGTAACATGAAGAATAGGTTAAGCACATTTAATAAAGATATCTGACAGGAGCATCTTTATAAAAAAATATGTCTAGCACCTCATTTCCTCATGCACTTATTTGAGATGGACACACATTCCTACAGACTGAAAGACTGGTGTGGACAGTTGTGTGGACACTTGTGTGGACAGTGGATCCTATCTGGAGAATGCAGGTGTTGCATGGGTCAGATACACACAAACACACACACCATTCGTGGCCTCAGGATCCTCTTGACTCTGTCTTGGCTCTATCAGATCAGAGAGACCTGCTGGCCCTCCCCACACTGCAATGCAAATGAAAAGGAATGCGCTGATAAAAGGCCAGATCCTAGAGATGAGAGGGCAGAAGGAGGACACAGGCCCTGAATGCTAAAGGGGGAGAGGCTCTCAGGGAGATGAGAGGTGGCCCAAGAGTCAGTGTTGGTAGTAGCGGGAGATCATAGCCTTGCTCCCCCTCAGCAGCGTTTGATACAGGGCTTTTGTCGCTCTTTCAGCGGCGCATTGTTGGGTGGTGTAATCCCCGTCGGATTACAAAGAGCTTCCCTTTTCATATGGGGCGGGCCCAGCAGGCAGGTGGCCCAGGCTCTGTAGAGCTGTCAAGGGGAGGGAACCTCTTTTCCAGGGGAGGGGACCCCAGTTCCTCTTACCTTCACAGGGGCTTTTTGCTGGGAGGCCAGTCAGGGACAGGTCAGTGTGGGGACAATCGTGACATGGGACTCAACTTGCTCTGACCTCTGGCTTCCTGTAGAGAGGTGACAGAGGAAGAATCGGATGAAATACAGTTGCAACGACAGCAAAAAGAGAAAACAGAGAGGAGTAAAATATGAGACTGAAAATTTGTGTCAATAATCATGTAAACAGGCAAATACAAGTGTTAAACAAATGTATAGTTCTGCTGAATAATATAATTTGAAATGTTAAAGAATAGGTCTAGTAAGTCAAAATGTAGGTGCAGGTCTAAACATATACAGTCCACAACTGCAGATTGTTGTACCTTCTACAGGCCTATCAGTCAGTCAAGTTATCGAACCATCCTTGCATTATAAACTGTGACACTGTTGATTTATATATTTAGACTATTCTGTCAATGTTACCAGTCTCTGATTGAACGTCGTTTTCTTGATAGCTTCACCTGCAGTATCATTGATATACAAAATCAATAAGGTTAGTGCATTTAGCCCCTCATAAGGCCCTTTATTAAAGCTTACCAACAGCAACTCATTATTAACATGTTCATGGCAATTTGGGTCACTGGTAAACAAAACGAGCAACACACTTCACAATACATCTTAAAATAAAAAATGACCAAACTGTGATACCTTGACAGCACAGTGCAAGCGCTGGTGCGTTCAGGTGCGATTAGAAACTGAAGCGAATTTCACTAAAACACAAACAAAATACATTTACCATGGTGCCATACTAAAATAAATATGTCTGTGTACGTGTATATTTATAATCTAAAACCGGTGACATTACGTTTGTTTCCTAAAATCATTTGTATGCTGTGGTTAGTCATCAGTGAAGTTGCGCAATCAGTGATATGAAAATTAGCTTTTACCTTCACATGTGAGTCTGAAACTTTCTTTGGGTAAAGTATGCTAACATTACTTACAAGTTATTAACATTAAAAGACAAACACAAAATATTATCAGATTAAATTGTAATTATTTTGAAGTGCAAGCTGGCGGTCGGTTTTCTTCTGGTAACTTACTTGAGAGAGCTGCAAACTGCTACATACTGCTAACTGCTAACGCCACCAGAAGCTAACATTAGCCGGCTGCTCCTAATGCAGCTGTATTTCTTGATCAGTGACAGAGTCATGCCCCAAGACGTGATATACTTAGCAGGTCACTATTTATAATATCCAAGAAGTAGTTCTTGCATTTTATGTGTTAATTGCAATACATTAATACATTGTGTTGTAGCCGGCTAGCATTGACTTAGCTGTGATACCTGGCTAGGGTAATCAGACTTAGACAGTTTTTAATTTTGAAAATCTAGGCACCTTATATCTGACCTGATTTTCATATTTCCAATTAATTAATTAACTAATTAATAACATTTTATTGTTTTTTAATTTCCAGAAACTCCATAAGATGTTCAACCTGGCATTGCAGCAGAGGGTGGTAGACCATGTTTCTTATTTAATAAACATTTGTATTGATAATATTTCAATATGTTTTTCTTTTAAAATTAACAACTTTTCACTAAACATTTCTGGCCCATGTCCTACATAACTTAGGTTAAACCACTGAGAAGCAGAGTGCACACAGAGGAAATGAGCATCTTTGCACCTGCTCCTCCCCATTTTGTGCAAATCATGATTCATGCACGGAAGTTGAGTTACAGAACAAAAGGACAGATGGTGAGATGTTTTGCCTGACTTTGTAACTGTGAATTTGCCTTTCTCTAGTTTCACTCAGTGAGCTGTTAATATGTGGTAGAGTGTAACAGGAGTTCATTTTACTAAAGGGGGGGACAAAAATCTGAGAAGTCAACTGAGCAGGCCAGGTGAAAGCCAAGAATGGGGACAATCTCCAATGACGTTCGAAGACTTTTGGAGGGTAATGTCTCTTCTTTTTTCCCAATAGAAACTACTGAATTACAGTAAATACATATTGCTTCTCATTCCATCTCATAACAGTAGGCTTGTTGAATAATGAATTAAATATATACAGTAAAATGGACAATATAACAAGTTTATAGTTTTCACAGTCACACTGGCTGTACCATATCTTTGCATCAGTTTGAGAGGAATTAAATTTGCATGATGCTCAGAATTCAAGTGTGTGATGTCACCCAACCTGTTTCACATTTGCAAACTTTTAGATGTAACTTTGCTAATATGACATGATAGATAATGCAGTGTCCCAAGTCTAAATCATAAGTACTTTTTGACAAATGAACTTTCTTCCACCAATCTCAAGGTCTACCTCACTGACAGTTTTGTAACACACGCCGTAAATCACTACTTTATCCCTTACAGCATACTGTTCTCATATGTTTCAGCAGCCCCAATGCTCTAGCTAGGGTTGTGTGATGGAAAATATAAAAGTTATGAACATTAAACCCTAAAATAGGATTGGTAAATCTTATTTTTGTTTTTGTCTTTATTTTGTCCATAGATTGTTATTACTTTATAAATGAAGTCCTTCAAGATGAAAAGCTGACCGATTATGCTGCTCAGACTCGTAAAGTTCTACTTAATAACTTCAGTGTTGTGAAGAAACGGTAAGATGTAATTCCCCTGTACAATTAATTAGTGTTAGTGTCTTTATCCAAACTTATGTTCTTAAACATGGCAAAATAACAGATTTTTAATTTGTTAGATTTAGATATTAGTACCGGTAATATTGCTTTAAATCATGTTTATCTAAAAGAATCATCAGTACTTACTTTATAACAGAAACCTCTTCTTACTGTTGTAGTCTTAGTCTAGTGATACATGGCAAATGCTCTTAAGCAAGCATGCTCTTAAAGTGTGAGCTGTGGTTTTGTGGCATTTCAATGCAGGAAACAAACTGAAAACTGGTAACAGCAAACAATCGTTAAAAGTACTGTTGTTTTCTGTTTTTTCAGAAATCCTCACGAGTTTGCTATTAACAGTAAGTTGTTGTAATACATTCACAATATGGTCATCTTGTGCTGTTATGTTACTAAAATAGCAACAATTTTCAATTCAATTTTGAAACCATGAAAGGAGGAAGTAGATATTTAAATCTGACTAACTCATTCCTAGCTCCCAAACCCTTTTTCACATCACTAGTATTCACATGCATGAATTTTCTAGTTACTAGTACAGCTGTAGAACAGCATTTTCCGACAGAAGTGAAGCAGGTGTTCCAAGCCCGCACAACCAATCAGCTATCCTCCCAAATATCGTATTATGACTACCATGGCTCTTTCTTACAAGTTTGCAATAGATAAAACATTTTACAATTAAATATGGACAGCGTGCAATTGTCTGATTTAAACAAAAATGCTTCTTTTACAATACACTTTGGGAGTTACTACTTTTACCTACAAGAAAAATTATTAATGCAGCTGTAATATTACCTTGTGGTGCTAGTTGTTATAAGGATCACAACCATTCTAGTATTATATTCAAGTATTGAGGAACAGTCTAATTTTGTCCTATTTTTGTTATTTTTTCCCAGTATTGTTACTAGTTGGTCTAGTATTGATGCAAGAATTAGTTAATATCTTGGTAATGATTTTTTTCACAACCTTAATAAAACTATTATTTGTGTATTTTTATGTATTGTCACATGTATTGCCTTCTCAGTTGAGTTTTTTGGTTAATCCCTTCAGCAGATTCGCTGCAGGAAGATGTTTCCGATGACAACTGCAGATTCAGTCTCGGCCGCTCAGTTCCCTCCGATGAAGCTTCAATTGCGTCTGATTGCCAGGATGATGGAGCCCAAGAGTGTAAGTCAACAAAAGGCCTGAGTACTGTACATGTGCATGTGTGGGAGCAAGCGTGTTAATGTGTCTGTGACAGTTGCGCAATGCAGAGATCGCAGCTGAAAAGGGCTAATTTTGTTTGAGTGTGCAAGAGTGGCAAAGCAGCACTGATGGGAATTTCAATGCGACATCAGTTTTAAAAATGAAAGCAGTTGTATATTGGTAATCTCTGTGGCTCTAATCTTTCAATTAAAACTCAACAGTTACACACATACTGTACATTTTAAATCGAAACCAGGTTTTACTTTTGACAGTTAGCTGAGCCACCATAGATAGACCATATCCATAGACACACTGTGTGCAGATAGAAAGAGAACGCCCCCATTCATTTTTGGCCTCCTTCCTGGTTCTTCCCTGTAGAATATTATGACCAATGTAGCAATTTTTAGCCTGCTAATTTTTAGCCAGGATATATACAGTAAGAAAATGGACAAAAGAGAAGGGATATAGCACAGGCAGTTAAATGGATGGCTGTCAATCAATGTCAACTGAAGAGTATTATCTTTCTATGTATAGTTACTGTTATAGGAAGGACAGAGGGCTTTGCTTTTCCTTCTTTGATATTATATAGATTGTATTAAATGAATTATTATTTGACATATTAACACATATTTAGGCCTTCACTAGTACCCACAATTAAACAAAGTGGCATACAGTTGAGGTTTCTAGCAGAAATACCCAACACTAGTTATTTGCTCTAACACAAAAATATCACTGACATCTCCCTAACTTTCCAGCCTGTTACTTCTGCCTTGTTTTGCATCACATCCATAGCTCCTCCCTGTTGCTTGCAATGCAGGTATGTTTCTGTGATACTGCTGGATACTTTGAGGTTTTCTAAGCCTGGAATGGTGACCTAGAGCGCCCTCCAGTGGTCTGTTCATGTGTTGATGCTGTTTCTTTTATTCCTGGAGCTGGGAGATTGTGGGAGGCATGGAGGCAGCCCACACAGTAAGGAAGCTTTGTAGCTGCAGGCTAATGCAGTGATAGATTGACCCTGAGCCCCCTATTCTTTCACAACCGGGTTTGAAATACAACACTGTACCTGAGGGGCCATGTGTGTTACATCCCTCTCTTTCTGTATCAATCTCTATCTTCCCTTTGCGCACTTGCCCTCCCTCCCGTTTAGCCTTTTTTGTATCTCGGACACTATGCGCCAGTTAATAGCCCATAATATGACATGCCGCAGGTGGGCAATATCAACTTGGGTGCCCTTAGATGCCAATGTCTGTCCTAGCTATCCTTTTTGACACATATCATGCATGCAAAGACAAAAATATATGTGAAATGTCCATATCAACATTGAATACGTTATTACACTTTGCAGTCATAATGTGAAGCCTGTCGTTAATGCCAGCTGGATGTTGTCAGAAATTATCCTTTTATTTGAAAATGGCTTAATGGACTTTCGCGGTCCTTTGCCCACTGAAGAGTAGCAACAGCCACTTTTCAGCTGTGGTAAAAGCGACAGAAATAATCACAGCAGATGGTGGAAAGATAGACCACTAGACAACTGTTATTTGTTTTTTTGAATTAGTTCATTTTACAATAAACAAGGCAGGATTCCATTGGGGAGCAAACAAAATTATTCTATAAAATGTTTACAAATTTCTCTTTAGCTTCGAGTGACAAAATGCCCCAGTACCTTCTGTTACCAAAGAATATACAATGGTTTTGGGGGTTGAAATATTGTAGCGTGTCATATTTTGTGTTAACTGTGAGAAATAGCCAATTATCCCCCAACATCAGAATCCTCCTTTTTCTTTTATTACATTTCCTTCACCATCAAAATGATTCCTCTTTAATTGCACTTTTTGGCTTATAGATAAATTAGAACATTTGCATTTGTAAACAAGTGATGGATGTGAAGCCCCAAAATAAATTCACAATAAGTTGAATTTACCATAGGAGGTAAACGGTATTTTTCATTTCAAATTCTAACTTAACTTAGAAATTACTGTGTGGAAATAGAATAACACTAAAACAAGAGACAAACAAATATTATTTTAAATTTACCGTAAGTTTATTGCTAAATTGAATATATCAAATTCAAATTCACTATATTAAAATTGTATTCAATTCTTACCTGAAAACATAATTATTGTCATAATATACAAGCAGTGTGGACAGTGTCAGATAATTTTTTAAGCAAATAGTCAGCAAGTGATAATGCATTGAAAAATTTAGAGAAAATGTAAGTGCATACTCTTATAATATTTATAATTTTAATTTGTCTTTTTTATCCATAAACTCGACATAGACACACAAACAGTATAGTTGTTACACACCATCTGTGTACCACATATCTTTATTGTTGGGGAATGTGTCCATGTTAGCGTAGCGGTGAATGGTCTGTGTCCTCGCTAAGGGCATGTGGAGTTCAGAGTTCATTTGCTGTTCACTGCCAGATGAAAGAAATGGTTCACACTTTCAGCTGGGAGTGTTTGGGCAGAATAATGGACATAGAACTTAATGAAATCAAGGCGTTTGCCAATGAACAGTTATCAATGTTGCTTAGGATTTATACAGTTTTGGTTGTCGCTTGTTGCAGAAATCAGCAGATTACCTTTGTTGTGAAAAATAACGATCATTTTGTGATTTACACTGAAGCACTTGGCTGTTGGGAAAGGTAGAATATATATTCTTAGCCTGGTCTAATTGTATCATTTTATTTGAGTGTACAGTACAATAGAGACTTTGTGACTCTGTGAATGTATTATCCATGGTAATTGACTGGCTGCCTCTGCTGTGCTCTGTTCCTAACCAGAGAGTGAGTGAGTGTGCAGTCGATGGCTGCTTTTACACAGGAGGAGCCAGAGCCGCTTGATTAGATGCGGTGGCCTGTTGTCTTCGGCGCACTGGGTGACACCAGATTTGTAATGGGCGACGTGAACAGATGGAGTCTCCATTGTTAGCCTGGGTGTCTGCATGGTAATGTGAACTGAGTTTCACCCTCCGACCGCTCTGGTGACCTGACCGCGCCTCAGCCTCGTCTTTCCACTCTCTCCCTGGATGTGCAGCTCAAGGCAGACAGACAAAATCCTGTTTACATTACCTCGTGGATTTAACACATTTTACAATCATGGAGTGGGGTATTGACATAATTATCTTTCTGCTGTCTATAATCTTATTACACACATACTTACACATGTGCAACAACACAAACCAACCTCTGGAGACAGCTGGAGATGTGGCGCTTTTAGCCCCTTCCTGCTGTTTGCGGGTCAAGTTTACCAAGTCAAAATGGCCTGTTTGTTTTTCTTTGATTGGAGAGCACCGCTGGGAGCCCTGCCGTGTTTATCAGGATGCTGCTGTGATGACACAGTTCTGTAGGATCAGCTTCAACGCAGAACGCTTTATGTCTTTTCTTAATCTTTATATGTGTTTTACACCCCAAGGGGCTTCTTTATGAATCTTAAAGTTCTCATAAATGACACAGTTTTGGGGAGGCATATTTTTAAAAAAAACACATTGTAAGTGACATTTTCTATTATAATATCAGCTACATTTCTACAAATTGTGAATATTATTTGCTTTACCATTCAATTTGATCATTATCATGTTTATGTATATAAAAACGATTTATTTCTCATTTGAATGTGAAGAACCTATATTTTTTATCCACATTATAGCTTCCAGCAAATCACTGGAATATAGTAATTTTAAGCATAGTAGGTTATTGGTGTTACTTCTCAAATCTTACCTTAGATTAAAACACCATTACCTGCAGTTTAATATATGAGATACTTTGATATTAGATTACTTTTCCTAATAGGATTGTAACTACATTAGGTTTGTTTAGGGGGTCTGCCAGTGGTGACAGTGTCTGACCAGTGGGTGAACTTTTGACCTTTAGAACCTTTGACTAACCATTCCATGACCTGTCTGCCTTCAGCCCTGAGTTGCTTGAATGATTAGCCTTGCTGTCAAAGAAAGCCCATCACTCAGGAAGTTTCTTTGGACTTAGATAGCCATCTACTGTATCCATCTGTCAGAATATCTACCCAGAGAATCATTTTTCTCTTGTGTTCATTGGTGTATGGATTTCGTGACATTTGGATAGCGGTTGGTGCTCGTTTGCAAGGAAGGGAGGAATATGCTAATGAGCTCTACTCTTCCTCGTTCCCCTCCACTTTTCTCTCCTCCCTCTGATGCTTGCAGCCTGCGTGCTTTTCCAGCTAGAGACATACACTCACATTACGAGGCAGGAGCGGGCTCTGTGCATCGCTGCGACTGCTTGCTATCAGGGTTCAAAAGTTCACACTATTCCCTGGAGGCTACTGTGCTGCTGCAGATGCTGATAGTCTTTTCTCCCTCTCTCTCTCTCTCTCTCTCCCCCCCTCTCTCTCTCTCTCTCTCTGTCTCTCTCTCAATCTCTCTCTCTCCCCCCCTTTCTCTCTCTCTCTCCCTCTCTCTCTTGCTGTTTACACTATTAATCTTATACAGTCTCTCTCACACACTCACTCACGCGGCCTGGCAAGAAGAGAACGGCTTGAAGGGGGGATTTGGACGTATTTAACCGAGGGGCATTCATCACTCCTCTCCGGCTTCACCCCCATGCTCCACCAAAAGTCATGCCGTGTACTTTCTGCATCCTGCCTGTTTGTAAACCCTTTGATTCAGCTCCCTGCTCATTTGCTTTGTTTTATTGTTGCACAGCATATAATTACACCCTTTCATTGCCTCTGGTGCAGTGCCGCGTGTGAACTCTCTGGGAAAACTGTGACGTTAAATGTGGGCCGGTCCACGTGTATAGAGGCGCATAGGCAGAATGCAAAGTGTGAAGCAGGGGCAGCGTGGTTCCTAATCTCCCCCAGAGCTGTCAATGTCACAGACAAATAGTAAAACTATCAGATGTGGTGGGTTCACCCAGAGGTTAGCGTTCCCAGGTACCTCCTGCTCGTACTCCCGCTCTCTCTCCCCCTGCCTTGCAAATGAGAATTTGATTTTGCCCTCCACTGGAATCCATTTCTGGAGATGAATGAAGTTTCAATGCCAAGCCCAGGTGGCCCCGCTGATTTCTTAGGGAAATAAATGGAGATGGGAGAGATGTGTTGGCCTGTACACAGACAGTGACACGCGGCTCTTGGGTCCTTTGGGCTTTCTCTGTTTAATTGTTGCTGTAATGTAGCACTTTAAGGTCATTAACATGCCCTTGTGGAGTTATTGGAGGATGTTGGGGTGCATCCATCTCTGCATCAGAATCTGGGCTCAGCTTTAGGTGCAGTCAGCAGAGTGCTGAGTGCCAACTGGGACAGAGCTACAGCGGGCCGGTGTGCAGGTGGTGCGCTTTTTATCGCCAATAGAAACGATCATTATTGATTTATTGTTTGCTCATTTTAAAATATTAGAATAACGGAGTTTTCATAACAGCCCAAATGACAGGGAACATTCTTTATTCTAAATGAGCTTTTAGTTGTGATAATATACTGGAGCGTATCCATTTAAAATCTGTTATTTTTAACGTTTAACATTTGCTTATGAGATGCCAAAACGAACCACATACGGTGTAAAATGTCACTTGGCACATGGCTGCACAATTAATAATTTATGTTATCCACACATCATATAAAAAATTATGAAAACGCACTAGTTGTTTTAAAAAAGTACTTGTCACAAATTAAACTGAAATTATGGGGAGCATTGCGAACATCGCCTGTGGGTGTAAGCTAATGTTTTTTATGTGCAATTTGGCGATTTAACAGCCACTAAAATAAGTAAGTAGAAATAATGAATATTTGCAGCCCCTATTTAATAAATAAAAAGACCTGCTATTGAAAATAATTGTAAACATAAACATAATAGACATTAATAATCTTGTAATGGTTTCTTATTCAATTTAATAATTATTACCTCTTTTGATGTGTGATCTCAGCTTTGAAAAATAAAGTGCATACATACAAAAACCTAACACTTTTTATATAACTTTTTTATTAATTTTAAAACCTCCTAAGTCTCTAAAAATAATCAACTTTTATCATCATTATTTATTACATATTGAGTAACCTTTTATTTTCTATATTTCTATAACACTTGTTGCTCTCAGAATATTCACCTTTAGTCTCTCCTGTTTTTATTAGTATAATATTCAAAGACTGCGATCCTAAGCCTTGAAATAAAACTCTAAAAATTACGGACAGACTGTTGAGATCACACTCACTGTAATAACGCGTGCAAACATTCCTTTAGTTTATTGCTAAAATCACATAGCGGTTATCTTAGTGTATATAATTGAAGCATTTTAAAGTTGCAATAACCGTACATTCAGAGGGTGGCTGTGTTGGTTTTCTCAGAGCGTTTTTCCCTCCAGGCTCTTCACAATGACTGCGTTATGCCCCGTTTTCATCACCGATATGCAGTCTCTCTGGTGGGCTCACACTCCTCCATTGTCAGTATTTATATTCTTACTACTCTATGTTTTTTTCCCTTTTTTCGTAGCTGTCACTGAAGCAGCTCAAAACCATCCCCAGCGATTAGAGGATCATTGTATCTGCAGTTAAGCATTTGAATAGTGGTAGTAAATCTACAAAAGGGAAATTCAGGGTCGCTGTAGACGCGGCTTATAGCTGCCCAGGGGGAAGCCGGTGTCACATAGTAAATTTAGCCCCTTAGTGTCTTCTCTTCGGCCGACATGTTTGGACGGAGAAATCGATATTCTTAAATTTGTGAACAGAAAGTGTACATTAGACAATCGCTGGTCAGACCTTCATTCAGTTGCAGATTAAATTAATAGGGGAAAATATAATTGTATATATTTTTGCCATCATTAACAAAGAAAATCAAATATTTACTTTTTTTTTCTAATTTATTTTTATGGTACACTTTTTAATAATTTGTGATATTAATTAATCGAGTGAACATTCACCCAGCTCACAGAAGATAATAAAAACATTATTCGTATTAAGAAATAGCCAAAGGGTTTGATAATATTGATTGATAATTATTTTAACCTTATTGTTGTCCCCAAAAAAAACAAACAAAAGAATCGGCCTTCCATAATTCCTGCCTCCATTAAATATTATTAGCCCTGGATTCAGGCATGAAGCAGCCTGATATAATGCACTGCATGTTTTCCCTGGTTCAAACACATGCATTAGGAGGAACTAAACATGGTTTATGTATCGATGACTGAAGTCCTAATCAAATCAGGGGGAGGAGAGGAGAGCCACTGCCCTTAACCTCAGAGCCTCTCAGTCTCCTGCTGATGGCCGGCTCGCTGGAGGGACGCGCAGCAAAGGCCTCACACTGTAATGAGGAAAAATGTATCAATTTAGCGTGGCCCGCGCTAGGATTGAGCGCTCAGTGGGTGAAGGTGCACTGAGAGAATCCTTTTTCCTAATCAAGGACAGTTTGGTGCAGGCTTGTGGTCTGCCTGCAGTGTGTGTAGCATCAGCAGCAGTGGTCCCATAGCCCCCAGGGCCCAGAGCCTCCCTGTGCCTCCTGGTTCACCTCATCAGCAGGGTTCAACCGGGGGTCAGGTCCTGCCCCCTGACGCTGCCTTCACTCCAATACCTCAAGCAAAGGCACTGGGAAAGGCTCCATGCTCAAGGACTGAGCAAAGGAGAAAGAAAACATACAATAACTTAGCCATGATCTATGCTTTAAAGGAGCTGTGGGCAATAACATCACCTGTCAAACACTCGCCTGTTTTCATATCAATACAAAATATTCTTCTTTGAGTTAAGACCTTATCACATTGAATCCCTGCGTACTGTATTAAATACATTATATTAATTTATGCAATCACTTATATAATTTATATATGTATTTATATAATTAAGGACTTTTTTTTATCCATATGGCTCATGTAAAGTATTAATGATAATGTTTAATATGAAAGACATGATATTATATTTTCATGATTTTTGTTTATATTCATGTGTTAATTTGAGTTGAATATTATGATTTTATTGCATTAATTTTACATGTTATACTCACTTGGTATTTTACATATAAAACCCATTGTGTCAGTGCACTTTAAAAAGTCCTCACAAAAGTATAGTTGTCACATACATTCTGCTCTCTGCCACCTGCTTTGTTCCTCTCTCCTCGAATCTTGCTGCTGTGAAGTCGTTCACATTTCGACGTATAGCATTATCATCTCATATGGCACCATCAACATCTTCTGGTGTTTTCAAAACATCGTCGTTGCATTATGGCCACAGTTAGATATAATGTCACATATTAGTCCTCCAACCCCACCATTTCCCTCCATTTTGATTCACTCTGTATCCAGGCTTTGATTGACTTTCAGCCTAACTAAAGTGGATTTTAATGAGAGAATACATTAACTCCCTCTGGTCATGCTAACATAAATCAGCCTTTTCTTGTGGGATCAACTGCTGAGCTCATAACACCACGCTGCGAGAGTGTGAATAACCAAATGAGAGATCGTGAATGTGGCAAACCACTGGCAGCCCGGACTCATTGTTGTGCGTCGTCCCCACCGCCGAACAACTTCAGGAGCACGGCATCACAACAGAGCCACACACTGGTCCACTAGCTCTCCATATAGCGTTCATTTATCAAGATCAATTAAATGCATATATCTGGTCAGCTTGTATTGATTACTTTCGTCCATTTAGTAATGCGGTGACTCACATGTTTTGTTTCTGATTACCAGTGGCAGCAGTTAGTTTCAGTTAGCTCATCCTCACCTCCACTTACCAAACACACAGCAGTGCCAAGCGTTTCATTTATCTGCTTCTTTGTTAGTAATTGTACACAGTTAAATAGGTTAGGCTGAAATATCAATAAATTGCCATCAAATTAATGTCAATAGCAATGCTGTGGATGGCGCTAATTAAAACGCAAAAGGGATGAAAATGAAGTCAAGGCATTGCCCTGAATAATTGATAACGCAATTTATGATTTTTATGAAAGAGTGCCGTCTGTCTACGATTCTGATGAGGCTGTAATTAGATGCATTAATGTGTCTCCGTGTACCAGACTACAAACTCAAACACTGATGATTGTTGGGGTTTTTTTTACTCGCCAAATTACACATTTTCGAATAACATTACCTCTAAATATCTACTTAAATTTGCATTGCTCCCAAAGAGGTGTTATGGTCTAATTTTCATTAAAGGCAACTTTTAACTCTGGGCCAATCAGAAGCTGCTTTTGTGTGATCTGGGATTAAAAGTGAACTAGATAATGGGAATAAGCAGTGTTTGTTGCTAGGCTGCAATTGACAAGTTATGGGCAATTATGTCACCTGCCGAACATACTGTTTTAAATGGAAAACCAAAAAATGTGTTTTTTTTTATTTTTTGATGACAGTTCATTCAAGGTCATTTTTGTACTTTTGTCTCTCCATACGTTATAAAGAGTAACACACTTAATAGCTACCCTTTAGTTAGCCTTAATAAAATGCTTTTTTTTCACATTGAACAAATTGTTTATTAAGAATGATTCAGGCTTAGTAAATACTTTAACATAAATATTAATATATTAACTCCTAGCCATAACACTTTATTAAGCAGTTACTAAGCCTAATTTATTCTTAATAAACTGTCCAATCAATTATCAATCAACTCATTGTTCATGGTTTATTAAGACAAATTAAGGTGTAGTTATTATAAAGTGGCACTTTTTCATTCTACACTATGAAGTAGAAAACAAACAGTTTTGTCTGTTGTCTTGTCAATATGTTTTTGTTTATCTCTAGTACAAAGTTAGTACTTTTAACAGTGCACCACAGTAAAATGGGGTCAGGTCACTTTGTTGTCTGAGAGTAAAGCACACATGAATGTGTAATGTTTATTGACTCTAGCAGATCAGACTGATCCCGTGTTGATTCTGTACCTCCTCATCTATTAGCCGGGCTCGACCTTTGAGATAAATGAAGAGCTGGGGAGGCAGACAGACGAGGGGATTAGAAGTGGGCCGCAACAGGGAAGCCAGCCCAGAAAAATGAACGGACTGCTGGCGGATGGATGAGGTGGAGGAGCGTAATGGCGCTGTTTGTTATGATGTACTGAATCAGGTTCTCTTTGACAAAACAGTCCTTAGCACCTATGTATTTATAGTGTCACCTCTCAGTCCATCCACAAAGGCAGACCAATGAAATGTGAGCGCGTTACTGCACTGAGGTGTCTGGGGCGCTGCTCTAGCGTGACCTGCTCATCCGTCAGGCCCACGGCTGCAGCAGCGTGGGGGTTATCTGATCACAAGCCTGATTGTGGTCAACATCAATGCGTAAATCTCAGAAATGTTTGCAAAGAAAAAGCCCAATATCAGCCGCTCTCATTTTGTACTTTAGATTAAGACTGTTTGGACAAAACCATTCAAGCCCTGACAAAGCAATGGACTTCAAATTACAAGTACAAGAGATGGTATCAGCAAATTGTAGTGGGCATTTAGCTGCAAGGTCTTTTCTAGTTCCTGTACAAAGAGGTTCATGCTTCTCTTGTATTGGGAGATTATTTTAGTTTAAAACAGAAGAGCTAGTTATGGCTTGACATGTTTGGTTTTTCTCAGCTCCAGTGAACAGCTCCTCTCCAAAAGGGATGGACTCCAGGCATTCCCCCTGTCATCAACAGTCTGAATAGGGTGTCACATTGAGTTGTGTAAATGGTCTTTAAATTGTTTCTGTGCTTTGTGCTAAAAAGCTGCCTCACGCTCCCTCCACATTTCCCCTAATGCCCAGTGACAAATGAGTGTGACGGAAGTGAGGTCTTTGTTTTTGACACTTGGAGAAAACAGGGTCTCTTGTAAAAATACACAGAGGAAGATGGCAAAGAGGTTGACCCTGTAGCATCTAGGGGTGAGCGGTGTTGACAAAAATTTCAGTATTTTCTTGCATTATCTCGATCATGATATTCAGATGATATTTTAACAATGCATCTTGGTTGAGGATCACGTATCGCTTGAAATATGAATGGACCATAAAACAACAAAAGGGCAGAAATATCAGTTGTACCCTTATTTGGGAGAGTACACATTTATTTTTAGTTAGCTCTTTTTGCTGTAAATTTGTATTATTTCATTTATAAACAAAATACTTAATATTCTAATTTTGCACAAAACAACAATTGAAATATTATAAGTGTTTTGATATATTGCCCACCCCTAGTAGTATCATTTTGAATGGAGAGAAATGGCCAGTAGAAAATGGTCAATTAACTGACTTGGCTTTGTGTTACATTATAGATAAATGATTAGAACCTGGTGTCATATGTACTTTGCTTTTTGCTTATATAACAGGTGCACTACTTAAGTTAATGCTCTGAAGTTGTACTGTTGTTACGATGAAGATTTGACTTTGCAAATTAGTTAGAGTTGTTTGAATTCCCGCTGGAAGGCCATGGCCATTAAAAGAGCAATCTGAGTAGATGAATGGACTGCAATGCTCAGCAGCACTGTAAATGTATTGATCCCAATTTCCTAAAGCTGGCCATGTATTTGATCCACTGTGCAGCAGTCATGTCCATTGTATATGTATGAGTGCACACATGGGAACTAAAAGATATTACAATTATTATAACTTTTTGTATTTACAGATATTGAGGATATCCCCATAGTGGCTGTCCAGGACCTTAGCCCCATCATAAAGCAAGATTACTTGGAAAAGAGACGACGAGGTATGGTTGAACAGGGTTATGTTATTCACGATGAGTAAAACGAGCAATGATATTTGTCCTATTAAATTATATTGATGGCACAGTCTTCTAATTTGCATATGAAAAACAGCTGTCCCTTTTCTTTAGATCACAGCTTCTTTGGCTCCGAATGGCAGAAGAGATGGTGTGTCATTTACAAAAATATATTCTACTATTTTGGAACTGAGAAAGGTTAGTTTCAGCAGTCATATGAAACATAAAAAAATATATTCTAAATGTGTTTTCTTTTCTAGATAAGCAGCAAAAGGGGGCGTTTTATATTAATGGCTACAAGGCAGAAGTAGTGACTCATCTCAGAAAAGACTCCAAGAAAAATGCCTGTTTTGAGCTCAGTGCTCCTGGGAGACGGTCCTTTCAGGTTTGGATTGCCACAGATCACTTTAAAGAATTAATAATTAAACCATCATTAACAGCTCACACAAATAATACATAATTTTAAAAGGTACATTATTTTTGTCCAATGTCACCACGTTTTGTGAATAACCCAATTTGTTGTTTTCTTCCCCTCTAGTTTGTAGCAAACAGTCCTCAAGATGCCCGAGATTGGGTGGATGAGATCAATTTTATAACTAAAGGTCTTGGTACTTTTTTATGACATCCCTTTCATGTCTGCTTGTCCTGAAAGAGGAATATCTTCTATCAGTTTGCTGTTTTGTGCACTCTTATCTGAATCCAGGGCATAAGGATGCAGAAGGTCACATTGTTTAGACTGTAAATCACTCTGAAACACATTTGTGATTAAGGCCATATCAATAACACAGGCCTGACTTTTTAAAGTGCCACAGGGTAATTTGAAATACAGTTAAAGAAGTGCCAAAGATATATTTGGTAAATGTGTGCCTAAAGTTTCTGAGGGGCAGAAAGGTCAGAAATGAAAGGGAGAATTTTATCATGACCCACTATCCAACTCTCCAATCTGTCATTTGTTGAATAGGGGGATCTTGTGTGTGTAACCATGCGGCCGTAGTCTTCCTCCCCCAGCGCACACTCCTCCCCTAACCCACCTACCGAATTCCAACTTACAGGAAATTGATTGGTAGATGTTCTGGTTATCCTCCTCTGACATTGATTTCTGCCGGCCCGCTGGTGTAGGGCCGAGGACCTGATACCCTGTGTTTCAGTGTCCAGTCGCCTGCAATGAGACAGCTCCTTTATCTCAGCGCGCCGCTAAAATGGGCTCAAGTCGGCCCACTGATTTGCGGGAAGTAACAGACACTCAGTAGTTTGTCTTACTTCCTAAACGGCCCTTTATAGTTGAATAACCAGTCCTATACAATTCAGTTTACAAATTTAAAATCATACCTCTGGATACCAAATCAACGTTTATGTTAAAAGGATAAGGTGAGATATAACGTTATTGATATCATAGAGCAGAAATTCACTCTTTTACACAGATTTTAATACACAATAGTAGTGTAATAGTGCAGATAACAAAAGTGAAAAAAAAGAAAGTGTACGTGCATTGCATCAAATATTAGAATGGAGTATAGTATCATATTAAAGCTAAATATATATACACATTCTAACTAAACTATTTACAGTCTTAATAAAGCAATTCATAATTAATAATGGCTGAATACTTTATTAAGAATGATTTAGAATGATTGAGTAACTCCTTATTATGGGGTTAGGATTTAGGTAAGAGTTACTAAGCCTTAATCATTCTTTAACACATTATTTGTTCATATTTAATTTCTTTATTATGACTAATTAAGATGTACCAAAAATATTACAGTCTTATTACAGACATTTATTTAATTCTAGACCTTCAGTCTGAACAAATTCCTTGCGACGAGGATGAAGTGGAGGACGGTGATGCATGCTCATACGACGATATTGAAGCAGTAATGGGGGGTCCCGCCCCGCCACCGCCTGGTGCCCTGCCACATGCCACACAAAGAGGGGAGATAGACGACGAGGGGGATGAAATCTACGAGGTGGTGCCAGGTAAAAAAAATATGTTCACAATAATACTTTATTATGACTACAATATTTACAACCTTAATAAAGCAGCAAGAAAGACTTAATTCATAAAGAACAAATAGTTTACTGAAGGTGTACTATGTAACATTTTCTGGTGAAGGGTCCAGAACGTTCCCATTTTTTTTTATTCAATTACAGGTGTCTTATTGCTCAAAAATATATTGGAAAACTAAGCATTTTTACGGTGAGTGGGGTCACTTCTCCACAGATCCCACCTGTAACTTAGCTTGGAGGCGTTACCTGCTTGTGTCTATGGAGATTGATAAGTTAATGCCCTACTTTGGAACATTTTCGATAAAGCAGTAATATTTCCATGGCAACAAGCAGCTGAAAAACTCTCTATCAGAAAAGTTACAACTTTAAGAATGATTCAGGCTTACTTGCTACTTCATTAATACCATAACACCTTAATTAAATAGTTACTAAGCCTAAATCATGTTTTTAAACAATTTGTTCATTATGAATAAAGTCTTGCTTTTATTAAGGTTGTAAATTGTATAGTTATTTTAAAGTGCTATGGTGTTCACTTCACACAAACAAAAAACACAAAGCAGCAACAACATATCCACAGCAACAGCCCCAAATGGATAGGAGACAATGCAGGCAAGCTGTACACCACCCCCATGATACTCCGTCAGACAAATAGACAGTGCCTCGCCCTCTCTGTCTTGCACACTTAAAGCCTAAGGGATCGCAGAGGCAGGGTATATTTGTGATGATCTCTGCTGGCTGGCCAAATTTGTGTTGCCAGGTACCTCCCTATCACCTCCGCCACTTGCAGACTGATAACTCATTGTAAATCAACCAACACTAATAAGCTTGTCATAGCTAGAGCGGCTATGGTAGAGTCAAGCAGTGCAACACGACTGAGATTTTCCATGAATCGAATGCCTTTACATCGATGTCCTTTTGTTAGAGATTTGAAAATATTAATGTGCTGAAATCTCTACGTGCAGTGTAGTTTGCTGTTGCTTTGTCATAGATGTACAATTAGCTGATGTTGCCATGGCACTGAAACTGAAGTCAATTTTTTTCAATCCACAAAACTTAGATTTGGCTAAACTTAGCCAAGCAACAGCAAATTAGTTGAAGAGACAAAAGTTCATTTTTTGTAGCTCGAAATAGTACAGAGGCGCCTAATGTCCCATAATTAACTAATATTGCAGTCTGATTGAGAGTATAAAAATCCCGGGAAAGTACGAGTCTCACCAAAAAGTAGCCCAAGTCCCGTTTGTCAGCGGGGGCTACCAAATCCAGAGGACAAAAGGGGTGATCTGATCTTTTCAGGGCCGTCGTCCATCACTCTTTGTATTAAATAAGATACATCAAGATTTAGTTTCACCCTGTGAGTACATTACCTTTGCCAAAATCACTGGTGAGAGGGGAATCAGTCTTGAAACTGTCATGCCGGCGTTCAAAGCCATCTGGGAAGAGGTACAGATCCTGACCGCAGATGGCATATCGAATGACAGCCTCTTTCGTTCACTTTCTCACCCCTTCACTTATCAATCATTAGCACCTCTCTTTGCTAACAAGTATCTTTACATTAGAAAAATACTACTATCTTAAGTAGTACACATTTAAAACTAATTAATGTAGGATGACTTTTCTGCCTATCTGAACTGTAGTGCGTGTTATCTCTGATCAATACTTAAAATTATTAATTATATAAAATGTGACTTTTTCATTGATTTTTGTTCTTAATATAATCTAGATTGCTGTATTTATAAAAGCCTGCTATTAGATGAACGTTATTTGGTTGCACAAACAATACTCTGTCTATATTAAAATGCCTATTGAATAGCCACACACATCTTATCTCCAGACCTTTTGCGATGTTACACCTTCATTCAAACATTTGCTGTTATTTTTAAACAGTCATTATCATATAGACTTATTGACCATATTGAAAAGTTCCCAGTCCAGACGGAGCACACACGACCCCTAACGTGCATGTAGTTATAAATGTGCGACATGTATCCTGCTGCGGCGTGTGTGTGTGCGTGTCTTTTTCCCTGTTCCTGGAAGTAGAGGCGCAGGTTGTGCTGGGAGGTGGATTGTGTTGCTGGGTTGTGGCACGGCTGTCAGGCTGGTAGTGTTAAGGATGGATGTGGGAGACAGAGGGCAGGCGTATCACAGTGTCCCCTCTCAGACCACCGGGAGCCACGCCCCGAAGTCAATGACACGTCCAACGCCCCTGTACACTTTCCCGCAGTGTTACCACCCACAATGTTGAAATGGAGTGATTTAGGACTGTTTCGCAATACATTTGGCACACAGAGTATTTATCCAAATCTCTACACAGGAATACACAGAAGAAAAAAAAAAATAGAAGAATGTAGGTTATAGGTGAGAGACTGATACAGTTACAGATACACACACCTATTAAAGTTTCATCAGCAATAGACCTTTAACCTTCAGAATAGGCTAGACCCTAATATTTTGCTGACTAATGACTAAATGACGCACATGAAGTTTGAGCATTCAAGTGCAGCATTTGTCCATAAGTAGAGAGCACTGTACAAAATGTGACACTCTTCTCTTATAGATTTATAGATTTAAAAGTCCTTGCTATAGAAATTATGCTTTCTTTTAACACTTTTTATGAAGGGCAGTGCACAGTATTACCAGTCATTGAATTTCTAGTCATTTCATATCCATATCAATTTTAAATTATCAGTGGAACTTATTGGCCTTAAACTGCTCTGGATTAAAAAACAAACCAAAAAAAAACAAAACATATCTGCATGGGCCATGAAAAATATATTGGTCAGTTTCTATTTAAGATTAATTTTTGAAGGCATACATATGTACTATAGCTGTCATATATATAAGTATTTCTAATCCTTTTTTATTAGTAGTGGCTATAAGTGACATATTTACCTGAAAGATTGTATAAAAGTGCATCTGCCACCCTGGTCTCAATGTAAATCTGTGGAAAACACATAAAACACATCTAAGATTAAAAAAAAAAAAAAAAGCATTTACTAATAATTATGTATGTATTAAAACTATGCAAATAAACAAAGTGCATCTGATTTTTCACAGATGATGCAGACCATGCAGACAATAGCTTACCAGGTAAGAATCTTGTTCTTTTTTTTTTCTCTCAGATGCGATAGATGTCAACAGTCCCTGCTTATTTAAACTTACCTTCTTTTTTAGATCGGTCTACAGATTATGCTAACTACTTCCAATGCTTATGGGACTGTGAAGCCGATGAACCAGACGAACTGTCTTTCCAAAGAGGAGATCTCATCTACATTCTCAGCAAGGTCAGCATCACTGTCGCAGCAGAAATAATCCAACATATTTAACTATATAAACTTTGCACCTAAATGTGTTTTAAAATAACAATAATCAACCATTTGTAGTTGCACTTTGACCCCTGTTGACGTAATTACATGAGCTGTACTGTAAAACGCATAATTATTTAAGGGTTAAACAACATCTTGTCTAGTAATCACTTCACCCTCATTTGCTTCCCCTGAACATGCTGATATCCAAGTGTTGAAATTTCCCTGTTAGTGAGTGCTCGTATCCTGATGCAGCAGTGGAGCTCCAGCAGTGGCATTGTCTATTTCCCAGGCCACTAGGGTGAAGTGCTATTGAGGCGCTGCGTAATGGCGCTGTTGTTCATTATACTGCCTCTATCACTGGGGTTAATTGAGTAGGCAGCCAAGCGAGGTTCTTCCTTTCTGTTTGACATAAACTGCAGGTGAAGCCATCTTGCATCTCAGCCGCTTTCTATAAATCCATTTCCCCTCGTGTTTTATGGCCATTGTGTAGTTACATGCAGAGTATCCACCAGTGAAGAGCCACCCTACTGGAAATCAATGTCCTGTAATTTGGACACTTTCACTCTGTTGCATGCAAGCACTTGTTTCTCCGCTGCTGCTATTGGTTGGTTTGAAATTGAATCATAATGAGCTGTGTTTAGCCTAAATTATTTGAAGTATGAGAAGAAAAAGAGATTACAGTTTCAGCCATTTTGCAGTAATTACACGTTAGAAATGGTAAAATATTGCGATCATGGTTTCTCTTTATATTGTATTATTTTTAAAGTATGAGATAGTATGAGATCATCCTCCATTGGTCACAAAATGTAAACAGTATGACAGCAATGTTGTCATGATTCTTAAATTTCAAATTCAATTTTGATACTAATGAAAAGGCTTGATTCTGATTTCAATACAACAATGATAATTCATCTTTTTTACACAAATAGGACCTAATTTTCAAAACAAAATATTAGCTTTATGTTACTATATGGTGTTTCAATAGTTCTGAAAAGATCAAGACTATAAAAGTTTGATACTTGTGCAAATGAATATCAAGTTTCAGTATTTTTTACAAGTAGGGTTATCTTATCCAAAGCCAGTTAAGCCATAAGGTAGAGATGCAATAGTTTACTAATACAGTGAATGAAATGTACAATCAAACTCTGAACGTTATCACTCTACATTTTTGCTGAACTCAGCAAATATAGACAGCAGGTAAAAGACAGCAGCATCATCAAAGACCTGGTTTTAACTGAGGTTGAATTGGCAACTAAATGAGGTAAATGAGATGCCAGGGTTGGCTGTCTGCATTTTTGATAGAGGGAAAGTCAAAACAGACAAATCCATATTATACATTCACATAACAAGCAGAGGTCCTGGCTCTGAGCTGCAGATCCACCTTTGTCTTAGCTTTCACTGTGTGTCAATTTTCTCTGTCCATATCACATTACCAGTTACTTCAAGCTTTAAAAGCAAACTTAGGCCAAGTCGGACAGGGTTAATGGCACTTACTCTTGTTTTGTCAACCTGTTGCCAAAAGACATAACACAATGACAAACTATGAGAGATCTTAACTTTCCCCTAAAATATTTCAAGAGATGAGCTGTAAATTATTATTAAAAGACATTAAACTCCACCCATGCCCTATTTTGCCCTAATAACACCACATTACCCTCTTCAAAAGCATTATTTGGGTTATAGCCTGTAATCGGCTATTCATTTTAATGACCCCTTAGGGAGGGCTTCCCTGTGTCGTAACTATGTTCATACAAGGCCCACTGGTGTTCAGTTTTACGGGGGATTCTGGAGAACCCTGACCTCCGTGAGTGAAATACGGGCCCTTGGCTAGAACTCAAGTCTGTCGCTTAACTGGGGACCCAGACACACGAAATGGCCGTAATAAAAGCGGAGCTCATAAATTCACATAGAGGGTGGGAGGCCTGGTTGTCTGTGCTGTTATGTCAACACTGACCATAATTACAAGGTAATAAGGACACGCTCTAAGTGCTAAATCAATGGTGCTAACAAACTGTTATTTTTAAAGCTCGGATGTGATTGACTGCTGAAGTGCAGAATGGGATAGCCACAGGCCTGGTGTCATATGGCTGTGAACTGAGGAGAACATGCCGATTGTATAAAAGGCCCTCGTCCATCATTATCGATCTCTCACTTACTGTAAAGTGGGGGCATTTTTACTGTATTTGTGTGTTTTTTCCCTTGTGTATTTTACGGTCGGTGTGTGCCGGCTGTATGTGGCTGTGCATATCTCTGTATCACTGACAAAGTAAATAAATTAGGAACCTCACAACTCATATGAATCCCATTAGTTCAAGTGAATTAATCTTGTAGTGTGCCCGTGCGGCTGGTTCGTACTCCTCTGCGTTCGCTGGTGATGCTCAGCTGCTGATACATGGGACACAAACGCACCGTGAAATCTGTCTTGTGATTCTTGTTCTGGCATTTCATTTCTGAGAGCTTGCATTTTTCTAACGCATATTACGCCTTTTTCTGACATTATAGCATGTGGTGACAAATTTGAGCCTACTCCCTTTTTGCACTGTCACACTCTTTGATGTTGGAGTCGCTTTTGTGACAAATTGTAAAGATTGGACTCGCAACATTGCCAAAAATGTGCCAGTGCGTGCCAGAGATCATAGTCCCCTGTAAACCATTGTTTTAATACTTAAAATTAGGGCTGAAAAATTCACAAAGGCTACAGTTATTTAAGTAATATTATGTCCTCCGCATACAAGGCAATATCCGTTTTAAACCCTGTTGTTCAGACCTCTGAAATGTGATTCTTATTACCTTAGCCGTTAAATTTCAGTCATCTATCAGATATTCATTCTCCTGGGCATGTTCAAATGTAAACTGTGAACTGAATCTTACAATTTAAATAGTGCATCGAATCACAAAAAACTGACAATTTAATATTTTTTTCAAAATATTTTCCAAAATTGTTTCGCCCTTGTCTGTGTACATTCCATAATATACATGTCACAGACTTAAGCATAAGGCTGTCCTGCATTCTTGCCCTGTAATTTATGTAAGGAGCATCAAAAGACATGGGCTCCACAGGTCAGCTGTCACATTCCTGTATTCCCACAGGCACTCATGGAGAACGGCAGGATGGAGTGGGAAGAGATTTATGGCACAAACCCGTCTGGGGTCCTTAAAACTCTGGCAAGCCACCCTGCCATCTCCCCCTCTATCTCTCCAGCTTGCCCGCTCACTTCGCTCCTTTCCTCTGTCTACCGTCCAACCAAAACTCAAAGAGAGGGAGAGGAGCCAGCCAATCAGAGGCAACTATTAAAGTGCATCACATCACACATGCCCCAGCCTTTTAAAGCCAGTTAGATGCAAAGACAACATGGACACCACTGACACCTTGTGGTTGTTTCAAGCAGCAAATAACCAAGACAAACTTAGGGAAAGTGCTCTTCATTATTGACAGCTTGTATCTGAGTTGCTGACTGAGGTGAAATTGCCTAGTGAATATTACATTATATATCATAGTACTAAATTGATATTTCAAGTTAGCTAGATGTACTTAAGGGAAGAAGCTTTTTAATTTTAAAGCCACGGTAGCTAGCTGGATATCCACAGGTCAAATCAAATGAAAGGCCGAAGAAAGGCAAGAGTCGGCAAACAATCAGATGGGAAAAGTCAAGCCAAAAAGGACAAAGCCAGGGTATGCCTTTATCCCATTGTGTGAACAGTGTCCCCCCCTTCAGCACCATTTAGGACCCCTGACTGCTATTGTAGCCATAGACACCAAGATGCTATAGACAGACATCCTATTTACCACCCAAAGTAGCAGGGGGTGAGTCTGGGGTTTGGGGTCAGGCAGGAGGCGAGCGGTCATCCCCCGGTCAACTACAGTAGGTCATTATTCAGCCCAAGCCAATAGTCCAGAACTGCGTCCGAGCAACCCAGCCCCCAATCCATTCTGCTTAATTATTATAAATGGGGGGCGGCGTAAACAGCCATCATTACACACACTCAGTGGCATACACAAATCCACTTTAAATTGCTATTAAGTTAAGGAGCTATCTGTAATCCCGGGCGTGCATTAGAAAAAGAAGCAAGTAGGTTTTTCTTTTTATTAAATCTCATCGTCCCTTAGATATTTTTAAATGTTGGTATGCTCTGTCATGTTTCCAATTTGAATCCAATTCACTGATTTAATTAAAAGACCACTTGGAAAAAATGGACACTAAGTAGCCATTGCAGTCTCTAAATGTCCTAAACTATCATCTTTACTTTGAGATAGATTCCAACAATACAGTCTATAGCTTTAGCTGCCCATAAAAACAGTTGGCGGCCATTTTAAGTTATTGGCAAAGCTTTATACCAGAGTGAGAAGTGAGGAGGGCCTGCTAACCTCATTGTAAGAAAGTGATAGCAGTCTCCAGTTCTTGTTGTTCATGTTTCTTTGTTAAAATGGCCAGGGACAGACAAATTTGCAAGTGCAGTGTTGTGGATGACTATGTAGATGAGAAAAGGTAGAGAGGCAGGGCATGGCAAATGAAAAGCATGGAGAACAGATGCAAAAGAGGATGCGAGTCAAAAAAAAAAAGAAAAAAAAAAGCTCTTATACCGAAGATGTGAGGAGAGGATAGGACGAACGGAGGGGGTTGGAAATAGGGAGGATGGGGGAGTATGAGGGGGGAGAGATTGTAACACCCAGGCGGCGGGTTCACTGGCGGGGCAATGAGAGACTTCCTGCGCTCCATCATGCCCAAGGCCTGCCTCAGTCAGCTGGTGGCCGAGGAAAGATGCCTCATGTGTCAGCCTTATTAGCACTCCCCTAGTTTGTATGCATTTGGGATTGTGTCTGAATCTACGTCATTTGGGATTAGGAGGTCGAAAACAAAATATCTGTTGTCTTGTAAACGCATTTGTGTATTTTGTAAAAAGAAAATGCCAATTGTTGTTGTGTTGTTTAGACTGGGCACAACCCCTGCTTGCTTTTGTACTTGCTTGTTCCAGTGCATCCAACCAGCCTCGCATCACCTTCCTTCTCCGCTCTGGGCTGGAAGAGCTGTCAATCTGTCCTCCAGGTCGGGGAATGAGCGATGTGCCTATCAGAATGCCACCATTAGCCAGCCCCCTGAGTGGTAAATAAACGATCACGCCGGTACACTGCAGGTGTTGTCATGGCAACGGGCTCTCAGTGCTGGCCCCGCCCACCACGGCTGCGCGCCTTTGACGGCAGGAGTCACCGGGAGGTCAGCCAGTCGAGGTGCCACAGTGGCCACAGTACGGCGCTGTTTGTCTCATATAGATCCTGTTTTTATATTCAGAAACAGTCTGCCTATATTCGTTATATACTTTTAGCCTTGCTCACCTCTGTAATTATGCCTTTATAGACAAGTTACGAAACTCAAGAAACTACCTTCAGCTGTTTTTCTCTCCTTCTATAGACTATATTTCAATATAGCCCAAGTTGAAGTAGTTTGCCTTTTTGAGTAAACGCTAAACAACTTTATCACCTTATTGTATAGACCTATAGAAGACAATTCCCATCTTACATCATTGAAGCTGAAGCCACCCTAAAACAAATCACAAACACAAAAGAAGAAAACAAACAGAAGGAAAAGGCCATTATGGAGTTAGCATAGTTTTTGTCATTTGGATAATTTACTTGCGCCGTCTCCTGGAATGTCCCTATTACAGCAGGTGTACTCTGGATGAACCCATTGCAAGTATGAGAAGATGGACTCTGCACGCCTGACAGACTCCCAGCGCCATTGGCACCCACTCCGTGATGTAGCAGTCGTATTAAAATGGCGGCGCTGATAATCCAAAAGACCTTTCTGAGGGAGAATTTGAGACCGACTGCACAGATGGGCCACGGAGATAAATAAAATTCTCTTGTCACTACGGTTGGTCGAATGGTACCGCGGCGCCCCCAAGGGAGACCAAAACTGTTTCAGTGCCTCTCTCCTGATGCCTCCCCCGTCCGTATGTCTATGGTTTCTGCTATTTTCTCCAATGGGTAGCATCGCCAGCTCTGTGCAACCAGGCCTTTCCCCGCTACGGTCTTATGGGGAGCATAAAAAGACAATTTCCTCTTTTGGACTTGCTCTCCCTTGCATTATAAGCGCATATATACACTCAGCAGAGAGGGAAAGTTTGTCTGAAAGCCAAACATTGTAAAAAGAAGTGATTTTGATGAGGCCTAGGTAGACAATTGACTACTGTGCCTACCAATTCGTTCTTTAACAGCACTTGAACTTTGAGCTTTGACATTAGGTATTTCAACATGACTGGACAAGAATCAAACAACTAGAATAATCAGATAAGCTCAATAATAAGATCTGATGCTTGGTGTGTTTCCATGCACAAGAGAAATCTGGTAATCAACAACGTTTGGTGTCAGTTAAGGTAACTGTTACATTTGAACAGTTATTTTTTTAAATAACTTTTAAAAAATATTTTCGCAAATTTTTTGTCATTTCCACATTGGTTTGCCATTTTTGCACATTTTCTTGTCAAAACCTGCACAAGTGTCAACAAGAATGACATGAATGACATTTCAATACTCTTTTGACTCCAAAAATCGGATCATGATCAGATTTTTGGTGTGCATGTAAACGGAGCCAGTGTTTTAGTAGACGTAGGGCTTATTGCTTGTCACCTATCATATCCGGAGCTATTTTGTCCATCTCAAATCTCAAAATCTATGGTGTGATAGTATGGCCTTTACCTTGCAGGTCAAAAGTATTATTTTGACATATTTGCTGACAGGTGCTGTGCTGGGCTTGTCCCTGTGTAGTTACTGTGCAGTTGTACATTTTATCGACTGGTAGAGTGATATAAAATGTTCACAAGGCCGTTGTCCATCTGTGGGGAGCATGAGAGACGTGTCTGTGCTGATGGCCTCAAACACTGATCTATTGGAGATCTCGTTAGAGCAGGGATCAGATGGTCCTGTGGAGGATGATGGGAAGAAAGGTTAGCAACACACAAAGCTAATGGCCTGAATAGTTTGTTTTAAATTATTATGATATTAAAGTTTTTTTTTTTTTACTTTAAACATATGTGGTTGATATTAGACATATGCAAAATCTATAACATTATATTTATAAAATAATATTAAGAAAATTAGCTTAATTTGTATTTCTCTTTTTAAATAAATAAAATAATTTAAAAAATACCTATTATCATTGATCAGTAGTGATGATTAACTTTTTTTTTTTTTTGGGGGGGGGGGGGGGGGGGGGGGGGGGGGGGGGGCGGTATAGCAGTGGACATTTTTTAATAACAAAGCTACACAACTTATATAGAGATAAATTAAAAATGTATCATTTAAATGTGGATTTAATAATTTTTTATTATTTACATTTTGCCATTATTGAATTTATTTTTATATAACTTAAAAGACATTATTGCAAAAAAGGAAGAAAAGAAAGATGCACTTAATATTTCCATTTACTTAATGGAAATAAACACTATTGACTAAATTTTAAAAGGCCAAGTTCTTAAAAATATGATTTACATTGATATTATGTTTGTATTCAAGGCTTTCTCTGAATAATATTAACCTGACTTTGCTCTTTGCTTCTATTGGGCTTTACCACACCAGAGCCACGTGCTGTCACAGTTGAACTCATTTTAACAGTGGTGCTAGTGCTAATATTACCAGATATAAAGCACAAACACACGGCTCTAAATCCTGCTCCATTTGCCCCTGTTTAGTTGTTTGTGCCCTCCCGCGGGACTCACTCTGTTTTATTTGCTCGTTTTGGGGTATAGGAGTACAACATTCACGGCTGGTGGATCGGCGAACGCAACGGCTCCGTGGGTATTGTCCCCAAAGAGTTCCTGCACCCTGCCTACATCCTGTGAACTCCAACAGGTACCAGCACTCTCTTATCATCAGCATTATGGACCATTACTGTGGCCTAACACGCGCAAACAGTCCCCCTGGTACTCATCCAGATTGCCATTGAAGTATATTCCGCCGTTGACCTGTCGTTTATGGCATCTGCTGGCTGCAAGAAGTACTGCATATCACCTTCTAAATGGTGCAATAGGCAATGTGCTAGGATAAATACGAGCAACAAAAGCATGATTACAGCATCAGTTGTCCTATTTAAGAAAATTATTCTCATACACAGTTAGATAAAGTTTAAAATGAAAGACTAAATTATTAATACATGTTTTCATGCATGATACAGAGTTACAGAGCTACTGCCAGTGGTGCATTAGACATAAATATCAGTCTAGTCCAATACTGGGTTTCCATAATTTAAATGTAATAAAGCATTCATGAGACTTAACCACCGTAAACTGAATTATGTAAATCAGCTGTGGATATGATTATTCACATTCAGTCAAAACTAGTGCTTTATTGAGTTGAATTAAATGTGTGGTGTCATATAATAATAGTAAATGTTTGTCAGACGCTTTATTTTAATGTGGTTTTATTGAACTTTCCAAAGGAAGACAAGTTTTTTTTAACCTAATTTATGTTTGAAAATGAAAGCATTTAATAAAACTCAGTTTTAATGTGGTGTAATGTGAATATTTCTACTTAAGTCCACTAGATGGCACAATTGCTGAAGTTAAAATTAATGAAAGGTATTACAGGAAACTTTAAATATAAACCGTATTTTGAGACGAAAAGACCATATATTTCAAACGATAAATATTAACAAAATTATTAACATCGCCCTAATTGTTACTATCACATAGATTCACCCAAAGACGATTTGCAAATGCAATAAAAAGTGAGAGTGAAAGGCATCCATTCAGTATCATGTTTATTAAAATCTACAAGATAATCGTCAAAATTAAATTACAATAAAAAATAACACACTCATCACCATAATGAAGCAATTAGTGACTACAGTTAAAAATCTTTATTAATCACACATAAAATAAATTAAAAATAGACTATTCCAGTTATGTAGAATTATGGGTCCCTTTCACACAGCACATTCAAAATAAAACCAGTAGTAATTTTAAAATTGATGTTGAAGTTAACATTTCTTTGGTCTAACATTTGAACTGTAATTTGAAATTGTGAAGTGAAAAGTTTCTTAACACATCCACATGATCGAGAGAGTGATGCATCAGTGGTTTGTTACAAGTGACATTTAAAGCAATAGAGAATATGATGTGTGATAATCATTCACAATCACATGAACTTGGTGTAGGCTTCATGTTTAGTTAGGTAGTGTGTGAATATTTAAGATTTTTACCAATTTACTTTTTACTATTTTTTTTATTTTCTGTGTTAGTGTAAATCAGAATCACCATTATAAAGAAATGTATGTAGTGTTTTGTATTTTATTTATAAGCATATTTTAACTGTTAACAATTTTGACCTTAATGCCATCACTCCATACATACTATTAATTTCAGTACTGAAGTGTTTAGTTAACCCGATAGCTTTGTGATCAATAAAATTTTAAAATAAATATACTAATAAAACAATTGAGCATGACATTACCTCATAACGGAAAGGTTAAAACAGGGTGACCGTCCCAGAGAGGAGCATCAACATATGTAAAATAATGAGGACATTAGACGTGATGTAGGGCGCCTTTGGCAGAGGACAACCCTCCTTTCCATTGTTCTGGCTCAGTGCAGGTGCAACTCAGTGAGGCCTATGTGCTTTCACTGTCCCCATTCAGGACTGGTTCAGCTAATGGGACCTCAATGCTGTCCTCTGAGGCATCCAAAGACACAGGCGAGCACAAGTTTTCCCCCATCACTAATTTACTATCAACTGACTCAGGCACACAGCTGGTCTCCAAGATGCTAAAATCGCTGTTTTCTGTCAAATCCACTACAAATTCTAATTCATTGGATTGCAGATTACTGCTTGTCGTCAACTTGCTGACGTAGTTTAGGTCGTTTGTTCCCTTGACGGTCTCCATTTCCTCTTGGATACTGCCCACGTTGGAAAAATGCTCTTCTACTTCCAGAGGGCAACCCTTCATGTGCAGCGTAAAAATGCTAGAAGCCTCGGTTTCGGACCAGTGACCAATGATCTCTTCTGGGACAACCTCTGTGTGTACGTCCCTATTTGACTCCTGCATCACCTCAGCATCATCGCCCATGCTTTCCTCATCGCTGACTTTTACTATACTCTCATTTGAAGACCGTAGAGACTGCCTATCATCATAAACAATGTCAGAATTAGCCATGTCAACAGAGTCGTCCTTCATTTGGTCCATATGAGGATCTATTTGTTCTATAAATTCACTTGTACAAACATCAGCCCTAACATCGTTGTGTATATTTTCATTTTCTTCATTTTCTATAGAAATGGTTTGCTCATTTGAGTCCTCTTCACTTGTTGCTACCTCTGAATTAGCAGTTAGTACCACACCTGCATTACTATAGTCCTGAATAACCACTGTCTCACCCAATTCATTTTTCATAACATCATGAAATTTAAGGTGACTTTCAAGAACTTCCTCCCTAGATTCAACTTGGCTTTCCAAAACATCTGCTTCCTTAACTTCAACATGTTCTACAGTTAATTCACAGATACTCTTCGACAGTCCATTGCAATTCACTTCACTTCCCTCCTCTGAATTTGAAACATTACAATTAACATGTTCTTCTTTTTGTGGAATTGTGTTTTCCTCAATTGTTGCCTCTTCGATTTCTTCAAATACAGGTCCAGTTGGTGAATGTAGCTCTACCGATGCCTCTATTACACAACCATTAGTCCCGGGCAGTTCTTCATCTTGCTCTTTAGAGCTAAAACTTTCTGGACTTTCGTTGTCACCCAAAAAGAAGCTAACATGTTTACAGTTGTCAACTACGGCTTTAAGATGGTTGTCATTTTGGTGGACTTGTATGGAGATGGTGGAGGTAGGCTCGCTGGGCAGGGGTTCAGTTGTGTCTTCCTGTTGTAAATGATCCATTGCTTTAGATGACACATGTAACAGCAGGTTGTTTTGTTGAGATGGTTGGTGAGGCACAGGGCTATGCATAAAGACAGACAAACATTATGACAGGTACTAGAGAATTTCACATCAAAAGTTCATGTGATATTTAGAATTGAATCTGTTTTTGTAGTCTATTTTAACTAATACAAAATATCCAGCTCACATAATAATAAATTCAGGATTTTACAAGGGTTATGTGTACAGTACAAGTTAAGACTGCATTTAAATGAAAGTAACTTGATGCCAACCTTTTTCACTGACAAATTGTACACATTTTTATGTACACATTTTAGTATAACATGCACGCTCCTATATTATTAATACAGTAGTTAATATTGTCTACTTCTGCATTATTTGATGGCTTTGTGTCATAGATGTCTTGTTTAAAAAAAATAGAAAATCCCAGAGTAAGCATTTTATGTATTTCCTCAGCTTTATTTTTAAGAATTTTTGATTTCCCTTTTTGGGGCAAGTATGTGTTCTTATTTTGTTATTTCCAAGTGGGGGATTGAAGCCTTTACACTTGTTGAACCTGATTATCATATTAGTGACAAGGTCCAATTATCTCACTAGCAATATCTACAGTAGTAATTTAACTTGCCTCCCCTCCCTATTAAATGTTACAACTCTGAGATTTCACTTGCAACCCAACATGTAATCATTACTTTGTACCTTTCCATGGACTCATAGGACACCGTCAGGCTCCTCTCCTTGGTGGGCTCCTCCTCTTGGGCCTGTGCGTAGCCGCGGTTGGAGGAGGCGTAGGTCAGGATGGCATCGGTCACGGTGTAGGGGGTGTGGCCCTGAACACAGTCCTGGATGTGTCCAACAGGGAGCTGAGTCTGCAGGAAGAGGTGCAGCTGACTGTCTGACAAACACACTGTCATGTGCACCACTCTGCCACAAAGAAAACACAAGAACAAGCATGAATAATACTGTTACAACAGAGTCTATGGACTGAGCAATGGATGAATCATATGGAGAGCTTTGAGTCACTGATGCTCACTTATACAAGCATTTAAAAGTAAAATTTAAATACAGAGTAATAAAAGTGTCAAAACTTGTAGTGTGTAATCTTTTCAAAGTAAGTGATATTTTGTCCACATGATGATCAAATCTAGGCATTTACACATTTGACACATTTTAGCTACATTCAACATATCCGTTGAATTGCAAAAAAATATATATATGATTATATATATATATATATATATATATATATATATATATATATATATATATATATATATATAATATATATATATATATATATAGATATATCAGGATAAATATATATATATCATTTCTATATTTTTTTTTATTTTTTTTTTGTGAGTTTAAATATATAATTGTCATATATTTTGGTATACATTTAATTGTACTATGCCAACTGATACAATGTCTATGCATTTTGTTTGGTAATTTTGTTTTTCAAAAGTTTAATAAGAACTGACTTGTCCAGAAATCGCTGGAGACCTTTCCTTCTTCTTTCAAGAAAATCATCATTACTGAAGGAGAACAAGGACTTGCCAGGAAGGTCCGGTACTGGTCTGGAGTCAAGCAAATACAAGAAGAAAATTTGATTTACCGTTTTAAATGTACAATACATCTAATTTACAAATAGGATTTCCACAATGGCAACTTCAAAAGTACTTACACTAAACCAGCATTCTTCTGCAGTTTCTTCTTGAGCCACACAAACTCACTGTAGCGCCGTCGCACACATGAGGTCTTGGCTGTGAATGCCTTACTATTTGTCTGCAAATGAACATAATTATATATAGAAAGTTTGATTGAATTGGATTTTATAGTGTAGTCGTTAAGTAAATGTAATTGAGTCAAATGGTGGCAGGGGAAGCACATGATCACATGACAGATTTGTTCCACTGACAGACACTTTTCACTGATCTCAGCACAAGCCTCCTTTTGCCAACCTTTAATGATGAACAACAAGATGAACAAATCCAATTAAACCATGAAAACATTTATTTTTTTTAATCAAATGAAACAGGGACTTGTGGCTTTGTCTAGACAGACTGAGCCTTGATGCTGACACAGTGCTGAAGCAAACATTGTCTTGGGCAATGTCTATTCCTGGCGCAAGAAAATGTAAAGAATCCAGTATGCTTTGTCCTGAGTATATTTAATTAAGTTTAGTTATGCATTCAATGTTTGTCATGCAAACTATGGCAACTAGAAGTGTACAGCTCCTGGAACATTGATGGCCTATCACTGTTCACTCAGTAAATTTGACCAACAAAACAAATGTAAAGAATGCATTATAAAGAGAATACAGATCTGAACTTACATGCAGAAAGATTTTGTAATCCACATATGAGTTCCATGAGCCTTCATTTTGAATGCGGGGATCTTGAACCCGCACTGCAATAAACTCCTAGAGAGAAAAATGAATAAATATAGATTTAGTGAGATATCAATGCACTTTTCTCATCTGAATAAATTACAATAGAGGAACACTTTTTCAATGAGCCAAGTCCACCATACTAAAATGTACTATTTTTACACTATGAAATACTACTGATCTGGCACCAACCCTTAAAAAAGCAATATAATTGACTTACATCCTCTTCTTGGTTACTGATCATTCTGCCGGCTGCCAGGCTGCACGGACATCTGGAGTCGAAGGAGAAATGCATTAGTCACAGTTCCTCATGAGAACACCACACAAACTGCACATAAGAAACTACCACTGATTTCAGCTGAATCGTGAATGAGTTTCCCTTCCAGAAAAAAAGAGAAGAAAAGACAACGTTATTTATAAATATGACTGGGGGCTCTGGTTCAATAGTTTTCCACTATGTGCTCCTGTAAAATAAGAGCTTTGAGTAGTGAAATTTTTACACTGAAGTTTTTTTTTTTTGTTTGTTTTTCTCTGTTTCCTGGTTGAAATAAAGTCCATGTGTACAGTATGGTCACAAGGCTTGGGGGAGTGGGTGTATTTTCCAATTCTCCAGGGGGCAGCCCCTATATAACATACATTATATACTCTGTCAAACTGAGTGGAGAGTACATGGTCTCCCTTTGGATATTAGGTGAAAGCTGTAAATAACACACATCAAATCAATCAAAATGTTATGAACATTCAATAATTGACTGTTATGAGTGTTTAGAGCGCAAAACCCTTCCCTGAACATAAAGTACCATAATTACTAGTATCCATCTGTAACAACAAAGTAAATACATGATCAGGAAACTAAACGGGACACACGTTATAGGATAAAACGTATACACCTATACATTTTCCCAAATACACCTCACTGTCAAAGTAAAATGACACAGAAATGTACATAAATGCTGGTATTGTTCAAGGTATTTGTACTACTTTTGTCTGCGCTCATCATTTGATAGCAGCACCAGAGCAGCTAACACCGGCCCATCCCACTTTAGAATAACTTACTTTTAGAGTCCGCACGTTTTGTTGTTAACGCCGCACCATACAGTACTCAGTTGTAGTTGTCACTTTACCTTCTGATGTTACAATTATAGAGGTAAAAATGAACCAAATGCCAAAGAGTTGTTTATCTCAGCTGCTACCATCCCCATTTCGTAAGCGCACCTGCTACGTCACCGGCAAAGACACCACGTGACGGCTTACGCTACCCCACTTCCGGTTACGGGTGAAATGCAAAATGAGGCGTGGAATCACCATGGCAACTGATACTTTCATCAAGACAGTGGAGTTTACCCCATGTGTTTTTGGGTGTCATTCAGTCTGGCCATATGAATTCATCTATATATCATGGTTCACCACTCTATCATAGGGAATAAGTAAAAATGACTCAATTTACATATTTTACTGATTCAGGTGTCATTTGGTACGGAACAGTGTATTTATAATAGTGTATCTATAATAATGTTCTTACAGGCCTAGACATTTTTGTCTTTACATTTTCGTAAAACTATATTGGCAGTACCAACATTTTGTGGCTTATGTAGGAACCTTGTTTAATACTAGAGCTGCACACAACTAGTAGCCTAATTAACTAATCAACAATACATTTTTCCATTCGTCGACTAGTCAAACAATTATTTCTGTTGTACAGACTTTTAAAATACCCTACCAAACAAATAAAGGTTGAAATATGGTGAATTAAGTATTTTCAATAGAAAACATTTATTGTGTAGTACTGAGTCGTTTTATTGTTTATTGCTTTTTTTTTTTTTGTTTGTTTTTTTTTTGACGTTTTGATTTAGTAATATCTCTATCTTTATTTAAAACAATGTAGTTTAGAGTCAGTATAGTTCTGATAACAATAACAATAACATTTACGACAAATACAGCTACAATCATTTTTTGTTAGTTGATTAATTACTGCAGCCTTATATAATGCACTTGAAGTTTTTACTGCACTACAAAAAGATTGTCCATGTAGCCTATTGGTGGGCTATTTTTCATAATATGTTATTGTGTGGAATACTATTACTTACATTAACTAGTGATATCATTATGAACTTTGTATTTTTTATTGTATGAAGAAGCTACTCTGTGATTCTGTGAACATAATATACAATACAATATTCAGTTTGCAGACACACAAACAGACCATCACTCATTTTCATTTCTTTTTAACCAGTTAGCAGCCTAATAATAATATAATTAGACTGCATGTCAGACTAAAAGATGTCTGTGTTACTAGTTAGGCCTACTTGACAGTTATGGCGGTATTGTGCTGTATATTCTGTATTTGTATATCAGAGTCTATTTTTTACCCTATTTTAATGCATACCCTTATTTTATCATAGTTTATATTATTATTCTTTGCTTATGTTGCTCTATAACGTCAAAGCAAGTTCCGAGTTAGTGATTTTTTTTCACTGAGAATGGCCAATGGACTGATTCTGACGATGATGAATCACGGACATAAACAGGCTGAGCCACCTCCGTGTTCCAGTCCGGGTTTTTCTCTCGGGATGGCTCTGTAGATCTATAAATCACACACCCAGTCTCGTCTCCATCTTGGACCCCGTGTGATCCTCTATCCATGTGGTTTACGAGTCTGTGATTCAGCGCGGCCATCGAGACTGTACAATTTTCTTCCCCCAGCAGCAGACGAAGGAAAAGAAACGATACATTTTGTATTACAATTGGCTTTGTCTGTAGAAATCACATTCTTATAAACCGCGCCGTAAAATCAACACTGCCTTAAAACTCTTATTTCGGATCGGGTGCATATAAACGTAAAATTTTTAACCCGGTGAGTTTGATTTACCTGCTCCCTCCAAACGTGTTGTTTCAAAGATCATTTGCTCGTGCAGTTGCCACTTGCTAGCTTTTAACATGCATGATTTGATTAAACGATGCTACTACATGGTATTAATTAAACATATTTAATTGAATTAACCTGTCGTTGAATGACAAATGTGCACGTTTGATGCACAAACCGTAGCGTGTATGTTTGGTTGTTTGGGCTGAACACGAAGATGCAGCTAACACTGGACACTCAGTGAGGGGCTCGCTCTCAGGCATTGTTGTGGAAAGATTTTTCCCTGTGTTAACAATGGCTACAATGGACATATAATTGACATTACATTATTTTGCTTTTTATCTATTGTTGTAAGGAAAATAAAAAGCCCTAATCTAAATCTCGCCAGGTGAACCTCTGGATCTTTTTGCAGATGGTCCAGAGCGTTCCCGGTCTACTGACCAGTTTACATATCTGTGATCAATCAAAAGTGATCACTCATGATCCTTTTGCCCCGTTATAAGCATAGGCTAATCTACAACCCACGCCCACTTTCACTGTGCAGCACATGGGCAACTAGGCAAAGTGGAGTCAACAGTGGAGACACATGGAGTTCACAGTGTCATATTAATGAGCTGCATGGTTAAAATGGGAAGAGCTTACAATTTGAAAACATAACCTTATAAGTAAATCAAGTAGTCTATACATTTGTAAAATGGTACTGTACAAATAAAAATGACCCCAGGCCCTTGAGTTTGGCTCATGTTTTAAACACTCAGTAGACACATGAAAAAAGAAATGCTGATTAAATGAGCTGTAGATCTGCATTGCCTTGTATTGTTGCCCATGTCTTTATGAACCCCATTATCCAATGCTGTTTTCTCCTCTCTACTACATTGCTTCCTTCATGCAACAATCTTGACGTTGACCAGGAAGCTGCTGGTCGCCTGATGAGTATGAGCACGACTACAGAACCCACTAACGATGCTCCCACTGTTACAGAAGAAGGTTTTAAAAATATTATTATTTTCCAACATAAATGTCTCTATATTTTATGTCCCTTTGTGGAAAGGTGTGATTCCCTGTTGTAACTTTGTCCCAGAAGTGCCTGTAAATGTGTACAACCCACTAAAAACTGTGCGTCTCAAGCAGTCTTTAGCTGAAGATTGTTGGCATCCCTGTTTTATTCAAAGAACATTTATAAATGGTCATACGAGGTGCTAATACTTCATGATTGACTTTTATCCCATTAGAAAGCAAAATGGCTACAGCTGTGAAGACAGAGAAGAAGCCAGATGAGGTAGCGGCGCCAGCAGCAGCAGCAGCAGCAGCAGCAACAGCAGCAGCAGCAGCAGAAGAGGAAGAGGAGGAGGAAGAGTATGTTGTTGAGAAGGTCCTGAACCGACGAGTGGTTAAAGGGAGAGTGGAGTACCTCCTCAAATGGAAAGGCTTTTCAAAGTGAGTCATGTAATATGATATAGTCCTGTGTTTTGGGTAAAATGCATGTGATTTTTATAATGTAGCAAGACATTGCAATCATTTTATGGTAAGTGAACCTTCATCCAGTCACCTGTACACCAATGTACACATACATTGGATGAAAGGCTGGTAAAGTGTCTTGTCCAAGCACACACAAATAAAAGGAGTTGCAACTATCAGGATAGAATGTGATGCTTTTGGATTAATTGGTGAATGTTTTTACTTAGGCAGTAGCAGTTGATGATTTGAAACCATGAGATGGGGCATTGCAGCTTATACAAACCACATATTTTAGGTCCATAAGGCAAATAACCATACACCAATTTAAGGTAACATTTATTAACTTTTGCCCATATTCATATTTGTTCAGTGAAGATAACACGTGGGAACCAGAAGACAACCTGGACTGCCCAGATCTCATCGCAGAGTTTCTTCAGTCTCAAAAGACCGCACAGGAGGGGAAGCGGAAGGCAGATGGAGATGGCGATGACAGTAAATCAAAGAAGAAAAAAGATGATGTAAGTATATTATTATATACACCTTAATGCTGCAATTGTGAATCTATGTTATACATAAACAAATATATGGACATTTAGCAATATAATTACATTATGTTATAATCTTTGCTTATTCAAAAATATGATGTACAAAGGGCCATTCTGACAGCAAAGCCAAAATCATTGTCTTTTAATTAAAGGCAATTCATCATGTTTTTGAATGTGTCCCTAACGAAGTGTAATTTTGAAGCTCATATAAAAAAATAAAAAAAAACACTTGTCCTTTTTACTGTTCTTTCTTTAGACAGAGAAGTTGAGGGGTTTTGCTCGAGGTCTGGATCCAGAAAGAATAATCGGTGCCACAGATTCAACGGGAGAGCTTATGTTCCTCATGAAATGGTGAGAAATGCAGCATCTTTGTACAATTTGACACTACATGTAAAAAAAACAAAAACAAAACATGCATTTTTAAAACTCTCAGTATGTAGACTTGAATGATCTATACCTAAACTTAATGATCCTCAAATTCAGGGGTAAATTATAAATTGAGCCTCAAAAGAATTGGAAATCAAATACTAATTGATACTAAAACTGGTATGAAAACAACATACTCTTTTGAACAAGTATCAATACTAAACAAAAAATCAGGACAAGATGTGACCTTTTCTGAAATGTTTTAGAATGATTATGAGCTATATCAGAGCGAATGTTAGACCATATGGTAACATAAAGTATGTACTATTTTATGTTGATTTATTTATATTTGTTAATGGTAAGACATCCAACATTGCATAGTTACCATGCTGGACCAAAACGTGAATTACTAACATTTTCTAACATTTCATCACCCCTAACTAAAATGTTGATTCCCTTATTTTGTGTCTGTCTTATTTAGGAAAAACTCAGATGAAGCAGACCTCGTCCCAGCAAAAGAAGCAAATGTAAAGTGTCCGCAGATTGTGATTTCTTTCTATGAGGAGCGGCTGACCTGGCATTCGTACCCCACTGAAGATGAGAAAAAGGATGATAAAAACTAACCCAGGGCGACAGGGGCAGGGGAGAAAAAAAAAAAGAGAGTAGTTTTGAGTTTTGAACTTCGTTGTACTTTCCGAGAGGGGATTGGATGGGGATGGGCAGACTGTGACAAGCAAGACACATTTGTCTTTTGATGTAGTATGACTTCATTTCATTCTGCTTTTACCGGGATTTAATCTAAACCTGTATATTCTTCAGATTTGCTTGACACAGGCCAAAAACGTAAAGACGCAGTGTTCAGTTTTGAGTTTCCCAGGCCTCTGCAGTATCTTGTTCCCTTTGGGCCAGTGCTTATCATCTTGCCAGGACATTGTATTAGTAAGGTGACATTTCATTTTCTTTTTAAATTTTTTGTCAATGTGCCATTTTTATTCTGTACTTTATTGGTCATGTGATTTGCAGGCAAAACTGTGTCCATCTTTGCCTTATACGTAGGACTTGTTTGATGTATGGTTATAAACTGTGCTTTCTTTGTTAAGTAATCATTAGTGTTTTCAATAACAGCCATGTCTTGCTTGTCTGTTTTGGAAAATAAAACCACTTTTTGTTATAATTGTTGCTTTGCTGTTTGGTGACTACAAGCAAAATTGTATTTTCCAAAGCGTGCAATTTTATTTTATTATAATGTGTCCCTGCTGGTTAGTGTATGCAGTTATCTAACACCAATACTTTGGTAAATAGTCACATTTTTATATAGTGCTTTACATCAAGGAACCACTTATCCATTCACACACACCAGTTTACATAGACACAAGGGAGAGGTGGATAAGTGTGTTGCCCGAAGACACAATGACAGCATTCATCTGCGAGAACTGGAATAGCACCGCCAACCTGTGGGTCATCAGTGGATATGACGACTGGGAAGGTTCAAATCAATGGGTAAATGCTCTACCAACTGAGATACTGTCACCCCAGTCGTTTTCTTTCATGGGTACTTCCTTGGTAACCGTGATGCAATAATCATGATCTTGAATGTTAAGTATATTGATAAATACTGGGCCAAAAAACTAAAAATATGAGATATTATAATTTTTTTGTGCTGGGACTGTCTAATAACTTAATACAGCAGTGTCAAGCATCAACACTTTGAACAAAAAGAAACAAGTTTAATGTCAACATCTATCGCTTTTTTTTCTGTATCACTGGGTTATTATTAAATGGAGCTCAGCCCTAAACTATAAATGTGTTAGGAAGGGCACCTGGTGGAAAAAGCTATACCATGGGATCAATTAGTTGAAACAGTATGTAATTGATATGGTTCAGTGGAATCAAAATGCAAACTGAGACTAAAACTGTGTAATCAGTTCTTTCTTTAATAGAGAACACTACAGTGGCACCACATGGTCAGAAGTCTAGAAACAAGCTGGCCCATCCTTATTTCATACAATGCAAATATAAAAGTATATACTGTTCAGAATAGGACCTCTTCAAGATTAAGGCAATACATTTTATCCCAAAATATTTTTTTTTCAGTTAAATGAGCACCTGCCAACATAATCTGAAGGATACACTTAGTTGTAATACCATCAGATGTCCACTCTACCCAAATCAAAAGTCACCACCAGAGAACAGGAGTCACGGGTGAAAATAAAAACACTTTATTAATCAATAAAAACAATTTCTGATTGCCAGCAAATCTCAAAGGGAACTACATCCAAACAGAAAGCAGAAGGTTGAGACTTTAATGACGAACTACATAAATGAAGACAAACATGAACATATTTACATGAGACAAGACAAAAGTGCACCAAGTAGTAGCAGTACTGATAGTAGTGTTACACAGAAGTGATGTTAACCAGAGTTTTCATGCCAGAATATCACATATGATGAAGATGAATCCTCTTTCAAAACAAAGACATCTTAATGCTGCAGAGTCTTTTCAGCCTTTTGTAAATATTGTAGTCTAACTGCTATTTCAGCTGCATTGACTGACCTATTTTTAAAGGGTGATGATGAGATACACATACCAATAGACAAACTTCACTCGGGACAAGTAATAGCACTTCTACTTTTGAGAACAAGTTTCCCAAAACCTTTAAAAGTTTGATGAGATAGTGAACTCAAGGCATTCAAAACCAAAGTGGCCACACAAACACATTCTGCTAACTTTTCAATTCACGCATTCAAAACATTGTCTCATTGGCTCACTTCGTCAAAACGCACACCAACAACATAAATAAGCATTATATTTTAAGCCAACGTCCGGCTTTACAGCAGGTAAAAATGTTTAATTACCTCAATTGGCTTTCAGCTGGGTTACAATGGCAAATAAGTTATCTATACCCCAGCTGAGTCTGTAATGCTTAAAACAGGGCAGGACAAGACCAAAATTAAAATGGTGATGAAATATGGCAAATCCTTTAACAGTACATTGGAACCAGTCACTTAAATACCTCATGTGACCACGGCTCAGTTCTTTTAAACCAAAACAAAAATAGGTGTAGGTTGCATAAAGCTGATGTATCTATATCTAAAACCTTGCTTAATACTACAGATTATGGACATTTAATAAGAGCTATCCTAATCGCAGCTCTGTGTGTTTAAAACAGCAGCAAAATAGTAGCAACAAACAGCAAAATGCAAATAGCCAAGCCTTTTAGGGACGAATTACAGTGCTATGTGTAAATAGGAAGTTGATACATTTTGCATTTGCCTCCTCTCTAAAAGCACCCCAAAAAGCATCCAACTGCCCCACGTGAACTGAAACCAAAACAGACCTTCAAAACTGTGGCCAGCCCATGTATAACTTCAGGCCCTCTCTGTCCCATCAATCAATGAAATTTTTCTTTCCATTTCTAGGGTGAGATGTTTAAGATGTTCTTTTCAGTTAGGAAATAAACAGCATCCTATACCATGGACTTCCTTTGCCTTTGGTATCTAAACCACAAATGCCTGAATCAGGGGGACTTGTCTTCGGCCATCACAAAGTCTTTTCATCCAGTGCATAGTAATCCAACCTTCATTGTGAGCGTTCTCCCACTTTTTGTTGAAATCACAATAAATATTTTTCATTAGTGATTCGGTGCAAACAGGTCAAGAGAAGCTAGAATTTTACTTATAGCTCATTTTACGTCCTTTGACATCCCTCGCTTATTGTTTTTCCTTTTTCTAAAGGACACGTATCCGTACTTAAACATGGAGCCACTTCTGCTTTAAGTTGTTTCCAAGAAATAAATGCAGGAAAGACTGAAAAAGGGAAAAACTAATGCAGGAAGAGCAGTCAACATTGCCATTTTCTACTCACCAGGATCTTCTCAAAGGAAAAAGGACAACTCTTGCATCTGCAGAAATTCTCAATGACTTTGCAAAGAGATAAATAAACAGCAGCTAAGTCCCTCATTTCTTTTTGTCTTTTTGTTTTTTCTCTGGTTTTCGGTTCTGCTCGGTGTTGGCCATGCTGCGGGGCATGATGAGCACACTGCCGTCGCTGCCGTATTGGAGCGAGTACTCGTTGGGCGGGTAAGGCCTGCCCTCCTCGTCCCGGAGCTGAGTGAAGACTTCCTGGTACAGGCCGTGCATCTTCTGCTTCATCTGTCGAATGGAGCGAATGAACTCCATCTTCTCCTTCAGCAGACGGGCTTTGTCACGCCTCAGCTCCTGCACGTTCTGCTCTAGGTTTATGATCGTGTCCAATTTGCGCTTGCGGCAGTTCTGTGCTGCCATCTTGTTCTTGCCACGCCTCCTGATGTCCCGGATGAGAGCCAGCTGGGCTTCACTCAGGTGATGTTTGGCTAAAAGCTCATTGAACTCCTCAACGGGCAGGTTTATGATCTTTTCATTGGAGAAGGGGATTTTCATAGCCCGAGCTCGCCGTTCATCGCGGCTTGCGTGCTTGTCCAGTAGGTCCTGATGCTGTTGCAGCTTGGAGCTCTGTTTGTCTCTAATAGATTTCTTGCCGTTGGAGAGGGGGAGCTCCGGGCGGTCAGAGAAGGCAGAGGACAACGGCAGGTTGTATGTGTGATTATGGCTGATGTTGTCGAGCTGCGGCAGGTTGTGGAATTGGGACGGGTCCTGGTAGCTCATGCGACAGAGTTTACTAAAGCCGGGCTGGTACCCCCCTGTGGCCCCGTCCTCCGTCTCGGCCGCAGCCACCTCAGAGTCAGTGCTGTAGCCCACAGCGCCCTCTTCTGAGAACGTGGCGGAGGTGGAGGAGGACGAGGCAGCGGAGGAGCAGGAGGTCTCGGAGCTGCTGGGAGAGGCCGGACTGTGACCAGAGTCCAGAGACAGACCAGAGTCTGAGTCCAGCTCGTCCTCCAGCTGAGAGGCCTGCGCCTGGCTGAAGCCCTCCTCCATGGCCAGGTCCAACAGGCTAATTTCATCCAGCATGGACTCCTCCAGCAAGGCGCTGAAGGGATCCGGGAGGAGGGGTGTGGTTGTGATGTTACTAGAGCTGTTAATGTGTGGCAGAAACACACCCGTCAGGTTAGTGGCTCCAAATGTGGAGTTGATGTTGGAGCTGTTGCCAGAGGCCAGTCTGAGCATGGGGGGGCGAGGTGTGATGCCAGAGTCAAACTGTGGAGTGAATATTTGGGGAAAGTCCTGGCTGCAGCTCGGGAGAGTGGCCTGGTGAAGGCTGACATCTTGGTTAATTGGTGTAGAGCGAGCGGCATGCGCAAAGTTACTGTTATTTGACTCAGGTGTGCCATTGGAAACACTGACGGAGGAGTTGTTCTGGACCAAAGTCGCATTAGCTTCCATTGTCTGTGAAACAGAATGTTGGGTGTTATTTTCTTAAACAGATATGATTTAGTAACATGGTTGATCAAATAAAGTATGCTCATACCTGAAGCTCCATGATGGCCATAATGTCTTGCCACTGCTGTTCCAAGTCTAGCTGCGGCTCTGCCTGGGACAGTTGTGTGAGCAGCCCCTGAGAGGTGGATGGAACGTCTTCATTGGAAACTGCGGTTTCTGTTGCAACAACTGGTGCTGGAAACTGATGAAAACATGCAAGTTAAAATCAAAACAATTACAGCTTTCAGTGGTATTATGCGTCGTATGTTATTTAACACATAGTTAACAGTTACGTTTACCTCAGATTCTTGTCCAAATGGAAAAGTGGCCTCCAACAGTCTAAGACACTCCTGAAGAGAAAGTGAAGTCTGAGAACCAAGGGCTGGGAGCTAACAAAACAGACACAATGTCAATGATATTATCTAAAACTAAGCAATAAAAGTAGAAGGTTGAATTGTAATTTAAAATTTTGTAATTCCAAAAATTCCAAAGACTAATGGTCAAGTCTATTAATACACACTCTTCCTGTGTGTGTGTGTACATTATGTATCTTACCCAACCCGCCCATATCATACAGTTTAAGGCCTGTGGATCGCTAACCTGCTCTGGAATGCTCTCTCCTGTCTCCCCATCAACGGGCGGTGCTCCCTGTGAGTTCACTCCGTTTCTCCAGCGCTCCTGCTCAGTCCCGTTCTTGGTCTCTTGTGGGCGGGGCTTCTCCTCCTCTGTTTCCTTCTGACGGTTACTATAGTTGAACACTTCTCGTCCAGCACCAAGGTCAATGTCCTGTCGCCAAAGGATGTCTATCAAATCAATGTCCTAAATAAAATAGAACAGGTTCATAAATAATGGTGGTACTTTTTCCACCTATATAATAAAACAATAATATATTTATTTCATTCTGTTTTACTTTTATAAAGGGAGAAATACATGTTATGATTTATATAAAATTCTACATATGCATATTTGCTTGTTACTTAATTATTAAATAGACGTTTATGAAAGGCAGCCACATGATGACACCAGAACATACACCCTTAGACACGGTGGTCATCACATGATTAGACAAAACCAAATCCATCTGTTTACACTTTCTGAAAACTAAATGACTCTCACAGGATAAACAATAAAAAGCATTTGGTAAGCCCTGAATCAAAATGTGAGAAAAAACATGATTTTTAACACTTGTTCTGATGCAACTCAAGGCTTACACAAAGTCATATGACCTAAGCTTGAATAAGCCTTTTTAATTAAATCCCATCACTTTGGAAAACCTTGAATGTATGATTAAAAGAGTAAGAGAAAACTACAGCTTTAGATGTGACCTATTTATGATGTACCAAAAACATAATTAATTTCTGTGGTTGTTTTAGTCTTCTTCATGTGAATCAGTCAGTAAAATCTTGTACTTTATGGTAAAACTTTAAATTACAGTTAAATTGTAATTAATAAAATAATACTGTTGCGGATGTGTATTATCTCATGATCAAAAACTCAATTCTTGTGTAAAAATCTTCATGTGAACTATACCTCTTTGGTGAGGTCATCGCCAGCGCTCCTGCCCTGCTCCTGGGTCTCCTCCGAGGCCACGGCTCCCAGGGTGCTCTCCGCTGCATTCAGGTTGTAGGTGGATTCAGGTGCTCCACTTCCTCCCCTCATGGCCGGGGTCGCGTCAGGGCTGTTGGTGTTGTCTAGGCCGGCCCCATTGTCCAGGGTGATTGTGGGGCTGGAGTGGCTGGCGGCGGACACCACGGTCTCCGAGTCGCGATGAACCAACCAGGTGTTGAGCTCAGGCGTGGGCACAGAGAGGCGATCCAGCTGCCGCACCTGGTTTAGAAGTCGCCGTGTGGTAAAAAAGTGATCCAGGTCCACACTTTTTGGATGGATGCCATAGCCGTCCAGTGTGTTGCGAAGGTTGTGGAACTGGGTTTGGGTGTAGGCTGAGCTAGGGCCCAGAATGATCTCTCTCAGTGGGGGCAGCTGATTGTTTAAATAGGTGTCTACGTCCACCCGCACCCCAATAAGACTCAGAAGGATGGTGAACTGAATCAGGCCCTCTGTGAAGTACTTTTTCAGGTAAAGCATTTCTTTACAAAGGAACAAAAAGTGAAAGTAAAAAACTAAAATAAAAATGGGGCCAGCTACTTTGGATCTCTACTTTTGCAATACTAGGGGGGTGAGGTGGACACATGAATGTAAAAATACTTTAGTATATCAGGGGAACGAACAATCAAATCAGCAGGGGAATTTTTAAAATGTCATATGAATAGATTTTAGTTTAAATGTCCTCTTCGTGAGAAAACTTTGTTCTTCATAAAGTGTTCCTTGTCCAACACCTGACAAAAGTAAAAACAGCATTATTCTAAACTGAATATTGCAAGAGAAACTGGATATAGGAATAACAAAGCTTTGAAACCACGATGAACAAACCGACTTGCCTCTACATTACGCCCATGTTATAAAGATACACTTGCTGGATCTCCCACCAGTCCATCCTCGAAAGAAGTGAACGGTTCACTACTCACAGTACAATGCTGGGAGTTCAGCAGGCTACAGATTAAAACAAAGCTCAGGCATCACCCCACCCTTGACAGGACAACTACTTCGTATGGGAGCTGGTGAAGGTGAAAGAGGGAGTCTGGAAAGCTCGCAGCCTAGCATCTCTCTGACAGCGGCGTTTGGTGACAGCACGGTCCCTCCCTCTTCACAGCTGCGCCTATCATCGTCCGTATGATGTTAGCTTGTAGCCACAAGCATGTATCTGCTATTTCTATCCTATTAGACTGTTATAACAACACTACTGCAATCTCTGTACTGGGTGCGGTTGGCATAGCCAGTGTACATCCGTCCCTGGTTGTTTATCGTGACTTATGCATCACTACTTGTATTTTCTTTTTGGCTTTCTACTTCCCGTTGTTGCTAACATCAAGCAATCTCCCTAGCAACAAGTGGAGCAAAAATGAGAGGCAGGCGTGAGATCCAATCACAGGCCAGGTTTAATGTGACGACACATAACCCGAGTGTCTGTCGGCCAATCAAAACTCGAAACGGGCGGGGCCTGGCCGTCATGCTAAACTACTTCACACTACTGTACTACAGTAAACTAGCTCTAAAAGCTACACACAGCTAACTACAAGTCTGACACTGCCCCAGATCATTAAAATTACACGAACCACAACATGAATTATATGTCAAGGCCGAATAAATGCTAAATTACTCTGTCATAGCAGTCGTTGTATGAATCGAAACAGGATAACAGCACACGCACTCACGTTGACTGATAAGTTTTATTTATACTTACGCGTACGCATCAAGAATTTGCAGCTGTGTCTTCATGGCAGCCTTCTAACTCATCTAAGAGCTATTGTAACACCCCACACTAATCAGCATAACACATTTCCCTTCGAAAAATCACCTTAAATCCCAGCTTCATTCAATGGCCCACCATGACTTGCAGAATTGCTAGCTGGCCCGGCTGCTAGCATAGCAGCGCCGCTTGACATCAAAACACGCTTCCACACAGAGCATGCGTAGAACATTCTAGTGCTAAGCTTTCATCAGCCGCTGAAATTCCCCATGATGATAATAATAGACTTTATGCATGCGGACTATGCACAGCTAGACTTGATACAACTATAATGCATTACTTGGACAACCTTGGTAGCATACAAAAATTATGCGTTTGTCTAACAGCTTTATATTTTTGATTCAATACTAATGACAAATGAAAATATCCATGATTATATTACATAGACATTTTTATTTCTGTTGTTAACAGAAGGTAAAACAACCTTATACAATTCTAAATGCTGACACCCATTAAGTTGACAGGTCTGTTATGGTACCGCTTTGAAATATCTGCTTCAATCTGCAATAGAAAATAAAACAGTCAAATTGATAGTGAAGGTAAAAGGGAAAGCACATTAACTAAATCTTACTAGTTTCTGTAGTTCCTTTGTGCATCCCGTCAAGCGGTCTACACGAGGCTCCAACCTGGACTGCTCTTCTAGTGCTTCTTGTCTCCTTTCAGCCATTGCAGCACTTTTAAGCACTAAAACATCTGCCTGTTTAAGCTTCTGTCTGAGCATCTCTGTTACACGTTCCACATATCTAAATGAATATATATGTGTTATAAATGTGTTACTGGCTACAGATAAATTGTTATGAGCGGGTGATACCTCGGTGAGGCTAGTATCATGAAGAGATGCTGCATTCGGAGAGTGGTGAGCCCGCCAAGAATACTGCGCACTTCTGTTAACATACCCTGGACATGTTCAGAGGTTTGGCCTTGGATCACAGAAGGAGCCAGCTGAAACTGGCTCATGGCCACTACGTCCCCCTCTTCACTCATCTCAGTAAGACGCTGCATTAGAAATACTTCAAGCTAAAAAAGAAAAAAAAAACATAATGAGTATGTATTTTATGTGTGCAATCCAGTGAAACCATAGATGTATTTTTTATCTTAAATATTGCACAACCAAATCAACATTGACAGTATATGTTGTGTTAGAGTTTAATCATCATGAAAAAGGGGAGACATCTTTACCTCCATTAATTCATCAATAAATTGGTTGCGTGACAGTGGGTTTTCCAGAATTGACAAGGCATCCTCACCCCTTGCCACACCATCCGGACCTGTAACATGACATACATGGCAAAAAGTAGCTAAAAATGTAATTAAATGATTAGTGAGCGATAGGTAATAAAAATCATCTTACAGTCTGTGCCAGCATCCACAATTTCAATTTCAATGTGAGCAGGTTCACTGTCCCCCCAGTCAATGCCACCAGCATCTGCATCCTGATTAGATAGCATTACATTACTCCATGATAGGTTCAATGTGGCCTTGTATACAAAAACAATGCACAAGTCTGGCCTCTTACCCCAGACTCAAGACTAATGCCCCAGTCAATTCCCTCTTCAACTTGAATGCCATGGTTTAGACCTTGAGCGTCTGAGCTGGTACCAAAGTCTCCCCAGTCAATCTATAAGGAAAATAATTTCACAACATGCTTGGGAGAATGCAATGAGTAAGTAATATAATACATATGGACACCTACTGCTCCATCTGTTACTGTCTCAAGAGGGGCCTCTTCTACAACTGGTCTTTCAATGGCTGTGGGAACTTTACCCATTCTCCATTCATAAAAAGTTGTGTTTCCTCTCTTCTGGACAAACGTTAGCATGGGCAATACTGGTTGAGACCTATGAGTAATCATACAATTTGAATAGATATATTATTACCACAGGTTAACTAAGTATAATATATTGTTTTGAAATGTACATATACACACTCTTTTACAAGTAGGTTACCTGAATCATGTGTTGCATTTAAGTTATTATAAAATCATTTACTTTACTTCACGTTATTTAATGAATTATACTTACCACTCACACACAAAGTTGGTAAATGCAGTGTAAAGCTTAATTTGTTCCTCTAACTTTGTAGCATCTCTTCCAACTTCATCAAGTACTGCTGGTAAATCTTTAACAAGGGCTTGTAACTCACGAGCCACATTTTCTCCCTTGCAAAAAATAAAAAGTTAAGATCACTATAAAACAGTACAGGTCTGTAATGCAGATTGCTTTTTGACTTACTGTGATGCCGTACTGTTTACATGCAGCATAATATCGCTCCCTGAGGTCTGCAGCGGAGCTCTGACACTCCACTTCCCGCCGGCTCAGCTCCTGCTGCAGCTGCTGTGCTTTGGCGATCTGCTTTCTCAGGGCTGGACCTTCATAACTAACATTACGACTCAGCAAACTGGCCAGCTCAGCTACAATGGAAAACACAATATGTATAGCAATACAATTTTATGCAGATTAATAATAATATATCAATGATGTATAGGGTAAAAAAAAGATTAGATTAGTTTATTTGCCATTTTTATGTTGCATTAAAACAAAATTGTATTTAACAAAGTCACCACATTTCAGTGCAGCAGTAGATGCCGTAGAAGTACAACCAAAACGTTCTGTGCTTAAGTGGCATCTCATTTCTACATTAATTTGGTCGTGTCTTATGTTCAGACGCATTTCCATTCTTTACAAAACCATATGCATTGATCCAGGTTTGAATCTGGCAACAAGATAGGGCAATAAACACTTACCCAAATAGACACTATCTGCTTCATAAAGGGTAACAATTTCTTGCCAATCCTAATAGAAGAAAACAAGTTTTTTGGCCTCTGCAGCTTCATTCTAACTTGAAATGGTATCAATATTATAACAGTTGATGTAATTTACCTTCATTCTCTGTGATGAATATCTACCAAAGATGTTTTTAGATGAAGCTTCTGTTTTCCTCAGAATTTCCACAATTCGTATACAGTGAAAATAGTGAATGTCTGCAAACATTGAGATAAAATTCAGTCACAACTTACACACAATCATTTGAAAAAGATAGGTGTTAAAAAACACATACAAGAACCAGAGAGAAGCGCCTTGATCTCCTCATTCTCTGGCATGTCCTGGATGGCAGCATTGATCTTCTCTCTTATTACTTTTATAGCACTTTGCCATTTCAGGTTGCAGTGGCGTCTGTCCACGAGCCAGTCTGTAGACACGATAACACAACAAAGTGGGTAAAATCTCTACATACATTTAATTTGTTTGAAAGAAATGAGTAAGAGTCCAATTTGTGGGTCTTACCTAGAAGCTTACTGGTTTGTATATCAATAGGGAGGTTTTGTATATTCTGCTAAAATGAGAAAAGAGGTGGTTCAGGGCAGGGTTTAGGACATAATTTAACTCATTAATAAGTCGCATCAGGGAAAAACAAAGGCTACACATTGTTAAATATAACTTAAATCCTGTCAGAGAGCATCTGGATAAAATCTAGTTCTGCCAAGTGAACTTTGACAGTCAGTGCTAGCTTAAACTGTTAGCAATGCTAGTTGTAGAACGATAAATAAGAAATAACAATCTTACCTCCATTATTTCGTTATAACTGTAAAATCGACTGCGGATGTATCTGTGGTTACATATTAGACTGCCTGAATGTTTTCCTTTGCGGGATTATTCACACCATCTGTTTCCCAATGTTTATGACACGTTTGAGGAGTAAGAACCAATCAGAGACGACGTTGTTGCTTAAGGACCAATCACATGCGTTTTTACCTGAGGGTGCTGTAGATGAGTGGTGAATGGTTTTTTCCTGATTTGTGGTTGTGGAAGTTCATTTATTTTGCCACCAGAGGACTCCCTTATCAAAGTTGTTAGAATATGATGAGCCTGTTGGACTTTATACAGCGTGTGTGCAGCAGGCCCTATAGGTAAACACTTGAGATTGACTATTAGGCCTACTATATAGTGTATTCTTTGTCTATGCCAAATTATTGGCTGCAGATTGTGTAAAACCCAAACTACGCACTCATGTTAGGAGTTTTCAATGGGATAGAATAGCTGGGCGCCTAGGCATTGTGCTGTATTATTTAGTAACTATTGTATCAGGAGACATTTTGTCCTTTTGGGTTGGTTAGTTTCTTTGTTCAGCTAAGTCCACTTTTTTTGGTGTGGCATTAACTCTTTAGTGTCTGACCTATTTTGAGGTAATTTGAATGTCAACCAAACTTGCAAACTAAGTGTCCATTTACTGTGTGTGATTCACGTAACCCATGCAAAACATCACAGGCACTTTTCCTTGTTCATACTCCCTTTTGTCTGTGTCTAGTCTTTGTTCTTGTAGCTTAGTAGTAAAAGCTGGGAGGGTTATGTAACAACACTGAAAACTCAAATAGTGAATATGCTTTCTTCTATGGCCAAATTCCATGTTCACACGTGACTGGTTTTAGAGTGAAACTGATAAAGGGAATTTATTTGCCACTTTGGAGAGCTGCCCACCTTTTCAAAACAGATGCATTAACTGTATTGTCAGGAGTAGAGTAATCTTGGAGGGGACTGGGCAGGACCAAAGAAATGTCTCAGTAAATCACATGGTGGTTGCAACATTAAGTCCCAGGCACTTATGGGCGGGCTTTGAGGTGTGTTTGAGGAGGGTGTGTGCTGTTCTAGTGGAGGACAGACTGGGACAAGGTGAGACAGAGTCCCCAGGGGAAGAAGGGATGCTCATGCTCTTTCACCTGAGAAGATAAAATAACTTTACTGAGAAAAAAGTGAAGGACCAGGGAACATGGCTGCATTGTTTGGTGTTTGAGTCTACTAAAGTGATCCTTCTTTGTCAAGGTAAGAGACATTTTTGCTATTATGACCTGTGTTACTTTGATCTTTGTGGTGCGAAAGTTCAAAAACATATTGTTGTGATGATACTTTTGAACATTTAAGTACAAAAAAGTACCACAAGTAACTGAGACAGTTCTGCGGCTTTGTGTGAGTAACTAGTACACACTTTCAAAACATGCTTTATATAATATGAGACATCTTTTTAAATTATTATTTAAAGTATTATTTCTCATGCTGGACTTTTAATATACAATGACGCTCCATATGCATAAAATTGTAAATGAAAACAACATTAAAATGGATAGCTAACTAAATGCCGTAATAAAACCTAACATTTTAAATAATATTAAAAAAATTGACTTCCATGTTAACCTAAAAAGCCATTATGTTAACATAGGACAATGCAATGCTTCCAGTGTTACCCTCAAATGAAAACATATTATTCTGGTTTATGAGCCATGCAGAGCTATTGGCAAAACCTATGAAACCTGAGTATCTGATGGTGACTCCATTAGTGGCCTTTATGTCCTTGTACCCTCCTCTACATACTGCTCCCAAACGTCGTCAGATCTAGTTAGTGATTTCCAAATGTGCTGCAAGTGTTGTTCTGTCCCTCATAATCCGTGAAGCCTAGCAGATTGGCTCACCCACACACAACAAAATACATAGTAACTTATTAAGGAGAACTATGGAGGGCCTCCTTTAAGTCAACACCACTTTTTGTCTCAAAGGTCACATCTAAGTCAAACACGACTCACTAAATGAAAAATGCATCAATATTATTTCATGTTTATCTTTTTAACTTGATGTGAAAGTGTTAAAGTGAACCTTAGTTACTAGGAGAGACTGCTTAATGATAGATCAACAATACTATGCAAATGTTTTGTAAATGTTTGTCAAGGAGCAGAGATTTCTGGAAGACATTAAGAAAATACGTATTTGCAAAATAAAGTGGTAAACAATTTCATATCTCATTCTTAAAAGATAAAATTATACAATGTGATGGTGATTCAGATCAGGAAGTAAGGTTTGGGATGTTACAGCTGGCACGCCATAAAATGAACAACAATTAACTTTTCGTGTGGCAAAATCTAAGTTATATACCTCCTTTAGAAAACAATGACTAGGATTTAAACTGAGGTCTTTACTGCATTGTATTAAAACAGCTCAGAGGCTATTGTTCAAAGGATTTACACACAATTTAAATCTTGCATGACTTGTGTGACTCAGAGGCAGTCAACATCAGGGAGAGCAGATAAGAGTGTTCCTTGCAAAGGGCATGTGTATTTGCATAGGTGCTACATGATAAAATGACCACACAAAAGGGAGCCATGTTGATTCTTACTTGTCAGCTTCAAATCAATGTTTGATGTCTGTCTGCTTTTCAAATCCTCCTATATTCTGCTGATGCAAGTGTTTTATTTATACTAGGTTTATTACATCATAAGTCATAAGGAAGTTTTTTTTTATATGTCAGTAAGTGATTAACAAACTTTCAATTGATCTGATGGATTTTCTAGCCTGGTTTTGGCCTAGCAAGGCAATTGTATGATGATATTTTATTTACAGCTGATGTCTTTCCCTTCACAGTCAGCAACAACTACATGCAACACAATGTTATAGAGTCAGCTATTTTGGTGAATAGGCAACCCAAAGACACTATGTCGAGCACAAAGCCAGCTACAAACCTTTTATTTTGTTTTTATTTTATTCAATTTGGTTTTAATCTATTCTATTCTATTCTATTCTATTCTCTATATAACAGTTCTTACACTCTCTGGACATGAATGTGTCTGGGTCTGCATCTTGATTGCTCATCAGAGTAAGATGTGAGTTCAAATATCAGATCTCACGTGAGGGACAGAGGATAGGGGCCTTATTAATTTATCAGCTAACCGCCTCAGTGTCAGGTTTCAGCGCCCATAGGGATACACTTGGTAATTATAGTAATGTAAAGGGCACTACAGCCACAACTGTGTCACTCTGTTACTGCTGCTTTCTAAGGATAGTGTTGTTAGTTACAAGCCTAGGCCTGGCACAATCACAAATTTTGACATATAATATATTGCTGAAGAAAATAATGACGATGTGCTACATTACTGAAAGTAATTTAAGCCACTCACGCAAAAACCCTAAAGTAGGATTATGAATCAAAACTATTCTAAATGTACAATATTGTTAAAAAACAAACAAAACATGAACTGCAATAATAGCATATTATTAATAATAGCAGAATGGAACTCTTAGTAGTAAGTTTGCATTTATAATTAGTTATTTATTTAACCTTCTACAGCTCAAATATTATCATAGAAAAAAAAAATAACAACATGTTATAGTACAAAGAAAAAGTCCCCTCAATAAATATTGACCCCCCAAAAATGATTGTATCTATCATGTATTGAACAATAAACTGATATAATAATTATCGTGACAGGCCTATAAGAGCCAGCCAAAAACCAAAATGTAACGTTAAAATAACTAATCAGTTTAATGTAGATAAAACCTATATGTAATTTATTATAGCTGCAGTGACCAAATTCATTTATAACATTTTAAAGAGGAAAACTGGAAAATCCTGCAATTCATGATGAATTTCCTGTGTGCTTATTCAAATGTGTACTTTACCTGATAGATTTTGCTTCTCCATAACCACAAATACCCATTGCCAGAAGTCTTACGTTGTAGGCGATGTGGAAATTTGAGCCATTTTATAGTGGAAGTCAAAGAGCTAATAAAAAATTAACCTGACTTTCATCCTCAGGACAGTTTTGGACAAGTTCTCTATAAGCATAAGAAAAATGAAATTCTGTCAAGGTTTTAGAGTGAAGAAATGCAAAACGTCTTCACTCTAAAAAGCGTTTTGTCCACTTGACAGAATGGTTATAAAGAGTTTCTGTATAATCCCCTAGATGAATGAGGGATTATACAGAAACTCTTTATAACCATATTTAATCAGCAGACTACTATCTAATGTTGATCTATGGCAGTTATTGGAGTTTGATATTAAGTTATAAAAGTGCAGTAGTTAACCATAACAACCATGATCTTTGCCCTTCAGGTCGGCTGGTCTCTTTTGGTGCCATGGCAGACCCAAGCTGGTGGAAACTGACCTTCTCTCGCAAAAAGAAATCTGAGCCTAAAGTCTTATATGAGATACCAGCAGAGCATGGCAGCAACAACGGGAACAAAGAGCATTCAAGCAATAATCCCCCTCAAGAACATATGGACAGCCAGTTGAATGCCAGACTGGAGAAGATCGTAGACAAATCTGCCACTAAGGGGCGCCATGTCAAGGTGTCCCACTCTGGTCGCTTTAAAGAGAAGAAGAGGGTGCGTGCGACTTTGGCTGAAAATCCTACGCTTTTTGGCGAGCACACAAAAGATGAAAACCATAAAAACAACAAACACGCCGATAAATAACAATGAGAATGCCTGACAATGAAGGTACAAGCACATCCAAAGTGGCTGAAAGGAGCCCAGTGGGAAAAACATCCTGCTTGTTACTATGGCCACGCCCAAACGATACTGACACTCACAGACTCACCAGCAACTGATATGAACTCACAGCATTAAGCATTCAGGAAAGCCCTATGCCAGCAAACACTATGTCTTATCAATTTTGTATAGGTTTTATTTTTTAAAACCTTTTGTGCTGTCTGTTCTGTAACTTGAATTATTTTGGTGATATGAAGGTACATGCCTAAATTTATAGCAACTGTAGAGATTTTTTTTTGTATCGCAGACAATCTTTTAAAATAGCTTTTTGTACACATTTAACAATCAGCATATGCAATGTTTTTATTTCAGGAAAAGAAAAATGAAGAATTTATTAACAGACTGTAGATATTACATAAGATTTTGTAAATGATATATTTGCAGTTATCAAAATGGAATTTATGGAAATATATTGTAATAAATGATTGATTATTGTATATTTTACTGTTATTGTGTTATTAGGATCATTGCCAATACTTTTTAGCATCAACAATTATACAAGGCCTATAAAAAATCTGTTTTATTTTATCTCCTTAATATTGGGGACCACATTTAAAGGTCCTATATTACATAACCTGGAGTTGTGTTTAGTTTCATTCACACATGTTTGAGTAACCCTTTATTATTAGTCTGTCTGCATTTTCAAAGCTCAGAATGTTCCACCTTGTGATGTCATGAAGCAGTAGTTTTCAAGTTAATAGCTGCATTTTACCTTTCAGTTCAGTAGAAATCGACATTCCAGCGCTGAAATCATCCAAATAATTCTAGCAAAGGTGTATGGCGATTAAAAACACAATGGAGTACTTCCTGAGGTAATACAGGAAGTGCTCCATGACATCACAAGGTAGTGTTTTCTGTTTGAGAGAAGAACTCAGTGAGAAAAATTCAGCCTAAATATACAAGATTTGGGTGTTAAATGTGTGAATGAAACAAAACACAACTCCAGGTCTGTTTGTGATGAGGAAAGAACATTATAACAGAAATCAGAAAATAGAGTTATATGGGCCCTTTAAGTCTTTAAGTAATTTCTGTCGGCGGGCCTGCTATGAGTTTTAATTTCTTCATGATGCTTCTCTACATTATATATTATGGTATACATATAGTAATATTCTTTCATTCTCTGTTTCAAGATGCCAAGTTCAAGGTTTATTACTGATGTAATACTGACCTATAGATTAACCTAATTAACTTGCACCATGCTGCTGTTAATGACTTCATGCCTAAGGAAACCCAGTCACGTTTATTTTATTACCTGCTCTTGTTGTCATGGCTACAGTAAGAGGACACTGAAACTGGATTCTATCTCTCGCTACGCTTCATAAACCACAGGTTGGACTGAAACTGTAACGCTCATTGGTTTAAGTGTTATTCAAAATTACTTGTCTCAAAGGATTTTCACTGGCAATATTCAAGGTATTTTAAAGTAATATAGAACTAAAATATTTGTGTTCCTCAAGTATATGATTCAATTAAGGTTCAGTCGTCCACTGGGTTATGTTTAATTTCTAAATAACAAAGCTGATACAGAAAGCAAAGCATTACATAAGAAGCCAAATTAAGATTAGATTTCTAAGGATATCGCACAACTAAAACAGGTCACTGAAACCTGTGCTTACTTGTAACGCAAAAGGAGCCGCTTCTTAACAATATTTAACTTTATTTCCGTGTTAGAATAAAATCTAGTTCTTGTTGATGAACCTTTTACAACTCTCACTTAAGATCTTATCATGCTATTTTATTGGCATCTTCAAGTTATAAAACACCCTCCACACCCTCCACATAAAATTTAACTTTATTATTGGCACTTTTAGACATATAATACTGTACAAGACTTTTACACAAATGATTTACATTTGAAGTGGCACATTGTGTACACCCATACTTAAGACTACAGTAATTACACTATAATGGAAATATTTACACATATTAGAAAACATTTTATGTTTTTTCCCTTATATCCTTTACCTAAAATTTCACACAACAAATAATTTTTGTGCTTTTAAAATGCTTTGTGATTGTGTAACTAATTGCTGATGATTATTTGACATGAGGTGGAGTTTGATCTGACCTTGGACATTCTAACCACTATATTCATAATACAAAACGTCAGGGGATGTGGATGCACAACATTGCCAGGTGTATTTTCATGGCACTTATAGCAGCAACCATTAACATCAAGTATTTCCCATTAGATTTCTATATAGCTTGCAATTTTTCTCAATATAAGGAAAATTGTAGATTTTTTTTTTTTTTTTTTTTCATGGAGACAGTCTTTGATACACCCACCCTCCCTCAGCCATGTGCTGAAACTCTCCTTGCTCCTCTCCAGGCTTCAGTTTGGTAAACACAATTCGGTCGTGAAGTCGGTTAGTCTGACCCTGCCAAAACTCGATGAGGTAAGGTTTGACGATATAGCCTCCCCTGTTGGCAGAAGAGAGCAAGAGTCAACAATTAGTTATGTTGAAAAGCAGAATCATTTCCAAAACCATGTTATATTTAAGAGTAATTACACTAGGCCCCCAACTGCCATAAGTATCCCCTCAAAATTTAACAGAGTAATAAGTGTGTTAATCTTTTAATATAATTTGGCAATAAAACAAATAAAATAATTTAAACTATAAAACTAATGTCATATTTTCTTTCTCTTGCCAAATTACACTAATAACAAGCTAAACCCAAACTGTCTAAACTATGCCCAGTAACACCTATCAGGACAATTATGTTTGGGGTTGTAGTAATTGCTTATGAAGAAGAGGATGGTATAGATGTGATACAAAATTCACTAGGGGTCCCTGCAAAGCTAGAAATACCTATTGAAACAAAACTTTGGCTACAATGACGCTCACCAATAGTCAGGCATTGGTACTTCAGTGTCCTTGTACTTCTCCAGTAATTCAGCATTTTTCTGTCTGAGATACTGAAAGACCACATTAAAATATAAGACAACTGTAAATATTTTTTAGAGTTGTTGTTTTTTAAATTATATATTTCCACTTACATCTCTGTTAGGGACCGTGGTGCTCTGTCGGCTCACCACAGCCCCAATCTGACTGCTCTTTGGTCGTGAATGGAAGTAGTCACAAGAAGCCTGGTATGGGATCTTCTCTACATTTCCCTCAATACGGATCTGCAGATGGTATTGTATAATTAGTTACAATTAGTTTCTCAATACATCTGCAATCATTTTATAACAATATTATCATTGTTCTTCAATCAATCAACTTCAATCTAGACTGGTAGGAGATTTGAAGTGACTGGAAGTAAAGGGGATTTATATTTAGCAATCTTTCTATTCAGAATTCAGACTAAGGTGAATGTGTTTTTCTATTTGCATTGACTCCCAGATAAAGGCACATTATCACATTATTGCAGTTAAAAGCTCTACTTTGCCCTATTAGAAATTGATGAATTGGATTATAAAATTCAATTTAATTATAAACTCACTGCTTTTGGACTGTGTCGCGGTGTCATTATTCATACAATTTGTAAAATAAAACTAGTTTTTTAAATCAGGCATGTTACCTGTCTGTTCAGAGGCTCCCAGTAAAACACCAGGCATGCATATGGATTACTCTCCTGCAACAAACCAAACAATAAGAATGACATACAATGATGCGTGCTTATGCCAAAGACAGTCTACTCACCAATTCAATACCCTTTCTACTCTCATAGTTTGAAAAGAAACGGAAGCCCTCATTGTTGTAACCTTTTAGAAGTACCATTCGAGCAGATGGACGGCCATCCCTGTAGAGACAGTAGACAAAAGTAGTGTTTAACAACGGACTAAGTCAATATTTGTTGTGCACTTGCCTGTTATTCTTCTTACTTGGAGGCAGTCGCTATACACATAGCATTAGCTTCTCCAATTTCAGGGCACTTTGTGGCTTCATCAAACCAGTTTCCAAACTGTTTGATAGGATCCAGGGATGCAAGCTGATTCTCCTCAAAGCTCTATAGAAAAGCAGAGCAATTACATTTTTACAGACGTGTTAATTTGATTTACAGAGATGTAAAAATGTTGTCTACATCCCTGTTGCTATATCCCTGTTGCAAAATGCTGCAGCCACAACAAACATGTAAAATCGGATATCACAGATAAATCATAAATTTGTGGCTGAGATGTTTGTAGCGCACTTTGTGTTAAACAGGCTCAACGCAAACACCAATTTCTTCATCAGTTGTTTTCTTTTTAAATCATGTTATGCACCTCAGTGGTCATATTGAAGTATGTGTAAAAGGTCAAATGAGGATGCAAGCTACTATTATGTGCCTGAACACAATGGAGGCCTTCTTCAGCATTTAGATATATAACAGTCAGTGATAAACAGAAGGTACAGTAGAAGGTCGTGTGTTACAACCTTACAACACTCACCTCCTCATCTCCTTTATATTTTTTCCTCATATTACTCAGGTCCATGTCTGTAGAGTGAAGCGTAGATTCTGTGCAAAAAGCCTGTGAATAAACGCGGGGGTTACGCACCGTTAATGAGCCATAAAGAGACAGATTTTTACCAAATAAACAAATAGTTCTCAATAAATTGCTACTGAGTGTGCGCCTCATGCCTGTCCAACAAAAACGTACGTCATTGCGCATGCCTTACGTAAAATATATTATGCAAAGAAAGTTTTATAACTATTCTGAATCGGTTCTTTTTCATTCGGAAATTCTGTGTACTCATGTTTAAATTATGTAAACTACATGTGTAAGCTGTATATATAAAATAAAAATGTGATATATGCTTGGAGGAGAGGCACGTGATAACAACTTCCTGGTTTGTTTTTTTCTGTCAAAGATGGCGGCGACCTTGTGTTCGAAAATAATACCGAAACAAGGTAATTTACTATACTACATGGGCCAATCTTTTTACATTTTATTATATTAACTTATTATACTACGCACAAATGTTTTCGCTTTCTTTTAGTGGCTTGTTTCTTGAGATAACTTCTTATTTCTGCTTTAAATACCAGGGTTAGCATGCATGGCTGCACTGTAGGCTTTTTCAATAGATCCTTCAGGCTATCTGATGATGAGGTGTGCCGGCTAAATGAAAGTAAAGTGAGAGTTTAAAATGGTATAACTTATAAGACACTTGGTCATGTAACTACACGATTGAGGTAGAAAGCTGCACGTGTTACAAAAACATAATACAAAAATATGTTGTAATGTGTTATGTTTATCACTGACTTTAAATGTCTCTTTGTGTTTTATCAGGATGGCTTCCCCTGGCGCAGAGTGTCCGACACGGCTCCAAAGCAGTGACTCGCCACAGAAAGCCCATGCACTTTCTCAAACAGAAACTGATGGCTGTAACGGAGTACATTCCTCCTAAACCTGCTGCACCCAGAGGCGCCTATCCATCTGAGACCATACAAGTGAAAGAGGTGAGAGGGTCCTGGGGTATGTATATATAATAAAATCTGATTCTATACTTACTTTGTATTCATCTTATTACAGGAAAGTGGCTTAGTATTACTAAAGAAGAAACAGTTGAAGGAAGTTTTTCAGGCCAATAAGATGATTGCTGTAGCTCAAAACAGTGCCAGTAGCGTGGAGGACATGTTGATTCTCAAACACAGGCTTCATAAACATGACATCAGCGTCAAATTCTTCCCTAACGAGGTAAATAATTGTGTATTATGCTAATTTCTATGCACTTTCCGTTTTCTTGTAAATGAAATTTATCCTAATTTGGGCTCTTTGCTTTCAGATTATGCGAACATTTCTAAGTGACAGTATTTATTGTAATATGGCTCCCTTGTTCAATGGTCCGACTGTGCTGCTAGTGAGTAAAGAACCTAAAGTGAAGGAACTTTTGAAGACTGTGAGGGGCAGTCCACAGATTACACTTTTAGGTAAGATATCCAAGACTATATATTGTCATTTTAAGATACGCAACTGAACAACTTTGAGGAAAATTACTAGATTTGCTTTTAACTTAGAATAGCACATCATGCATCATATATATTTTTTACCTTTTCATGAAACACCATATCTTCCCATAAAACTGAGGAAACATTTGTGTTTCTCATCTGGATGCAGCCTGGAAGTATGTAATGCTTCCTCTTTGCTTGAGTTACCTACTGATGTATTGTGTATAAAAGTGATTAAAAAAGAAAAAATATGTCAGCAGACCTTAACTGTATTCCTGGGCCGCAGTGGTTCAGTGGTAAGAGTGTGTGCTCACAAACCAATAACATTTGCAGTTCAATCTCTTTTTGACATCTCATTTGCTTCTGTACAGGAGGCTGTGTGGAGGACTCTATACTGAGCACACAGGGTCTGTTGAGTTACTCCAAACTCCCGTCACTGACTGTTGTTCAGGGAGAGCTGGTGAGCGGACTCATCATGTTGACATCCCAAACTGCTGCTCTTCTCCAAAGACACCCCTCGCATTTGTCGGCCCTCCTCACACAGTACGTCAAACAGCAGAGTGGAGACACAGAGGCAGCTACTGCACCTGGAGAATCATCGTGAACATTATTCATCAAATATCAACTAAACAAAACAAGAACATTTGTAGCTGCCAGGTCATTATGAGTGTCCTCGTACAATGACTGGACCAATTGTCATTTTTTGGACTTGACTGTGGACATTTCAGACATCATTGTTATTTAAGTTATTAAACAAGTTACAATTAAAAACAATTAACTCTTGTTTATCTCACTCATTGGCATTTCAAGAAGGTGGAATACAGGGCTGCTTATTTGTTAAAAAACATACTGGGGTAGTAATTGAATATCTGAAATGAGTAGGATGTGTTTCCTTTGTTAGAAACTAATGCAGTTTGTGGTTTTGTTCCAGGTTTGTCGGGGCAACAGAATTTAATAGTTTATAGTTGTTGTTTTTTTTATATCACCCACATTTTACTGGCAACAGTGATCACAACTAAACTGTCATTAATTGCTCGACTCATGCTTTTTTGCAAAGCATAGGAGGCATCAATATTTTGTCATTATCTGCCAAACACTGCCAGTTGGACAGCAATCACTTTTAAAGGTATAAGTGGCTGTGCCAGTCAATATAAACTAGAGTGGTCACAGATCCTGACACTTTAATCTGCAGCTTACCGCATGTTAATCTGGGTCAGTTAGTCTAATATGGTTTGCTTCATTACTTTGTCTCTGCAGCGTTTGAGCACCTTCCACCTCTCCACCACTAAGGGATTACTGTAAAACCTTTCTTCCTAGTACAATTACTTTATTGAACCACTAGATGCCGCTGCACACGTGGGTTATCAATTCCTTTGTTGCCCTGTATGGATAACAGATCTTACTTTAAAAAATGTATATATATAGTTTTGGCAAGTATGTATTGAGGAACTTTAGTAGTAAGCAGTTCATTACTCGAAATTGTAAACATGAAGTTGAAGCTATTTTTTTTGCATTTTATAGCCTTATTCCTATTGTATATAAACTTACTGGTATACCATTTAAAGAAGTCTATATTTTGTTTCTGTAAAAAGAATTATGTAATATTTAAAATAGACGAGAAGAATTAATTGTTTACTAAAAATGCCTACTGCCTACGTTTTGAAACTGAAACCTTTAGTTGTGTAGGTCCTATGTTTCAGAGATGAGTAGACTATACGGTCTGTAGACAATGTATGCAGAGTCAGTGGTTGGATTTACCCTGCTCTATATCCCTGCTGCTGCTAGACACCGAGTAATTCCCGTTAATGCGGATAATGCCTAGGACACATTGCGCGCTGCCTGCGACGCACAGCTCTCCTTGGAGGATTTGGAGGGTGCTCGTGTCACCCACCAAAAGAAAAGGACCGTGGACACAGGTATTACTCCGCCAAAACAAGAAGTAACTTTTGGATTCAACATGTAGCTGTCGGCTTTTAATAATTAAGACAGCACAGTGAAGTTTATTTTTTTGAATTACGTGATGTAGTTACGCTTTTTACGCACAGGAATCATGACTTAGTATGAAGTTCACAGACGATGCTACTTGGAGGAGATTTGGAGGTATGTTTTATTTTTAAGTTGCTTTATAGAGTTTGGATGTTTACTCACTGTATCGTTGAATTATTGTGTATTTGACCAATATAAATGAAACAAACTTAAGTAGTTAAGCGCACGCCGTTGACTGACGCAAGGCCACAACTTTTAAACTGAAAACTAAGAGATTTATTTGTGTGGAAAAAAGTACATGCACTGATAAAGGACTAATAAAGCAAAGTCAGATGAGGAAAAATACTGTTCCAAAAATATAAGAATAGTTTTTATGCTTGTCTCTGTGTGAAGCAAGCTCAGAAACGCACAAATCCTTTCATCCTGTTTCCACCGTGCGCTTTGATGAGCAGAGAGGTCACTAGCTGTCATTCTCGATCCTTATGTAATGACCTCCGTGAGATCCATCACTATGAACTAATGGACGTGGCTATTCTTAGTGCATAACAACTTAATGCCTTTGTATGTACATTCGACTTGCATGACAGAATAACATCTCATAAAATGTTTGGCTTTTGCCTTTTACAAATTGCTCATGAATCAAACCATTTCTACTATTTCTTTCAAACTAATTCTACTAAAAAATCTCATGTTGTGAGATTCAGTGTTGGCTGTTTTTATTATTAAATTATCTGTGACACGTGGTCAAACGTGCTTTGTATCACTGTTCAGGAGGTGATGCTAAAAACATCCCTTTGAAAACCAATTAAGCTGTGGTAAGTAATCCTCCTCAAAGGTTGCATGGCTACTGTAGTCTACTGTAAATTGTAAATGAACTAAAATGGATAGTAAACTAAACTAATGCACTTCACTTATGTTATCCACACAATTTTTCTGCATTCTCTTCTAATTTCAGTGTTTCTAATAACAAAAAGATTAAACTTATATCATACAATTAAAGACCACAAAATGCATTGCACTCATAAGGGGCATTCACCAAACGAGAGTATTATATATTTTGAGTATTTGAAATGCTGTTTTCATTATAAAAATCACCTTGTGCACAGTAAGCAGTTGTGAGTGAAAGTATGAGAGCTGGTCTATTCAGAGCCTTGAACCTGGCCTCCAGGTCTCACCTGTGCTCGTTAAATGGATTACAGTCTTCCTCTCTGCTGTGCCTCTTTAAACATGATTGTCACACACTCTGTCCATTTTATGTCATGCACCTAACATTTCTCTATACCAAAGCCTTTAATGGCACATGACTGAAAGTAGGTCTTTGTAATCTCTCGTCGTCCAGGGATGATCCATCATAAAAGAAAAATTTAATTCTGTCAACTGGATAAAAAGTTGAGTTCAACTTTTAGATTTTTTCTTTTACTATGGATCATACCAGGATGACTGAGATATTACACAGACATTCAGTAGTAGCATCTGTTCTTTTCATTACAGTTCACTTACATCACCCACAACATATCATATTAATATCTTGTCTTGTTTTACAGAGTGCTTGTGGGAGTCAATGGAATAAACACACACATAAAAGTGAACTCTGAAGTACATTACAATGGACCCCTATGGCTCTACTCTGAATCGGAGTCACTCTTTGGCCAGTGGTTTGGAGAAAACATCCCCCACATGGAACAAGCCCCCGCACTCTCGCAGCAGCAGCACGGTCTCCTCCCCTCACTCCAGACTGGTCAGTTGCGTTAGACTTGTATCGCTTTATTTTGACACTAACTAAGCTAACGGAGATGTTTTGTGATTTGATTCCTGCTATTTGCTGTTTTGCCCTTGAGCAAATCACTTTATCTGTTTTACCTTCAGTGTCTGACTGCATGTCTTGTGTTTGAATGAGAGAGAAAATGACAGCTTTGGCTACTATTGTGTTTTTGAGCAAGACACTGCTTTTCCACCAGTTTATGAATGCCCAGGTATGAATGAATGAACTCATATTTATGGGTGCAAATACGAGACAGCAGAGGTGAATTATGATCAGGTTGAACTTCTGAAATGTTTCAAATATAGACTCTACCAACTTTGTAATGTAAATAGGGAGAAGAATAAAATGTACTGGTCTGATTATTTCTTTTATTGAAATGAAATTGTGTCCACCAGTGAAATGAAAGGGTTCCACATCAATCATGACATTATGTACTTTTTAAACCCATATTGTGCACAGATCATCAAAGACTGGGAGATAATAGACGACCTCCATGAAACAAATGCGGCAGGTGACAGTCTTCAGGACATGACTACTCCAGGCATATGTGAGGGATACCTGCTCAAGAGGAGGAAGTGGCCTCTAAAGGGATGGCACAAGGTCAGGAAATCACCTTCACATAGACCCACACTCCCCTGCTCTTTTTAAAAAATGAAACGTAATGATTTTTATTTTTATTTTTAGAGGTATTTTGTCTTAGAAGCTGGGATTTTGAGATACTCCAAAAGTCAACATGATGTAAGCCTGTCATATCCTATACTTAAACTTGTTACAGATCAGTTTTTTGGGTGTTTTTTTTAATCTATAAATTGTCTTCAGGTGTCAAGAGGACGCGTCCAGGGGTCACTAGATGTTAGCCATGCGGTCATGTCAATAAATAAAAAATCCAATCGTATTGATTTAGATGCTGGGGATATTCTTTACCATATGAAGGTAACCCACAAGATTTGGAAATACTTTTGTCATTTATATAAAGAAATACTGTACATTTGTAACTAAGACGTTTTATTTTTATTTCAAGGCCAAAAACCATGAACTCTTTTACATTTGGGTGACAAAGCTTCAAGCCCATCGTTCATACAAAAAAAATTCACAAGTTCAGAGTGGGTTCCTCCAGTCCCTGACAAACAACACCATTATAACCAATGGAATTACTGTGAGTATCTATTATCTACACGTACAATTATCAAGTCCTAAAGAGCTTTGATTAAATGTTTTCTTCATTTTTTTGTATCACAGAGCTCCAAACACCTGACTGTCCCTAATGCACCAAAGCCCCCCTCACCATACACAGCGGTGAACAGCAAAGTATCGGCTTGGCTCCAACAATCACACGCACCAGAGACGTGTGCTCAAGGTATAGATCATTTTAACTAAATTGGTCAAAAGTAAATTATTTAAAATTTTATGTCTGTGCTTTTTGGTCTAGAGTTGAACCGGTGCCATTTGGACCTGTCCGAGTTAAACCGTTTAGTCCAGAGGCTGCAGGCTCTGGAGACAGGCCAAATCATTGGTAATGGAGATCTGCAGCGGATCATTAGCATACAGGTAATCGAGTGTTATGGTTAGATCAAAATGAACTAATCTGATCAAATGTGTTCTAACATATTTATTTATTATATCATTTTATTTATATATCATTTATTTTATGGATAGAATTTGTCACTTGAAAAGCCCAAAAGACCAAGGTCAGCAAAAATGTGGGGTCATTCTCGCACACTGTCAAGAGTAGAAGCCCTGGGACTGGTAAGCATCGTCTACAGTAAATACAATACTGTTATTATCCAAAAAAACCTAATTTATCTTATACAATTCCACATTTTAAAATATATGGCCTCTATATGAATTACTTTTGTTGAATAACTCATAACATTCTTTCTCTTATTCAAAGCCTGTTCGCGGGATTCCCAAATCTGTAAGTAACCGTGCAGCAATGCCCCTATTGTTGGTTTCTGATACAAAAACAACAACTTTAATGATTTTAATTTAAGTTTAATTAAATCCAATATCAATGTAAATCCTTAATTGTTGCTAAGGAGTAGTATACATGCTTCTGGGAAGTGTTAGTGGATCTTGGGTCTTCATGTTACAGCTTTCCTCACTAATTCCTGACGACCATTTTACACCAGTCATGACTAATGACCTCATTCCCTCATTCTGGAGTATTGTGTTTGTGTGGCAGAATACAACTTAAAATTGCATATTTCTTTCAAACACATGTGCAGTTTTGCATTAGGAAAAGGTAATGCCCAGTCAACAATTAGAAACAGTATAGTGCCATCTAGTGTTTAGATGAGAAACAGTTTCAAATCTGCTCTGTGTAAAATCCAGGACAGTAATGAACCGTGTTCTTTTAAGTGTATATACATAATCTTATTATGCATAACTGCCTATAATGTGCTCTCAAAGTGGTAAACCTTATGACTGTCAAACTCTGTATGTATGTATTTATTTATTGTATTTTATTCTTTTTAGCTGTCCTCCAGTCACTTGAGTAGCACATCTCATCTCGAGGCTTCGGTCCCGTCTATACCGGACTATGTTTACTCACAGTTAGCACCGCCCACAGCTCTATCTCCTGAGAGCAAGAAACTACAGCAGGACATCTGCAGCACATCACTGCGAGGTCAGAAAAACATGTTTTGTACTCCCCATTCTCCTCTGTCAGTTTTATCCTATAAACAGAACTACATAAGCCAGCCAGGTCAGTTTAAAGTTATACTATGTTCTCTGATCAATCACTGTTCTTTTAGAATGTTAAGATAATTTTTTCAATCAGATAAAATGCATTAATCATAAAACACACTGCCTCATACTTTGCTTTATGTAGTCATTCTGCTTAAACTTTAATCAACAAAGGCCACATTTAATTTTGTAAGTTACAAAAGTTCATCCAAAAATGTCTTCCTTTTAATTTCCCATATCAGTGCTTTCTTCCCTGAAGTCAGTCCACGAGAACCTCTCACAGGAGCGGCAAAAACTTCAAGAAGTTTGGGAAACAAACAACTTGGACCATCTCACATTACCTGTCGTAAGTCAGAGTCTAGTCTCCATCTCGGTTCTCTAGACCTCTCTGCTCTTTATAGTTATACTCTCCTCCTCCTCTCCACAGACAGAGGCTGTCAGGTCCCATGGTGCTCCATCTGTGGCAGATTCAGCGGCCGAATATTTTGACGCCAGTGATGATCTCCGGTGTGTGAGTTCATCTGAGGTCACAGACGAATCTGGACTCAGCGACGGGAGCACCACAAACTCTGAGCCAGAGGAAGGTCATGGTGGGTGTAGAACTAGGCACAAATAAGGTTAAACTGTTTGTAATGCATTTAGTCAGTATTCTGTCCTGTCAAAGCTAAAAGAGACAAAACCATTTGCCATTGTAAAAATGCACTTGAATGTAAATTCAACAAAATAATGCATTTTTTTCTGATAATTACAATGATCTGTTTTATTCTGATTGCAGCATTGGCCACTCGTAAATATCGTGCCAGCATTTCCAAAGCTCCTCACAGTGTCCGCCCCAAAAGCACAGGACGACGGACTACACTGCCCGCATTCTGTCCCGACAACAGCCATGTGGGCCTAGTAGCTATCCTGTACAACAACATAGGCATGTATCTATACCTGTAGTTTACTTGATCAAATATATGAACATATTAATGTGTTTTTGATATTGTTTTGGGTGATTTGTAGGTAAGGATCTGGCTCGAGTGTCGATGCCCGCTGCTCTGAATGAACCAGTGAATCTGCTGCAGAGACTGTGTGAGGAGCTGGAGTACAGTGAACTCTTGGACACAGCTGTCAACACACCGGACCCCTACCACAGGATGGTATACAAACATTACACATCTAATAACACACTGAACACTTTTTTAGTTTGTTTATTATCTATGTATAAGTACAAAAGAATCAGGCAGTGACAAACACTGTTCCACAAAATAACATTTAACACATAATAAAACATGTACGCAACGAAAACAAATGACGCTGTAAATGACTCTCATATTCTTCTATAGGTTTACATCGCTGCATTTGCCATCTCCGGTTACTCCACAGCCACTTTCAGAAACCGTTATAAACCCGTTAACCCCGTGCTCGGAGAGACGTTTGAGTGCATACGAGAGGACCGCGGATTTAGGCTCATCAGTGAACAGGTAAAATGTAACATCAACAATATCAGAGTGGGGACATTATAATCTAGTGTATTCAGTGGTGGAACATAAGGATGTAAAAGTAGTTAAGTACTGTACTGTAAATTTTACAGTGGATACTCTTTACTTTTCACTACATTTGAGAGCAGATATCTGTACTTTCTACTCCACTACATTTTTTAACTGGATTGAAAAGTAAAAGTATTTTTATTATTGTTTCAGACCTGTGGAAATTATTTTTAATACATTTATATTTTGTGCAAACAGAATATACAAATAAAAACAGTTACAAAAAATCTATTGTTTATGTTGAACTAAATTCAGCTCAAATCTTTTTCAAAATCAATGCGTTTGAAGCTTTATTAGAACTCAAACTCTGCACAAAATACTCTTTACTCTTTAAGTAAATTTTTAAATGAGTACTTTAATACTTTTACTTGATTTTTTTTTTTTTTTTTGGTCCTGTATCTGTACTTTTACTTAAGTAGCAAAACTTGTGTTGTTGAAAACTTCTTCTCCCACTGAGTATATTCTACTGCTCACATTGAGGTAAGAGAAACTCTGCTGGAACAACTGTAGCTGTAACGACATAGCTGAATAAAATTGAGGTATATTGTCCTATTAAAATGTACAAATCTAAGTTAAATCATTCAAAGGCTGGTATTTTATTAAAGTTTGAATCTAATGTCAGTTTCTATTTTCTATGATTCTACACTACATTTTATTATTGGATATTCAAATAATGTTTAATAATATTGTTTAATCTAAATAATTTTGTTTTCCAGGTTTGCCACCATCCTCCCATTTCAGCCTGTCACGCTGAGTCGGACAACTTCAGCTTCTGGCAAGGTGAGTGTGTCTTAGTCTTTTTTACTGTAGTTAATAAAAAGTTCATAAATCATTCTAATTAGTGCCTTTTCATTTCCTTAAACCAGATCAAAGGTGGAAGAATAAATTCTGGGGGAAGTCCCTGGAAATCTTGCCAACGGGAATGGTCAACGTCACACTCCCAAAGTAATGACTTTATTACCTTTTTGTGCAATGAGTAACCAGAGAACGGTTATAAGGAAGGCCACAAGACATAGATAAAGTTTTAAATACATGATTATGATGATTTTTTTGCACAGATATGGGGATCATTATGAGTGGAACAAGGTGGTGACGTGCATTCACAACGTCTTCAGTCAGCAGAGATACCTGGAGCACTATGGAGAGGTCACAATTCAAAACCTCAACAGCAGCGTCTGCACCTGCAAGATCACGTTTGTCAAGGTGAATGAATGAATCTCGCTCTCTGACGAGGGACTGTTTTTCTCGAGTGATTACGCTGCAAATGCAAAAAAAAAAGTATCTAAAAAGTCACTCCCCCAATGATTAACTGGATTATGTCTTCATTGTATTTCTATTCAATTCATATTTTTTACATAACTGAATGTTTACATAAAAAGTCAGTTACATAAATTCAGTGTAAAATAAAAAACTTTGGTTATAAAACACAAAACAACCTCCATCCTTTATATTAGTGAGAGGGTCCATAATTTCTTTACACAACACCAAAAATTTCAAGATAGACAACAAAACATCTCAGCAGAACATTACAGGCCTAGAGAATGGTTTTGAAAGTTATAAAAGATTAACATAACAACTCAAAACTTAACTTCAGAATGGTTAAAAAATTTCAAACCTAGAAATAGAAAGTTGAAACCCAGGAACTGGTTCAATCAGTATTACATGTATTTAGGTATTATTCTGCTATATTTATTCAACCCAGCTAAAAATATTGTGGTGTCACTCAGCAATACTCAGTAGTGGTAAAGTAACATGTAATATGTAGTATGCTGCTCAAATGTAAATGTTTTGATTTTGTAGTCTCGCTATTGGGGTTCGGACACAAACAAAAACGAGGTGCAGGGAACGGTTTTGGACGAGAGTGGAAGCGTCATTCACAGATTCGGGGGTCTGTGGCACGAGGGCATCTTCTGTGACACTCTGCCCTCTCCCAAATGTGTCTGGAAACCAAGTGAGTACTTTGAATGTAGCTATTTGGTTGGAAAAAAAATAGATTACTAACTCAATCAATTTTCCCCATAGACCCACAGCCAAAGGATCACCTGTTGTATTATGGCTTCTCTTCTTTTGCGATGGAGATGAATGAACTGCCCCCAGAGCTGGAGGCTTTCCTGCCTTTAACCGATTCAAGACTGAGACCAGACCAAAGGTTTGTTCTTATTATACAGACTACTAGAGTGATAATCAATGGATTGTAGAGAGACAGAATACCAGTGTACAGAGTTGGAAAAGAAAGCTGAATTCTGTATGCTACCCTAAGGTGTGAACTTGACTGATATTTTGCATAATCATTTGTGACCCAAATGCGTCATCTAACCAGCATACTTTGATGCCTTACTGTTCTCTTGCCGAGTTTGTGATACCTTCATATTCGTTTTTTGTTGACTTTTTATGTGAAGCACTTTGGGCAACTGAAATTATATTTAAATGTGCTACACACATAAAACTGAATTGAATTAAATATTGTTTGACATAGCCTAGATGAAATAGATAGGTAGACCTTTAGACACAGTCAAACGAAATCATATAGATGCAAACAGTAAGGACAAATAGACACAGGACACACACACACACACACACACACACACACACACACACACACACACACACACACACACACACACACACACACACACACACACACACACACACACACATATGCTTCTTGAGGATCCAGATTACAGACTGTTGAGAGTGGTGATGGCACAATGATATGATAAAATGACTAATAACTAATTCCTATAGACAGTAATTGACAATTGCCTTTTAAGTTTGCTTGTAACCCTTTCCAATTGTCTGAATTTGGGACTAGCACAAGTTGCTTTTGACCTCTTGTGGCTGGTCCTGAATATTACATGTTTTAAAAGTTTGAAACATGTTTTTATCATGAGACCTACATACTATTGCATATTGCAGTGAGCCCAGAACCCAAGAGGTAAAAAGTTACTAAAAAGTGTATGTACTTTGAGTTGATTTGGTCCTTTTTTTAAACAGAATGTTGGAAGAGGGCCTGGTGGACGAAGCAGACAGAAAAAAAGATGAGATCGAGGAACTTCAGAGGCTGCGAAGGAAGGAGCTCTCCAAAAAGGGGGAAGAGCATGTTCCTAGATTCTTCAAGTGAGTTCACTTTATCAAACAAACCTATGCTACACAATCACATTCAACTTCTGTAATACTTTCTGGGGTATTTTTGTTTTCTTTGCTGTTAGATTTGACATTTAAACATCTTTTTCAGGAAAACTAAGGACCAATGTGGACGGGACGTGTGGGTGACCAATGGGACTTATTGGGATCTCAGGGAGGACCCGGGTTTTGCAAGTTTAGACTGTCTAAAGCTTTGGTGATTTTGCTATTTACCTGCATATTTAAAGAAACTGTTTTAAATGTTGAAATACAGAAAGCATTCATGAACCAGTGAAGGGGGATATGCTCATGTGTTTTTAGACTATACTTATAACATACAAACCATGACCGGTTCATGGAAAGTGTCTGCTAGTCAGATCAAAGTCATTTCAATGTAACATGTATTGTAATGTATGTTAAATGAAAAAGGTTCTGAACAATGGGATTCTGTGTTTTACTTTGTTTCAAGAAATTCTTTTGCCCACAGCTCTGGTATTATTAATTCATTTTATTAATAAAAAGAACAATACAATATACAGTTGCCACTTTAAATAAATTACAGTTTCACTTCAAAAATTGCATTGTAATTAAGCAAATTAAATTAAAATATGTGTGTGATAACAACTATTCCCTTTACATAACTGCACATATAGGTACAGCCCTCTTCTGTACTGGTGAATGACAATATAATTGGCAGTTTTTCCTGGACATTAACAGTGCACATCGATCACTCACAAAAATAACATGCGTCACACTTTACCCTGTTTTGTATTTACTAATTTACAGTTTAAATCCCTGATATTAAAGCCTTATGTGGCCTCTTTTTTAAACTGAGTGGACAAAGGGGTAAAAAACAAACAGAGGACATGGAAGGATTTGAATTTTCAGCACATTACATTTAAGGTATTGAATCATTTGCTGTAATACTAGAGCAAACCAGCAGGGGTCAGGCTTTTATCATTTCAAATTCAGCATCAGTGTTGATCCACAACACACTGCACTTATCCATCAGTGCATATGATCAGTGCATTTTTAAATAAGTCTTAAATCCAATTAGTTAATCGCACTTTATTTACATGTTCCTCAGATTTCATAATTATATCAGATAATGGATAATACACAACTTACATATGGGTCCAATCACATCATACAATTCTCAGCATGTAATTGTCACACCATATTCAATTATTTTTTTAAAATAGGGTATCAATATAAAAAATTACATTATTGAAGAAAAAATAATTTACATTTTTGGTACCACTTTATAACTACACCTGAATTAGCCATTAATAAACCATGAAGAAAAACATACTTACTAATGAAAAAAATGTTTATTAAGAATGATATGGTCTTAGCAACTAGTTAATTAAAATGTTAGGAAAAGGTTAGAATATTAATTGAGTAGTTACTAAGCCAGAATCATTCTTAATAAAGGATTTTGGCTTCTTTGTTTATGCTTTATTAAGGTTAATTAACATGTAGTTATTTTAAAGTGTTACCACATTTTACATACCACACTTGAGGCTGATTGTCCTACTTTGATGACACGTTTTGAACCCCTATCATGATTTGTCTGTCCCTTGCATTCTGTGGCATACGAGCACCCATACACTACATAAGCCTACTTTATCTGTTCTTTTGGCTTTAGAATGTGGTTATCTGCCCCCAGTGATGTCAGGGGCAGCTGGCGCACCTGCAGCATGTGAGGGGCAGTTCTCTGATCAGGGCCGACTTGTGTCACGTCATGGTGGAGTCTATGGGGGGAGACGCCTGGTCACTCCAAGCTTCCTGCTCTTCCTGTTACTGTGAAGGCGACACTGTCCTCTTTATTTACCTACAAATGCAGCTCTTTCAATGACCCACTTTAACACATCACCTGCTATTGTCACATGCGCTTTAATCCAGGATGGGTCAAATGCAGAGGAAAAATATGGGGACAATGGTGTACTGTTGCTTAGGTGTGTATCCAATTGAAACTGATATAAGTGCAGATTTGCAAGAAACCCATAAATACACTAAACGAAGGATAGCAATTTTGTATTTGAATGTCAGTAAATCAAGTGTGTAATAATTTGAAACAATAGGCATTTGTAACATATTGTACAAATTTACATACTGCATTGGGTAAGTACTTGGACCATGGAGAGTTTAAGAAAGCAAAACTTGACAGTGCATATAAAGCAATAAAATAAGACCTGTGTTTCTGTCTTTTTCTAAATGAACAGTATTACTGGATTCTAATCTTATTGGGGGCCATTTTAATGTTGCTTATATCATTAGCCCTGAAACTCATATATCTAACATCCAGCCCAGAATTCCTGTATTAATTTTAAGTCTGTGCTTAAAATAAAGTTCTATTATCTCGCCACTAGTGGACGCCATCTTGCTTAGCATCTTGGTGAGTTATTATATGAAATGGAGAAATGAATACCTGCATATTGCGGGAGTCAGCGCTGAATAACTGTGAACTGTGGTTTCAAGTAAAGAGACAAGGGACGGATGAAACTACAGACAGACATTTTGATGTATGAAGAAGAGACAATTTCCTCAGGGTGGCTGTCAGGCTCAGAGATACAAATATCATGTTTTTAAATTTACACGTTTGGAAAGTCACAGGTGAGGTGTTTATGTGCCTCTAGGACAGTGGGGCAAAACTCGGCGCTTCTTCGTGATCTGTTTCAGTAAACTAACTCTGACATAAATCTTGAAAACTTATGTTATCTTTTGACACTTTGACAAAGCCTTTTGATGGTAAAATCAGTAGAGTTGCATTTTTTTTTAGCCTGGCCAGTCAGTCCCAGTATAATTTGTTTTTTTTTTTTATTTAAGAGCAATAAAATATGAGGTAATCGAAGAAACAAAACAATTATTAAACCTTTCAAATTATGGGTCAGTAGTACTCAAAATTGTACCTAACTTTGAATATTTTAACACATTTAAGATTTGTAAAAGGTGACTTGCATTAAAATCTGCATGGAACTTATTCATGGGTTACAGCTCTGTGACTATTTGAGAACTTTTCACATTCACACACATTCTCACTATGGCAAGTTCCTCATTTTTCATCATTCTGAAACAAATAGATAGGATTTTAGTTTGAAAGGATTCCAGACCTACTTTACTTGTTAATGAAAGAGAATGGGTCAAACTGACCAGGCTACTATTCTGCTTCACCGTAGCACTTAACTTTGGCTTGAGTGAGTCACATTTGAGTTTGTGTGTACAGGACAAAGGAAAACACCAAAATAGACTTAGTTTCAGGTCCTCAGTGCGTGTAGTAGCCGTAATAGTCTGCATCACTGTTGTTGTCCTCTCCAGCACGGGACGGAGGGGAGTTTTCGGTGCTAGACGCGTACGGAGAGACCCTTCTTTTCTTATTGTCCGAGACCCCACTTTCAAACAAACCTGAGTCCATCGAGTCAGCAGATTTGACAGAAACTGGTTCTAACCACGTCTCCTCTCTCAGTCCGACATCTTTAGACTTGTCCTGTTGCAAAGGCAGGGGGAGGGGTTCCAGCAGCGAAGACGGGTGTAGTCTTGGGTTCCCAGGCGATATTGAGGAAGACGAAGATGAGGAGGATGATGATATTGGTCTAAACCAGCCTAAAGTGGATGGAGGTTTACTCGAATGGGCAAAGGGTCGATTTGCGCCCCATCCTGGTGTAGGAGGGCCTGATACTGAAACACTACCTGCCCCAAATGTGTGATCAGGGTAGTAACTGAGTGGGTGGTGGGGGGATGTTTGCAAAGGAAAGGGCTTGTAGAAACCATTTGAAAATTCCCCTTCGTACGAGGAGGTGAAGTCAAGACGGTTCGGGGGCTGGTACCAGCGGCTATGGGGTCCCGGGCTAGAAGAAGAGGGGTCTTTAGACTGCTGACCCATGCCACCCAGCGCGTCCCGACTGAAGAAGCGGCTTTGGGGCAGAGGGCTCATGTACTGATCCGTGAGATGGTAGCCCTGAGGAGGGTAGCAGGTGCCCGCCAACAGCTGCTGGTTTTCAGAGGGAGAAGGAGTGAGGCGGTCCGAGTCAGGAGGGGCGTATAACCTGTGACAGAGGAGCAGGCGGGGGTGGGGGGAGACAGGAACGAGGAAAAGAAGGTGTTATTTCCTGAGTAAAACCCTCAAGCTATCTATCAAACATCTCATACTCGTCACACCTCACTACGAACGCAGCCGATTTGCAAAGTAGTAATTACACTCCTCATTACACTTTCTGGAAGATGTGGAATGACTAATTCTTAACAAATTATTAGATATAAAATGTAATTAATATTTCACCCTTTATATTAGATTTTATTTTCTAAACAGACCGGGATTAAGCTTTTTTAAAGGAGCACTATGTTACATTTTTCACAGATGGTTTTCCATATTAGAGATTTAACTGAGATGTTATTGCTTTGCCTAATATATTCCACAATATGGCATTAAACTTCTATCTATCTCCATTGAGACAAGCAAATGACACCATCAGGCCAAGTTACAGGTCGGATCTGTGGAGAGGTGACCCTGCTCAGAGTATGAATGCATGCTTTCAAGACATCTTTTCAAAAAAAACCCAAAAAAAACACGCATGAACAATAGAGTATTTCATGCCATATTCTGAAACAGTCTAGACAATCACAACAGCAACAAGCAAGTAGAGTACACCACACCTGAAAAGTTAGATACAGTAGTTTCTTTAACATTATAATTGCCACCATATTTGCTAATATGTCTTTCTGAATGTCAGGTAGCAAACAACAAGAACATGCCATAAATAACAACCATGACACTTATAAATGACTTGACTTTACTTACGTGTCATAATTGTCTCGGAAACCTTTAGCGAAGGGGTTATGGTCTATTTTCAGCTGAGTGATCTGTGTAGTAGGAACAGGAGGAGAGCATTGACAGACGCAGACACAGAGGAGGCATAGGAAAAAGAGAGAAACAAGAGAGGTCAGCAAGCAATAATTAATCATCACACTGTGCTATTTTTAGTGCTTCATATTTATATTAAAATATATCTGAAACAAGAGTGAAGTTTAAAGATTTATTTGTGATTTATGAGTGGTACAAGGTTTCATCCTCACTATCTATAAGTTATTTCGTAAACAGCAGAGGTCACTCAGGGTGAGGTGACACTCAAATTAACTTGTAGCAGTGTGGACTGAGAGATGTGGAAATTTTAATTAGTAGCTTATACATTATTGACAATAACATGCATTAACCGCAGTCTCTGTGTTAACATGGCAAAGACATGAATCATTGAACTATAGCCTTATCAAGATATAAGCCTTAAGTAGGATTGAAATATGACGCAAACATTCTATGGCGATTTAATGCTTTTGAGAACTGTAAAAGTGCCATCATTTAAGTCAATAATACAATAGTGATAAACAGCAGTGTTGACACCACTAAATAAAACTCTAAAGAATTTTACATTTTGAAAATGATTCTGTTAATGCAGATGCTATTTCAAAGAGACACCGCCTACTTCCCCACCCACTCCTCCTATTGGTCAGCTCTGTCATATTCTGAGTGAGTGAGAGGTGGATTTAGCCAATAATAGTTTCAACTCTCAGAAGAATCAGGTTTGATTATCAGCCTGTACAAAAGAATGTCATTTTCAACACAAAATAATAGTAGATTTTTTGATATTATAAGCTGGTCCTTATAATACCAAAGGTCCATTTTTCATGTGTATGTGATGTATGTGATTTTTAAAATTACTAATACTAATTCAAAGTTTTGATACAAATTGTGGTATCAGTTAGTCTCTGGTTATTGATTTTTGAGAACCCAACTTTAAGGCCATATAGCAGCTTAAACTCAGACAAAAAAGGTAAATCAGTTTCAAATTACTTATTAGATTGCTGATTCCTGGTAAAATGTGGATTAAATTGTATTGAATACTTGAAAACCGAAGAGTGGTTGCAGTGACTTACATCTGCGTTTTGATAAGCAGTGACAGCGATGAATTGCGTCTCAGGAAACACAAACGTCTGGGCCTTGGACGAGAGGAAGGGGTCCTCGGAACCGTCTTCCTTTACCTCCACGATGTGAAGACGAGGCTGGTACTTGTGGAGCGACTGCAGCACCACCATCTATAGGACAAAGAGCAAAGTCACATTAAAACATATTCAAAATCACTAGTGCAGGTTTATTTGCATGGAACATAAATGTACGCTATGTAACTTTTCTAGTGTGTGGTCTGCCAACTACTTGTCTTCATAGATTTTATTGAATTTAATTTATTTGTTTGATCAGACACTATGTTTGATTGAGACAATACTCAGAAACATTAACCTCATATACATGGAAATATGTAAAATATGCTGTGTTTTAACATAAATGCTAGTTTCCACCTGCAGTCCCTGGCAGATATTATAAAACGTGCAGTTTCCACTTCATATGGAGATGCTATTTCTTTGCCCAGAATGTTCCACAGTATGGCATCAAAGTCATCTTGCACTTATTGAATCACAGGTGCTTTCACTGCCAACAGAACATGCATTACTACTATGAGCAGACTTGCCTCTTCAGTGTCCACAGAATTAACTGACAACTTGGCCTGGTGATGTCACCTACTTGTCCCCAAGAATTTAAAGCTATCCCGTGGAACATTCAAAGAAAAGCAAATGACATGGAGATATGCAGGTGGCATGCCTGCACCAGAAAAGTTACACAGTGCACCTTTAAAGTCAAATAAAAAATAATGTAATGAGAAATGCTGCAAAAGTACATGGGTAGTCCAGGTTAAGTTATAGTGCCTTGGATTTATTATATAATGCCAATGTAGATAGCCAACTCTACTAACTCACACATTACATTTGCACACAAAAAGTAGGTGAAAGTTTCAAGAACACAACATAAATATGTGTTAGTTTGTGATCTAACCCATAACCCAATAAGTATTTTGATACTGCAGCTGGCTGGTTTAAAGATAGAACCTGTGCCTATATGTAGTATATGTATTACCTGTGCCACATTATTGTGTGCTGCCCTTGTTGTTGGTGAGCTTGAGTTTGCTGAAGGACACTTCCTGTCTCATCCAGTGAGCTCCAGTGTTGGGAGAGTCTGGGTGCATATACATCCGGTTTCCTGTGAAGGGTCATTTAGTATTATTCCCAGGTTAAATTGAAATAATAAAAAAAATATAATAAAAAAAAAAAAAAAAAAAAAAATAAAAAAAAAAATAATAATAATAATAATAATAATAATAATAATAATAATAATAATAATAATAATAATAATAATATTATAATAATTATTATTATTATTATTATTATTATTATTATTATTATTTTATTTTTGTAATTACTAAACTGAGCAGGCAAAATTCAAATTATGATGCGTGTAATTTCAAAAGCAAAATAAAACAAAATATTTTGTTGGAATTTTTTTTCTAAAATATAAAATGTCTGCATGCAGTGTAAATTGTAAACTGTGAGAAAAATGTCTGTCACCACAATAACCTAGTAACCTAGAGCCTATTTAAATCCCTACCGAACTATTAGGTGTAATTGTGAACTTGCATTACCGCAGTTTCCACAAACACCTGAAAAGTGTGATGACACCTTCTTGCTTAATTTCATGTGCAGCGATGTTGATCAAAAAACTCTGAAGCAAAATTGCATGTGTTGGTTAATCTGCTTATGAATGTGTGAAAAAAAAATACTTTGAGAAAAGACAATAAGTGTACATACATTTGTGTACAAGTGTACATACATTTGAATTTTTTTTTAAGTAGAAATGATTGGCGCTGATGTTCAAAAGTGCTTTTAACTGATATCAATATTATGTAGTTAATCAATATTCATGTTCCAATATAATAGTCAGAGCTAAAAAAACTAAACAAAATTAAACAAAATAAAACAAAAACAAAAAACATAAACATTTTTTTAAGTTAAGTTAAACTAAAGATTTACTAAAAAAAACTACCTGGTGCACTTTTCTTTTTTATTTGTTGTTTACTTGCTCCCATTTATTTATACTTTTGGAAGTGTAATCTGTACTAATCTGTAATCTGCGCTAGTTTTTATTGACAGTGACCCATGTATTGTATAGTTTTATAAATGGTGTGTAATATTGGTGTGTGTACCTGGCATGCTGCCTTCTGCCTTGCCGCACTGGACCCACTTGCCTCCTTGGTACCTCCAGTGGTGCTGATCAGCCAAAACCACATCCACATAGACATTATAATGAGCGGAGGGATCCAGAGCACTAATGTTGAAGCTCAAGAAGGGAAACATCCTCCTGCAACAGGAAACAAGACTCAAGTCAATACATACTCAATATTTAATTCATATGGCATTTACATATTAAACATACCATGGGTTTCAAAGTATTACATAATAGTATTGTTCACTTAAAGGTCCAATACTACTCAAAATTTACTTTTGTCTTTTGTATTGTTACCTCCCACAAGATGGAACAGAGTATTTTTTATTTGAGAGAAGAACTCATCCTAAATATGCAGGGTTTGTGACTTAAACTTGTGTGAATGAAACAAAACCCAACTCCAGGTCTGTTTGTGATGAGGCAACAACATTATAGCATCAGAAAATAGTGTAATATTTTTCTTTAAAGCTAAAATAACCACATAGAGTCATGATTCAGTATTTACCTAACATATACAGGCTCGGGATTATCAGGGAGCAAAATTAAATGTCCACTTTATGGTTGGGGCTGCAACCTGCTTTGCTTCAAAAGTTTCACAGTATGGCATTAAACTTGCATTTACAAGGAGTTTTACTGCTCAAAAAAACACGCAGTCCTACTGAAAGCGAGCTCGCCTCTCCACAGATTGAACCTGTAACCTGTGGCCTGGTGGTGTCTCCTGCTTGTCCCCATGGAGATACTTTAAATCCATACTTTGACAACTTTAACACAGGCAAAGCATTAACATCTCCATCGAGACAAGTAGATGGTGGACCCCCAATGAAAAAGTTACATGGTGAACCTTTAGATACAATTTGAGTAAGAAAAAATCTCCACAAAAAATCTATACACTTTTTGATAAATTTGAACAATATATAGATATAATATGAAATTCAACAGAATATTTCAACCTATTTTGGGATTTTTAGGTCAACTATTAGCCCATTGTACCTGACATTGTAACAAAACAAGGAAAATTGTAATTCATGTATTTTATTTAATTTTTTCTATCATTTTTGGGAATGGCAGTTTAGTGGACCAGATAGATCATATTGATTTGCAGAGCTTTTCGTTCTTCACACAGACTGGAGAACCAGAGTAAAGGCAGTGATGTTGGGGGCAGGGTGACAGGGCGCGAGAGCAGGTGAATATTTAATGCAGTTCTTAATAAAAGATGTCCCAGCAGTGTGTGCTGATTGGGGCTTTACATGTTGGACTTATTTTGATCTCAGACGCCTTCAGTGAGAGGGGGTAACCAAGAGGTCAGGGCGTCCCACAGGAGCACAGCTGGGTGGCTCAGAGTTCAACATAGATCGGGGACATAGATACCTACCAGGACACAAATGCTATGTAAAATGCTATTGAAATCATTCAGTATCAGTAATTACCATTACTCATATGGCATTGTTACTTCTGTTGTTGCACCCAAACTTTGAATCTTAAGCTGTCAGCACATACTAGCCTTTAAATGTCCCTCCTTTATCCTTTCTCTTGACCTACTGATTCATATGATGAATTAAGTACAGAAATAAGGGTCTATTACTATGTCCATGTCCTCAGTGCAGATTTCATTCGGTGTACTAGCATTTTTGTTTGGATTTTGATATTTGGAAATATTCCAATGTTTGTACTCTATATGTGTAGTATTGTTAATTAATTGACAATAGGCATTAATAGCACACTGCACAGCCCTGTAGTAATATCATGCAATCTATTGCAAAGCATAAAGATATATACAGTTAGTCCTGTCACAATAAGTACTATATCAACTTATCATTCAATATATGAAAGCTGGAACAATATTTTTGGGGTCAATATTTACTGTATGCACACATTTTTGGTTATTTTTTGACTATATGATAAGATTTAAGCCATAAAAGTTTGAATTAATAACTTCTATGACTCATTACAGAGTACTAAAGTACTAAAGTGTTTCATTCTGCTTTTAATTTATTGCTCATCAATTGTTAACAATATTGTAAAATTAGAATAGTTTTAGTGGTTTAAATCTGCTCTTGGATTACGGTGTCTGTGTCATAAATGACTTTCAATATTATCGTTTATCATCAATATTTACTTCAGCAATTTATCAAACTTTAAAATTTGTTATCGTGACAGGCCTAAATACAGTAACATGAACTTGTGTTGCACTCTGGATCTATACGAACTTTAATGAACCAGGGCAACGAATTTAGCTTCTGACCTGTCAGTTTTACCCCAATGGCTCCTGAGGCTACGAGGCATTGGACTGGAAACTTTGGTCATGTGACTCAGCCGATACCCATTCAAGCATTTGTTACATCACAACACCAACAATACAGAGAAAACCACGCAGTGACATAATGATATTATGTTTACCGCGCTACCTTCACTTTCAACAGTGGCATGCAGTAATAAATATATATATCTACCTTCCACAACACAAGATGTAAATTCAAAATGCCAAAATTATTCATTATTAAAGAATCAATTACCAATGTCAATAAAAAAAAAAAAAAAAAAAATTACGATAAACAAAAAACAAACAATGGTATGTTAACACAAGCTCTCTGAATACCTAAACCTAAACCCTCTAGTATCAGTGAAAGGAGCATCTATGTGTCTGTTCGTGCTGGTTTCTTGCTTATAATATTATTCATTGATATTTATTTATTACAGATTGATACTTATTTATTACGGACATAAACCTGCTGTGGCACTAAATGCATAATGCTTCTGGACAAACAAGGATTAAATAAAAGTTTAGCAATGTGCCTAAAGCTCACACTTGTGTCCAGTAAAATGAATCTAATTTATATTCAGTGGTTCTCCCTGAAGGTGTTTGGTCATTTAGTGGTGCAAACCTACCGAGGTGTGTAAATACTGCAGTTGGAGGCTACAGCTACATGCTAATGCACTAACACCTGCTGGGGATGTCCTTTTATGAGGTTCTGACAGAAAAAATACTTGGCATGGAATAAGTACTGAATGATGTCCCTATTATAATGGAATGACACATTTGTATCCATAGTTTTACAGTCGGTATGAGTAAAACCTGAAGATTACTAAGGAGGAATGCAGCTGTGAGCATTTGTGCCAATATGAGTAAAGTAGAAACAAAAACTAAAAACACAGCAAGCATATTTTTGTGGCCACAAGCCTAGATATACGGAGATAGTTTTATGCATTTGGTGACTATACCAAATCAAACGAAAACGATAACATGCATTGAAGCAGATCGTGACAGCATATAACAAGAATACTGAAAACTCAACATATGTTTTGGATACAAATACTACATTATGGTCACGCATATAAGTTTATGGGTAACAAATGGGTAACTGTTGGCATCTTGCGTTTGAATCCAGCTTTATATTGAGTTTCTACATCTCTGTAAGACAAACCGTGCTCAGAGTGTTCCCAGTTGGGTCTTTTGGCTACACGGCGAGTCCTGTTTTACAATCAATCATAGTTCTCATAGTGAAACACAAGCACGGCTCCAGCTCTTTAGTGCCTCGCAAAGAACAGGTGAAAAGTCTCCTCTTCCAGCGTTAATACAAGTGAAAGCAGAAACTAGGCCCAGGCAAAGGCAGATAGCTACACCTACATTTGTGGAAATACTGAATGAATGAATAAATGTTGACTAAAGATGTGTTATAACTACTTATAGTCCAATAAACGATAAGAGGAACAATACTTATAATTAATTATTGTGTGAACTTTTTTGTATTCGTCGGGAATGATTTGTTATTTTCTGTACTACAATAAGATTTGAGTTGGAGAGGGTTGAATAAATTACTTCTCAGACTCATTAGAGATACAAACTAACTACTAAAGTGTTAAATTGTGCATATATTTTTCATATCTCTTTAACTACTTTGCACGTTTGGGATAATCCTGCTTTATCGTTATAGTGTCAGTGGCATAAATTAGTTTCAATATTATCATTTATCGTCCATTTTTCCTTCAGCAAATACAGCCTTTAATGTTTACCAATGTCAATTTCTACAGTTTCATTGATTATAGTACTAGGTTTTTAGGAGAAATCATAAGTTATTTGAGGGGAAATCAAACAAAACACAACAAGGTGAGTATTTGCATGTGTGGGAGGCTAAAAAACATACTGAGATCGGTTTGAACCAAAACATAAATGCTAGGGCTAGCATGCAGATATGAGCAGAGCCGTGGTTAAAGCGGTAGAGTAGTGCACAAGTACAGTAGCGCTAAAACAGTTTAGCACTTGTGAGAAATGTGAGAAATGCAGCCACAAATGAAATGCAGAACAAAGAGCTGATACACAGGGAGATATGGGAGATATTACAAGATATAAAAAACTATAATTAAGGTTTGGCTGATTGTGGCCATACACAGGCCTACACTTTTCCAGCCACCGACAAAGTTTACCACATGTTTTATGAGTAATGCAATTAAGAAACACAATTTAAAGACTGAAAGGAACGTATTTTGAAATGTAAATACTACACATTTACAGCATGTTTTAGGTTGTAATTTATAGTGACATTTAAGTTTTTGTCCAGTATTTTCAGTCCCTGTTGGTGTAGCAAACCTATTCTCATGCATTTATTTTACTCACATATCTTTACTTGAAAACGGAGAGACCAGTGTATCACGATTTAGCATACAGGCTACTACAATTTGTATAAGGTGAACCGATATTGTAGCCTTTTCAAACTAAATACTGAAGAAATATATTTAATGAGGCGAATGTTCAGTCATTCTGAGAAAGATGCACACACAAATATCAAAATTAGATGCGTGATGAGGAAGAAGAGAACAGATTACAGTCCCAGTGGAGAGATGGAAAGGTGGGAGGGGGCTCTTTAACACGAGTGACCAGTGATTGGGACAGACAGGGGTTTTTTCCCTTAAGAACATGATGGGCTGCCACTCCAAAGCTGCTCTGGGACAGTCAATTTTCATCTCATTTCATGTAAGACCCCAGATTTAGGCTTTAACAATTTACGCAAATGTACTTTTAAATACAGCATGGCAAAACTTCAATTTCTTATTGTGTCCAAATGTCCAAACACACAAATAAATAATTGAATAAATAACTAAATGAATGAATGAATGAATGAATAAATAAATAAATAAGGGGGGTATTCCTCTGCCAAAGTGGTGCAAAATCCCCTAAATTGTCCTTTTTCAATAACAGGTGTTTTGTTTGCCCACAGATATCTTCAAAAACATGCATTTTACAAATCTAGGGCGCTTGCCTCTCCACAGATCTGACCTGAAATTTGATTTAGTGGTGTCACCTATTTATCTCCATGATGATATGTTTAATGCCATACTGTGGTAAAGCAATAACATAAACAAACGTGCTGGACCCTCTGACAAAACAAAGTTACTGTACATCGAGAGAATATTTAAAGCAAAACAAATTAAAGGTTACACAAATCTTACATTTATTTACATACATCTTTGAAAATCACTGTCCCAGCTTTATTTTAATTAACTTTGTGAAATAATTAGACCACTGCAAATTAATTCAAACATATCAAAAAGCATCTATAATTTACATGATAAGAGGAAGCGTCAGAAGTGGTACAACTTTCTGTGAAAAACTGCATACATTAACAGCTGAACAGGATGTCATGCTGTCAAAGCTTTAAAATGGTTGCAGTTCTGCTTTCATGAAACAGAAAATCAAAAAATTAAATATTTGATCTTTCTTTTCTTCCAATACAGTTCCTACATATCATAGTTGTACCTCGTGAAATTATATTTTTATCTACGGACCACCTACTCTAATCTCTCTATGACTCTTGATATGTTTCTGGAAATAACCTCGTTATTAACATTCATAATGGGATTCATATGATTTCCTGTTTTCTTGTAATAATATATGGCCGACCTACTTGATGCACGCTGGTATAAATGTCACATTTTTTAGAGTAGACTCAGGACACGCTCAATGAAGCAAGACTCATACATGTAATCCAGCAATGTTTGAAGACAACTGGTTTACTAACAACTTTCTAATTTTATTGTATGAGACCAGACATGAACGCATGACCAGTCATGTCTTAGCTTAAAATGCCTTTATGTCTGATAGGTCTAAAGTGGTAAGAAGACCACCGTGTATGTCTGCCAGTGCAGATGTGGCTATGGGCTACTCCTTTATGCTACAGCAGTCTGTCTTTCTCAGCCCTAGATTTCAAAGCTCAGGTGTGGTACAAGCACAAAACATCTGAGAGATCTGACAGGCAGTGCAGCCATCCTCTGCTGCTGGTGCAGGCTGCAGAAAAAAGAGTAGCCTTTACTTCCTACACTTCAAAGGTGTTTCACCTCAGCCTGGCTAAGGGCTCACTACTGTTTGACCCTGTGTTTCTCCATTTCTCTCAAACCTGGTTTTTGATTAAGATTTCAGCTCCTCTTAGAATAGGATATGTACTGCAAAACTATATACAGAAATATTTCCCCTATTTTTCTCTTTCTAACAAAGTTGGTCAAAATTTATAAAGGATGTGAAAATTCAAAACACAACGTTTGTGGTTTTGCTTTTATTTTGCAGGTGGAAGGATAACACCTCTGCACGCTTTTGACACCCCCGGAAGACTAGATAGATGGAAGATAAGTATGACTTTAATGCACGCCTGGGTTAAATAAAACCTGTTTGTTTCAAAACATAGTCTAGAAACTTAAGAACACTGAATACAACCCAAGCACTCTAATTAAATTAAATTACAGAAACATCATTACGCGCCATGCGTAAAACTTTCACGTCCAGACGGACATGCTGTTTGTTTGCTGTTTAGTCAAGCCGCGTCAGTGGACATATCATTGTCCTATAATGTGACAGCACGCACGGATTTTGTGCACAGATCCGCGCCATGAGAAACCTATTGCCTGAAACCTTCTGTCAAACTCAAGTGTGTCGTATTAGTGAATTAATCCCCATCGACGTGGCGCGGGCGTAATGCGCAGTGACCCACGCGGGGCCCCGGCAGCGGCGTCTCTTTCTTCCCCGCCCTCCGGAGAGAAGTGTGCAGCGAAACTCATCGTGTTATCAATATTTAAAATGTGGCATTGAGACTGCAAGACTTTTACACAACAGTCTATTTTTAGATTCAAAAGTAAAATTTGGAAAAAGCGTGATTGTGTCGGGAAAGAGCCTTTGGGCCTCGTGAAAACCTACACAAAACTCACTTTATTTTATTGACAGCTAAAATTGTGTTTTAAATATTCCTCACTGATACTTTGAAAGCATCAATTCAGGCTATTTATTAGGCCTATTTAACACATCTCTTATTCGTTATTAAAATGTTCAGATAAAACGCATTCACCGTTTTGGGGACAACTTAATTAAACATTAGGCCTTTTCCAATAAATCAATTGATCAACATTGAAACATTTTGGTTGAAGCGGGAATGCACAGCTCCCTCTGTGCAGTTCCACAGGCCCCAGTGAGAGTGTGCCCCAGTGAGAGTGTGGTGCATGTGGGAGCTGAGCTGAGCAGACCAGGCCTGCCTTTTATTTAAATATCATTTTGATTATAACAAACTTCTTCAGGTTTCCATGGTGCGTCCACATATGATAAAAATAAAGGATTAATATGAACTAAAACCATATAACCGAAGGCAATCATGAGCTGAACAAAGACTGACCAAATATTTTCATTATATGTAACTTGTTGCCTAAATTGCCCCTTAGATGTTTAATTTTTTTTTTTTTTTTTTTTTATACCCGGCGTCTGCTTGTTTTACACACCTCACATCTGATCTAGTGTGGTATATGATGACAAATGTAAACATTGTCTATATGTAGACAACTGCATATGTGTAATTTGCACACAAATATTAATATGTCAGTCTCATCTTATCCTCTTCTAAAGAGGCCTGATGCGCGCTGTTTGTGCTGAATTAAACTGATAAGTGAGCTGAAATAACCTAGAGCCTACGATCGTACAGCTTTCGGCTCGTGGCTCTTACCTGCCCTGTTTGGTGATGATCATCTCGGTCTGAAACTTGTGGAACTTGGCCCATAGCGGGTAATTATTGAGGAGCGCCTGCGTCTTTCCGCAAACCTGGAGTCCAGGCAGCGGGTACAGCGGCGGCCGCTGGAAGCCGTGCTGGAAGCTGCTGGAGTATTCAGGTGAAGAGGGGTGGTAAACGTCTTTGCCTCCTGTTGAAAAGCCGTCTCCCGGAGTTGGAGCGGGGATGTACCCCTGCGCGTGTGCCGCTATCCCACTCCTCCGCACCTCTCCGTACGGACAGCTACTGAGGGACTGAGCGTAAAAGCGGGTGGGCTGCCCCCCGTAGCCACCCACAGTTTGTTCGGAGTGAAAGGGCAAAGTCAACGCGTCCTGTCCGCCCTGGACTCCGTCTGTGTAGTAAAAGCGGGGCTCCTGGATGCCCATTTTGAAGTCGCTTAGGTCCTTCCCGCCGCGGTGCAGGTGAATGTCAGCCGGACTCTTCCCGAAAGTTTGTGTTTCAGTCCCATTCAACATGCTGAGGTAAAGGTTCCCGCCTATGCCGCCCATTTGCAGCTTCGCCTTACCTTTGCCACTAATGGCATAAGTTTATCGTCCAGCGAAACACACTCAGAGAAGCACTTTATGTCACTACAAACGCCTCGCTACTGTGGGACCCTCGCTCTTCACAGCGTTCGCTTCAAATGGGACACGGTGTCACGTGGTGCCCTGATGTCCGGCTGTTATTAAGTCTGTCCTGAGTTTGAGACAGTGGTGAGTCCGACACATGTCCCACTGAGTGATATATACATTTGTGCGTGGTGATATTTTGGAGGTGTGTCTGCGGCTGAGCAGCGCAGCGATAGGCTACACTTCTGACAGAGCCAGCCCCTGGTTTAACGCAGCACTCTGAGTCAGGGCACCTACAGACTGAGATCTGTGACGTGATCCAGCATGCGCAACTATCACAACTATTAGAAATTATCAAAACTACATGGAGCTTCAGATATCAAACATTTATATTATTTTATTTACATGCGAAATAAAACAAATCTGCATAAATCTTTAGTCCCTTTATTCCTCCCTGTTAGTAATCCAGCTCAGTTGGATACTGACAGAACAATAGAAAAAGTTTGTCATGTGTTATATAAAACACCTCTGATCTTATTTAGCAGCCTGTTTGAGAAGGACAAAGTGCAACAAAATTACTAAAGAAATGAATTATTGCACAACATAAGATAAATAACTAAACAAGTAACAGTGTTTTTTATTGACATCATATAAGCTTAAAGGTGCACTGTGTAACTTTTCTGATGGGGGGGTCTGCCCGCTGCTTGTTTACAAATGCATATAAGACCCTGAGGAAATAGGCTGAGTTTCATATTTAGTCATATGTCTGAATACTTTCACAAAGTCTGTCTCTTTTAAGAAGCCATCCGTGTGGGCACAGTCTGGTATAGTCGCGTGATGAACAGAAACTGCCGTGGAGTGTGTCAAGGTGCATCTCAGCTCTTTAAGGCCTTTTAGCTTGTTTGGTTTGTCACTTTTGGCCAGGATATGAAAGCTTGCCCTCTGGTATTACTACATGTGGTAAATATAGCCACATACACATACAATAGTAAGTGAAATCCCTTGAGCACAGGTATGACACTGTCACTGCCCTAATCTCATTTCCTGTTTCTCTCATAGCAAGGTGAGCTCACAAGGGCAGCGCTGAAGTCATCGGAGTTGACACTGGAATTGTGAGAGTCGCCACAAAACAGGCCCTTGCACCCATCTGCCCTGGGCCTTTGGGACATCACCTTCAGAGGGACAATCAAGTCTCATTTACTGCTACTAGTGTCATTAGCAGGTCACACGTACGGCTTTATATGCAAGGCTGCGATAAACCAGGGTCAGCAGTGTCAAGAGGCTGGAATCCAAAGAGAGTAGTTGTAATAGTGTTTAACTCTTGAAAATATTTGCTTTTAGTTGTTGTGTTCATCATGCAATAAAGATCACAACCAAAAATAAACACAGATAAAATATACTGTACTTCATCAGCTTTGAGACTGGATTTCAGTATTCATCTGCGTTACCAATATATTTAAACCCTTAAAAAGAATTGAGCAAAGACTAAATCAATTAACTTTCTATCTTTGACGTTGTAATGTAAAGCTGCACTGCGTAACTTTACTGGTGAAGGTCTGCCATGCACCTGCCTGTCTCTACAAGCAAGTTTCTAAAGGTATTTTTGAGGTGTATAAATACCAATAGTGAATGGAATGCTAGATAGAGACCTTCAACACTACGCAGTGGAAACTCTCCGCCAACTAGTAACACCTCCAGGGAGACAAGCAGATTGTGCACCCTCCACCAGAAAAGTTACATAGTGCACTTTAAAAAAAATACAGTTGATCAATGAACACAATAGTACTAAAATCACATAGCTAAATGGAGAAAATGACATGATACCAAAATACATGTTGTCTACTTAGTACCAGTGTTTGAGAAGTGGCAAAACAAACCTTGCCCTACTGCATTGTGAGTAAGGCTATCCGGGTGTGAGAAGTTATAAATAGTGGATTGTAATCTCTCTCACTATCAAAGACACAGCAGCCGAGCGACACTGCAACTGGACCCTGATGTAAAATCTTGATGGTTGTACAAGAATGTAGTTAAAGGGAGTGTGCTTGTCTGAGATACAGCTCCGGTGGGCCCACGGATTTAGACGTGATAGACGGGTTCATCGGCGTACGTCTTAGCTTGTCTTCATTAACAGCATCCCGTCACTTAATTTAATCAGACTCAGAGTTGTCACTGAAACTTCATTACAGAGTTGACAGATAAACTATTATGGCTAGATAATAAATTCTATAGTATATAAACATAAGAATCTGTGAGACCTGTTGTTAAGAGATCAACTTTCCCCATTTTGTCACAATGTCTCTCCCCACTCCTAACTCCTCATGTTTGGATCTGTTATGTCTAGTGTATGGGTTTTGTCTATATTATACAACAATCAGGAACAATGACTCCCTGACTAATATGCAGCCTCAAATGCAACAAACACGATGACAAGTGTATATTGTCGTAGCAGTGTTTCGAATAGGACCATAATGACCAGCCGTCACTCGTTGCATGCGTCACCTGTCTCTAGTCTAATTGGTTTTGGTACCGTCCACTGCAGACCCCACCCTTCTTGTCCCTTTCACTTACTTACGTTAATATTGGAGCATTCTGATGTAAGGAAACATGCCAAATTTCTTCTGTTAGTTTATTTTGGTTGAACACAGGGCTACTGTAGGGCTACTGTAAGCTGTAACCCACGCCAAAATAAGAGCAAACAACAGCAGTCTCAACTTACTAGAGCCAGTCTCCCAAAACAGACAAGTATCTGACGAATAGAGCCTTCACGTCAACTTGTCCCCATAGCAACCAAGTGTCACATACAAAAACATTACATTAACAACAACACATAAGCAGTTAGAAGAATAACAAAACCTGTCAACCCTGAGGTAAACACAAAATATCAGACCATTACAATCTTTAAATGTGCATTACTTAACTTTTCTGCCTTTCTCCTTGGAGATTGCTTTCCCTGGAATGGTCCACAGCATGACATTAAACATATATGTCTGGGTTATATATTCATTTGTGTGGGATCCCCTCTCCAGTCTCCCCAGATCTGACCTGCAACTTGTCATGGAGAAAGTTAAGTTTAATGCCATACGTGGAGACAAGCAGGTGGCAGGTCCGTCACCAGAAAAAGTTACATAGTGGAGCTTTAAGGACAAATTCTTCCCTAATATGTCTCAGATGACATGATGAAGAGATAATCTGGTATTCCTCTCACCTGTCAGTGGTCATAATTTTATGGGAGATCGGTGTACCTTAACCTGTCCCTCTAATTCTGCAGTTCACAACCCCCCAAGTGAAATCCAACCTAGTTTTCTCTTACCAATATCATGTCTGCAATGTTCACTATGCCAGAGTTTTATACGGTTGTTTTAAAAAGTCACATATTTGTAATTTATTCACAAAAACTTCACAGAACATTTGTCGAAACACTAAAATTCTGAACTATATATTATCTGGATTAGCCACTCACTAATGTTTTATGGTTTTCTGGGACCCTTGGCCACATACCCCCCCTTAAGAACATAAATATCAGTGTCTTGACATTGCCCCGATGTGGGTGGGCACGGCTGTCACAGAGTTCACAAATCAAAGTCAGAGTACAGGCTGAACTACAGTTTTCATTTCAGCTGAACCCCAACATGAGCAGGCCATTTAAAAATATGACGTTATCATCAACCCACAAGACAGTTATATGAGATTTATCACTTGCAAAGAATCAAGGCAAATGTATGTTTATAGAGACAGTTATGGATGGTAAAATCAGGTGAAGATATCTTACTGCAGATGAGATGCAAGTACTGTAGGTATTTGCAAGGAATTTCAGTACTTTTCTGTAAATGAACACGCTCAAATTAGCACATTGAATTTTTACATTACATCTTTACTGCTACAATTTGTAATAGTGTAATAGTCTGCCACTACTACTTCAATTAAGACTAGTGCTACTACTAAATCCATCACTGCCTTATTCTGTTCTATAATAATCATGTATAAAATGATATTCTAACATCTCTACATCAACCATCAACTTCTGATACTGTTCCTAATACATTATTTATTCTATTTCAACATATATTGCCACTACTAGGCCTATCAGCTTAAATGGTACATGTCCATTAGTGAATGAGTAAATGTTTAATTATTATTAGGTTATTTGATAGAGACAAACACAACAGTTTTAGGTAATCTAGCCTAGGCTAAAGTCTTCTGGCTCAGACACTGGGAGCACGGTGGGTTAAGTGTCCCCAAGGACAGGGAGCTGGAATCGCATCTCCAGTGTGTGGGTCACTGTATCTGACCGCTCAACCAATTAAGTTTATGTTAAGAGATGGATTCGAACCACCAACATATTTAGCGTATTTCGTCTTGCCCCAGTACAGAGAGAAAATCATCACAGGGAATAGGTAGGATGATCAGAATGTATAAGGTAAGTGAGGAATAACTTTGGACCACTAGTTTAAATTTAACCAGTTCTATTTTTCATCAGGTACAGCGCCTTTAAGGTCAAAATATGTTTCTAATATAAAACGATGTCACTTGAGTAAGCAGTTTAATTTCGAAAACGCACAAACAAAGTATTAAAAGTAAATTGCTCCTTCTTACTTCCACCTCTAATTAGGCAGAATAAGTTGCAGCCTGTTCTGCACAAAAAAGTCTTCCTGTCAGAGGCTCATAATTAACACAACATATGTTTATTCAAATCACTGCTGGATGTGTGAACGAGGGCTTGAGGAGGCACCACCCACTGCAGCCGTGAACGCAGAGGGAGACTGAATTAAGTGTGGAAAAAGTGGAGATGAAGAGATCCGAAACGTAGCACTTAGAGCTCGGCGGCATTCGCACCTGATAGCTCATGAACCCTTTGGTGAAGTGCAAATGTATTCCTGAGCAACCCCAGAAACAAACAAGCTGCCACTTCCTTTCGCCTATAATTAGCTGGTAATCAATGCTGGGTGAGTTTCTGTGCAGTCAGACGTCCCAGCCATAGAGGGGCAATACTAGACCCTCAGCTGTACCCTCTGCCCCTCTCGCATGTCGAGCCAACATAAAGACCCCACACAAAATGGCCCATCATATACAACTGATTGTCATTTAGTATACATATATGGCAGTTTAAATGAAATAGCATTAACTTTGGAAGGAGAGGATGATGGGGAGGGCATACGGGGCAAATGAGCCAGTGATTGAAGAATGGGACAGTTTTTTATTCATATGTCTGCAACTGTCGGAATATTTAAATGTTTATGCTACGCCTCATTATTTTTAGATTATGATATTATTACAGGAGGAACAGTGTGGTTTTCGTCATAGTCGTGGTACACTGGACCAGCTCTATACTCTCCATCGGGTCCTCAAGGGTTCATGGGAGTTTGCCCAACCAGTCCACATGTGTTTTGTGGATCTAGAGAAGGCATTCGACCGTGTCTCTCATGGTGTCCTTTGGGGGGTGCTCCAGAAGTACAGGGTCCGAGGCCCTTTGCTAAGGGCTGTCCAGTCCCTGTATGACCGGAGCAGGAGCTGTGTTTGCATTGCCGGCAGTAAGTCAGGCCTGTTCCCACTGCATGTTGCAACTTTGCCCGAGCTGACCTTTGTCACCGGTTCTGTTCATTGTATTTATGGACAAAATTTCTAGGTGCAGCCAAAGGCTGGAGGGGATCTGGTTCGGAAACCACAGAATCTCGTCTGTTTTGCAGATGATGTTGTCCTGATGGCTTCATCGAGCCAGGACCATCAGCAGGCGCTAGAGCAGTTTGCAGTGTGAAGTGGCTGGGATGAGAATCAGTTCTTCCAAATCCAAGGCCATGGTTCTGGACCACTGTTGTTGTAAAGAAGGAGCTGAGTCAAAAGGCAAAGCTCTCGATTTACTGATCAATCTAAGTTCCTACCCTCACATATGGTCATGCTCTCTGGGTAATGACCGAAAGGACAAAACCACAGATACAAGCAGGCAAAATGAGTTTCCTTCGCAGGATGGCTGGGCGCTCCCTTAGAGATGGGGTGAGGAGCTCGGTCACACGGGTTTGGAGTGAAGCCGCTGCTCCTCCACGTTCGAGAGGAGCCACCGGAGGTGACTCGGGCATCTGTTCAAAATGCCTCCTGGACGCCTCCCTATGGAGGTCATCCGGGCATGTCCCACCCGGAGGAGACCCTGGGAAGACTCAGAACACACTGGAGGGACTATGTCTCTTGGCTGGCCTGGGAACACCTTGGGGTCCCACCAGAGAAACTGGTGGACGTGTCTGAGGTGAGGGAAGTCCAGGAGTCCCCCTCAACCCGGATAGGATGAATGGTATTGTTATATGTATATATTTTTTGTTTGGTTTGGGTTTGTTCTGTTATGAAGTAAATATTTGAAAAAAAAAAAAAACTAACCATAAGATTGACTGTCAATTTGTTTAACTTATTCTGCTGGCGTAGTTGGAGACAAAGCTTGGGTTAATATTATTCCATTCAGTTCCATATTAATTAAGGGTATTATAGAGTCATCAATTCATTTTTTCATTAAGGTCTGAAATGGTGTTGTTATAGCTCAAAGAAAATAGAACAGTTCATACTTTCTTACTGAGAGTAGGGTTGTCTCTCCACAGATCTGGCCTGTAACTTTGTCCTGGTGGCATTACATTAATAACTACATTAAATAACTATATGTTTTTAAGAGTCATCAATTAATCTTCTTGTCTTTGGATAGAAAAACAAAATAAAATCGTCATTCATAAATGTCTGCATCTTGTCACATTCCCAGTAGTGTGAGTTTTTCCATTGAATCGTCCATTGGCACTCGCAGTGTTGTGACCCGTCAGGCACTTGTCACTTTCTCTAGAGCTTGTTTAAGAGGGGAGGAGTGTGATGGAGGGAGAGTAATGGGGCAGCCTGCACTCTCTACGTGGCCTATGAACCTTTGCTAACCCCCATAAACATGAGCAGGACAGGACAAGGCTGCACAAGACGCTGTAGTAACATACGTAAGCTTCATAAAATGTAACAACTACATTACCACATATTGTATATTGCAATTTATGTATTAGTGAGGCATATTAGCATTAGATTTGCAACCATATCTTTGTATTCATGGGTTTCAACTTTCTGCTATAGGTGACATTTGAGGACTTCCTTAATCAAAAGATAAAATATTTTGTTTTAAATTGTCAGTTGTTATGGCAATGATATTAATGACTGATAAATCAAAAATATTATAGGTTTACGTTGCTATGAAATGTTTCTTATGAATTAACATTACTCATTAGTGAATATAGACTGCCATTACAGTCATGTCCCAGGTTATCTGCAATGCTGGTGGTCCTTTGTTGGTGTCAATGAATGCAAAATTAAAGTTACAAACATTGTAGTTATATAGTCATTATTTGATTATTAGTAAATAAGGAGGTCTCTGTAGATACATTAAATAAAACAGGATTTTTCTCTTATATGCATCACTTATAATTTGCAAACATACATTTAATGCTCCCCTAAAGTTTAAAAGCTGCTCAGAGGCCAAACTCTAAAATAAACTGGACCGTGGCCCGTGGCTAGTGTTACTTTCATAGCCGTCCTTAACCGTAATAGATGGTGCCCATGTAGGTTCATTCACGCTGGGCTATGCATCTGGGGCTCGCAGATCCTTGGGAGGTCCTGGGACATGAGCGCGAAACACTGGTCGCTTTATGTTACGGGACAGACAGACAGGCAGAGCAGCAATGACGAAATCAGACAGCTGTGCATTCGCCTACATTCCCCAGGCTTGCTTCATGAGTACAACTGTATAGGCCCGTACCAATCCCCCAAAACATTGTCCGGATTGACTTACAGGACCTCTACTGTACCTCCCAGAATGCACAGCTCTATGCCCCCCTCCCTATGTTCTTGCACCCTGCTAACAGCACACTTACACACGGGTGAACTATCCCAACGGCTGCATTAAGAAGTCATCAGCCTTGTCAGGTTCATGGTGACCCCAGTGCTTCTGTGAGGTCAGGTGGTCCACTGTCTACTGCTACTGTTTGGGGTTAAGTTTCAGAACAATCAAAGGAGCTTAGGGATATACACAAAGAAACAACTGCAGTGTAAATGTAATCTCCCAATGGCACAAAGTATTGGGTACATTTGTAATTATGTGTTGTATTCATTGGCTTTGGTCCAAGAGGGTTTTTCCTAACATTTTGTCTTGACAGGAACACATGTAAACTGTGTAGTCATTATAACATATTTGTCATTTGTAACAAGGGTTTAACTCAACAAGAAAGAAGTGTGCCTGCAAATTCTGTAGCACAAATTCTGCAGTTCTAGTAGTGTTATTGTGCGTCTTCTTCCACTTATCCGGGACAGGGTTACAGGGGCAGCAGTCTGTCGTTTTAATACTATTTACAAAGCATACAGTAAAGTAAAGTTTTGATCACAAATTTTCAGCAGCTACCTTCACAAACAGTATTTAATCACATCTGTTTGATTGTGCACTGACACTCATTAGATGAAAAACATTGTTGTTCTGTTAAATAATAATTGACTGACAGTACTATTTTAAACATACTGTAAAACTCCTATTTCTGCTAACATTAACTGTTAAAACAAATACTGAACAATATTAGTTCTTAAACATATTTTTAACTAAAGCCACTGCCCTAAATAGAAAACCGTGTTATTTTTCAGACAGACTTGTAGCCTGAGTTGCCTTTGTCAGCTGTCACTCTGGAAAACTGCGCTCCTAAAGAATCATTATGAGCCATAAATCCTGCTGGACCCGTGTCAGGTCTCACCATTAGACCCTGGATTTCCATGTGTGCGAGTCACCTAACCACACAAACAAAGAAACCATAGAGTTTATTTAATAATTCATATGTGACTATAGACTCAGAGAACCACTCTTTGCATCTGCTATTCAGGTCTAAAGCGATCTTTTACCAGACTGACAAATGAAAAATGACGGTATTATCCTGACTTATATTAAGTTACACTGTTGACCACTGTGGGAATGTAAGCGTTGCATGAGCTCACACTTTTACTCAGACAGCAGTGAATGATGCCAGAGAACTTGACTTGTTTAAAGCAATACTGGACTGTGCAATGATACGCAGCAGTGAGACTTGTTCTTCAACTGGGCAGCACAAAATAGAAAGCTGTTTAGTGCACTATGTACTGGTTGACTGGCCTCCGTGGCAATGGAATGTTCAGAGTGTGGCATTAACTTTAATGTCTTGCATGTATTCAATTACAGGTGTTTTTATTGCTCAAAAGTGCTGTGGAAAAAAATGTATTCTTACTGTCAGGGGGTTGCCACCTCTCCAGAGAGCTGACCTGTAACTTGGCCTGATCACATCGCCTGTTGTCCCTATGGAGATAGATCTAATGCCATACTGTGGAACATTCCAGGCAAAGAAAAAAAAAAGCTGCAACAAGCTGCAAAACAACACTTCTATCAATAGTTTAAATCACTAAAAGTTAAGTAGATTTTTATTAACAGAGAAACAAATGAGATACATTATTTATAATCAAATAAATCTAATAAAAATTGTATAAATGGACAAAACAACATATTTTTGGTCTGAGTAACTGTATCCAAGAACTGTAATGTGTTACTTCTGTATTATTTGATATTTCTAATGCAGTTATTCTATCGCAAGACTAGTACACTAAAACAGAAACTTTACACAATTGACTGTCCAACACTTGGGGTCACTTTGGCCTAAGTGTCCTTGTTTATTCGTCTCAAAGTTATCCCGACCACGCGGTGATCTCATTAACTCAAACTGGGCTCTGTGAAAAGCACTTCCCTGGAAGGTGCTGCCGATATTTACTTTTGAAGGAAATCTGATCTGAGAGCTGTATTAAAATAATCTAACGGACTACAAGAGAGCTGCTGCGGGCTTTGATATTACAATCACTGTAATAAGCCGGGATTGATTGAATGATTGGCAGTTGGACACATGTGACCTGAGCCTGGCTTTAGCCCCGTGCAGTGGACACAGGGGACTAAGGTGCCCTGGAAACTACACCAGCCTTTTGTGTGTGTGTTTTTGTGTATCTATGAGTACACTGCAAGAATGCATATTACAATACAATATCCACATTCCAGTTTAGTAGTAGTAGTAGTTGGTAGAAAGTAGACCTGCCACAATAAATTTTGAAGCATGAAATATTGCTGCAAAGAAATATTGCGATAAACAATAATATAGAAACTATGCCATGAGCTGCAACAAATACATAGCAGAATGTACCAATAATTAGCAATAAAAGGGACTTATTCACCCCTCTACAAGTCAAATCTTACCGGATTGCAATAAAAATACTCAAAATCTCCCCACTTTTGTAAAGAAAAAGTACTCATGATAAATATTGAGACCCAAAATATATTGTTCCAGGTTTCATATATTGAATAATATAGTAATTTGGCCTAGTAGTAAGTAGTAGTAGTCAGATTTTTTTTTCATTTGTTGCTCTAAATATTTTGACTTGTTTAAAACTTGCAGTTGTTTTTATTGTTGTAACATGTTTAAATGAGAATTAAGCCTACAGACATTTGTTTTCTTATATTTAAAACTAAAACACAATGCGCTTTTGAATAGATTTTGAATTATTATAGAGGTTAAAGGGAGTTGCGATGCTACAGTTTGGGAAATTTTAAATGTTTGAATTTGCTTTAAAATTACCAATAAAAGGAGAAATACTTTGAAAGCAATAAAAAATTAAACCAATTTCAAAAATCTAAAAATGACTCCATATATCCACATTCAACATACTCAATATTACAAATTCTTTAAAATTTGGTGGTCTGGTATATGACTTGTCACTATGATTGTCTGTCTTGCATTAAATAAATAAATAAATAAATAAAACTCTTATTCCCTTTTATGCAGAGTATGGATTTAAGCTGTACAGTCTCTCACTCCTGAGTGCTCGCTGCCACATGTGTGTGGTATGCGTAACGTGAGTGTATTTGTGTATACATGGCTTGAATGGCAGCAGATAGAGAGGGGCAGAGTGAAGGTTGGTGGGATCTAAGGCCCTACCAGTCCCCTGCCATCTCTATCAATCATTAGAAATCATTTATTTTTAGTGGGATGTGGCCTCTCGCCCTACTCGCTGCCCTTTTGCACCCCCCAGTCCCCGGTGGCCCGCAGCCCCTCACTAATGAGTGTCAATCTGCCGCGCTGTGGCACTTTTACTGCAGACACCTCCCCTGACAAACGCAGGGCTTCAGTCAACATGAATCACACAAATAGACGCCGGCTAAACTGACAGTCAAGCCAAGTCCCCTTCCCTCCAGAGCCTGTTTAAAAAGTTTTCCTGGTCCAAACCGCAGAGTTACTGTACCTCCTGTTGTTTTAGGAGATGCTGATGACAGACAAAGCCACAAATACATACAGTTTGAAGTTCTTTGTCAACGCGCAAGAGCCTGCACTACACAGTGTTGAAGGGATCTACTAAAACTTCTAGATACAACAAAAAGTGAGACTCAGAAATGAACTAATAAAAAAAAAATAGGCATGCTGAGACTATGTGGAACAAGTATAGAGCTTGGAATTGAACATAAAAAACATTAAGGTCAAAAACTAGGAGCTATGCCAAACACCCAAAGAGATACTTTAAATAAAGTCGCGAAAAGTAAACAAATGAGCTGTGGAAAGGCCTAATGAGACGCCAGTACTGGTAAATATACTTATGACACTATTGCATATACTTTTGAATTTTAATCCACTGGAGACTAACATTAGGGTAACTGAAAATTCTGATGTTGTGTTATGATGACACAATCCTGTTCCGAGCTATATTTTTAAGAGTTTAATGCGATTTCAAAGGGAATGCAGCCTTCAGGGGCTTATCAACTTCAAGCAATTGAGTAAGTTCCTTAAATTTACCCTTTCCACACCCTGAGGGCTTGTTATTATTTCTATGATGAAACAATAAAAAACATAATTTTGAGAGTACTTTTCACTGCTTTTCTGAGAGAAAGAGAGAGAATTTCTGTCCTCACGTGGATGTTGAGCATTTTTTGCCCTAAAGCTGTGGGCGTCCAATCTCTAATTCATAATGATTTAAAAATCAATGCATAGTATGCAGTGACATCACAGACATGTTTGTGGTACTGTTGCTTTGAATTAATCTGTTCAATCGGCTTTGGGGTCAGGGAGGGGTCAGGCCAGAATGCAACTCCTCTCTTCTCCAACTGTCCACACAGCACCAGTATTTTAACAACTGGTTTGACCCCTGACCAATGTCTTAACACATAACTTATTAGGCTTTGTTCACACATACACACACCACATTAAAACTGAGACCTAACTGGTACTAAACCAGGACTATAACAGGACCAACCCCGATCTACATCAGAACTAAACCAGGATCAAACGAGGACCAAGCCATGACAAGTGTGAACACCAACATGTAGTGTCATATATGTTAACACTGTACCTCTGTGTCTTTACATTTGCAGGACTGGTGTTTTCTAGTAACCACTGGGACGTCAGCGATCTATTCTGGAGGGTGGATGCAACAGCCGGCCAGCAACAGCAGCAGAGCCAGGGGAAGGAATGCTGCGCGTCCCGGGACGAGCGAACGCTGATGCCGGGGGAGGAAGCGGAGAGGTGGCTATACTGTTTCAGAGAGAGGAGAGAGAGAAAGATAGACAGGGCTGATGAAAGAGAGAAGATGGAGTAGGAGTTAGGAGAGGTGGCCCCGGTGGTGTAGGAGCCATGGGGGGTGCAGAAGGGCGCTGAAGGCATTTGGTTTGGTGCCAGTGGAGCCAGCTTTTTGGCATGCCGCATTCCTGGAGATCAACACCGCGGTATTTCCTTTCAGCCCCCAGCACACGTCCGCCACACAGCAGACTCTGACACTGCAGGCACTGATTTCTGACACAAAACATGTGTAAATAATAGCAGAGAGTTTCTGAACATTTTGAATAATTATGGGCGATATATAAGAAGCGAAGGAAACAGCTTGTCTCACTTAAGTTAATTGTTCTACAAGCTGTGGATGGACATTTATGATGAAATTGAAAGGAAAGATCTGAGGTGACATTTTAAAGTAGAACATTGTATGCTTCAAGTGGCTCATGTCGAATCTGTTTTTCTTTGTTATTTTCTTTTTTGAAAGCCCTGAAACAAAAGACAAAACTCCAACTGCTCCAATATGGATTTTTTATCACGAGGGTCACTTCCCTGAACAGGCAGATGGTAAATCTATATGTAAATCCACTATAATTACAACAATATATTTGTGCCAACAATTTTTTAAGATCCTCTATTTAACTTTTCTGGTGGCAAAGCAGCAGCAGTTTCATAGAGACAAGCAGAACCCTCACTAGAAAAGTTACACACCTTTAAATGAATATCCATAATTCAATTCAATTTTATTTATATGACACATTTAAATACAACTTAAGCTGCACACAAAAGTCATCAAAAAGTGAATATACAGATAATACAGCACATAGGCAAATAATAATAAAACAATAAAACACCAAGATATCCCGTCAAGCTAGAATTAAATACAAGGGAGAAGAGGTGGGTTTTCAGTCATAAGCAAATCATTGGGGGTTTATTTGACATACTCGATACTATAACACTCATCCTGTTTATTTATAAAACTGGCACATTAGCTCAGTATGGGAGGTATGGAATGAATTTAGAACATAACCCCAAAGCTGAGTGAGGTAGCCATTTTAAACACTATTAAAACAATAACCATTTTATATTCAAATTTAGTCGCACTGACGCAAAATCTTTAGTTCAGATAATTTGCAAAGAAGTGATTATCTTTCTTGAGTTAAATAAACCCCCGTGTGTTTCCCCTGGCCGTGTAGCGCCCTGTCAACTGAGGTTAACCTGACGCTATGGCCCCATCCCCAGGCATTGAACCAGCCCTCTCTCTCATCAGCAGCATTAGGCCTGGGTGCGTGATGGCTGCTGACCGCTGGCACTGCTCTGCTCTGGTAATATGTGTAATATGGTCTGAGCTGGTGTGGACTCCAATAATAAAAAATAAAACAGGTCCCTGGCTCAGTTCCTGCCTTCAGCGGCCCTCACTCTGCCCCTGTCACAGAGTAATGGAGGGGGCAAAGATGGCACGTTGGGTAATTGGTTTTGGGCGTCATCAAGGACACTCTGTTAAAATGCCCCCTGCTTCTGAGTCACAGCTAATAGGGGATGTGTCGGAAACTATGAGCAAACTTTTACCATGTATGCAAATTAATAGTAGCGTGGAATTCTAATGACCTCTGCTTTGAAGAGCATTTCACTGGTATCGTTCACTTGCTAATTTGTTAAGTCCATAATAAGTCTAGAAACCCCCGTTGAAATGAAAAAAAATGAATAAAAAAATACACTGTTTTTTCCTCCTTAAGAATTGTGGTGGGTCTATGTATGTTTTTTTTTTCCCTACTTTGTGAGTAATGTGCATCACATTTGTACTGAACTAGTGAACTCACTGCGATTCAAATGACTATGGCTGCAGGAAAGCCAGTTTTCCCTATTACGCTGTACTTTCCTATGAAATATCCAAAAGGTACATTCAGAAATGTTGAACCTGATCATCCCTATTTGTGACTTGAGCCAGAAACACTACATTGTAACAAACAACTGCATTTTAACAATATTCATTTTAGCTTCTCCACATCTATTATGAGCCTGTAGAATGTTGCAATGTCATCTGAAACCAAGTAATACTGTTAAGTTACCTTCTCCCCATTCCTCTTAGTGTCAAGCATTGGCAGGCGGGCAGCAGGTGCACCACAGGGGGGACCAGCACCAGGAAGTGACCTCTGCTTCTGAATGAAAACAGCAGAGTTTAGGATCTGTGCAAATATGAAGTGACAAAGGCCAGGCTCTGAGTGGGGACAGGCAGGGTACAGCCTCCGGGTCAATCAGCCAGGATCAAAAGCCAAAACTAGGTCAGGGGGGGAGGCATGGTGCAAATATGGAGTCAATGCTTATATTGTTAAAAGGACAATAACTACATCTCAGTTTTAATTAGGTGTTGTTTGGTATGGTCAAAACGTATTAGCTAAATTAGAGCAGTGTTTCCCAAACTGTGGTGGCCGCCTCTGATGGTATGAGACAAATCTATCAATGTTTTTGTCCTAATTGGTTATGATTATTCATTTCTTGGTTTAGTCTAATTTTAGACCATGTTTAGCCCTAATTTAGTCCTGATAGTATCCAGGTTTAGATATGGATGTACTTGGAAAACCAAATATTATCTTGGTGGTACTTGGTGTAAAAAGTTTGAGAAACATTAGATTAGATAACTTGTACAGTATTGGATCTTAATGTGGATCAATTTTAAGCAAAAAAATAGCTAATTGGATTATTTTAAAAGTGCATTATTTTTATCCTCCATATTACAAGTTATAAGTGACTATTAGAGCCTTCAGCTGAAATAAGATTTTGTTGATTTTGCTGGATTGAGGCTAAGTAACATTATGCAAGTACCAAATCTGTGATCTGAAATGTGAAAAAAAATAGGTTCTTATTGTATAACGCAGTAGTTAAACTTATACATCTATGATCATAGTGAGATGAACACCGGCAGTCTGACCAGTCCCTCCCTTTGGCCTCTGTTTGTCTTGGACTGGACTGGACCACCATTTAATTAATTAAAATTAGCATGTGTCCCCTTGGCATTGACTTGTTACGTCAGAAGAAATCATCTTTTGTACTCCGCCCCTGGGGTTACTGGTCTTAACGAGGCATAGGATCCTAATTAGACAATAGAATAAGATGGCGTTTGGGTGTAAGATGCGAGAGGAGGGAGAGGGGGTCTGAGCAAGGGGCACAGAGGGTCCTGCTGGGATGAACCTTTCCGGAGGCTAACGGGGTATTTATATTCGGACCACCTAAACCAGATTGCGGGGGGGGGGTACAGTCTTTTCTTCCTGGTGTCTTTGTTTGTATCTGCTCCCACACAGATGTCACTTTGAAACAGGAAAGACGACATGAGCGCAATATACTGATAAGAAAATTGAAAACTACCTGTCAGTCTACTTTACACTATTGATTAACTAATATTACTTACTAGGTTATAAGAAAAATAAATGCAATACTCTTTCCTGACTCCTCTATCATCTGTAACAGCATTTTAATCATTTGCAAATTAATCGACAGACAACCAGCTTCAAACAGTTAGTATAAAAGTATAAAAGGCATCTATTAATGTAAAGTGTTACTGTCAAAACCTAATTTACTATGCATTCTACAATGTCAATGTAAAAGCTTTCCAAAATTCCAAAAAGTAATTTTATATAAATGCAGAGGTGTTCTCACTGCCTCACCATGTACCTGTATGTGTGTGATTAAATTTAATTCCTAATGTAGACTTGACTTGATCTGGTTCCAGTCCTGGTTTAGTTCCAGTGAAGTGGCTTGGAAGTGGTACAAGGATGTGTCAAGGATGGCAACTATTCCCCATAGCCCCATAGTCCAATGAACACTGTTTTTTTTTCGATGTATCTTAAAATGACTTCATATTCATTCTTTTATGTTTGTGATTTGAAATGAGCATTTTTAATCATCCAGTTATTAAGCATTCCTACCTGAGAATCCACCTGGGCCATGCTGGTTGTTGGTTTGGTGTCACTTTCTGGTCTTCTCCATGGCAGAGGTCGGTGTGGACAGATGTTTGTGTTTGGATGAAGAGAGAACAGGCGATGATAGCGGACAGGACGTGGGACGTGAGCAGGAGCTGAAAGACAAGTGTCAGTGAGAAGGGAAGACAGGGATGGACACTGTAACAGACTGTAGATTTAAGGCTTCCTGAAAGTAGAAACAGAATCCAGATACAGATGATACTAGGGAAACAATGCAAGGTGATGTATGCTTAAACATGTAACAGTGTGTAAGTGTGTATTTTAACTAGGTTGAATGGTGGCTAGTGCTATTAGCATCTACCAGCAAGGTCCATCCACTTATGTTACTATTTGTTATTATTTGTTAAAGATTGGGTCCACAAACTTGCCATATTAATCTTATAGCTAAAAGTAAATTAAACAGACATCAATTCCATCTTCAAGGTCGAATAATGACATCACTTTCTGAGCTATAGCCTCTGTGCACAACAGCACCCAGCAGCCTCACTGTTAGTATCACTACTTCCTGCTCAATTGTATCTTTGTGAGGTTTTTGCAGAGTCACACTAAAATGAATAAATATTTAAAGATCAGGCAGCAGGCAGGGAGTTGCAAATGGATGTCATTGACAACATGTTCAAAAGTAGACAAATAAAATAAATACTTCATCAGAGGACACTACTGTGTTTAGAGAGAAATATAATAATAATGCCTTACACTTGTAATACACCTTACTACCTTGCTACACTATAGTCATTATTCATTCACTTCCGCATTTGGTGATGGTGATCTGCACCATCGGCCCCTCCGACCACCACCAATCATTCACGCACACACCATTTTCGTACTAGGCAATGTGGGTGAAGTGTCTTGCCTAAGGAGCGGGATTCGATCCTCCAACCTTCAGGTTCGGGGACCAACGTTCTAACTCTAATGCTAATTTTGAGAGGTAATAATATTGAAACAACACCACAAATTGAAATACTCTACATATAAAAATAATTGAATAGTCTTTATTTTAATTGATTTGAATAGGCTGTTTATTTTAGGTTTTCTGATTTTAATAAAAGTGTTAGCTTTGAGACACCGTGAGCTGTGCTGTTGTACACAGAACCTATTGGGAAAATAATTCCACTTTCTTTATTTATGTTGACGAAGAAGATGCCCAACTTTGCGCTAGTTTTTGTTTCATGTGTATAGACCAAGAAAAAGATATGCACCCAAATTCTGACCAGTCCTCCAGCACAATTTTAAACTATATGGCTCCTAAAATAGTGTGATGTCACATGAACACAGTCCTACTCTTCACTGTTATTTCCAGCACATCAGCTCTGTGTCCGTCCAAAGACATGCGCCTGCTGGATGAATTGGCTCTCCATTGCCTGCAGTGAAAGAGAGTGAATTTTTATCAGTCAATATATGTCATTTCCAGTCCTACAAAAAGCTGGCAACTACACAAGGGTCAATTGGCATCATAAGGCCCAAAGTAAACTCCAGATAAGGCTCCCGTTACTAACAGAAAGATGAAGAGAAATACGAATGAATATCCATCTTTCTAAAACTTTGGTGGAGATAATCTTTCTAGACCAAAGGGGATCTGGGAAAGAACAAAGTTTAGATCGCATGAATCCTTGTTGCTTGGCGCTGTGCAATTGAGATCCAGTTATTTCAAATTGTCAGCGACCAGCTTTTAATGAAAAGGTCAAGACGTGTGGTTTGGAGAAAAGTTCAGGATGGGGAAGAAATGTGACCATATTTTGTCAAAAATGAGATCAAACAAGTAAAAAAAAAGCCAAAGCCTTATCCTCGCTGGTTTAACTTAGTAATATTACTGTATATGTCGAAAAAATAGGTGAAAGTGCACAATCCATGTACATTTAGCTGTTAAAAACAAAGTAATTTCACATAAATACATTGAAAGCAACAAGAAGCAGCCTGTGTGCATATCCGGCAAGGCTGTAAGGAGCTCCTTAAGCCAGTGGACCGGTGTCTGTCAGCTGGCAACCGTTCTCAATATAAGCTCTCTAATTGCTCAGAAAATTACACTTAACAATGATCGCACTTGACACGCGCTGACATTACGGTGACAACATGATGCCCCGTGCGCCCAGCCTTCCCGCGGATAGCCACCGTCCCAACACCCTCCTCGGCGTGCTGTGCCAGACCCCATTGACCAGAGCGTTGCCCCCGGTGACCGCAGTGTGCCCTCTGTTTGTTGAAGCTGTCCAAAGCAGAGATGTCACAAAGTTCAACCCGCTCCGGCATGGTTTTCTGCCACCCCCCATCTGTCAGCCAAACCGTTTGAACCATGATGCCCGCTTGTGTATCCGTGAGCTCAATAGG